>CM047425.1:96899041-98099041 GCA_026168455.1 Theocolax elegans
TGCATATCGCTAAGTCTTAAATGTTGCCAGAGGTGTTAGAAAATTAATTAAGGAAATTAGTTCGGAAATACCGATTAAAAATTTATATAATACTTTATAATAAATACATGCACGGACGATTTAGAGTCAAAATTTAAAATATAAAATATATGTTTGGTACAATTATAAACAAGAAAACTGTAGCTATCATTTGCATTATAAACATTTGTACCTAACGAAGAAAATATTAGTTTGGGGACCGAGAAATAGGAAGGGAAAACGAGCTTTACCTTGCGGAGTTCCTACGGTTCTCGTTTTCTTAGGCACTCCTCTTTCGGTGACGTTGTCATCGAGTTGCTCCGTAACTCTTGGTGGTGGACCGTTAGGGATTGCTCGATGAACTTCTCCCAATGGCAGTTTCTTGTTCCAAGGTGCAAAATCCGTAGCCCTCGGAGGAGTTAGTCGATCATCGATGATCCTTCTTGCAATTTTATCGTTCGTTCCTCCGGGAATCTCGAGAATCCCGGTGGTAGTTGATGCAGTCGTTGTCGAAGTCGTCGAACTCGGTAATTGCGTCGTCTCGTCACCGCGCGACGCATCGACGATAATCAAAAGCGCCAACGCCAAAACCCGAGAACCCGACATTTCGGGTATCAAGCTTTTCTCGTTATCTGGACTTTCCTCGTCTTTTTTATGGTTGTATCGTACGACGAGTGTCGCGCCGGCCGGTAGACGGTTCGTTTTTATACGCCCGACACTCCGCTTGACGGTCCGACGCGCACCTCGTTACGGTTCCACGCACGAGAGCTCGCGCGCGTTCCTTTTTCGCTAAATTGCTCGAGGATGTTTCGACAGGTTGTTTTGTATATATCTATATGCGAGCTTTGACTCTCTCGATGTCGACCAGTTATGGCTGTGCGCACTTTTTTGTTCATAAAGTCGATCCTCCTCGTGTCGGCAGGTCATAACATTTTTCTGGCGCGCTATGCACACGGAAAGTTTCATTTTCCTAATACCACCAAATAAGAAAAAACGCTAAAAGTTACTTCATACTTTTATTTATTTATTGATAAGTTAATTTAACTGTTATATATATAAAATTATAAATAAAATAACAACCTCGTCTTTTATATTTGTATCAAATTTCTAGAAGATTACATATTTCTATAAAATTTTCTGGTTTATATACGTACACCCTCTTAAAAAAATTACTTTTTATAATCGAATTTTTATAACCCAAGTATTATCTTGAATTCTTGGCAAAAGTGTTTTGTTTCGCGTTTCTTATTCAACTATTCAATATAATATAGTAAAAGTTAATTAGGTAATTAGATTTAATTACGTTTCAACGAGACTGTAATTACAACTCCTCTTTTTTTTCGTCGATTCATCCTCGATGGCATTTTCATCTCGATAAGAATAATAATTTTATATCGTTTCCTAATTAAACAGTGAAAACTTGCGACATATATGGGTATAAGACACGGAAACGTCTTTTCCTGTGTAATTTCATTTTCTCTACAACTTTCTCAGGTGTTATACAAAATGTGAAATGTCGCGATATGTTACGAAACAATTTTTAAAAATTTTCAAATAACGTAGCCGTGTATACATATCTATAGTGTACAAAAAAAATTGAATGCGTTATAACCGAACAATAGAGCCTTCCAATTAAAACAGTTTTATCGACGTATGAAAAATAATCCGCGATCTCTCTTACAAGCATGAAATAATACAAAGTAGATCAAGAGCAAGTTATTATATATACAAATATAAAAGCGCAAATTTTTATATTGCATTATGTAAGGGAACAATTATTTAATTATGCTTGATAGCGACTTATATTTAGGACAAAAATGAGTATTTTAAATCTGTGTCGAAAATTAGGTTGCAAGAATGGAATGTCATGTTGCGTACCTTGACAACTGCATATTCTGTTTATACTTTTCTATATTAACCAAGATACATTATCAAATTCGAGATGCATCAATTGAATGGGTAGACTTTATGTTTTTAAGCGAATCGAACAGAATAAGATGAATTGCCCGAAGAAAGTGTAACGTGCGTTGTGCACCGATTATCATTTCTACTTACTTTGGTTCGCTGAAAATTATTAAGTTAACCCGCAATTAGAAAAACGAAAGTTTTTTTCCCTATGTTCTTTGTTAAGTATTAATTAGAACACTGCAAGATTTTATATGAAAGATCGCATATAGCAAATAATGATCGGATTGTAAAATGATTTGTCATTTGTTCGAGAAAGCAAAATTTTATGTAAACGTGTTCAAAGTTTCGTACTATCGCGTATAGGTATATGTATATCTTAATTTAAGTGATACTCATCATCATACCTCATACAATGACTCGCACTTTAAAAAAAAGAATTTCTTTAATTTACCTTCAATTTAACCTAGCTAGTACTTCAAGAATCACATTAAAAACTACTTATCGTATGCTATATTTTTACATCTATGTTTTATAACGTTACTTTTATATAGAGCGAGTTAAAATTCGAGTATCGATGTGCACATATAATATTCTGCGTAACCATAATCAAACTGGTGGCATACAAAAGACGCAATTCGTTCCGCTCCCAGTTTTCTTGGTGTTGGAGAGACAATTCTGATTTTTCTTTTGTCATTTGGCAGTTGGTCACTTTAGATAATGGCGGAAGATGGGCTTTACAGGTCAAAAATTATTGCACAATCATGATAGATTTCTCGAATAAAGTACCTGGATAATAAGATGCAAATTTTTTTCCTTGCTCCATTATTGATTCAGCAAATTAGCAATGAAGCATTCCGTTTTGAATCTCATCATCGTCTTTAAGACGAGATATTACTATTATTCTTAGTCGGGATACAAAGCGCGCATCTGTTATTAACTGCTTTAATCAAGAAACCAAGGTGTACGCATAAAAGTTAATTACTCCTTATTCCACGTTGAAATAATCTTGTTGCTAAACTTATACCTTCTATTACACAATTTCTTTTAATCAGTATATTATATTTTTATAATAATATAAAACTATAGAACGTTTTTTTTTTCTTTTTTATAACGTTGTGTATTAAATTCATGATGCAAGTGTAAGTCAGCAGTAGCATTAAATGGTACATATATGTATATTATATATATATATCGACGGTGCTTATGAAAAAAACTGTAAAAAAAAGCTATGAAAAGAAATTTTTTTAATGACGCTGTTTTAAATACCGTGAAAAAAATAATATTGTTGTATAACACTGTGAATAAAACCCCATTTGAATAAAATGCTATAAAGTAAACTATATTTTGGTAAATGCTGTAAAAAAAGCTTGTTACAAACGTCGTGAAGAAAAACTTCAATTTTGAAAAAGCCGTGCAGAAAGAGAATTTTATTCGCTAACTATTCTTGAACTATCGTTGTGAAGTTTGAAGGATGCATATTTGCAAGCACAGAGTTTCGGTTTGATCGGATGAACTAATATTGGCAAGTATGGCGAGTACTAATAAATTGTTTATATAATAAATAAAAAAGGAAATAATACAAAACCACTGTAATTCTGTAGAGTTATTTATATACATATAATAGACGCACTTATAAACTTTGCTTATGAGTAACAAAAATATTTATCTTTATAATAAGTTTATTCTCACGGCGTTTTTTGAAAAGTTTTTTTCCACGGTATCTATTAAAGAAGATATTTTTTCACAGCGTTTATTGAGATATATTTTCTTTCATAGCAATTACTTAGATGAGTTTGTTTTCATGGCGTTATGATAGGAATTGTTTTTTTCACAGCAGTATAGTTTGCGGGTTTCTTTTCATACGCACTGCGATATATATATATATATATATATATATATATATATATATATATATAAGTTTTAAGATCACATGGTCCCCTTTCCTCCTTTTCGTTTGCCTTATCTCGTTGATTAATTCAGAAGAGTCTTAGGTTAGCGCAAAACCGTGTCATGCTGTTCAGTTGCTTAGTCAGCGTCCGACCGGTCAGATTACGTGAGTTAAAATTCTAAATATAAAAATATTTATCGTCAACAGAAAGTCAAAATGTATTTTCGAGAATATTACGTGTTGAGTATTCAAATAATTATCTTCGTGGATTTGCAAAATGACGGTAAATATATATAATTATTAGATTATAAAATGTCTATATGTCGAATTCCCATAGTATTTGGTTATGTAAATTTTACTTAAGTAAACATATTTTATAGTTTATACACGAATTGGTTTCGCGAAATCATATAAAAATTTCTTCTCAGAATTCCAGTATTAAGTTTTTTATTTTGATAATAATACTATTTCGATACAAACATTGCATGCAAAACAATTTACATAAATGTACGTATCCGTGTGGTATATATTTAAATAACTTACGGTGCTCAACCAAATATTTTTATTGGATTGTTATATTCTCATTTTTTTAAAGCTATATATAAATACGTTATGTATGTTAATCAAAATATTACTAATATTAGTATAATATAGTTATTATTTTATTAAAAATTAACAATAATAAGTGTAGTATACTGATAATCGATCAGCTATTTCAAGCGACTAATACTCCTTATATCCAACTCAATATCTACGTTGGAAGTCTATAAGTGAGCATTTTCTTTTAAATGACTTCCATTGATAGCTGAGAGTGGGACAAGTACACATGAAAATATGTATATATACCATGAGAATCGGAAATTGGAAAAGTGCCAGGTGTGTATAAGCGAAAAAAAATCGAGACCCACCCTACGAAACGTTCCAGCAGATCGAGTCGCACAAGCTTTTAAGCCAGACCATATTGTTATACAAGAAGCTTAGTCGGAACTCGCACGAGTACAAAGATTCCGTTTTTCAGAGGAACGTGACAAAGACCTGGTGAGAGTCGCGCAATTCTCTTTTTTTCTTCCTTTTATTCTAAAGAATCATCCATTTTGAACAAGCTCAAAAATGGCTTTTCAACAAGCAGCCATTTTATTAAAAATGTAGAGCACGGCTTGATGTAATAAAACAATAAGTATTGTAGATTTTTGCAAATAAGAGTGAAAATAAACGTAAACAATATCGACAATGTGGTTATTGTTTAAACGTAAATTAAAATTTCGTACGTTGCTATACAGCTACGGTAATATACCAAAAGATCGTATTTCACCCCGCTGGAAAGATAAAAAGTTTGTCCGTCTGATAAAGTCGTGTCTGAGCGCCTTAAACATTTAATTAGGAACATACACTTGCCACATTCGCAAACTGAAAGTTTATGTTCAAGTTTTATGAATTTTTATATGACCTACCAGCATTTCAGTAAAAACTGTCGTAAACGAAAAGGAAGTTTTTAAATTGTCAACCTCCGCACAACCCCCGATTGTGTAAGTAAACCACTCGTTGAATTTATTATTAAATATGGAATATACATTGTTTTCTTTTTTATGCGAAATAAAAACTTTTTTTTTCACTCTTACCTAACATTCATTATCTATTTTTTTTTCGGGATGAACGTTAAAGTTTTATTGCGGGTGGAGCCTGCATAAGAAATGTGAGACGTTTTTCCTCATCAAGAGAAAGTGTCTATTTGCGCGCGGTCACGAACTTTTCGTGTCCCATCTACTCAATATTTCATTCAACTGCTCGGTGATATTGACTATTTTTCGTTTCTTTAGACAACAAAGTTTATAAAATATATACGTCTATTCTCGTACGAATGCAGGTTCAATGAATTATTTAAATGATTTTCCTCGTTAAAAACTAAAGCAGTAAAATATTTATTTGTCTGTTCAACACAGAGATTGGTTTATTATATTATATCCACACAACTTACTCCCTATCCTATTACTTGGTTTGTATATCGTTACCATCGAATACCGTTGTACATTATTAAACGTTATTATCATTATTTATGCATCCCAGCTATTTTGAACAGCAAAATAAACTTCATTTTTAGAGAATTCGCAAATTAATTGTTTACTTGAATATTTTATAAAGCTGAGTAGATTATTTAAAAAAAGGACGTGAGGAAATATATGAACGTAGAGACATGCATCAGTGACATTAATATCTCTATAGATATCTCTATCGACCGAACGGAAATTGGCAGGTACTAGTGGACGATATAAGCTAAGCATTATTGTCCTCATAAATCCTAATAAATAATAGGTAGATAATTTATGTACCGTAAATTCAACATAATCGTGATTCTTCGATATAGTATTACAACGTATTTTGCACTCCCCTCGCGTAACGATCGACAGTGTATAGAGAGGAGAGGGAAGAGCCGTCGATGCGTCCACTCGGAAGGTATTCGCCCGTGCCATCCTCCTACGGAATCTCAATTCATCCCGATCTAATTCTCCCCTTGAAAGAAATCTCGGAACTTCTCGACGACATTGCAAGGATTACAGAATTGGAATATAGCTCGTAGTAGCTCCTTTTTCGCGTGTATACTCGAGGAAACGTCTCGAGAGGAAAGCGATAACGAGCTCGAGCGTCCGAAAATTCCCTCTCGATTAACCTCGTCGCGACACGCAGTTGACGCGAAGGGGACCTACACGAGAGGTTAAATTCCAATGTATCGTAAAAACTCGATGAGCCACGAATGGTAACTATATATATATATATATGAAAATATCAAATGTACGCACGAAGGCTGGATGGATAAAGAGATTTTATATATTGATTCTTCTATAAGAGAAAAAATTCTAACGACGAAGAATTTGACCTTACATATTTTATAGCATATTACAGAATTACTATTAATTTTTTTATTTAAGTATAAATACATGTATTTCCTGAAGGTTTAATATTCTTTAATAATATGCATATAAAATGAAGAGGATTGAAATAGTTGCAAGCAAATTAAAATGTAGTAAAGTCAATTTTTATATATACATATGAATTTTATGCAAATTTATAAACACTATTTTAATAAAAGTCTTTAAAAAAATCGTAATTGTAATAAACAATGAAATAAAGTAAACGTACAAATAATAATAAAGTTGTACCTAATAAACGATCTATGTCGAAGCGTGACCGCGCTTTGAACTCTTATTTCGCGGTTCTCGCAAATTCACTAGCAGAAAACGCAAAGAAGAGGCGCATATAAGAAAAACGAGTGAGAGGGTGAGAGAAACCAGGGTAACGGAAGTTTTCGACTTTATAAAGAAAGGGAGTCAGTAGGAGAATAAAGCCAGATGGAAAGGAGAAAGAGAATAAGGTAGAGTACCAAGAGAAGAACGAGGCATGCATATACACATATAGTTGCAAGAGCCAACGAGCTCGCTGCCAGTAAAGAGATAGGGTCGCTGTAGGGTTTTAGCTAGAAACTCACGAGAAGAATGAAAAGTATACGCGTCGTAATGCCGGACCAAGAACGAGCCATAGAAAGCGCGCGGGCGCTTGCTCTGAAACAAATTATTTGCGTTCCACTTTTTCATGGTTCTATATTTCGGGATGTTCCGTGTATAAAACTCGGAGGTCGTTGTACCGCGGTGAATCATTCTTTATTAGATTGTACTCCGTTTATGTAGATATACGGATTGTCGAATTTTATTTATATTCATTACCATCGAATTTGTGGGTAAATTGCTTCGACAATCTAGACAAATTATGCACATATTTGTTACGCTGCCTGAATAATATTATTTCATTCGAACTTTTACATCGATCAATATTGGTACATTTAATTCCTTTTATGGTAATTATATCTTTCGTTTGTTTAATAAAAGTCGTCCTTATTTTTATATTTTATTTAAAAATGTTTAAATTGTTCTATTTTCTCCTCGATTAAAGCAGCCTGTTTGTACATTTGAACCTGCGCTCAAAATTTAAAGAATAATGATTCGATAAAGGGGGTGTTTCGGTATATATAAAATGGGACGAAACGAGCTAGAATGCATGGTATGCACATCTCAATTTAATGGCTATTACAAAAAAGGCACGTTTTAGTATCATCGAAGCTCCCTCTTGCATTTAGTAAGCAATAAACAATAAACTCTTCAATTACCGCGTAACGCTGCTCGAATCGGGTCGGTGAACGTCGATAAACAGATTTTCATCCGGAACGTGGTAAACGAGGGGGCAGGTATGGCAAATTATATATATAGCGAGAAATAAAAGTGAACGAGATCGTGACGGGTGAAAAGGCGAACTCGAATGATGACAAATAAATAGGCGTTTCGCGATGATTTTACGAAGGTAATCTCAATTGCGTTAAGATTATATCGCACGGTCCGTTTAACGGAACTGTAACATCTGAATTATCGTGGCCCATCGAGTACGTAGTTTCTACGGATCCCTCGAAAAAAAATGTAGCCTTCGTAAATAAAGGGAAAATGCAGAGGACGCTATAACCAAAATCAGGGGAGAGGAGCGAGAACATCGGTTGGAGCGAGCGAGCGGGCGAGAGAGAGGCCGCGAAAGCATTCACTCGCCTCGCATCCGAGATGCGCGAAAGGGAGGGATGAAGAGAGCGAGAGAGACGAAGCGCAATCAATACGCACATCTGCACGCGCCCGCGCCGAGCTTTCTCTCCTCGTCGGCTTGGCAACCGAGTTGCGCGCGTGCGCGAAAAAACCACCGGCACGATCATGGGAGATGGGACGAATATCTCCCTCGTCCTGGACGATTCGCGTTGGGGATGAGACGCCAACGTCTATCCTCCACCTCCTCCTCCTCCTCCTTCTTCTCCTCCTCTTCGTGCCACCCTTCATCACGAGGGGGATCTACTCACGCATTTCGAATTTCTCTTCCAAATATTTTTTCTCTTTTCATTTCATTTTTTCTTTCTATCGCATGACACTTTCTTCGTCGGATATGATTCTTTTTCCGCTTTTCTTTTTGAAATCGCCATTCACATCGAGTTTTATTGCGCGATTCGCACCACTACCCGTGGAAAGGTGTTTTTATGCGCGCATCCGTTCTTTCTCGTAAAACGGCGCCTCGAGTTTGGCCCAGTTTTTTTTTTTATTTTTCTCTTCTCCGCGAATAACATACCTACACATATATACTGTCTATGTGAACGCGGTTCTGTTTCGTACAATCTCGTTATTATGCATAGCCCATCTCGCGACTTATCATTTTATATTTTTTTACGCGTCTGTATTCGTTAGTTTTAAGCTAGGATTCTTTGGGACACATGGCTGTACATTGATGAAACGAGATATATTTATCAAATGATACTATTCCTGCTACCGCGATTCTACGCTCCTCTGCTTAACATAATTTACCAATTTTTCTCTTAAATTTTACGAGGAATATTTAAGCTCGCTGGTATATTCTTAGAGCTGCATAAATATTACGAGCTCTCGATGTAAAATTAGTCATTCGATAACAATAAAACATTTCTCGATCAAAACGAAGTACTATGTAGAAAAGTATTAAATCGAACAAATATAAAATTTCGTACTATATAAATTTTAAGGTTACGAGCTGTAAGTGGATTGCTAAATTATCTTTCTTATTTTTAGGATGAAATTGAAAAAGATAATATTTTTTTAATATATGTCTACGTATATTATTAAATGTATATAAAACAGAAAATAAATGTCTAATTTAAGAGTTTTAGGTGATTTACACTTGGCTGTTTAGTTAATTGATACAGATTATAATTCGTGTTTGATCAATAGAAAATTCTCTTCGATCATTTTTTCATTGAAGAATTAATTTATAGAATTTAAATGAATATATTAATTATCTATTATGCGAATCCGCGATGCATAAATATAGTAAACTTTAAATATACTTTTAATGTTTATTATAACATATTTATAATTATATACTAACTAACTGTACAACTGGTTTTTCTATAAAATGATCGTTTAAATCGAAACCACGAACTAATTTAGCGAAAAGCTCAATAAAAGTTATACGAGAGCGCGCGCTTGTTCGTTTCAGAGACAAAAGACGGTGTACCTACGACGGTAAAAGGGATTGAAAAGTTCTGCTTTTCCGCGGGTCGCGTTTAAAAGCGACTTGACTTTTCCGAGTATACAATAACTGCGGGTTGCAGATTCGAGACTGCGCGACTAAAAATAAGTGTGCCAGTAAGTTCACGACCGCTTCGCCTACACCAGAATATCTAACGGGAACGCTAAATTTTATTTATGGTATACTCAAGAAAATAAACGTATAAAAAATACAGTTAATAATGTAATATTTTGAAGACTGTATAAGGTTCGAAATTACATAGCTAATAGGTTAATTACAAATTACTGTATGCGTGATTTTAATCGCACGTGCCCGCGGGGAAACGTGTTGCGGACACTCGTAAATACATAGATACATGTATATACATATATATATCTATGCATATCCCAAAACGACCAGCCCGACGCGTCGAGAGTGCATCGAGATGCGCGCGCAGATATAATAGGGAGAGCTTCCGTTTGGATGGAGCGCACCCACACAGAGTTGTGCACGTGCGCGCTCGGGCCTCGAGGGTTCCTTTCACGCGGCTTTGCCTATGAAGCTTTCCGTGTTGACTCACGATTTATATTCGCCGGTATCTGGACGAGCAAATTTCCAATATGCTTTTGCTGATCCTCTAGACGCCGATGCTGTAAGAGATTTATCTTGCACTGAAATTGAGTAAGTACTTATACGTTTAAATATGGATTTTTTATGTTTATTATCAATTTATTTTAGGCATGAAAAATGACTTACATTTGTGAATTTATGTTTGTGATAATCGACGAATTAAATTATAATACTTAAATGGATTAAAATTCGTTTATTTTAAATCTTTATATAATACTTTTAATTGATAAATTATTTTAAATACCTATAGTAAATCGGCAAATATATTACATCCGATATAAATCATCTAAAAATGTAGAATGTATTGGTGTACTTATATTTGTTCACGAGAACTTGTGAAATAAATAAAAAATGTATTTATTTTTGTTTTTAGCCATTGTAGTAATAAATTTTCCGCTATTATTTCGAATGTCGATACCTCTCACAAATACCGTAATAAACCAAGGGAAGAATCCAATAACGACATTAATGAAACGGTAATAGATTTCCCTTGGACTTTTCATTAGTTCCGTGAGCTTTCGATTTTTTTATTTATCCTTATAGAAACATCGAAACGCTATTGTTAATAGTAAATTGTTAAATAATTTTAAGTAAAATAGTCATTACGATTTTGATGTAATGTTGAAACAAAAATGGGTATACACGATATTATGTAAATTAAACTAATATACATATTTAATATTTAGTAAAAAATAAATCCAGGATAATTCAAGCAAATTATCTCATAAATCTTCTTTGCACACTTGGATGATGTAGGATGATTAGAAAGCAACGTCAAATTGAATCCAAGCCACGTAGACGGATTAACCGGGTGTTTCGGCATCGTTCAAGATCAATTATTTCCGAGAGCTTTCCACCTCGTTCCAGATCGTCAACATCCGCGAACACATCCCACCCTCGCAGTTGCGTGCTTTTAAGGATGCTTTTAAGACAGTCCCCTTTATGTAGTATTATGGTCCCTAAGTACCGGGTTTCTTGTGCCTTTTTACGTACGTGTATATCCATTGTTTAAGGCACTTTGTGCGACGCGTTAAATGTATTTTAGCTTTTCAGATAATAATCGTATATTTAAGTGTCTCGAACACGGAGACAAGAAAAGTAATTAGTTCTGATTGGAAGAAACAAATTGAATAAAAAATAAAAGTTAGTTATGTAAATTTATCCGAATAGCGCTGTAAGATATCATTTAAAAATTTAAATTATTTGCACAATTACACGACCTAAAATACTTGCATAAAAGCTATTTTATTTTGATAAAAGACAATAATCAACGTCAAAGTAAAAGTGTAATTCACTATTACTCCACTGAAATATATCTATTGTACCGTTTGAACAATGAGAAGGTGTACATAAAAAGAGTGAAATATATTGTTTTTTTGTCATGTGCGGTGTAGAGGTAAGGGGTGTTGATGCGATGTTTACAAGAGATACACACACACGCACAGAGAGAGAGAGAGAGAGAGACGCAGTAGCCGAAGTAAATGTTTGTATCGGACATCAGTGCGTAAAGCTCGGTGCATAGTCTCGGTCGGTTTCGGTCCTCGGTGGGGTTGCGCGGTGGCTTCTCCTCGGGTTGCGTTTGCGCGTTAGTCGGAATAGCGCGGGCGCGTGCGCGAAGCGAGCCTCTAGTCACCCCCCAAGCATCCCCCGTTCGGCGGCCCGTTGACCCGGAGAGTATCGTAGCCAGCAGTGCGCGCTTGCGAGGAGAGGCAAGAGGAGAAAACCAGAGGGATAGAGAGAAAGCGCGAGACGGGGAGCTCGCCCTCTGTCCTCCGAAAGTAAGCGAGGAACCGTGAAGACGCGAGTGTACCGAGTGCGGAGTTTTCGTCTCTGCCGGGGTGCGATGCCCGGGGACGCGAGGTAACCCACGCGACGACACCACCTGACGGCCGGCGCGTAGCGTCACCCTCGAAGGCCCACCCTAACCAGCAACCAAGACGTAAGTCGTCTCGATGGATATCTTCTTTCTGTACCTTCTATAGTTTACTTCCCGGGTCAACGATCCGAGTGACGCGAGATAATATCGCCTGCGCTTTTATCTTCCAATCGACAGTATTTACTCTTGTTATATATACATACACGTATCTACATATACATATATATACATTACGTACATGTATATGTATACATATATCTACATGTATATGTGTGCATATATATACGTTTTAATTTTCGCATACAGTGCGGAATAATGGTATACATTCGTCGCCGGCTGGATTACTCGCGTAAAGGTGCAACTTATTGTTCTTGCGAAATTCAACGGGTTACAGTCAGTACGTTTGCGCGGGCAGATTGACCAATAGTACCGAATGACCCAGTGGACTACTTGCTTTTAGGTAAAACCTGTTCGATCCGAAATTCGCGAGATATTCTTCTGGTCCATTCGTCTCAAGATCCCCGAGCGCAGCAACCTTTACGGTCGATCTCGTTTCGTTCGTCACCGAGACAGAAATAGAGTCGCAGGTGTTTTTCGCAGTAGACGATGCGTTATACGGTTGAACTTTAGCCTTTTGATTGTTTCATTCAATTTTCTAGTGGTTTCTCGCGATGTATAGCTATAAGTTTATATTCGACTGGACGACTCGGTGGTAGCCGAACCGTACTAGGACTCTTGACACAAATAAATAAAACTGAATCAATATTAATCCACGCTTATATATATTTATATATATCTATATATATTCACACATATATTTATATATACACATACGTATACAGTTACTGTAATTTATGCTTATAGTACAGTACAACATACCGCTTGGTTTATACTGTCTTGTATGCACGCATGTTTCTTTTTTACTTTTAGTTATATATATATATATATATATATATATATATATATATATATATATATATATGTACATTACTCTTTTCTTATTTATTACGATACATTTGAGTAATCGTTTCTTTATTCTTCGCATGTTAATCACACCTAGTTCGAATTTATAAACTATAACATTAACATATACAAAGTCTATTGATAAATGAAAATTGCAAAATATAAATTTCCTTGAGAAGCGATAGCAATATGCATATTTATTTATATTTAATCCAGTTTGTTCTTCACGATGTTCCTTTTATCATTAAATACTTTTAGAATTATTATATATAATAATACTCGTAGCATTGAAAAAATAATATATTGCATATTATGTGTCTATTAATAATATGAGTTGAATGGGAGTAAAAGATAAAGCAACATAATACCACAAAGGTCTAATTATCGTATATAAAAATGAATAAACTGAATATACATAGAAATTATTAAACGTTTTAAATGCTTTGTATCGATGCTACAAATTAATTTATGTTCTTTTTCATAAATTTGATGCATTTAAAACTGTTGCAAAGATTGTATCCGCTCAAATTAGTCTGAAAATATTATGAATATAAGAGTTTATTGATATTACTGTTGTTACATATAATCCAAGAGCAATTTGGACGCCCGGTTTATCCATCGAATATTCAAGTCGCATTCACAAATCTATCATAAGCGAGTCCAGGGTCAATAACATCAAGATTCGCGCAAATTTCACAAAGCGCTCGAATAACCGAGAACATGACTTTGCGCGCGATGGACAAACCCGCGAATCCAGGTCACGCGCGAACAGTAAAAACAACAGATTCACGTATAGAAAAGCCAATACGATTCCGTAAGATACGCAAGTGAATTGGCAAGAAGCTGATTGGTCTCAGGGTAAGGAATCAAGGAGTAATATCCCGATCGGATAGAAAGTAAAAGGCCAGTCGATCTTATGTGGAATAAACTTTATTGTATCACTTTCCTCATATAGTTGAGAATTAAAATTGTCATGAGAAAATTAAGACAGATATATACCTATTTCCGATCAATCTTTAGCGTTTACACATATCGTGCAGCTAATCGCGATTTCGTCCCTACACTTCAACGCACCGGTCGTACGCAACGCTGAACGCGTGATATAATTAAAATTAATTTTTTTTTAAATGTAAATATAGAGATGAGTTGTGTGAATGCCAGAAAATCATTACGCATGTACTATTTATAAGTTACCGCGGTCTGTAACATGTAATATAAAGTTTGCGTTTACATTTGGGTACTTAAATCCAAAACATCCATTAATCGATTTTCCCGGAATTTTCAAGTGTACTTCCGCAGTTAAACGAACTTTCATATGAAGTTTAGTGCAAACACCCTGAAGTGGCTTAGAAACCACGATGAAACTTGTGGGTGCAAAGGGATCGACATTCTAATAAATGCGTGCTACTTTTTAATTATTTGAAATTTAAAATTACCGAATATGAAATTTTTTTATTAAATATCATAAATTATTACAATGCATACATTCAAATAACTTTGAAATATATAGTTATAGTTTGCTATTCAAGTGAATCATAAATCGTCGACTGCATTTAATACTATTTATATTTTGATTGATATACAAATACTAAATAAATTAAATTTTTAAACTAAATAAAGTAATATATTAAAATAACACGATACAAATGTAAAAGGTAACCGAACAATATCTAAAAGGCATGAAAAATCATAAAAAATATCGAAACGAGAAAAAAACAGGAGAAATAAAAGCATAGCTTTGAACGCGAGGACCTATAGAGAGAAGAATTAAACAAAAAGAGATTCGCGATAACAGGGAATCGGTTTGGACCCTCTCTACGTTAAGCTCGTGTACAGCTACAAAACTGCTCTCCATTTTGAAAAATTCAGTTAGAGTGCCGCATAGCCCTTTCGGCGTATATAACCCCTCGTCGCGCATCCTCCGGCGCGCTCTTAATTTCTCCCCCTTGATCCTTCCACCCTCTGTTCTCTCGTTGAGCTGGGTTCACCCCAATGGAACACCCCTCGTCACTCCCCCGCTTCTACTTTTTCTTCTTTCTTTTTTTTCGCCACAAACATATATACGTTCGTTTACTCGCACTCGAACGTGCACGCGTACGTTTCGTTTGATTTTCCAGAGTAGGTAGTATATTTCGCCGGATGTATTATTCAGCGAGCTCGACCGCGCGTTACACTTGTTTCGTTTATCTTACGCGCGTGGCATCAATAATTACACTGAGTGGCCAGCCTCTCTTGGGCGCGTTACTCAACTATTTCCTTTTTTCACAATTTTTGTACTTTCGTTAGAGGAAATTTCAAAGATACCACGATTTATCCATCCACTGACACGCTTGATTCTTATCTCTAGATATTTTATTTTGTTTGCTAACAGCACCAGCTTCTAGTGACCTTATCGATTCTTCCGTTTTCAGATTTATAGTTTGTTGCCGGATTATTTATCACTTCGTTTTCACTAATACGCACGGGCGCACCTACGTTTTAAATTTTTAAAAATGGTGCTTTACATTTTCGTTTTAAATTAGATGTCGATTTTGATGACCTACGCTGTATTAAGTTCTTCCATTCTCTTGACAATGACGTTCGGCTATTCGCCTATGTAAATAATTCATCCACTGAATGGTACAATAATATCTTGTGAGCTAAGGCTTAGTTATGCAATGCACATTTTTTAACCTTTTAAATATAACTTAAATACTTTCTTACATACACTTAAAGTTTATTAATGCAACTTTTCATAATTTTATTTTTGCTTTAAAAAGCAACGTACAATTTAAATGAAATTCGGAGTTGATTTGACTTCCTAAAATTTAAACTCTAAAGTTAAAATTTTAAAGTAAAATAAATGGAGTTATGCCAAATATAATAAGTATTATTTATTATTTCATCTTTCCGTAACAATATTTTTTATTCAAATATTTTAAAAATGGGCAACAAAAACTTGAAAGAAAAAAAAAGTTATTTTGTCAGTTGTTAAAAGGTAAAACAAACATGTTAAAATTAATTGTCCGAATGTGAAATATCGTAACGATGGCCGTGCGTTACAATTTGAGTAATAATTCTAACGAACCGAACGTGACCAGTCCTTGTTCATTTTATTTTATATTCTGGTCTTACCCTTGAACGTAAATTACGAGGGCTAAATATGCACGCGTTAGCTATTCGCGGATGGGAGGAATTTATACTTTTACAAGGGAAAGCTCATTTGTAATAATCATATAACAAATACTTATTGCTCTTTAGAAAATTAAATATAAATGCTTGAAGTCGTCGTAATGATATTAACGTGTCTAATCTGTGCAAAGCTCACATTTAATTTTTACACGAATGTAACTTTTATACCCGTGTAAATAGATTAACTTTAAACGTTTAAAAAATATATTATTTAACTGAATTTTTGTTCATAATATATACTTTTTATAGTTTAGAAAGTCATTGTAAAATTAGTCTACAATTTCATTAAAATAAAGCACTCATAACGCTTGATTATGTAGGTGAAATAATTAAGTATTATATACATACTATATACCGTTATTAAAACGATACTCAACGCACTGAATCACCCAGTTATATTCTAAGTTATTTCGAGAAGTGGTATTAATTCATTTAACCTCTGTTAATTGGTGCACTTTTATTTTACTCAAGTACGTACAACCGGCTCGATTAAAATATCCATGGATATAGCAGAAGAGTGCGTATATACACGTACTAGGTAATATGAACATTTTTTTTCAATAACGAATAAAATTCTTTGATCATTGTACCTTTCATAAAAGGTAAGCTAGGGTAAAAAAAAAATTGAATAGGTAGATCCAAAATTCAAATATCCTAGGAGGGACACGTTTGATGGTAGAATAATATTCATCCTCGAATTCGATTAAAGCTAACATTGAAATTCCGGTCAAGTTCGGACAAGGAGTCTAGTAGATATATATATGTATATACAGCAATCTCGTAGACCCTTCGAAGAATATGTAAATGTTCGACATAGGGTTGTACGGTTTTCGTTTCCTCGACTCCCTGTCATTTTAAAATCGCCACCGTCTTCTTCGAATAGTATACAGATGTATACGTATCATTGTCTTTGAGGAAGACCGCAATATATAGCTACCGTAAGAGCGGGAAACCGAGCGAGGGAGCGATGTAACCCCTTTTTACATACCGCGCAAGCTCCTATACATTTCCGACTCGGTTTTACGAGTTAACGCGCATTTACTTGCAAGAGAAACGTTACCTTGTACCTTTTCCGCCTTTTGATAAGTGCCTTCACAATCTCACATTATTTTAACACGCGCTTTCGTATTTATATACATGTTCCTAAAGAGACGCATCCATGGTAATTATTGTAACGTACCAACTGCAGTGCTAGCAGATGCAAGCCTTTTTTTCATTCTCAACCGTCTGGTTTTCGTATTTCTTAAAGCCACTTTGTCTTGTTTGATACATCAAAGATGTTTCTTGCATCTCGTTCATACTGACAATCTTTACCGAGTCCCTTTGATATTCTTTTAAAATTTTTATTTATTTTTTATCGATAATTTATAAACTTGTTATAATATTATGTAAGTATCTTGTTACGAGGTACATACATACACTGAGAAAAATGAAATAAGAAAAATTACTATATTTTATAGTAATTTTGGGACATACTTCGACTATCGTAATTTTTGCTATATTTTATAGCAATTTTTCCTATGTACATAGTAAATTTTATAAAAATTATAACAAAAATTACTATAAAATATAGCAAAAATTACGATAGTCGAAATATGTTCCACCATTACTATAAAATATAGTAATTTTTCTTATTTCATTTTTCTGAGTGTATATATAAAACTTTAATTAAGTGTATGAAAAATCACGAGAAATAAAAATGGGTTTGATTAAAATATAGGTATGAGGTTTTATTATACCGCAACAATCCATAAATGCATATTTATTATAAATATAGTTATAGAATGAATTTATGTAAATCCTTTATAAATACATTACAAAATTTTGCGTATATATTTTCAAACTAAAAAGTATATTCATAATGCATGTGACTACAAACATTACAAACATAATTTAATAATTAAAAATTATCTCAGACATGAATATTTTAACTTTATATTTTAAATACTTTTTAAATGTATAATACATTTTCTAAAGTGTAAAAATTAATTGCCATTTAAATATAAATGCTAACTTATAATTACACGAACATTAGTGTACAGGTACTGGTTTAATTTAATAAAAGGATAAAGTGATTGACCTATTTATGCAGTCTAACAAAATTATGAAAGTGGATAGTAAATTGGTGGAAAAGTGAAAAATTTGTCGATTATTTCGTCGAGTAAATAATCGTTTGATAACTTTCCAAGAGATTTGGTTGGAAGCGTATAACCGCAGTATTTTAATCAGTATATATTCAGTTGAGATTACACATATTCGAACGTTCATTCGCCTTACACCATAATTTACGCATTTACGATTAATTGCACTTTCTTTTAATTTCAACTTTAATAAACGTAGGGAAGGAAATTTATACGTCCAACTGAGTACGTCGTTAAATTTGATATAGATTAAGAAAGAAAATTTGTACAATATAATACACGTACAAATAAAAATACATATTAAAAGTTATTTATGCATTAGGGCAGTAAAATAAGCGTTTAATCCCGCGGATTAAAGTAAAAAGTACTTTTTACTCCCTAAGGTATAAAATACAATTTTGCTCCCCCGTTTGAAGTCCACAATATAGTGGACTTTTTGGGTGGATTGTATAAAAACATAAATATACATTTGAATTAAACAAATATACAATTAAGAAGTTAAATAATATTTTATATTCGCGGAAAAATTATACTTTTTGCAAATGTACTATTTGTAATAAAAAGTAAAGTTATTTTAATGACATTTTATTCCTTTTATTCCATGACACGTCTAAAGTAATGAATTAAATGATAAGTGGACTGCAGCTATACGCTGAGAAAAAATAATTTCATTTGCTTTGAACACAAATTCATATTTAATAGGCAACAGAGTGATTTCTACTTGCATTTAAAGTAAACGCTATTTTACTTTACAAGTATTATACCAACTGTGCGGAATAAGGGTTAAATGTAATATGCTCTGCCAAATTATTAGTGTTCGAATTTTTAATTATGGTAAATTTTGTTAAACAATTATTAAAAGAGTGGAATTTAGATAACTATATTAAAAGAGTTTCAGGAAAATAATATTTTGAAAATATTTTACTTGTGTTTACGATTTATTATATAGATTGAAAAAGGTTATTGTAATATAAAGAAAGTTTGTGATATTAAATTTTATAGTAATATACAATAATTATTACATTACAAAATTTACACATGTTTATATAATAGTTCATGCAATAAAAATGTATTTGTAGTTATCTTTTGACTTTAAGTATGGATTTGTTTAAGACACTTTTTGCATCGTTCATTGTATAAAAACCCATATAGATGGCTGGTCACGAAATTTAAGCAACATTGAGTGCGGCTAATGACTTTAGATGATGGGTGACTATCCTGTAGGACTTTCGGGATTGGTTAGGTTTTTTAGAATATTTCCAATACACCAGCCATCAAGGGAGAGGTTTTCCAGTTAGATTTTCGCTTTCTCACAGATATAACACCCGGGCAAATGCGAGGCGATGGGGAAGTCTTAGGGAGGAGAATATGGAAAGAATATACATACATAGATAGTAGAGGTGACCCGTAAAAGCCTGTAAAGGGTATACGGGGTGGAAAGTAAACATAAAAAATATGTATGAATAAATTAAGAAAACCAATATTTTTCAATATTTATTAATTACTGCTATAGAATAAAAATATATTTATTTTATTAATTTGGAATAATTGTGTTAACTATATAAACAGTTACACACTACGTCGCATTTAATCTAATCCGTTAAAAGTAATTTTCACATTTTGAATCGACAGGATATTTTACTCGTGACACCCAAGTAGAAATCACTTTGAAGTCAAAACTGCCGGGTGCGCGTTACCGTCGCCACCTCGGTAGAACTTACCGAGTTCTAATGTTAATTCGACTTTTTTTCTCAGTGATGTAAGAATCAGTTGGTAGTTCGAGAAAGCTTCGAGGATTCTTCTTCATCCATTTGGAAGTTCGTACGAAAAGCAGGAGTCTGGTTTTCCCGGGTGTTTCGTCTGTCGTGTAGTAACTCGGGGCGTAATCCGCCGGCGGGGCTGCGAAAGGAGAATAAAGAAACCGGGAGCCGGAATACGGAATGCGGAAAGTCGGGAGGAGGGTGGAGTGGAGGAAGGCGCGCTTAGTCGTGATTAATCGGCGCTCGCATGTGGGTCACGAGTCGCAGAGTCGCGCTTGGGAGGCCTAACGAGATAGAGGGTTTACAGAGCCTCACCGGCTAAGCCTATTAAAGAGCCTCGTCCCTCCTCGAGCATCATTCGGAGGAGGCTAGAACCAGGCCCCCTAACTCTCTCTCTCTCTCTCTCTCTCTCTCTTCCTCATTCTCCCTCTTGCTTTTTCTCTCGTATGCATATACTGTATACTCGAGAGGATGCGCGCCCTCTCGAGCGAATTGCGTCTGCGGCCGCAGGCCGTCTCCGACCCGCTTTCTCTACGTCCTCCGTTTCCTTTTTCACTTTCTCCTTCACCCCCACCCCCCATCTCTTCCTCTCTCTCACTCTCTTTCCTTTTCCCTTTTTTTTTGCATTTTTTCCCTCGGCTATATTTTTTTTCACCCCTCGGTTAGATTGCTCCCTTTTTTCCCTGCCGTTTATTAACCCTTTTCGAGGCCAAATGCGCTGTTATTTCACGGCACGTACTTCCCTCCTTCCTGGTTGTTGTTCGTACCAAAGTATGTGTAACCTCTCGTGTTTACGATAAATATTAATTCTTAAGAATTTGTTCATAGTAGAGCTTAATGCAGGTTTTATGTAAATATTTTTCAGCCCGGTATTTTTCTGACAAAATAAAATTATTTATACGCAAATGCACGCTTAAAGGATCGCTCGCGTGTTATGCTACACTTGCATGGATAACGTCGTTGCTTGGTTACTCATTTTCAGCGGCACCCATGAATTTCCTGCAAATTTGTTCCGGTAGAAGTTAATATATTGCCACATTTGGATATATAGTTTATGTGACAATTTAAAATGTATAATTTTTAAGATTGTTAGTAAATTAATGTTAATGCTCGCATTCCCTAATTCTTAGCGTATTTCGATGAATTTCCTTTTACTAAGATTTTTATCGTAACCTGTCGCTCAAAAAAGTTTAATAAATAAAAAATCCTATACAATATATATAAAGCATCTTCTCTATCCACGAAAGCTTGTCCATCAGACTCGAAAGAAAAAAGTCCTATAGGATAAAGGAACACTACAAAGAAACTTGCCTCGATGTATTTTCTCTAGCTTTCAAAAGTTTGATATCTTCTCATAAGCTTAAGTGGCTCAATGGATATCTTAGCAAAAGTCGAGCTTACGCGAGTTTATATTGCGCCGAACGCTTAAGAGTGTCACGATAAGCATTCGATACAAGTCTACGACAGCTTATGTACATGCTTTGTGTTTTAGCGTATTTACAGTTCGTTGACGAACTGTACTTCTCTCTGGTGGTTCTATTTAGGAGACGCATCCAAACGTAATAAATTATTAAACTTTCTAATTTTTATATACTACAGAGTATTCGTTTCTTTTATTTTGTTAGTAAATATATTAGTGTTGTAAACGTGTGTGTACGTTTGGTGAAGTTGATGATTTTTGCTTGATTATTCATTCCGATTATTATATTATATCTTTATAGTAGTAAATCACATTGATGTTATTGCGGTGGATGATACAAGTTTTTAATTTGATCGCGTTTTAGATTGCCAAAAATTTAAGTATATGTACAATTCAATTGCAAAAACATAGGAATAATCAATCTGAAAGGAAGGGAGCAATAGAAATATTCGGTTATCACGCGTATAACCAAACAAATTAAAGAGATCAATCATCGTATTTCTTCGAATAAAAATCGAATCTAACATCTCTCGCGCAATGCCGAAGTGTACGAAGCGAGACATCTTAGCTCGAGAAATCCGTAACCTCGCTTTGAATGGCAAGAGCATGTTACCTTGAATAAGGTTTCTCTTTGAACATTGCGTTCGAAGCCAAGAACCTCGGGTTTTCCGTACACCTGTGTATAGTCGCCTTATCGCGGGTATATCGATTAAACTGGCCACCTTAAAGACGACTCGATTGTCAAGTTAAGGTGTATATTCCTTCATTTCACTGGGTATAATAAATAACCAACTTATATGATAACGTTCGTGCATTGAGAGGAAAGGACGAATCGAGTTAACCTCATAACTGATAGTAAAGTTTTAACGATTAGCTATTTTGTTTTACTAATGACTTTTCGATCCTTTCGAATGAAAATTCCAAATAATAAAACAGTAGATCATCGTAACGTCAAAGTTGGAAAGTTTTCGTAATGGAATGATGTACTTTTCATTAATGCACAAACTTTAAAGATGAATAGTTTACATATCGCTTGACGCTTCAGAGTAGATGAAGGAGAAAATTATGCAAAATGCGTGCATTTTACATTACGATTTGCACCTTCGCTTTACCTCAGTACAGCAATAATTTTATATTTTACGTGGAATTTATATTTACATTCAAATGAATGAATAATTTTGTTAATTTCAGTAAGTTATGTATGTTTTAAAGTACATAACTAATTTCATATTTATGTTAAAATAAATTATTTGAAATTTAATTTTAATTATTATAGTTAAGCATATTTTTTCGAATAAAAACCGTGTTATACTTGCATTAAGAATATACAGGTTTAAGCTATACGTTAATTATGGAATAACAGTAATTCATGTAGGGTATACTTTATAAAATAATTTAATAATTAAATAAATTTCCATAAAATCTTTCAATATATAGATATAGAGATACATATAACGAGATACTTGTATAAATAATTATATAGATATGCGTATTTTACTAACGATACTTGAAAATATCGTGTAAAGTAATAGGATATTCACTTATCACGAGTGTATCGTGATGCATGTAATTAAATTTGGTCGTTGGTTGCAGGGTAGGTGGAGACGATGTGGAGCTCGGTGACGGCCGCTGGGGTTGAAAACGGGCCGGCGCCGCCGTCGCGCAGTAAACACAGTGCGACCCTGCTGGCTGGCCACGTCTACCTGCTGGGTGGTCGAAATGGCAACCTTCCCCTCAAGGATCTCTGGCGTTACAGCCTCGGTGAGTATATATATGTACATATATATCTATATATCTATATACATCACCCGCCCCGAGTTCATATATTATAAATCTCCTGCGCTATCTCCTATATACACTGTTTCTATCCGAGAACCGAAAAGATCTTTTTTCTTCTAATTTGATTCACAACCTGATTCTAGTCCACACGGATAAAAATATTTTATAAAGAAAGTATCTACTGTACTTAATGCTAAGACACGTGTAAAAACTTTTTCCACTAAAACTTTGCAATTCTTTTTATATAAATAGCATATATATATACGTATAGTATATTCAATACAATTTTCTGGTACTCTGTATAACGTTTTCAATCATTTTATTAATACAACTTTTTAAAACTGCACTATATGAAATGTTTTTACATATGTAAACTTGACTAAAGATATATTTTGTAAAGGAAAATGGAAATATTTTATATGTTCTTTTAAACTTTTTTTATTTCAATGAAAATATAAAGAAAAAAATAGAACGTAGAATTTTTATAAACATTTTGCAAAATTTACTTAGAATTCGCTCCCCGATGGTCTCTTTGTATACATTGAATAAAGTATTAAACGCATTCACTGCATTTATTTTACGCTTTTCGTTTATGCTTCATTAAGCAGCGACAAAATGAAAACATTATGTAGAGGTATCAAATCAAATATAGTATAAATATATTCATACGCGTTTATAATAATTTTTTACGTGATTATGTTTTGATTTAAAAAAAATTATATTATAAAGAAGTATAAAATATAAATAATGTAGGTAATTTGGACAGAAGAACCAAGTACAGATAGGTGATTAGACCGAGATTAGATTGTAAGGGAAGTTGAAGTAGCTGTATGGAAAAATCTATTTGAAGAATAGTTATTAAATGTTGATAAAGTTAATTTTTTCACTTGAAGGAAAAAACGGCGAGGGGAAGTCGCAGGAAAGCAGCAAAGGCGTTAGACCGACCACTCGGGGTCACGTAAGCTTCGGTCGATGTATTTATTTTTGCGTGAGAGGAGCCGTGATTTATTCGTTCAGAGAGGGTCGGTAGGAATATGATTGGGGTACATTCTAGAGGCAATACTTCTGTAACGCTCTGACGCCCAGTAGGATACAACCAAGAAGGGTCGTCGCTGTTGTTCGTTAAGTCGACGAAATAATTTTCGTTAGCTCTTATACCCGAAATTGATGCGTCTTGGGTCTCATATATATATATACAAACTCACACACGTGTGTACGACCTCTTCCACTATACTCGATTACTATCCGAATATATTCGAAATGAGTTTTCGAGTGTATAATGACGCAACCGACAATCTCGACGTTTTTATAAATATTAGGTTTTGCAAAGAACCTTATCAATCATTTCTATATATATATATAAGTTAATTTATATTTTTATTTTTATTCTATATGTATATTGGACATATTGCGAGAATGTCAAAACAGAGAAATATAATTCTATCCGGTATCCGAAGTTTATCCCAATCATGATACATATTGTATAAATACATTATTAACTTGTGTCAAATGTTTAGCTTATACAGGGATAATAATAATCTACTTAGTAATTAATAGAAATTATTAATAAAAAACAGTCATATTTAATCGAATATTAAAATTATGGTTTATAATATTATATGTAATATGATTAATTATTATAATCGGTTTATACATATGTGAATGTCAATATCAAATGCATTAACATTATAAATATATACGGGTCGTAATTTAATAAAAATGTGCCTGGAAGTATTTAGTTATATTATTATAAACGTAAAAAATTTGTCGAGAAGAAAATGCCATTGTGCAAATGCAAAAAGCTATACGTTCTCTTATCTTTGCGTGCACAGTGCAATCTGTTGTAAATCGTAATGCTTCACGCGACCCACCTTCATGGCGCGATTTTAATCCGTCAATGCGGGAGTCGCGTCGTAACGTCGCCTATATGTATAATGTCTCATGGTTGGTGCACGCGATAAAATTGGATTTTTTTCCCTGCGTACAAAATTGCGAGTGAACACACTCACCGAAAGAGCAGTTAGTTCATATTTTGTGCGTGAAAAATCACGTGCGATACACAAAAAAAAATGCCGGTAGTTTGGATTACGATGCGTTATGCGAAGGTTAGCTGTAAACTATAGGTTATGTAATTCTAATCATCTCTTTCACTCTCCATTTTCCTCGCGGTCTTTCGCACTCCGGATACGATGAACAAAGAGGTGGTATGACGAAATTTAACGGACTCTCGGAACGACAAATTTCAAAATACGCAGCGGATAATCGCAAAATTGTCATGAAACATGTGAAAACTCAGGTAAATGCGTATCGCGCTCTAGCAATTCTTTTTAATTGCTATACCTTTGCGCTTTGTTAATTATTAATTTTAATTTTTATAAATAACAGCTGGGTAAAATATTCGATACAATATAAAGGATACATTTTCATATAAACTTAAAATCGTATACGTTCGCAGGTACCTGTAATTCTTAAAAGTTTCGAGGAGTTCCAGGTGATCGAACGAATGCCAAACGGTCGGTATCGCATTCTCGAGGATTCAAGCTACTCGAATAAGGCGGCAACACGACCGTCGTGTTGCGACTGTCCAGGTTGTTTAGGGAAATGTGGCTATTGCCCAAAAAGTCGAAAGAAAATAGCTGGAAAGAAAAAAAGAAAAAATCGGAGTAGAGGTACCTGTGCTTGTACAAAAAATCGTAAAAAGCGGAAGAAAAAGTGATAGACTAATTTCTCGATTACCTGTCTTGTAAAGTTTTGATTTTCGAAAATTTTTGAAACATAATAAACGTAATAAATAATTACATTTGTATTGAATTTGAAGAATATACTTTTTGTTGGTTAATGTTCTTGTTGATT
Source organism: Theocolax elegans (assembly GCA_026168455.1). NCBI lineage: Eukaryota > Metazoa > Arthropoda > Insecta > Hymenoptera > Cerocephalidae > Theocolax > Theocolax elegans. The sequence goes on from CM047425.1 coordinate 96,925,506, forward strand.
TTATACTATTAATAGCCTAAATAAAGTTAAATTTTCATGCAAAATATAAAACATTTAAGTTCAAACAATTATATTTAGATTTCAATAATGCAAAATATTAGTTAATGTAATTAACAAACGAGTAAAATTTTTAACTTTTTAAAATCGAAATCGCCAAAGTATTTAGGAATTTATATCATTTTAGATCGAACCGAATATAGCCATTGTGTAAATTTATTTACGTCTTCGTGGAATGTAACGCAATTACGTGGAGATCACTCAAATCAAGCTTGCTCGTATAAACTAAAATATTTGTATTGAATTTCGGGTTAGCCAAAAGTAGGTCACGTTTACGGTCACTACTACGTGTAACCTTTTGTACTTTCGGCGTGGCGCGTAACATTCGTGCAACAATCGAGTGCGCTAACTTCGAATTATGTAATTTTTTTAACTGCTACGCACATTTTTCAAAGTTATACAGTTAGGATGTAAAAAGAAATAAAGTATTATTTATTCCATATAATTGTTTTAACGAATGGTTTGTAAATTGAAGATAAGTCGTACATCAAACAATGAATTTATGGAATTCTTTCAACCATAAAATAAAATAAAAGTAATCTAATTCGATCGACATAGTATTAATTCAAATTTACGGCGATTTATAGCGGGTCATTTTCGTTGTACGAGATAAGGTATAAGCATTAAATTTAGGTGGATCGACATCCGTGTCAAAAAGTATATATCTTAACCATTGACCTGACTAAAAATTCGAAGACCCGTCAAACGCGGTCGATCGTGCTAAGAAGATACCGCTAATACGCTGTAAGGACGATAAAAAATAATTCACTTCGATAATGGAGACATCAAAGGAAAAAATTATTATAACCATATACGTAAGAACCGATCCAGCGGTAAATATCACTTGGTTAAAGACGCGTTGGTCTTTAGCGTGTGTATATATATATACATACAGATTTACCCCGTATCTTTAAACTGAGTTGCTGCATCGACGATGCTTGCTTCCAAGACCGACGAGAGTTCTCGAGGAACGAGCCGAGCTTTGTCGTCAAGCACGTTTCTCGCTCCAAGCGACGTTCTTCGTAAATTGCTTGTTTTTGGGATTTCTGATTTTTCGTCGGATCAGTATAGCGCCAACTCAATAGTCTGAAGTTACGTGATCGTCTATGTAATAAAGAATTCATAATTTATTTTTTTTTAATGAGTGTGTTTCTATGCTACATGCATATAACTGTATATGGTTGAAAACGAGCCTCTAAATGTATTATTTTTTTATGTAAAAGTTTTGATTGATTGTGTAAATTAAATAAAAGTTAAATAAGCAACGAACTGCAAAAAAATTATTAAGTAACAATTATGTCTTCTTTTTTAATTTATGAAATCGACTTTATATTTACAATACCTATACTTTATTCAACGTTGATATTATAACGATATTAAGTAAAATGATAACGACTGCCTTATAATAGTTAACCCTTTTACAAAGTCTGGATTTATAATATTTTTAAAATGATTTGAAGAGTCCAATTTAGATCAAACCAAGGTTGAAAATAATCAGTAGAACTACGACGCTATATGGCGTCACGATGGTCTCCTATCTTAATTACAATTTCATTTTGTTAACTCGTGAACAAAATATCAAAGTCTACCTTTTGTATAAAACTACTTAGCAATAGCATTTTCATTCCTTCACATATAGGTTTGAAAAGATGGAACTAGAATTCGTTTGTTAACTTAAACGCGATAAATTTTGCAGCGGAAAGCAGATGGGAAGAATTGCATCCCTCGGGAGAAAGGCCTCCGGCGCTGCAGGAGCACAGTGCGGTGACGTACAAGGACTGTCTCTACGTATTCGGTGGAGAACTGGGCTTTTCAGCGGGCACGGAAACTCCGCTTTGGTGCTATTCGGTTAAGGTATTCATGTTTAACATAATAATATTTATCACGAAGATCTTTAAAAGTATCGTCGTAAACTTACGCGCGCGTATACGTTACGAGATTATAGGCGTTGCGCAAACTTACTCGTGGTTTTTCGTTCCAGTCGAATTCGTGGCGGAAAATAAGAGCTCAGAAAGGATGTGCAGTACCCAGAGGTAGACGAGGTCACACCGCGCTTGTCCATCGCGGACAAATGCTAATCTACGGTGGTTATCAGGATTTACGAGGCAGCTCCTCGGAACTCTGGGCCTTTCACTTTGGTAAGTACCGAGACCTATACCGTCATTCGTAACTCGTTACGAAACGGCGTTACATTTGTCATCAATAACGTGTGCGTCGAGTATCGGTTAATGTTACGTTATACCGAAAACTAAAACTCTTGAAACTTCTAATATCAATAGAGACAGAGTCTTGGCACTTGCTGTCTTCTTGTGATGCTGGTCCACCAGCTCGACACAAGCACTCGGCCGTCTTGAATGGAGATGCGATGTACATCTACGGAGGTATGACGGATCTTCAGGAACGAAGCGATTGCTGGAGGTGGGACGTCAATGCAGCTTCCTGGTGTTTGCTTAAAAATAAGCCAGGACCAGGGCCGCTTCATGGACATGCTGCCTGCCGTTTGCCCAGCTGCATGCTTATTTTTGGTGGCGAGAGTGGTGGACTGGCGACCAACGAGCTTTGGAGGTTTCACTTCGGTTGGTTATGTTTATTTATCCTGTATTCAACATTTATTTATTTTTACCTGTTTAACATTAAACGGATATTTATTGTAAGTTTTGACACAACATATTGTATAATCCTTGTGTTATCGTTCATAATATTTATTATGATATTATAGAAATGTCGAATTTGATCGAACTTAATATTATAAAAAAAGACTCAGTGATCATTACTTTACTACATTCTTTCAATGAAAATATTATGCGCTAAATACTTGAATAATATTGATAAAAAAAGTGCGCTGTTTTATTTTCGATCTTACATTCGTTGAATATTCACCGTGGTTCGTGAGCAAGATTCGTAAGTGTCAGAACGATTTACGCACGCGTTGGCCAACCATTAATTTTAATAGCCAACGATCGTAAGAACGCGCACAGAGTTGTTAGGCTCGAAAGTAAAATCGAAAATTGTCGTACGAGCACGTGAAAGCAAGACAGAGGATGGATACGGTGTCGAGTTGCAGGTACGGAGACGTGGGAGAGGCTGACCGTGACGGGCCCAAAGCCGCAGCCACGCGCGGAGAGCGTCGCGCTCGCGGTCTCGGAGCTTCTAATTCGCGGCAATGGAATCGACAACAACGGTAATCCCGGTAACAATGGAAATGCGAGGGTGCGCATGAGGAATCAGCGCAGTGCCGTCAAAAGCGTTGGATACGGACGGATTTCACCTTGTGATCCTACGCCCACCAGGCCGAGCTTCCTTCGGGAGATCTCCAAGCTCTCGCAGATCAATCTGTCGCGATTGAGTCACCCGAACAAATGCAGCTACTCCGTGCTTAGCGCCCAAGACGATCACGATCTCGACAGTCCACGAGAGGTGAGTTTTACTTTCGCATTTTCTCAGTTTTAACCTCTTGCAGGGATATTTCTTTATACACTTGACCACGAGTGAACGATACGATTAAGCATTCACATAAATTTTCAAACACGTCAGCCAACTTTTCATGAATTTTGAATTTACGTTGCCCTCGGATACATCGATTCTTCCGTAGCTGCGCTCGATAACGCTTACTATTTCATAATGCGAAGTACCTATCGCACGTCCGAACGATCGCAAAACTATTTATTTTTACGAAGTTATGTCATGATCTAAACCTCAATACATAGGGAAAAAATCCTTGATTCAATCGTTCGTATAATGATTCCACTCATTAATACCATGTCCATGTACAAGTAATTCTAAAGCCATTAAATTGTTATTTTGAAAATTGAGTTTATTTTTAAATGTTTTTACACTTTGTTTGTTTATTTATACATTTTAAAATAAAATTATGATCAATCTTTCACGATTGACATAAATGTTTATTTTCCCTGTATTTTGTAATTGATTAAACTTTAATTATTTACGGTCTTTATTTAAAAAAAATTAATTTTATAATAGATTTAATCCAGCACATGAAGTTTAGAAATAGTGTTAATCAAGCAAACTGTAGTCTAGCGTTAAACAAATAGGAAGTTCTGATCAAAAAAGTTTTACCGCAAAAGTTCCGATTACTTTGGTTAAGAGGTAATTCTTGGGCAAGGGTCACGTTGATGAGATCATGCATCCCTATTTGGGATCGATAAATGCGTAATCAGATAAATTGACGGAGGAGAGAATTACCAAATACACCGATCTTCTTTATACGAAAATATCTTTATGCTTCGTTGTATTAAGTAAATATTGAAGGAGATTCGTAACTGAATTTTAAATGAATTTAAATGTTCGTAATAATAACCTTAGATTGTTATTCGTTAATTGATTTAATACGATATTTAATCGGACAAGATTTCACGTAACTATATATATTTCTCAATAGTTCAGAAGACTAAAACAATAGTTACGAAATTTACTAGTTCCAGCAGCTACTGTATTTTTTCCGTGTAATTGTGCGTTGACGAGACTTATATAACCAAAATTAGTCATACAAAAATATAAAGTTTACTATAACGATTATAATAAATTACAGTGTATATATTTTTACTCTAACCTCATTAATGACGATGCAATATCTATATCTATACCTATATAAAATTTATCCATCGCAGAAAAATCGTTTCTGAGAAAAAAAGTAAAAAATTGGAACTTTGAGAAATTACAAAGACGAGTAGGTGTTCTGACCCTAAATGAGTTTGCGCTCAGGCAAACTCGTATTATCCATTTCAGCAGGTGGACGTAGAGGTGATCGAACCTTCGACAGGGATGGTCAAGTCGCGAAGTTCGAATGCATTGGCTCGACGTCGGCAGCGCATGTCCGATCCACCGCGCACTAGCATGATCGAACCTTTACTCAGCGGTGGCTTAACTCGTGAACCCATCTCCGTGCCTAATTTCCGGGCGCTTGCATTACCAACTCCAGTCCTTACTCCCGTCGAGGCCGCAAGGCTTGTATTTGTTGATCCCGACGAGGACACCGACGACGAGGATATAAGGCGTAAGGATCCACCCATTTCACAGCTGATAGAACTACCCGAGGAAGAAAAAAGGTGAGGGTTTATTACACTATATTAATCTATCGATCGTAATTATTATTGAAATTTTCATATTACATAAAATGCCGTGTTAGTGGTTAATATTTTTGTTTAATTATAAAATATGAATCGAATTTTATAGATCTTATTTTATTGATTACATTACGATATTTCAAATCCCTTTTTGAACACGGAGCAAAAATTTATTAAATTCAATAAACCATTTATTTTAATTATCGTAAACAAGTATTTATTTGAAACTAAGAAATATATAAAAAAATGTAATTCAAAAATAGATATCATATTTAAAACTACTAAATATTTATTAGTTTCCAACAAATATTGTATCGAATTTACTAATTTTTTTATACAAAGAGTAGCCCATAAATTTAAAACGTCGAGTATAGTTACTTATAAACTTGTATATTTATAGACGGAAACGTCCTTTAAAGTTAAAATAAAATCCGTTTCCTGCATATAGCTACGATCTTTCCCTAGCATAAGTCTGATAAAATCTCGATTTATTCACTTACATGTTATCGGAATTATCGATATATTTTCACGAATTTAGTACTCGAACTAAAATATTATTTCACGCACGAATAATTTTATCAATTAACATAGATTCTATAGAATATGCACCGCAGCGAAAATATAACATAAATACATAACGAATGTGAAATAATTCATCTTCTAATTTTGACAATTTACGAGAGTATACGGGTTACAAGGTGATCGAAGTTGTACGCAGCTGCGCGAGTTAAGTAGAACAGGTCAGGTATCACGAGACGCTTCCCGGTATATATCTAGATACTCCAATCAGTTTTCAATATTTTTGCTTTTTATTATTCAGTAGTAGGTATTAAATTGACAAATCATATAACATTAAAATAAATTTGTATTTTAATAAATAATTATTAAGTATAAAAGATATAATTAATTAATTTATTTAAATTAATTTTCTACTAAATAAAAAGTTACTTATAGCCACCTGTTAGTTCGTTAAATTTCATCTTGATATTAAATTTATTTCATTGATACAATTTTCCACGTAAGTGTATACACATTTAACTGTGAAGTGAATTCATACATTATTAGAAATGCTTTCGAGCTACTCAATGCCATAATTCAGTGACAACGACATCGTTATAAGCCATTCCAGGAAAATATGCATGCGCATTGTATTGTTAAGTTCCTTTATTCTAGTATAAATAATGCGTCATCAATCAAACGCGTTATGGGTATCGGGAATTTACATTTATGAAGAGGAAACTTTTTTTTTAACTTTTATATTTTGAAAGTATTATACGATGATACTTAAACTGTAATTTATTAACTATAATCATTGGAATTTAATAATATTACAAAGTTAATCTTCGAAAATAAAATTAATAAACTTTAACGGTTGGTTGGATTTAGCACATACGGATTCATAAATGTTAATGTAGGATATATGTTATATAATCAAATGCATTTATGCTTCAATTCAAAAGTTGTCCCACGTATTTTCTACATGCGGGTGCGTTGCTTTGATACTAGAACTTTGTGAGGGTAATCAAACTTCGGTAATGTAGCTTTCGACTCTGTGATCCAAACTTTATACGGGTTATACATATAATAAATGCATGCGGAAGTAAAATTCGTTTGTTAAAGTCGTTCTAATTGGTTAAATAGAATGGAGGAGTATACACACAGCGACTTCGCGTCATTGCATCAGGCCTGTCAACCGTCCCGTGGAGAAAGCTACAGCTCGCACCTATACGAGGCTGTGCAGACACCGAAAACGCCGTGTACCAAACTCCCGAATTCGAATTCCGTACGTTTCGCCGATTTGGAGGAGGGCGAAGAGTCGACGTCGGATTACGCGAGCATCGAGGCACGCAGTCCCGGTGATCCTCTAGCCGACGACGATTGGCCAAGACGCAACAAGAATCATCGAGGTTCGACTTCGAGTGCATCCCAGGTTTGATAATTTGTTTATATTTACTTCGTATAATATTAATTAATATGAAAAACTACTCGTCGATTTAGCAATATAAAAAGTATAAATACGAATGAGGTAGAAAGAGTGATAAGACGTTTGTTACGAGCAGGGTTTACGAGACGGACAATTTGGATTCTGCAACCCGAACTACCTGGGACTGGAAAGCGGAGTAACCCCGAGCACACCGCACGCTAGCAGTAACTACGACAGTGGAATAGAATCGCGGTACGCGAAAATGCTCAACAGTCCACCGGATAGCGTGCTGGAGGACGAACCGGGGCGCTCGGCTTCCCAAACGTTCACCGAGCTTTTGGAGCTTCAAGAGATGAGGCCTCGCGCACCACCCAAGAGTCTGCCACTGGGCTCGCCCTCCCGTCGCGCGGTCAGCGCTTCTAGAGCCGAACGACAACGAGCCAAACTCGCCGCTTCTGAAAGCACCGAACGTCCAACCCCGGGTCCTGCGCCGCTTTACGTTTTTCTAGTCGGGGGCAAGGAGAAAGGACAAGTGACCGTCTTCGCGCGACCCGTTTCTCTTTGGAAACTACAACTCGCTCCACACATATTTTAACCTCCTCCAGGTTTTTATTTACGTTACCATCCGTTCATCCTTCTCATCCTTTCCTCCGTCCACATTATTATCTTTTTTCGTGTACCCGTGGGAATATGCCGATCGACAGTACTCTCCTTGTTTGCGATATCGGTAAGAGAGAAACGAATGTTTTCGTACGAAGAATCAAAATGATATGTGTATAAGCGTAAGGACTCGTTGTTGTTTATATCGGTATATCATTATATCGTTTGCTCGGCGTACCTAGAATGATTAACAATTTTACGTGATCCTTCGTACACGGATCGTTGCACATGAGTATACTCGCAGTCGGATTGTTAACTAGTCTCATGGGTTTTACCGTGATGATACTATACTATACGCTAAGACTACATTTCAATTATCATCTAAACATACGGTACGTATAGCTATAGTTCCACGAAACTCATCCCTCACCGCATTCGAAAGATTTACCGTCGAGTCAATTTGCAAAGTTAATAGTTTTGTATTAAATACTAAGAACTAATTGTAATCCTATTAAAAATTCTCAAATTGCAATTTTATGACAAGCTACTGATAACTCGTTTTTTTTTCTGGATTTACTTAATTATGACGTAGAATTGCTAGTTCGTGCAAATTATTAAAAGATACAGCATTGAAGTAGCAAAAAGAGGTCGTAGGTATATCGATCATATAATTTTAAATTGACTCGCTCATTGTCCATGATCATCCATACGAAATGAAAGGATTAAAACATTGATAAGCAGTACAAAACTATTTTGAATGGAGAAACGTAATTTTTGACGAATTTTTGGATAAATTATAGATAAACTTTGACGATAATGTCGCGAAGTTTGCGATGATTAAATTCGACTGCGAAAAAGCTCAGATAAGTTGATCCCGAAATCAAGTGTCACGACTTCCTCGATCATTCCTGGCGAGTCCGGGGTACGTCGGCATTTAGATATGCATGTATATCTTATATTCATTTGTTGACACAATGGAAATAAATACGTATGTAGGGCTGTACGCTTTATCGGGGACTTGGTCCTCTATATCACACCTTATAGAAACGCGATCGCGCGTTCTCACCGCCCAAGGAGATCAAACGCTCGAGTGTGTATAGTCGTACTTGTATAAAGTGCCAAATAATGTATATCCGCGTGTAACGCGCGGCATCTTAACTCCGTCGACATTTTCTCTCTGGTAATAAAAATTGATTAATCCTTTGCGATCGATTCTTTCAGATATATATCGGAACATTTATTAGATACTTTTCATTCACTTGGTTACTTTCAATATTTTTCTATGATTCGCTTTGCTTTATAAAATTATCAATTTATAAATTTATAAATTTATATTTCTTATTTTTATCTTATTTTTGTATTATTTTCTTTCTACGTGTAATCGAGGTTTCACGTTAAATTGATCTTGTGAATTTCCGACAAATTTATACGTTCGACGTTAAAAGCAAAAAAATCGAGTAGAAAATCGCTTAAGCTATCAGCCGCGACACTCGATGTTCGTATTCGATTAACTATAGCCGACGTCCCAAGAGCGGTGGCGACGAAATCGACGAGCTCGTTAACCGTTTCGTAGTAGCTTTACCTTAAGGATCGATACAGTATCAATTATACCTGGCAAGGCTGAGAGAGAAAACTGTGAGTGATACATAATTAACAAAAAAAAACAGATAGCCATCCTTTACAAAGAATAGAAGAAAAATATATATATACATATATATATACATATATATATGGTAAAAAACCGTGTGTTCGTGTGAGACAAATATACATATGTAAAGTTACTTAGATACAGTGAAAGTTGAAAAGTATAAGCGCAATCGATTATTGATGAAAAATAAATGGTATTTTAGTAAAAAAAAGATAAAAAATAAAAATGAAATGTAACAAATTGACAAAAAAAATGGAAATATATAAATGAAACCAGCAGCCAAATTTGACAAATTGAATACGTAAAATATGTATACGGGCATGCTGCGCCTGTCCTCCCTTAAGACTTTTCTACTTCAACACGTAGAATTTCAATTCGTCTTGGTGTAAATTTAAATGTGTAGTATATTTCGTTTCTTCCTCGCGTATCCTATGTAATTTAATCGAAGAAAATGAGGTTGAAAAAGTTCCTTAATTTTTCTGTTATACACGTGTGTGAGAAGTCAAGATCGAGAATGAAAAAACAACGAATATATTTGCTGCCTGGCGAACGTTGTATTTTGTAAAAGCGAAAAAATACGGAACTTTATTGACTGGTTTTCTTCGCGTAAAACTTGTCGTTAGACGCGAGGTCCGATGATATTTTTCTTAAAACCCAAAGACTGCGGAAATATGAGAATGTTGATTTGTCCGAGTTAGGTAACGTTACATCGACATCTGAGTTGATCGAAGTAAACGATCGTCAGCTGTGGATGTATCAGTCATTACAGGTCTTTTGATATTAGCTCGAATACGCTTCGTTTTTTCCAATGTAACTAGAATAGTAAGGGATGATGATAATAATAAACGAGAGAGTAGTTTAACGCGTACGATACGTAGTTAGAGAAACTAAATACGATTACGTAAGAGAAATATAATAATTTACTTAGTTTATTTCAGATTTTTGCTACCTACTCGTGCGTCAATGTTATCGAATATCCATTTTAGATTCACTAGAGAAAAAGAAAGAATACATTGGAAAATACAAGCGCGATATCTGCCATTATATTTAATGTGAGGTATAAATGTAAACTCAAACTATTAGTGGAGATATTTTAAAAAGAAAATTAATAAATTTTCGTAATTACGTTAAGTAATACGTTTAGTATGATCAACGAGAGACATTGATTACATTGCTAAATTAATATCACTTGTTTAACTATTAAGATTTCGAATAAACGATTGAATTAAGGATAGCGCTAGAACCTTCCGAATTTTCCGATTTTTTTAGTTAGCGATTCTTTGTACCTCTGTAAATCTCTCTGTCTACTAGTCGAGTAAAACAAAAGCAACAACAGAAAAAAAAGTAAAAGATGAATATAAGTATTGTCCTCTGATATCTTGTATTTATATATAGTTATACGGTATCGTATATAAATTCAAAGACTTTTTTTATTTGCGAATGTCGGCAGAATCGATTATAACGAAACGATCCTTCGCGAATCCTGGAATATAGATTTTGAAGGAAGGCAACTAAAAATATAACTAAAAAGAGAGAGATAGTAACGTTTCGTTGTGCGATCGTTTCGTAGATTGTTCGCGCTCAAATGCAACTATAGATAGGGATACGTGCAATATCGGCAGAAATGACTATGTATAGAGAACGTAGAGAAACTACTATCGATAACACATAAAGGTACATACATGAACATACACACACAGATACATACGTGTAATCGAACAAGAAAACCAGACGTATTATAAAATCGCGGCAACTCGGTCTACGGAATATACGAACGATACGATATAATGCGGTGTAGAAAATGGATAAACACGGTAATCAGAGGAATATAGCTCATATTTGAATTGTTCACCCGAAAAATGAAAAAAAGTAGGTAATAATATCACGATACCGATGATAGGTATCGTGGTCCGTTCCGTCTGTACAAAAATTTCTAATGAAGAATTAAATTGATTAACAATCGCGAGAATTTAATCTATTTGTTAAGTAACTCTTCATTGTGTCGTCCACCATACGCAGTATTTTAAGATTATAATTCGAAAGAGAGTGAGAGTGAGAGTGAGTGTGTGTGTGAGAGAAAGAGAGAGAGAGAGAGAGAGAGAGAGAAAGCGAGGAGATCGGAAAATCCGTCGGTATGCGAGTTTGTCGCGAATATAACAAATATATACCTACGATACGATGTGTTTCGACTCTAGCGCTTTTCTTAGCCAATTTCGTAAAGAAACGTTTATTACATATTTATATTTTTCAACTTGATTAAGATTTTCATTCGATTGTTTTCGATTAACGTTGATTTATGTTTTTATAAGTATTACTATATATCATTAATACCTTCGTTGATTTAACTTTGTCCTCGCGTGTATAGTAAATTGTAATAATTTATTATTTCTATACCGAACGATTAATTAAAATTGTACATTTCTTTCTAATTGTTACATTGTTCACCTATAACCGTAAGTGATTAAATATATTTTTTTGTTACTCAATTAATTTTAAGTTAATATTAAGATTTATACAATCCATTTATGTGATTCGTTATTAACGAGTAATAAATTAGCCAACTACCAAAGTGAATCCAGTAATTTATCATTTTTATTTATTTGACCATGTATCCTAAAAAATGCATCCTACTAATTTAACAAAACGATTTCCTGATTTACACATGCTTTAGATTTTTCGTCAATACTGATACATATACACATACATGTTTCGCATATTGTAAGATAACTTATTCAATCCAGTTCTTTGACATTTATATTTATCTTTTTATTTACAATACTAAATTTGTTTTATTTGCATTAATATAAAGTTTATTTACAACAACGTTCGAAAAATAAAAAAGTGTTTCTTTATTTAAAAGATCAATTAAACAGATTATTTTTGTACGGTGTGCAAAAATTATTGTCTTTTTGGTACACAAATCACCCTGCATGTATTAGACTTATTTTGTAAGAATACAATAATATTTAATTTTTGTGCTCAAATGTTATTATTCTAAATAAATAATAACTATATATATTCTCATTTTATTAAAGGGGAATATCCGCGGAAGAACTATTTGAATGAATTGTATAGTACATTATGATATCATATGCTGGTATATACTGTGTATCTGTTGGTACCTAATACATACATACAGAAAAGTAAAAAAATTTTGATAAACAGAACATTAGCGTACAAAGATACAAAACTCCGTCGGTAAGATAATACGATGTGTACGTACGACGAGTAACAAGTCCAAGTAGAATTACACTTATCGATCGACGTGTCGCCCGTAGTTAGCAATGTAGTGCACGTCGTTCGATGTAGAGGCAGGTAAATTTTCGTTTGGTAGATGTCGTTACTTGGATCTACTATCGTTTCAAGGTGAAACTTTCGTTTTCATCCATTGTAAATTTGATCGATAAAGAAGAACTAAGTCAAACGTATAACGCGTGTCACAGCGTACATGAAATGCTCTACGTATTCGAGTACATATATATCATCATATACGATAGGCATATATATTACTTCATATATAATTGTGTAAATAGATAATATTAATTATATTTATATTGAAGGTACAGAAGACTATAAACAAGTTTACAGATTGACGGATCGCTTGACTAGATATATAAATATACATATATAGGTACACGCGTGCAGTCTACACATACAGAATACATAAACAAGCTTAAGCTAAGCATCGTTAAACGGTTAAACGGGTGTCTTATAATAACAACGCGCGTCGCTTAACTAATAAAGTCGAAAGCTTCTCTTTCTCTCTATATAGAGCGATCTTTTCATCGCTCACGCAAGCGCCGTAAATCAACTGACAAATCAACAGTTACACTATGCCGTACACGCTGCTGCTAGATTGTGTTTGTATACACATTCGGAATGAAAAAAAGTGTATCTTCAATTTATCCTTCTGTTTCCCGCACTCGAGATTGAATAAACTGCCGTGACGAGGTATAATGATACCGAATTTCGTTCGTAACGATGTATAATCTTTGCGGTTGCACATCACATATACACTAAATTGGATGGTATTTTATTTATATATATATATATATTATACAATAGAAATATATATATATATACATCTGCATTAAATGTACACTCTGTGTGTAAAGACATTGTATTGATATAGTTTTTCATTCATTAAATAAATATATTAAATCAACAAAAAAACTTTTATTTCTAATCCATATATAATATATAAATATATATATATATCTGTAAATCTAAAGGTAAGTGGTGACGTAGATTGAAAGGTAATATAGACAATGATAAGAGGAATTGCAAACTTTTACGCAATTGTGATATATGGTACAAAAAGAAATGTTATTAATAATATTTATAACGTTACTCCTGTAAAACTATTAACATTGGAGTAAAATTTACGATCTAATGAAGAAATTGTCATGCAAAGCGAAAATCATTCTGAACTTTAAATATATTAACTGTTATAATAGGGTATATTAAATTTATTTGTCAGAATGAAGCAGAATCGTGATAATATACGAATAAAAATATTTTTTGGCAAATCGAAATGTTAAACCACGATGAATAACGAAACTGCTGAAACTTTTTAATTAGTCTTTACGAGTATAATCAACCTTTACCATACATGAATTTATATTTTGAAATCACCGCATACATATATATATGTGTGTGTGTGTATTTACGCATATTAATTTAATTTAATTCAACACGAGCTAAATTTTTTTATAAAAGGTGAACGTTAACTTTTTAAATTGGCTTCTATACGTGTATACGCTTACACATTGCGCGTAATTGCGCCTGTTATATATGTATATGCGTTTCGCGGATTATTCAATCGCGTCACACAATTTTATTTTAATGCGTGCGCTTAAAAAGTCGAATTAATGTGTGTATATATGTATATATATATACATTAATTCGACTTTTTATATATATATATATGTACGGATATGAACATATTTAAGTTGCTCACGATTGCTCATTGACACGTATATCTATATATACCTATACCTATATATATATATACATGACATCTACATTTGACGCGTTCGTTCAGTAAAATGTCTACCGTATTCGAATAACCTGTGTGTAATTTCTACATTCGATTTCCGTGAACGCTACCTCAATCAAAATATTGAATTTCACATTTACGTGGCATGTACGCGTACGTGAATTTGAATCGATACATGTATAATTGAGTAATATAATTTGTTCCGCTAAACAAATGGATTTTATTATATATATAGTTATGTGGACACCTCGAAGAAATCGATATTCGATGTAGGACATTTTTTTACACACGCACACGCACACACGTGGAACATTGTACGGTAAAGAATAGATCCGATATGGCAATTTAATGCTTTTGGAAGATAAACGAGTGGATTGGTATAAGACATCTCGAAACTTCCGAATCTTAATTTATTTTGGCAACGATCGTTGGCAGGTTTTGAAATTTGAGAAACGCATTTTTAGTCGAAAATTCAAAGTGATCGCGAAGTTATACACCTATTATGTCGACCGTAAGAACTGATAGATCGAAAGCGAAAGATGGAGCTCGAGTTTCGAACGATGGTAATAGAGCATGGGTTAAAGCCGATAAACCAAAACTGTCCATCACCAAGACAATTATTAAGCGCGAATGCTGGGCGAGGAAAACCCGGAGCCGGTAAACGTATATAGTGTGTATATAGTGGCCCAAATTAAATTACGCGAGGTTGGTCTATTCAGGCACTTAGGTCTAATCAGTTTCATTGTGTATCCGACAAACAAACGATTTGTACAATTTTTTTCTGCATTTCTTTGTGTCTATCGGAGTTCATTTTTTCGATATCGATTTATGTTGCGTTAATATATTTAATTTATTTATCTTTTAAATTTATTTAAACATTAATATAATTTTCTAAAATAAATAATTTAGCACTTCATTAATTTTATACAGTGCTGCAAATCTATACACAATGAATGAAGTTCGTTAAAATTTTATATGGATGAAATTTTATATAATTGAAACTCTCGATTCGTTTCTCAGATGAAATGTAAGTTTTTGCTAATTTACACTATAGAAGTCAGTTTCAAAATAAGTTCCACAATAACAACATAGCTCATTGTAACAGAGTTTATATCTAGATGTAGTTACCACACCTATACCCTTTTTTCATTCCATTTATTCGGGCGCCGCTGACGTGTATTGATTCGGTCTCGATGTACCGGTAAATAACTTAATATTTACCATTCGTGCGTTATTTTCGAATAGGCAAATAATAATAACAAAATTCTTTTTTATTAATTTTTTTATTTAACATTACACACGATTACTATTTACATACAGTAATATAATTTATGTTCCTATGTGCATAGAGTGAACAAAAAAAAATATAAAAAAAAGTACTTATGAATAATGTCAGAAACTTTTCTCGACAAGTCATTATAAGTATAACAGCGATTTTCTTCGATACATGTATATTTTAAACTATTTCACATCCAAGTAAAAAGTATAATACAAACTAGTAAATTGTATTAATCTATTAAACTCTTTTTACGTTGTTAACGAGATTGATGATGATATTATTATTATGAGTAAAATGAATCTCGTGTAAAATGTCATAAAGGTAGAATAAATCGTATGAAACAAAGTACACATACATATATTTTCAAGTAGATTGCACTTTGGTTGAGTAGCTTTTTCCGATTGCGACAGAAAAATAATTTTTTTTTTTCACGCTCGTTCGAAATGTAGCGATCGAAGAGGAAAAATGTAATACGGACGAACCAACGGGTTTGTTATCGAAGAATATTATTTACCACGAACATTAGAAGTGACGCTCTTTCTCCCGGCAACGTTTGATCGATACTAATGGGATTTTTTTTGACTATAAATATCATTATGTTGTATATAAATTTTATGTTATATTTACTGTAAATTCTGATTTACCGGTTTTTTCTTCGATAGTTTGTGCTCTGGGTCAAGCAACGTAAAATAAAGTATGTTTATATTTTATAAATATAAATTATTATAATTTATTCAATGTTCATATTAATTTTTATGTTGCTAAAAGCCGAAAGGTAGGATAATTTTGATATAATTTA
Source organism: Theocolax elegans (assembly GCA_026168455.1). NCBI lineage: Eukaryota > Metazoa > Arthropoda > Insecta > Hymenoptera > Cerocephalidae > Theocolax > Theocolax elegans. Next base: position 96,941,896 of record CM047425.1, read on the forward strand.
ATTTTTATAATCATAAAGATTCAGGCTCAACTGCTTCAAATTTATATTTTATAATATCTAATAGCTATAACGATTTATTATTGATGCCTTCAAAATAGAAAGATTAGATGACTAAAAAAGAACAATGTGTCTTATCATTTTTTGATAATAAAGATTTAAAGAAAATCGATGAATATATCGATTAAAAGACAATGTTCCTTTTTCATACATAAACGAACGATCTAGTTTCGATTCGCGAATTTTCAGTATATAAAATATTTAAGTAATAAATTATTAATATCTGGAAACTGCGCCATTTTTGTTTAAACATTTATTATTGTAATAGAAAAATTAGTATAAGAATTCGACGTTCTCCTCTCGAAATATGATGTTTTTTCAGTCAATCGATTTTTGGGGGGAAGGGGAAAAATAAAATTGGAATTCGAATTACATTGCAATAATATTTTTCGATGTTTATCTATATTTGGATGGAGAAATTAATAGAATATTGTTGAAAGATTTTTTATTTTATCAAGATACATTGTAATATATCGCAATTAATAATACTAATACGTGTAATTAGCAATAAAAAAATTAGTTACGGAAAAAAGTTGAAAGTTTAGTAAAGTTGTTGGTCGAGTTCACATTCATCAGCAGTCAAGTCAAACTCGCTTTTGGCATTCCGTATAGACAATGAACCAAATAGCAGAGAATCTCGAAAAAAAAAGAATTTCAACACCGATTTAACAATGCTAACCAGGGCAACTGTTTTCCACTCGTATTAGCATCGGGCAAGCACAACGATCCTGTCGTCTCCTCTAACCTCCGCGTGTATTTGCTCTGGCGCAGCGCACAGCCAATAATACTAGCTGACACCCGCGCGTTTTTCAGTTTGCGCGAAACCAAGTGAGTTACACCGGTAAATTTTCCAGAGGCCTATCATATTAGGCATTCTTATACTTTGAAGATGCTCTTCGGAATTGTACATTGGCTTTTGTGAGTGAAACAGCTGCTGTAAAGCTGTCCCCTCTTAAATTTTATATTTACTATCACGACCGATTTCTTTTTTATTTTACGGATAAAGCGCTACAGTGTGGGTGTGTACGTCACGAGTTAAATTTTATTTTTGTTCCTTCGATCTCGATTATCTGTCTATTAACGGTAGTACATCATATATTTGACAGAATAAATTTTCGATATTATCACAGCTGAATATCGAATACCTATAGTTCTTAACATAGATGAATTTAATTAAATTTTTGCGTTATTTTATAATTAACGTAAGTATGAATTATGTAACATATTTGCTTCCACATTCACTTACATGATTATCTTATTAATGATAATTAGAGTATAATATAGCCTCGTGTAATTAATATGATTTTTAAGGCTTACTTTCCAAACTAGATTATATGCATATTTATTTAAAAAATATACCGATTATTTTATATAAAATTATATTCATTTAAATATGCACGAAGCACGAATGACCCACTTGGGTATAAACTCGAAACGTCGAGTATTCATTATTAACGCGTGTGAAACATTCTTCTTGATATTCATACTCGAAACCACAAATTTTTATAAAACGAATTTATATTTTTATAATATTCAAATTATTATGTAAAAGTATAATTTTCACTCGCGGTGTACACACACACGTATATGATAACTTTATGGATGGTTTAAGATGCGTCAATATGATTATTTAAAATAGATTATTAAATAATAAATATAATAATCATTAGATATTTACATTAAAACATCATCCGCGTTACGCGTAATTAAGTCTCGAGTGGTAAATTACTCATGTACGATCATTTAATTATCTTAAGGATAGTATTAATCAAGCCATTTATATTCTCAGTAACATGTTTAAAATATATATATATACTGTTTATATAAAATGTAAATATATTTATTCATTATTGGATCTTGGTATACCTAACTTCAATAACAAATATCTTGAGATTAATAACAATTGTAAATGGATTTTATATAAAATTGATTTAATTAACCTAAAAGCAAAAATAAATCGCGTTACTTTCGATAAAATCAAGTTTATTAATTCAGAGAGTACGCGTTCGCATTAAACTGGATGGTATTAAACGAGAATGCCTGAGCAAAGTTTTACACTTTTGATCGTGATCACAAAACGATAGATAAATAAACTTAAAAAATGAAAAAACTATATAGCTATTCGGTTTACAGTGTTAATAGAATTCGGATAAGTGTCAAATGTACAACTGGAGGTCCCGTGATATACAACTTAGTTTTTTTTCTCGCCGATGGCGCTCTTTCATTATCAACCATCTGACAAATGTGCATACTCTTCACACTTCGTTGCCACTCCATGTGTTGGTAGAAGCTAAATATACTGTTACACGCATGTTTACGCGTGGCTATTAGCCTATCAGCGAATGCTCTTAGTTATTTCGTTACGAACGTTAAATTTACCTGGATTCTTACCAAAACCAGCTGACGAGAAAGACCGATAAGATAGCGTCAGCTTCTGTTTGACTTTCTTTTTGACTGCACCCGTCTGTTATATATTGCGTTCATTTTTACGTTGATAGGGTAATTAACGAAAGGTTAAAATTAGCACTCGCAAAAGCGTTCGTAATTGTGTATATATATATTATCACGAAGAGAAATTACTTAATGACAATATTTAGTAGTAATTTGATTTCATTCAATAATATGTAGGGTTTAACTTGAGTATACCTTTAAGTTTTTGCAGCATCACCTACACAAAGTGGTATTGATACTTACGGTATAAATTAGTGGTGTAGTATTGTTTTATGATTTAATTATTATAATGAGCAACACTTTATGTATCAAAAAACCAAAGTAATTAGTTCATTATTGGAAATCGTATTTGTACTCGGCAAATGCACATTTAAAAAATTCAAGCAAAATTATGACAGTACGATAATTCTTCTAGATAATATGTCTTTAATTAAGTATGGGTAACTATATCGTACCGTAAAACATATCTCCCCGTTCATTTTAATTTAAGACCAACCAAGGTATAATAGCGAATCAATATATTTTGAATGTTAAATATTTATTACTAAAAGACTTTACATTTACATTACACTTCATAATCTATAATATGAATTCTTTAATTATTGTCGGAACGCAAAAAGATGAATTTACGATCAATGTGCATTCCATAATAGTGAAACTTTTTTCTTTGCTTTTAATCAAGCTTGCGATATATACAAGTGCATTACATTTTCTGGTTCCGGTTTTATACAAATACTCGCTATACCTGCGACATTAAAGTCTAAATTCCCGTGTTCTAAATTTGCGAGTTACAAGCTGAAATTTAAAATATTCAAAAACGTTATTTTTAAATATATGACAAATATTAAAATTCTATAAAACAAATTCCCATTAATCGATAATTTACAATTCACACGGAAAATAACTCTATGATTAAAAATAAACACGAGATATACGTGTAAATAAATAAACCGTACAAACGGAATGTCAAAATTTGCAACATTATACAATTGCATTTGATGTATAATCGTTATTTTAAATACATTGCAATTAACGGTAGTAATGTCTACATATATATATACATAAACATTCGTAAATTTATTTAGCAAGGCATACAGTACATGATAATATTTTTCAAGCAAATAATGTCCACGAAATTGTTTAAAACTTTCTGTATGTATAAGTAGCTGAATTTTTTGTTTCACGATCGGCTGGCTATATTTTTAGATAATTGGCAATTATTTATGCATATCGTACCCTGGTCTTGAAATAAACATAGTGCAACCTAAATTCATTAATTAAAAAGTTGATTTGCGTGTATCTATATAGGCGAGGCGATTGATATTATACATTATTAAGGCTAAGATAGAATTAAAATGTCTATTTTCGGTGGAGCGCGGCAAAGAGGAGCTTTACATAGATACTTGTGTACGTGTATAGATGTATATAGGTATATGCAGACACTCACACATTTATATATCTATATATATATACGTGTGTATCAGACACACACACACACACACACACACACAGGGTAGCAATGAAAATTAGAGCTCTCAATAATAGAGCCCGCGACGGAATAAAAATATCTCTGACGACAATTCCCAGGCCCTACTGATCGATCTCCGGGTTTTCAGGTTGCTCCCGCAAAGGCTCGAGGCGACGTCCTTAGAGCCGAGTAATCGCGAGTGCGCCATTCTACCACCAAGCGTCTCTCCTGATCCAAAGGAAATGCAAGTTTTACGTTGCGTTCATGGACTTCCTGCCACAAGGGACATTCTTAAGTAAACTCATAAATTTTCCTTCATAGAATATTTATATTTATACGTTGAATCTCGCGTATAGCAAAATGAACAGTACACATATATTCAAACGAAATTTAAATTAATTTATGGGCCAATTGTTCGAGGTCACTGTTGTTCACTTACCATACACAATTTTGAATTATCCGTACAATTAATAATCAATGGCATTGCTATTCAATTCTAACGACTTGGCAAAATCATAGTTTCCTCGTCTATTGGACGTTTCTGAAAAATATATAGATTGATATTATTAGATACATACATATACAAACAATTTAGCAAAGTGTCCGTGTGTTTCAATTATCAGCATTAAATTACGAATATCGTCACATTTAACGCACGAGTATATATGTAATCTATGACAAATTTTCTTGTGTACAATGAGCTTCGGCGTTATTATCTAAAATTATTTTCTTTCGATACAAACAAACACAATCGATAATTTATCGGAACCCTTTTGAATTACATAAATTTATTCTATAAATTAATAGTGCCCTCATTCCAAAGTGTTTTTAATTACCTCTGTAATTGCCGATCGATTCGCGGATGTATTAGTTTTAATGTTCTTAACCCGTTCACATTTAATTAATGTATTAATGTTGGTTTCAAATTAAGATTTATATACGATAGCTATAAAAACAACGAATATGATTTTGTACCGGTTAAAATAAGTAAGTCAATCAATGTATTAATTTAATTATATTTGTAATGCTTATTAATTTACAAATCAATATTGGCGTTCTGTGTGCTACACTTGCTAAATAATTATTTTAATACACGCAAATGACATGGAGTTGATATTTCAATAACGTTTTCCCTCGTAGCTCTTAAAGTTAAACGAACCATTTATTTATTTAAGTATATATATTAATAAATGTTTTATACGAGTGCATATAAATATATATATATATATAAATATAGATCGAAAGGAGTTGCGCTCCATTTTGCAGAAAACCGCGGCGTTCAAGTAAACCGAGTTACCATAATACAAGATTATAATACGAATAATATTCCTTGTACATACTTAGCCCGGGAACATTAGACGCTTTAATCATTTACAACTGGGAAGATGAGAACTTGGATGCCGAAGGAATTCTGTTGGACTTTGCTGGTTTACGACGCTTCGGCATTGTCAATGGCAGTCTCGGCAGGATAGTCACGCCCTTCCCGTCGCAAGCTCAGCTGCTCGAGGTGACGTCCCTTCGATCTATACCTATCGATAGTAATTTGCCAATGTATATTCCACGTGCTCACTAACACATTGATATAGATTCATATCTATAGGTATATGTACATATATATACATATACCTGGACATGGAATCGGTAAAGTTTATTTAACAGTTTTCACTCCAAAACTTTAATGAACTAAAACGTTGAATTACACCGTCAGGCTTGGTTTATTTATACGCAAATCGATTAAATTATTGTCTGTTAAAGTTGTACTCAAAATTACCTAGTTAGCGGATTAATTATTTACATATCAAGCTTAAACGCGATGGATAAATTTAACTTGGTAATAAATTGTACCATTTTACGCAATATTATGCAAAATAACGTTAATAATTACGAGTTATTAGTCACCGTTATGTAGATATGAACTTATTAAACGCATATATTGCCATTCGAATTTTCCGTTAAAATCGATGAAAATTAAAATTAAATTTATCGAATAGACTAATGTAATAAATTAGCGAGACCTCCGTCGAATTTGGTTAACAACCATATTTGGGGGTTGTGGAAAGAGAGTGAGAGAGAGAGAGAGAGGGAGGGAGAGGGAGTGAGGTAGGGAAGGAGAGAGGGTCTAGCCGGTGTAATCAAGGTCCTATTAAGGTCACATTAAGTTTACTCGTGCGCCGTGTGTTACGAGGAGGCAAATTGATACTGACGCTTTGCCAAACTGTGGATGCAGGTGGTCGAAATCACTGGCACGGGCCTACGTACACTGACGAGCCGGACCTTCGCTGATCTGCCGGCTCTGCGGGTCCTTGATTTGCGAAACAATGCTCTTATCCACATCGACCCGGACGGCTTGATTGGCATACCAACCCTTACCGACATCTATTTAGCAGGTATCGATATGCAACGTACGACGTATTGCGATCTTATTTATCTTTAAATTAATTTCTACATTCGCAACCATTTCCGATCTAATTATCACTATAGAGCCTGTTATTACTACAAATATAACAAAATTATTAAATTTTCGACTTATCTTGCCGTTGCATCTTTATTTTTTTGTATAATTAGGCATTGTTATGTTCATTGTTTACTGAGATACGGTAAATGTTAAGAAACATGCGGTATAGACCCACGCACGTATTTATCTTAAGAACGTATAGTAACGATGTTTGCTTAAATTTATGGATTGACTAGACATCAGAAGTAAATAACGCGCGTGCGGCATCAATATTTTAATTTTGCGAACGTCGATACCAGACTGTCGATAATTATGTCAAGAGAGTGAGAGAGTCAGGGGGAAAGGGGGAAGGAGAGTGAATGAGAGAGAAAGAGATAAAATGAGCTTTAGATATTTAAATTTTGTCTACTGATATATTACACGAAATATATCAACTTTGAAACTTGGCTTGGTTTGAATATTTTATTATAAATCGAAGGGAGCTTGCTAGTGACTTTCTTGAACGAGAGTGTATTGTATTTAATTAAATTAATCAGAGAACTTCTTAGAACTTACTTTTGCATTACATTTAATTAAGATTAAAGTAACTGTGAGTTAGACGTATATGTACAATGTGAATTTTTTTCCAATACCAAATGAATATTATCATATTTCGGGAGTAACGAAAATAGATGGAATTAATATTTAATATGTATAAACCGATTCTTTTCACGTTAATTTTAAATGAATAGTACAAAGGGATACCGCTGACAGAAATAATTTATGTATAATGATAAGCAAGTAACACTTTACAATTTACTATAGTATGTGGCGTGGTAAATTAAATTACACATCGTTATATATTAAATTTTACATTATTATTCAATTATAATTGCAATCTGTTCCAGAAACGGGACCTTTCCAAACGTAATTAGTCATATTATAAATAATTTTACGTTTAATGTACCAGACAGTACATCTCTGTAAAAATCAGGTTTATTTTATTATTTCTATCTTTTGTATGTAGCTATATTGCATAGCACTAGGCAACTGAGAGAATACATTTAAAAATCATACATTGCAGACAATGACTTATAGAACTTATAATTCATACAATAACGAACGCAATATTAATTAAAATAACATTGAAGGCATTCTTATTCACATCCCAATAGTGTAACGTGAAATATCACTGTATTACTAGAAAAGAGGAAATATAAATACATATCGAAGATCTCTGATTTCTGTGATGAATGATTCGGAATGTGAAAAAAAGTAAAGTTTACTTTGAAGTCAAGCGTAATAAAAAAAATGGTTCTTTTTCCGCATACCTGGGTCCAACGTACGAAAGGAAACGAGTGGAGATGCGATGAAAGTTCAGGTTGGTTCGCAAACACGAGTTTTGGCTCTTTAGTTGAACACATCGTGGACAGGGAGGATTTACGCTGCTCGACACCGCACAAAGGTCGTCCTCTTTTACTCGTCATGGAAGTCATACAGGTAACGTTTCGCTATATATATAACCGATTGAAAAGATACAGAGACTCAGCTGGGTAGTACACTGCGCTCGTGCACTATCCTCTTTGCTCTTGTTCGAACGAATATAATCATCTTGCGTGGATATAGATTCCATCGTTGCACTGTGCTTCGTACTTGCATACCTATATCCGGCGATTTCCTTTTATGGTTCCTTTCGCTTCGATCCTTTATCTTTCGAGTGAGCCAACTTGGATGACACTTTTCATGGATCGTTTGCATTTATTTCATTTCCATTTATTGTCATTATTATTATTATTATTGTTATTATCGTCATCGTAATTCCTTCTTTTTTTTCGAATAACCAGTGCAGTTCGTTCCAGTAACGTTTAAAGAAACCATTTTCCAACGACTTTGAATTATCAATCTAGCGTTATTATTGTCTCTTTTGAAAATTTTCCCTTTGTTTTTTGTACGCTGATTGATCGTTCGAGACCCTTATTGGTATCGTTTAAACGGAATATTTATGGATACGATAAGGCATTACCGTATTTTTATAAAAGATTAAGCTATTTTTAAAGGGTCGCGTTGGCCCAATTCAAGGAGAGTATACGCGAAACGAAGACGTCGCCGTACCATCCAATTTTTGTTAAAGAAAAAACTATCGATTTTATATTTTATAATTTATATATTTAACCTTTTTATTTTTGAAGGAATCAATGTCTACCTATATATCCTATATAGAAAAGAATGATAAAAATATGATTTAAAATTTATTCACTATATGTTATAAAAATGTTATCCTATATACATATCCCGGTCTTTTATTTCTTAGATTAACGAGTTTCCAAGTATAGAGTTAACAGTACCCTCAAATTATAAGTTCATTATATGGAATTTTAAATTTTGCAATGACATATTTTCGATGTGTAAGTCGGAAGTACGTATTATCGAAAGAACAATATTTTGTCAGTGATTGCCTGCAATCGTATATGCAATAATATTCGTTATATTTTTTATAAATTATTGAGATTTGAATTGTACAAATTAAATGATAACTCTTTTTTTATTCATCAATAGATAATAAAGTGTAACATTCGAATATAAATACAGTTAATTATCTGACTAATAAGAATAGGTACGGAAGTTGGATCATGGATGTACGTCAAAGTCGTTGAATCGAATCAAAAGTTCGAAAGGACTAGTTAACGATGGTGACGGTGGTAGTTGGTAAAGCGATTAGTTAGGAAGGAAGTGAGATGGCAAATGAGAGAGTTTGAGAGAGAGAGGGAGAGAGATGAGGGAATGGTGGGGGATGGGGGCGGAAAGAAGGGGAGAGAGTGTAGGTGTACAGGGGAATTGTGTTCTCAGCGGCTGGCCGAGGAGTGTCGGATACTGGCCGTCTGCGAGTGCGAGCTCGTGTACGTCGTCAACAGCGCGGGCCCAGGGCTCCAGGCTCGTCACCGGCAGTTCATGGCCTTTGCCTCCGTCAACTGCAGCCATCGTGGTTTTACCGATATGCCTGGATTCCTGCCCGGCGACACCACCAGCCTCCACCTCGAGGGTAACGAGGTATGTATGTTTCCCACAAGAGCTATCCAAGATCGATCCATTCAAGAGGCTCGCGACTAAATATTATTCAACTTTAACCACACGTACGTTAGCCCATTCTTCTTATCATATACATTTATTTTTGTATATATCATATTTTTTAGATTTCTAAATTATTGTTTTCCTTATTTATTTTTCGTTCTTTTATGTTTTTGAGATCCTTATCCACAAGTTGTTATAATGCTATATAAATTTCGTTTTTCATTACCCAGAAGAATTTTCCAGGAATTTTGGGTGTATCTCGCGTATTTATGAAATATATACATATATTCATATAATTATCGATAGAGTAACTCAATTTATTTAAACACTATTTTTAGTAATTTGTTTAATACAACTTGCATTATAAATAACTATAGCTATACAATTTGAACATCCGGCATTATTGCCGTCGTGCTATTTTGTTATTAATTCAATAGATAGCACGTCATCAATTTATAAAGAGCCTTAATTTTAAGTTAATAGAGAGAGAATAATATTAGATGGTAGTGTAAATATCGATCGGTTCTAAAAAAAATAAAGGAAAGCGGTGGAAGGTGCTTAGACGTTTGGTGCCATGACTCTGAGCGTTTAAATTAAATTTTGCAGATCAGTGACTTGACGCCCCTAAAGTCGAACCCCGTGTACAAACGTGTGATCGATCTTTATCTGGATAACAACTACGTCGAGTCGGTGGCATTGCTGGACGGTACTTATTGGCTCGAACAGTTTCGTCTTCTAAGTCTGCGGGGTAATAAATTGACGGACGTGTGTATAAAGTATACTTCTTATTTAACTACATTTTACGAGCACAGAGCACTCAAAGCTTAAATTTTATTTCTCCTCGTTTTTATATCGTCGACGCCATAAAAAAATACTATAACGATCAACGGTATAAATAAAAGATATATTATAAAAGTACCGAGTGCAGCCGCGGGCGTTTACTTTAAGCAATTTTAGCTCTAACTATATATACACAGTCCTATCGAGATGATGAATAAATATAATTTTCAATTACGCTTTCAAGTTCCCGACGTACGCGCTGGAAAACGTTTTATCGCACAGTGAAAACGCGGTAAGCCTCTACTTGGGCAATAATCCGTGGAGATGCGACTGCCAGTTTACGCCGGGATTTCAGGAGCTACTGATAAAATACGGCAATCTGGTCAAGGACATAAGCGACGTCAGGTGTTCCTCATCCACGGGAAATGGCGAATTGGCTGACAAGCAGGTTAATGTCATACTTATTATTTCAATATTGCATTTTTTATTATTTTTCATTTAACGCGTTGATACTTTATGCCATTGTTATACGAGCGAACTGGTCGTTACCGGTCTCACGATGTTAATTATTTATTTGATAAAAATTACACGATTAATTCAAAGAATTTCGTTCGTAATATTAACGTGAAATCAAAAAGTTTTGACAGGAGTATTATTAATTCAGCGCACCATTCGTAAATTCGATCGTTGAAGGAATACTTAGCATAATTTATCGTGAAAAAAATGGAGAAAAAGATAATGAGTGAAAAATGTGACGTTTAATCGACTGAAGCACCTACCTTGTCGTGTCGGGTTCACGGTTATCAATCGAACTACTTGTCACTCGCCGAGCTAGTTATCTTTCTCTTTCTCTCTCTTCTTTGCAGATCCGTGAATTATCGAGAACGGAAATTTGCGTGCCGCCGGATGACGATTACTGGTTGTATCCGCTGGATATTCTTAACGTCCTTCTTGGCTCCCTGATTTTCCTGATCCTTGGGAAGCTCCTTTACGACTACTGGGCTTTCAAGCGGACCGGCAAGCTACCCTGGCTCGTTGCCAGGCTTCCCTGAACCACCAACAGGACGAACGGCTCCCTTAACTTTTAACACCTTTATGATGCCGCCAACTCGCTTCTACAACCGAACGTCCGTTCGTAATTTTTCAATTTCCTTCCGGGCTAAATTCCTTCGATACCCCATCAATTCGACGAAACGTGTACACGTGACTTGGACTTTAAGATGAACACGAAATTTTGTTTCGCCGTCATTCTCGAATATTTTACCATTATTTGTAGCGGTTTTACTTTTTCATATCGATTCAAACGAAATAAATCAAATAAAATAATCAAACCATCGAATTACTTGAGTCAAATAATTGGTGTAATTTCCAAGTAATTCACAATAATTACTCATTTCCGACGTAATTATCTTTGAATAATTTGTTTAATAATAAGAACGTACGCAACAATGGAAAAACGAAGTGATTCCATGATTTAGGAATAATGTAAAATAAACCTCCTGAAGTAAAGAAACAATTTAAGTGATGTATTATTTTTAATATAAATATGAAAAATGTACGTAGAGGTTTCGCTTCGTACGAAAAGAACACAGTTGTATAATTTTGCGAATGTCGTATGAGATACGAAATCCCCGTCGTCGTCGACGACTTGTCTTTTAATAACAAGTTAAAGTGGTCTATATCCGACTTGACGGAAAGATTTCAAGTGTCTTCCTGGGAGCGTAATAATAGGAACACTCGAGTGTTCCGGAATATACACGTGAAAAAGTGCGAGAAAAGGTTGGCTTTATAACCAAGAGGAAATATATCGAGCCGCTCTTTTTACGTAAGAGAAGCGAAAACTTAACTCGGGCCCGACTTCATAACAGCCGTAGCAACATCTTCGACTTAGCGCCCGATAATCGCTTATCGTACCGTCAAAATCCTTTGCACTTTGATCCCACTCGCGCTACATTTTCCAATATTTCACTTTGCGTTGACGTTCGGCAAAGCGCGAACTCTTGGACGATTCTCCTCGGGTCACCGACGACTTCTTGGCTCTCACTGCTTCTCTCTCTCTCTCTCTCTTTCTCTCTTCGCTGGCTCCATTTACACGCTCGACTGATTTTAAATGTACAAACGCTCTGGTCAAGATTTCCGACTACGTTTTAAGCCAAACGCCGGATCTTACTTTCCAGTTACACACTTGACGTTCTCTTTCACAAGATTAAAGTAATCAACCGGAATTGAGCTAACAACATTTTTTGCTAAAGTTTTCTCGTTGCTACTTAAATTACGTTTCATTTATTTTCCTTTATGAATCACAATAAAAAGTAAAAATACCACAGGATAAATGATAAATTAAGTACAATAACATCCTTACGATCTCACTGTTCTGCATTCACCTATAAATCACCTATAAAAATTACATTTGCATATGGTTAAATAGGTGAACAACAAGTCAACGAGAGATAAAGGTCGAATGAAGGTAAAGCAATTTGCTATGATTACTCATCATTTCTGGATATATAGTGGTAATTAGATTTAGTATACCTCTATTCACATTGGTTGAACATTAAATTCAGTCCCTCAACGTCAATGATAAAACAGGAAGAATCATTAATCTTGTAAATTATGATGTAAAGTTAATTGAAAAAACAAAATGAAGCGCATTAATTAATTATCGTCGGTATATATAATCTGAGCAATGTTGAAAAGAAGTTATGGTTATAGAGCATAACCAACGAGATGGGTGGAAAATCCTTCAAGTTGAGATAGGAGATTTAGCGAGCCCATATACCGAGGGCGGTAGATGCTGCTAGGCGCTTTTCTTTCAAAGGGACGATTATAAAAGCGCGTCTTTGAAACTTTGGCTCTTTTATATATTCGCCGGAGCTCAGGGCTCGTTTGCTTATTCTGGCTACTATATATATATCACTAAATCCGATATGTAAGCACTCGAGATTTTCCTTTCTGGTGCAATAACAAGCGTAGATATGCGAAAAGTATACTAACCATTAGCATTAAGATAATCGAGAGAGAAAGAGAGAGAGAGAGAAAGACAGAAAATGCCTTAAAATCCGTTCAATCTCTTGCATGTAAATTAAAATTAACTACGCGATAATCGTGTAGAAGTAGAGATCGTTATGCCTCTTAATCTGAATTTCGAATAACTAATTAAAATTGTAATTAGACAGTCGTATTGATCCGCTACTCATTTAAATATGATACACCCGTGAACATTGTCTTTATGAAGGGTAATAAAACTTTGTATTATTTAATTAAGTATAATATCGTCTATTAAATTAGATTATAGAGCGACAAATAGTAGGCAATTATTAAACGAAAGAGGAAAGTAAATTTGACGATCAAAGGCATGTAAAAAAGTGTTAATGCACGCGAAATAGCATGAACGAGATAAAAACTACGGTACGAAATTACGTTGCGCTGATTTAAATCTGGAAAAACTTGGGGATCGGACAAGAGCGAGCTAGTATCTAGACCAATGTCAATCTAACGGCTCACTTTCCTCTCTCCCGAATGTGTTATTCGGTCTAATCCACGGGTGTATGCACAGAACTGCTTTTAGCCGATCGGTGGATAAAACAATTGAGCGCTAGTACGCTTAAATTTACCATCGACTTAAATTTAATATTGTCGCACCCCGAAAGGCGCAACGAAAAGGAGAGCACTCGATCGATCCTCGGACATTTACACGCGCATTTTCCGGGCGGCACTATCCATCGGCATCTGCGGACCATGCGCGTTCACGCGCGCGCGCCCGCGTATACACAGTCGTAATTCGCGCTTGTCACGCGAACCGACCCTCTTGAATTTCAACGTCCATGTGCTTACCAATCTATATACATAGTCGTATGTATATGTAGTTATGTAGATCCTCGGCTCGCCTCTCGTTCTCTTCTTTTTAACATTCTTTCCCTCGTGCTCTTGTGTCTCCACGTGCTTTTTCTTGGTATTATTAATTTATTATATTTTTTAATAAAAAAAATCGTATAGAGGGGCTGAATTTCGCGGTTCAATTAGCACGCAATATCGATGCGGCCTGAGGATAAGGGGTTTCCTTATCGTACCCTTCTTTTTTTTTTAATTCTCTCACTTGCTTTTTTGTTTACCTTCACACAGTTATTTTCTCTTTAACGTTAACGGAACGGCAAGATATTACGTTCAATTAACGTGACTACGCCACGGATATAAATATATTTCCGAACTCTTGATTTTATTTTATAACTGCATGCTGCTACTTCGTACTGGGAGTATGCACCTTTTTTGTTTTGATCAACCTCATTCAAATTCAAAACATTGTTCCACTCCTCTACTAGCATACTAAATGTATACCTTCCCGTTCATAACGTTTTGAACTATATAATCACATAATAACGCGTAATTATTATAATTTTATTTAATTATCTGCTGTCCTTTTGTCATAAATTCTGAAAATTGTGTAGGTAATGGTAATTAGTTTCTATAATAATACTTACGAAAGTAACGTATGATCATAATAATTTCATCGCTTAAAAATATTACTTTTTTCTCCCTCTCCGAAGGTAAAATCTGCAGGAGCATAAAAAACACGAATTGAAAAACTTTTTATTCCCCTATCTCGTATAAAAAAGTTAAGGAAACATAGTTCAACTCCATTTAATACTCCAAGATATTGTATTATCGGTGTTATCAGTAGATACAGTCGAGTTAAGTCAGACGTACTATTATTACGACGTTACGCGGCTAACGAATGGCTAGACTGTATTTACTACGAAATTATATACGATTGTTAAATTCTTAAATAATGGTTTCTATTCGACGATAACTATAAATTTAATAAAAAAAACGGTATCTTTAATCATTTTTACTTTTTTTTAAAATACAGTCCAGTGTGATAATTATTTAATATTTCCCGTTTAATAAAATATAGTCGGTTTTGAAGTAATATACGAAAACTTAAACACAATGAGACTTGAAATACAAACACTTTTTTGATTATACAGTTTCGCATTCATATCTACATAAATGTTTTCATTTCACCGAATACGCACAACTGTTTTCTATAGGAATTAAGTACGTTATTGTCGAAGGAACAGTTTGTAATTTTCTTTTTGATACGCAATTATTCGTTAATGATACCTAAATTGTAGTCATTTATTTTGATATTAGCTCAATGTCAAAGTTAATACGGTATAATGGCTCATAATTGTTACGTTACGTGTACTAATTAGAAATGTTTACGTATACTAATATGCAGGATTCTACTACCACCTTCAACATTGTTTAGTTTGATAATTTCTTCAACAATCCATAAATTTACTCTCTGTTTAAAAAAATATATAAACATTAAAAATGTATTATTTTTCCTGTCATAAAGATCTTTGATAAATGTTCCATTTAAATAATTACAAAATATTAACTTTAAACGAATTGAACAATACAAATATAAAAAAATTATTTCTTTCTCAATGTAATTATGATAAACATTCGAGCGTTTGGCTAAAATTTGAGTATACATCGAACTGCCGAATCATGTTGGAGATTGACAAACAATTACCAGGAGCTCGGACAAGGTGTTGAAAAGAAATTTATTCACGGATTCCACGGTAGTAATTGTAGAGCCAAACGAGCAAAATGTCACGTCCGCGTAAACCAAATCCAGGCGCGCATCGAAACATAAGCGACAACCGGTGATATGCGTCCACAGAGGGTTTCGAGGCGCACGGTTAACTGCTCAAATTAACATTTGTCGAAGCGCGTTTCCTCCTCTCGGTGCGTATATTCACCAGCATTTCCTCCCCTCTTTTGGAACTTTTATGAGCTTCCGAAAATTTCTACTGTCGAATGCATCTATGTGTGTACATATATTTGAGTGTGCGCGTGTGTGTGTACTGGTCGAGCGCGTCGCGGCACAACCAAAGTTTTTGCGGTCTAGTTTAATGTCCTCGCTCTCTCCACAGGTCTCTCGAGATGATCCACTTAAACTTGCCCGTTCATTTGAATAGCAGTCTCATCTTTTAAGTACCAAGAGTTAAATTCGTTTATGAAACACGTGGAGCTTCCTTCATCTTCATTTTTTCTTTTCTTGTAGTAAATCCAATAATGTCCCTTGGTACTTCAATTCAAACTCCTTCACCATTTAAATGTTGCGTGTTATTCTTTGCAGAGGTTTCTATATACACGGTATAATGCAAATGAAGATCGACGGGATTGTCGAGCAAAATAAAAAGGATCACTCGATTCTCATTTTTATCTCGTTGAAAACTTGTTAATATATAGCTATATAGATTAAATTAGAGGTGTCGTGTGTATAATTATAATACTCAGATCAGGTAGACGAATGTCCATCATTTGATTTGCCGAGGGTGTTAGAATTGGAAATTTGAAATTCATTGGGAGTCGCGTGGAAAGATATATATAACGATCCTTTCCAACCTTTCTTATCCAGTCGGGTCCGACTCATCGAGAAGGTCTCTCTATCCTCATCCTTTCGTTCTTCAGCTCCACTGAGTAAATTGAATTTTGAGGGTGAAATTTAATTATGAGAAAGTACATGACTGGCCCGAAATTGGCGGGCTTTGAAGCGCGAGGAACGGACGAGTACGCGTCTGCGCATCAGCCACTTGGACCAAGTCCTCTTAAACTTTAGCTCGATTGTTTGCCGAACGGAACAATCTCCGATGCTAATGAAACATCGGTAAATTAATGTCACGCATCGTAGAAATTTGCTCGCGCGGCTCCAAGCATTGAAGGAGTTAATTATATGTACGAGAAACTTGGGCTTTCGCTTACGTCGTTTGAACCTCTTATCGCTCTCGATGCGCTATTAACCCATTCCCTAATCAACGAATACATGCAACGCCCCGTTATCAATTTGCATCTTAAAATCTTACGTTTTTTTTCCAAATTTTCACCTCTGACCATTACTTTGACTCTAATTTGACTAATTACACATTCGCTTTTATATCGTTTCACTATATTATATCGTTATGTAATAATTTTATTATCACAGTCATTAAAATCGTTTTTCTACGGACAGTAATGTTTTTCACATTTCTTAGAAAAGATATTTATAGAATTTAAATCTCGGTCCAGCATTCTTGAAAGATCATTTGCGGAAATTCTCATTACAAAGATTCTCTTTCCTTAAAAGTTCTTACCTCTTTTTCACGAAGAATAGCCAGAAAAGTCTTTCTTTATAAAAAAAAAAAAATTTTGTCGAAAGAAACTTCCTGCCGAGGCAGTCGCAAAGGCATAATTTAATTTTCAATTACTGCCTGCGGGGTCCAGTCCCGTGAATAACAGGCCTATATGCAAGCATAAAGGTAAGCGTCTTCAAAGATGGGTAGAGAGAGCGTTTCATAAAAACTTTTCTTACATATATATATGGATATATACATATAGGTGACAAGTTGGCTCCTCGTGATCGCCAGGTTTCCAACGTACCTTTCCGGAGTTTTAACTTGAGGTCACGCTCGGTTTCTTCTTTGCATTTCCCATGGTCGCATTTTCGTTTTCTCCTTATGCAAATGACCCTCTTGATATAACCCTTTGCCGTAATTAACTCGTGATTATTCAGATTTTTTGCGATTGCGGTTAGTTAGTAAAGCGTATAACCGGATTTTGTTTCGAAGAATCTGGTTTTTAACCTACATATATATATATATAGTATACATATATATCTCGTTTGTAATGAATCTAGGTATTACCCATTCATCGTTTTTTTGATACTTTTCTACGTCGGATAAAGCTTAACGCGAGAAATTAGTTTTTCACCGTATTTAAAATAAATACATCACCCCAGCATCTTTTTAAACTCATTTCAATTTTTTTTTGCTCTTTTTACATCGTCGATACATTAATTAATTGTGATATATTTGAGACACAGGGTAACCGTGTTATTTATTGCAAATGATTTACCGAACACTTCCTGAATATTATCACATTTGATTAAGCAATGCATATTTATAAATACATGTGTACGTATATATATTTATTAGCGCGTTGTACGAAATTTTTATACGTGGATTCATAAATTTAAAGAAAGCCAAAGATGAAATATTAACGTAGTATACGTATGGAAAAATATACATGATTCATTTGCCCAAAGCACTGAAAATAAACTCGAAAGTGCGCGAGGATTGTACGTTTAAGTTTTAATTCGGCTGGTCAATCGTACTCCAAACACCGGTAGAAAAATATTCAAAACAAATCATATTTTACATAATTACAGGTATATATTATTTAGAAATAGTTCTGGGAATTAGGAAAGAACGAGTCAATAGAATTGGATGCAAAGTATATGTTTCGGATACTTGGTAAAATTAATATACGCTCCTATTCGTATACGCAAAATAGAGCGATCAAGCTTGAATATAGACACACCTTTGTGACCTAGTGGTTGTTCAATCTTCCTTCGAGGCGTGGCATTTCTAGGACAAAAATTCGATTTACTGTGCACACGTCTCTCTAAACAACGCGATCGCGCGCGCACTTCTAAACTGCATCGAGAGACTATATGTATTAATTCAATCGAAATCTAATATAATTTGTAGCTCGATGTAGTAACTCAGGTTAGTGATAAAATTTGTATTTTCCGATAAATTTATAATCGAAGTATAAAATTAAATGAACTTTACCGTACATCATTATAATGCAAATGATAGGTGTATAAACTTATAATCGAATCAGGTAAATTACTCGTCAAGGAAATAGATCAAAAGACCGTGAGACACGTTTAACAGATTATTTGAGATAATTTGTATCGAGTGATTTAAATGAACAAGAAAAAGAAGTGGGTTCGCTCTCTCTCTCTCTCTCTCTCTCTCTCTCTCTCTCTCACTCTCTTTCACACACACACACACACACACCCACACAGTTAAAATAATTGACAAGGAAATAGGAAACAAAGTTGTAGTTGATAAAGTAACCTAGTCTCGATAATATACTTTGAAAATTTAATCAGAGCCGCTGTTGGTCAAAGGAGCTTTCTCTCTCGAGCCGCAACAGGCAAAGCCGGGTCTTGTTGTACCTCGTTCCAACTCGATTAAACGAGGCATTGCAACCCTCGGAGGCGCACTCGACTTTTTCCTCCTCCTTTCTCGGTTGCGCGCATCCACCTTCGTTAGACTTTCACGGATAAGTATAGAAACGAAACTACTCGGAATCGGAAGATGCCGAGTACAATTATCCATGGAACGAACTCGAGGATAATTAACACGCGGACGAGAGGAGAAACGATGCCAAGAAAATGCGTAAGTTTGCGTAAGTAATAGGTAGTCAATCGTTTAACTACATTTACAATTGTTTCGATTAGTCGTTGAAACAATAGTGAAATCCTGACCTAAAAGTGCCAAGGTGCAAAAACGGTATAACCGTGCAGGAATTGTCATTCAAGTTACTTGGAGTTACGTAAGTACGCGAACCTCCTGTATGCTTCTCGTGTAAAAATGCACTCCTCGTGTGGCTTGTCAAATGGTACCACCGAGTCAAGCTCGTCCTGAGTAGCACTCGACTCGGTCTTACCATTGTACGCGCCTCTGCACTTATTTGGCCCTCGTCTTTTCGACGTTTTATTAAACTTTTCGTTGCTTCCTATATAGGATTTTTCGTCGCGAAATTTCTCGACTACGTTATGAAATATCGTACCTTTGCTCTTTCATCGTACAGGCGTATGGTGCATAGCCATATTACTATATTACTTTATTGCCCTCACGGTATTGCAAATATTATTATAAAAATTTACGGACCGGGACATCGAAATATTAAATATTTAGATAAAATATAAATATTTTATAAATTGAACATTTTATTATTAATATAAGTAGTTTCTATAATAGATCGATCAAGTCTTTTTTTCTACCTAATACCGACATAAATATTTTTTTATCGTTACGTTTTGACTTTATGTATAGGTTTACATTTTTTATAAGAATAAACAATTCAACTATTCGCTTCAGTTTTAGGTTAGAATATATAATAACATATATAAAACTATATCGAAAAATGCAATTTTGTAAAGGATTAAATACTCAAAAGTAGTTTTCAAATCAAAAAGTAAAATCAAATATTTTTTAATTGCGTAAAATATTAAACATTTGTATGTAAATTTATCGATGATCTGTTACTTAAATATATTATTATTATCAATTTGGATTATATTAATAAAACTAAAAAATTTAACGTTCAAGTTTGATTGTTAAGGGGATATCTTTAAAAGGAATCTTAAATAATTTTCTAACATAAGCTATTAAACAGGGTATTTGCAAAGTTATATAAATGTATGTGTTTGAACACGAGAAAATCAATAAATGTATGAACATATAGCTATAAAAAATTCATCACTTGTTCAAATACAATTTAAGTACATGAGAGTCTATTTTGAATTTTCCCTTTTGCATTAACGATGGAAAAAAGAAACTCTTTAATACTTTAATAGCACATGTTATTTCAGTTTGAATGAAAAGTATTTAAATTTACAATAAATATAATTCTATTACTACCTTCCAAATTAATTTGCTAATTGTCGAAAATAAAATGTACATAATGAACGTTACAGTAATTTTATAATAAGTAAATAAATTTTTGTTTGACAAAGGAATTGCTTTTGTTTAACCTTTAATGGTGCAATTCAGCGTTATTTAATTGAACAAAAAGAACAAACCTAGAACGGAAGCCTGTTATTTTCAAGTAGTCCCGTAGTTTCCATAATGTCACGTGCGCAGTCGGAAGTGAAAATGGGGAAAAACAGTAATCTGGTGGATAGTTGAGAATAATGAATTTTGTAAAAAATAAATGAATATAACATACGCACGTACGTTTAAATTTTATTTACTATGTTAAATTGAATATATCAATTGTTATTTTAGTCATTTTTGAATGGATATGCAGGTATCAAAACTTAATTGACGCCGGCAGGTATGCGCATATGTAATTACGGTGTAAACTTTCGTGTATATCTATACAGTACCTTATAGTATCCCGAATACATTTGAAATCATTATTTGCATATATACCTGTATGTATGTATGTGTGTGTGTACATATATATGTATATGTATATTTAAATAAATTTACGTGTTTTTACAATTAAAATGTGTTTGTTTTTATTTCTTTCCATTCGAATAGGTTGATCGTTGGAAAATATTGCGTCGCTAGATGTTGACAATGTTCGCTCGACGATAAACAGTCGTAAGAAAGTGGCACTTTGGATTGTTTTCTGGATCGATTTAAGTCGGAGTTTGAATGGTATACCAGATTGAGAGAAGCCATTTCGCGAGGCCGCGAGTTCGAAAAAGGAAGTTGTACACGTGTGCATGATACGTATGTGTTTGTGTAGGAGTCAGCCCTAAACCGAACGAGTGGGCCCTCGTAAGCTATCGGTTCTCGGACAAAGAAAAGCCAAGTTGGTCTGCATTGTGTGCGCGCGTTCAATCTCGAGTGTAGGGCAACATCAATGCCATCGGTTGACTTTCGGCTCTTTCCTTTTTCGGTTTCCTTCGAAAGCCTCCTGAGACTATTTTCATGATTTACTACCTTTTCCTTTTCGGCTTTTTCTCGTCAAACGGTACGTACACTTATCTTTTCTCGCGATGCGTTTGCGTCCTTTCCACCTACTTGCTACTCTCCACCTTACTTCATTATACTCTTCTCACGTTCGCTTTTTAGGATCTCTTCGAGTATTATGCGTTTCTAAATCCTATAAAAGTTTTTTTTTTTTCATTATATTACCTTTTTTATTTCGAAATATCCGTGATAATGCACTTACGAATTTTCAACTATAAATTTATGTTTCCGCGTTATAAATACGTCGTTTGTATTTTTGAGAATCACGTATGTATATACGTGCAACTACGTAACGTACATCTGATCAAAAGGAAATTTATGTAGTGCTATTCAATAACGGTATATCGCATAACAATTATGACAATAACATTGTTTCTGTTTTAAGGTCAATACAATTAAAATCATTAAATTCTCTGGGAAATACTTGGATACTCGAGGGGAGGTACCTGAATCACCAATTAGTTTTTTTTTCTACTATGTCAAGTAAATTCGAGCCCTCCACGTGTACTCATACATCGTATTTGTTTCAAATTGAATTGATATTACAAAACGAACGATAACGTATGGAAAATTATCAAATTTTGAATTTTGTTATGTTTGCGCAAACAACATTTCACCCGATCGATGAATTGCGCATTGTGTTAGCTGATTTTGTTCTGGAAAATCCTTGCTTTTAAAAAATAATAATAACCTTCAAGCTGATCTTTATTGTTCTTGTTTTCCTGGTAATTAATTAGATGATTCGTTACGTTGCAATTCACAATGATGTTATTGTATCGATATAATATATATATATATATGCAAGTACATGTATTCCATTTCATTTTATTTTATATACAAATCTAGTAATTTGATATTTGATTTATTACGCAGTAGCTTGCAATAACATTCTTATTTTTGGTATATATGTTACGTATTACATATCACGGAAATATCGTATTTTTAGTGTGTTTGTAGGTTGTATTTTAACCGGTTTTTAAACGATTGGACGGTTCTTTTAAAAGAGGAGATCAGACGCGATTCGGCGGAACGTGCATTTTTGGAGGTTCGTTGATAATTAGTCGGTCCAGAAATTGTCTCGTCGAGAGCTCGCGTAACGGGTCTCGCAGACTCCGGCTTGGGTAGCTGCAGTACGTGCGCGACCACGTTCACATCCCTACGAATTCAACACGATGCTGGAAAACGAGCTACTTCGAAGGTCTCTCCTCTCGCGAGTGCTCTTTTCTCGTTGCATTTTCTTCGAGTCACTTTGTTCTTCATTTTTATTTTTATTCTCTAATCCGCAATGGAAGACATTCCTATAGCAAAGATCGATCGTCGTCTTTCTGTTTCGCTACATGTTTATAAAAGTTTGAAATAATTTTTTAACCAAGTTTTAAACATCTATTCCAAGTTAAATTAGATTTTTAAATAATGTAAAAAAATAGATGTTTACGTTAATTTGTGGTAAAATTTGAAAAGAGACAGTCGTAGACCTGTGTATTTTTTATACGAAATGCGACCTATTGAAACATTAACAGTCTTTATTGAGCGGTAATAAAATCTGGTATGTATAGTTGGTAGTGTCGAGTGAAAATTATTCGCAACATCGTGGTAGACGCAGAACAAGCCGAATGAAAATTAAAACTAGAAAGAGGTTGGAAACAAAGGAGAGAGGTAGAGAGGGTAGAGAAGGAAAAAAAAAGAAAAATGGTCGGTGGATCAGGCGCAAAGTTACTCGATGCGTCGTCCACAGTTCCGTCGGTATATCACAGCTAACTCGCGATGGAAATAGCACGAGAGGGACTCGGTAAAAAAGTACAGAGTACATAGATAACGAAAGAGAAAGAAACTAGAGGAGGCTGGAGAACCGAGCCTTTGAAACGAGCTAATGAAAATTCCTGGCTCTTTTCTCTCCTGGTCTCTGGGTCTGTCCTTGTCTTCCTTTTTATCCTCTGGGCAGATTCGGCAGATGCTCTCGCACAGTTCCGCTCGTGTTCTACCGTCTTTGTCTGGCTGGCCGGTATCCTACCAATTACAGCTAATGAAGCACGGTAGCGAGGGAAGCGACGTTCGCTCGCGCCGGGGCTGCCCAACCTAGTCTGTACAAGTGTATACACCCACCTCGGCCGACCCACCTCTCTACGCGTGCCCACCTTGAACTCCTCGTCCTCCTACAATCCGGGCCAAAAGTTTATTTTCATTCGAATACGAATAAAATTACGTATTTCTCGACGCCCGACGTTCGTTGTACTTATAAACTCTTCTACATATATTGACAATTTAAGGAAATTCGATACACCTGTTATTTATTTCTATTTCTCTTAAACATTATTTTTCTATGATACAATATTTACTTTAAAAATACGTTATAGATTCAAACCTTCGTATATCTAACGATTTGTTATACGTTACGTATTACATTTAAATATATATATTTTTTATACATATAGGATATATACTATACATCCCGACGAAACATTTAGACAATTAATATTAAGTTTAATAATAATTTTAATCATTAATTTACTTTATTTACGTTGATATAAATTCTCATTCTTTCAAATATAATGTTAAAAATATCGATCTAATGAGTTCCTAAGAGGATCTGAGTTTGAATAAAATATTACCGACATAAATTATACTGTACATTAAAGAATAGATTATTTTTAGAGAAAAAAACGGTTTTACTGTCAAGCTCTTTTTGTAACATTTAATTTTATCTACGAAGATTTTTAAATTTTTAAATTTTAGATCCAGTAACACATATTAAATGTGATTTTTTCACTTTTTCGTTTTAAATATTTAATAAACGTTAATAACTTAAATATTATGCGATTGTCAATTATAATTTTAATCGATTTAAAATTTAGTATCATCGTTAACTAAATGATTGTACGAATCTATTATTAAATAAAACATTCCCTTTAATTAATTCATGAAAAAAAAGTCAGTTATCAAATATTTATTTGATTATAAACCGTTGTTTTATCAGTATTGTAATAGAATGTACTAGTTGTTGAATAATAATAAAAATATATTGACACTTTCTTGTGTCAATAATAATCTAAAACGAATATTGAAGTTTTAGCTAGTATAAGATAACGAATTGTATTCTTAGCTGTGGTTATTTTAAAATGCAAAACTGGATCGCTTCGATAACTCTATCTTTAGTTAAATTTTATTTCAAGTAAATATATATTTTAACAGAATAATAATATCAGATGGAAGTGTATATATATAAGTATGTATGTATATGTATGTATGTATGTAAGTACGTATATATTATTTGGTCAGTGTCGATTCAACGTTTTGTATGTTGGATAGGTTAAGCAAGGATAAATAAATTCAATTACAATTTTGTAAGTCATTAAGGTCAAATTTCTTGATTGTTTATGGAGAAAAAGGCAAATTGTATAAAGCAACCTACAGAAAAATATAAATATTAATATAGAAGAAGATAATAATTTAAATTTAATTATAAAGAAGAAAGAGTAGAAAGAGTGTGTAGTTTGCGTGTTTGTGTGCGTGTGTGTGAACATTCATTATTATATATATATTTATATAATGTATGTACATTTTGTGGGAAACTCAAATTGTATACCCCAAACATCTTAAAAGATCAAGAGTTTTACGCGTTTTACGGCGTTTTATATTGATCGAAGCAGCAATGAGATCCTGATTTGTTCTATTGATCAATGAATAACAGGGATTCTGATCGTATTAAATGAACACGTATAAATTAGTTTATTTATGTTGCGGAATAAAAAATGCTTTTACGATATATCCAATATGAAAGTCGGTTCGGTACTGAACATTCACGGTCAACTGGCCGGGACGTATAGGCAAATGTATTTTACACCGATTTCGGCGTTTTAGAGCGATGTAAAATGCGACTATGTTAGTTTGAACATACACGACCAACAATCTATTTTTCATTTACTATGAAACATATATAAAGTTTCTGACGTAAAAATCCGGTCGACATTTAAAGTTTTATATCACCGTCAAATAATATTTTTAAAAAAATCTATGAATTCTCGGATGTTATAATAGAAAAAATTAAAAATAACTTTTTAGTTTCTTAACCGAAAAATCGGTTATAATCTGTAAACCGTTGGTCGGATGTAAAAAAATTCAAATGGAAAAGGTGCTTATTCGTATCTTTTTTAAAATAAACTTGATAAGATTTTATTTTGATCAAACCGTTTAGAAATTATTTCATAAATGATATGTTTCTTTCAAATTTGATCTTGGAATATATAAACTAGAAAATAAGTCTAAAAATGGTTTACTTTTGAAAATTAAATAAGAGTTTTCTAAATAAATAACATTAAGGACATTTTTTTTTCTATTTTACTATGTATTTTTTTTAAACTTTTAATTTGTTAAGTAATTTATCGATGAGTTAAAAAACAAATTACTCAGGCCTGGAAAGCTACCTTTCTTAAACCTTCAGACGGGACGCCGCGTATAAGAAACATTATTAATCAGCGCTATCAATTTATTGATTGGGATTATCAAAGTTGGATCAACCGAATACAAATGAGAGTAATTCGAATGAGAGGGTGTCGGTATTGCTATTATTTCTTTAATTATATTTTTGATTGCGTTAAACATGCGTTACTTTTATTTTATTAATACAACTTGTAGATTTATGGATGAATATATAGAATCCGCCCTGAAACTCATAGCTCTCTACTTATTTTATTATTATAGTTTATTTAAGCGAATAAATCGAATCTTATATAACGCACAAAGGTGCACATATACGACTTCGAGCTATGTTTGTAAAATATTTTCATTTCAATATTTCTTGGAATAAAATTTATTGAAAAATATATATTTGATCATAAATGTTGAGATTGTGAATTGTACAAATTACTATAAGCATTAGAGAGAAAAGCGTGCAGCAAGGTAGCGAAATATATATATATATATATATATATATAACACCAAAAAATAGTGGCTTCCAGTCTCATCGCGTCCGTGCTCAAGATAGGGTAGATTAAATAACCCAATAACCGATAACCCGTAAAAGAGTAGAATCCGAAGTAGCTGTACCATATACATATATATCGCGTTGATCGAAACACTTTTACCAAGTAACGCATCGAGCTTATCGCGTTTGCACGACGCAGGAATCGCCGAAATGGAGGTTGCACACTTGCGCCGTAAGAACTGAACGGGAGAAAGTAAAGATATTCGGTTTATCACGAATTTGCCTCTAAAGCGAAGGTACGTATGTATAGTCGTTTCTGTCCTCGTCGATGGGTCGAAGGTATATAAAAGGGCTGCGGATGCGGTATGTCAATTGGTAAAGGGAAGGATGAACGCAAAGGGAACGGAAAAATATATAGCGGACCAAAAATTGGCTAGGCAAAATGATGGTGAAAAGTCAGATCGATGCTTTCTCGAGAGCGTCGTGTGAAATGTGAGTGTAGTGGTATACAGGTGGGACGAGAGTTGTAACTATAATGAAAACCTAGGGGACGAAGAAGAACGCCCGGGGAAAGAAAATTAGAGAGGATGATAAGTAGACGGGAAATTGGATAAAGGGTACGTGGGTATAACGCTCCCACCGAGATGCTACCTAATTTTAAATCTAATTTTTTAACGCCACAATACGCTTTTATACCTACCTACATTTTGTCAAGTTTATGAGTTTTCCAGTTATTCATTTTTCTAAATTTACTTAGTCACCTGACCTTACATTTTCAATTTTTATACATGTATAACCGTGCTGAAACGTCGTTTGTATTCAAATACATTTAACAAGTTACACGTACATTACATGCAAATATAAATCTAGCAGAATAATCTGCAGATGCAAAGTTAATAAAACTATAAATTTATTAACTCTTTTAATGTAACAAATATTTGTTTTATTTCATTATAAGTATATTATATCGCAAGTCACATCGACAATGTGTAAAAGCCGTAACGGAACGAACATATTGCGATGTAAAGCGAGTAAAGAAATGAAAATACTTACGAATGAGAGATGATGGGGACGAAGAGTAAAAATATACATACCCATCGAACAGTATTCTTATACTGTGCATATAAGCTCTTTGACCTATTGGTACATGATATATTCCTCGAGGTATTCGGAAAATTACGAGGAAAAGAGTTGGGCGTGCCGGGTGCCGGGTAATGCATATCGAGCATT
This sequence comes from Theocolax elegans, assembly GCA_026168455.1. Classification (NCBI taxonomy): domain Eukaryota; kingdom Metazoa; phylum Arthropoda; class Insecta; order Hymenoptera; family Cerocephalidae; genus Theocolax; species Theocolax elegans. Next base: position 96,969,852 of record CM047425.1, read on the forward strand.
GGTACAACTCACTGACTACCACTGAAATTGATTTTCTTCTTTGTTTGCGCGCACAGACTCGTTGGATTATTAATTTCGATCATGCAGAAGCCAGAAGGTATCTGCATTCATATTTTCCCGTGCATTCAAATCACCCGAGTTCATCGAATGCGGTTTCTAAATGATTATATACGATGCTTGAATGATATTATTGTGTTTGATCAGCGCGACGTTAAGGGTAAATGTTTTTTTTCTTCTTTTATCTCGTTGATAGGAAAAAAGTATGTTACGTCAAAATGCTTGTACCATCGTGATTTGAATGTTTTATATACTCCCCGCGAATAGCTCATTCAAATCGAATTAATTAATTACAAAATTATACAACGTAACATCATGAGCCACTCATTTATAAATTATATACCATCTTTAATTATCAGGTAAAAAAAAATATAATCTTTTTGACAAGTTACGTTTTGCAGTTTCAATAGAAGTAATAAAAAAACTGAAATTAAACTTCTTATTACCAGGAAAAATTTAAAACGCGTATAACGAAGTAAATTACAGAAAGCGAGCGCTCTTATGGAAATTTAAAAAAATGCGTTTAATAATTACTACATACTTAAACAAAAAAAAATAATCTGGCTATTCTACATTCTGTGTTACAAGTTTTTATAGTACATTTTTTGTTGTACTCCTTATCATTTCTGTATATTCGCATTTTTTTTAATACTCGAAGCGATTTCTAGGACTCATTACGCATATTGGTACGAGACTGACCGTTAAATCTGTTGCATATATCGCACGCAACACCAATAACAATGTTTTTTTGGATAAAGTGCTTAGAAACTTTAATGAAGTGCATAATAAAGTTAATTCGGTACTTTTAGCCGGGAGTCCTTTAACGCAGTGTAAAGCTATTACTTGGTCGCGATAAAAGCAGCTCCCTCCTCGACTATGGTTCTATTAAAAAGAGCTAAAAACGATAATAGCCGACTCGAGAAAAAGAGTGAGAGAAATGCGAAGGAAGAACGAGAAAACGGAAAAGTAAAAGAAAAGGAGACAGATTTTATCGTCTCTTAATGCATCGTAACAATCGTCGAACTCGCTTGGTGGGATGTTGCACAAAAACATTTACACTGTTAAAATGGTTTGTTTTTTTAACCTCTATTTTGATTTCCTGCGTGTATGTGTGTTGCGCAAGTTCAAACTTCGTGAATATTCACGCCAACATCGTCCTTTTTTTTAACATCGACGAGGTGAACGTAGATGTCAATATTTACGTACATACACTAAGTTTGCTACAGCAATTAAAAGGTTAAAACTTTTTTCAGCTAGGGAACTTTCGTATTGCTTTATTTGAAATATTTACTTATCAATTGAAATTTTATGTTTAATCATATTATACAATTTGCTTGCTTATACGTATTTATAGGCATATAATTTTATTCAACAGTCGTAGTCAATATAAAAAAAACTGTGCGAGGACAGGGAAAACATTTATAGCTATATACATGTAAAAACGTGCATTATAATTTTTTTTGTTTCCTGACTTATATCTCTGAAGAAAATAACGTGTCTCGAAAAGCGAGTAAACCGACAACTTGTTGGCGGTGGTGCATTTATACATTTTTTTCCTGGCTCGTCGACGATTTTCGCACGGTTCCGCACACGCGAAAGTGGAAACTTGAAATGAGTCAAATATTGTTCCTCGCATTCGTCGCCGCGAGGAGGAAAAAAACGAAGAAAATATATATATATATATAATCGGCACTTTTCCTTCTTCTCGTTTCGTTCAAGGGCCACTCTAGGATGACTTTTTCTCCTCGCTTCCTTATCCGTGCCGAGTAATCCTTCTTAAGAGGATAAATAGAAAAGGAGAATAAGAAACGGTAGGAAGAAAAGACATTCCAAGAAGAGAGCCAAGGTATTATGACTCGGCTATATTTTTAGGACATCGGATAAAAACGCAATTGTAGATTCGCGATGAGCAGGGCTTTTTTTACAACCAAGAACGAATAAAATTATACAACTACACGAAACGTAAAAGAAAAAATATATATCATTTTTCGTATATGGGATAATTTATTCAGATTTTCTTCCTCATTCAACTTGCATTCCTTACATAAATTTTAAATCATTCACATTTATCGACAATATGATTTTTAATGTATTGATTTTACACTTTTTAAACTTTAATTATCATCTTTTTCTTCTTCCACAGTCTTAGTAAAAAAGAAAGAAGTTTCATCGAGTTCGAACGACTTAATATTATTCCGTGCAAACGTTTTTGTCGAGCAACGTTGTCACAATTCTCATAAATTAACTGTGATAAATGTTCAATTCTTTGGAATATCAATAATCTTTGTAATGAAGTAATCGCGAGCGTCGAGCGCGTTTCGCAATATTTAAATTTAGAGTGCTAGGAGGCAAAAGTTGGCAGCGTTCAAGGACTTTGCATCTTTAAAATTATACGCGCAATCCTTCACGCTAATTAGAAAACTAATCTTAATAAGAACCGCTTAACTCATTCAGGAAAACTAACAACAAAAAAAAACAAAATAAAATAACTGAAGGATATATCACTTTTGAAAACTACGCATGAATAATAAACATTTTAAAGAAGAACTCAGCTTGAGCGCGAGCGCGCTCGAGTTTAATTAAAAATATAGTTTATATTCATACCTTGTTGTCATTTAAAAAATTCTTTCAAAGAGAAAAAATTGTTTGCTTTACATTTGACGAAGCGAACGTATCGCACTGAGCTTTATGAAAAATACAGCAGCCGCATCGTGTAAATACATTGCTCGAAATTCGTATATAATTTTTAATTTTTCTACTTTTACAATAATTGAATAACGTGTGAAACAAAGGTAGGCCAAATATTATAAGCAATATAAATAATTCAAGGGGCGGATATGATAATTTATAATATTAATAGAATAATCAGTCGTGAGTTGCATCATTAGTAATAAATAAATGGATAAATAAATAATGAATATAACAAAAAAAAATAAAATAATAAATAAGTCGATGACGCATGTTCGGTAAAAGGACGTGGGAGTGACTCGAGGCAAATACCACGCATAAAGTAGAATATTTATACAAAAGATGAGCTACAGGGGGATAAAGAATGTTCTTGCAAATATTTAGTCGGGAACAGTATGCTCGTCGACAATAGCGGAGTATAGGTCAAATAAGGGGAAGGAGAAAGGCAGAGAGGGAGGGAAGCCAGGTGGACGAGATGCATAAAAGGATCATCTTGTAATAACGTTCATTAGCCGATGCGACCGCCTGGGGGGCGCGTAACGAATGTTTAATGAAATTCGCGGGCTCGTGGTACTTTCTAATCTCCGAAGGTCTCTCCCTCTCTCTTTCTACCTTGCAATTCACCCGCCTAAGTCGTTTTCACCGACGACGAGCGAGTTTTCCGAGCTCGCGGTAATGGAACTGCAAATACGCGCCCACCGAGTTCGTAAAAGCACCTAGAGACAGAATGAGAGAGTGAGAGGAAGAGGGAGAGAGAGGGAGAGAGAGAGGAAGAAAAAGAGGAGCTTTTGCCAATTAAAAACGACCTTAGCCCCGAAATCGACTCGCGGACTAAATGAGTTGCCCGCTAGGAAGAAAATGAGGCTGGAATAAAGAGAGCGGGAGAATGGAAGCGAGCGAGTGAGAAAAAGAGAGAGGGAGAGTAGTGAAAGAGGGAAAATGCGCTTCCATATAATCTTGGAAAGGCACTACCACTGAGATACCTTTCTACACGTACGCCTGAGTCAACGTGTTGCGCACCGCGCCCCTAATACCTTCACCATTTTTTCCCTCGATCATCGCCCGGGTATAGAAAACAGTTTTAGATTAATATTAATTTCAAATCGATCAACTTTATTCTATAAATATTATACTAATTTAACGTTTGAAATTACCTTGTGTAACTTTTTTTTTAATTGAAGAATTATTTACCCGCGAATGTTCGTGGTTCGTGTTATCGAGTTGCATATCAACGCGTGCAAATAAACATGCAAAAATATTTTGACGTTAATATACTATTGCCAATTAATCTTTCCGATCGAGATTAACGAACTACGTTGACTAAATTTTCGAACTAACAAACATTTAAAACACTTTGAATCGTATAAATCTCGAAAGATATTTCACATGAATATATATAGTTTATGAAATAAAACCGAGAGTATATATAACTGCGAGTATATACCGACGTTATCATAGCGGAATTTAGTAAATTTCATCTTTTGAAAAGAAATTCGCTGATCCGGGATTGGAATTGAGTTAGCGGAAGAATCAGAGAAAAGAAGAAGTATAAGGGGCATAATGTCGGTAAGGCAGATCGTATAAGGTGCGACCTTAAAGTATAATTTGTCAAATCGAACGATGACCGACCAACCGCGAAAGCCGGATTTCGATATTAGCATCGATCGTCTTTTCGGAGCTCTCGACCTTTTCCCCCGCAAATCAACCTATAATACGATTGTTCGAAATTCGAATTCAGCAAAAGTTACTTTTTTCGCGAGTTAGCGTATGCCCAAAATTATTAAAATCCAATACTTTGATTTCAGGATCAACATTTTCGGAGTCTTATAGATTTGTAAATTGAATGCATATATAGATTACATAAGAACTTTTTTTAATTTATATTAAATTGTTGTAAGTACATGCGCGTAATTGAACGGAAACTATAATAAGAGCCAGGTGTGGGTAAGTGTACGCGTATATATATATATAGGAAAGAAAAAATGAAACAGTTCTGAATTACCGAAGAACCCGAACTCGTTTCTCACCGATCGGATAAATCTTGAAGCCAAGTTCGTAATTCGCCGTAAAATCGTAAAAATCGAAGGGCGTACGGGATTTTGGTTAAAAAATTTAAGGGGACTGGTAGGGAAGAGGATACGGGAAAGCGAAGAAGAGGAATGGAAAATGGAAGGGAGAAGAAATACATAGGACGTTCGTGCGATCCAATCAAGCGAAACAAGCCATCGGGAATTCATTCTCTCTCCGTCTTTCGACTAGATCCCTGGGCGTCGATTCACTGGAGGAGCTCGGGGCGGTGCAGTGGAACGAGCCGCGCAATGGTCAGACAGCGGACCCCGGACAAGCTCGTTCCGGGATCATCCGAGGCGTATCCGCGACCGCGCGAGAGACCCACTACGGGGCTGAAACGCCGAGGTTTACCTGCACACTGCAACACCGAGAGGATATATTGATCGCCGGGGTCACGCAACAGGCTGCACCGGTCGCTGCCGGTGCTGCGCTCCCGCTTGTCAGGCTTGTCCGACTATCGCACCTTACCCGACCTACACTCTCTTCCGTTTTTCTTTTCCTTCGTTACGAGACTCTCTTGAAATTTGTTAGACCGGAACATTTTCCCAACGTATATGTATGCAGAATTAAATAAATTTATCGTCTTCGCGATGAAAGATAACAAATTTTTAGTATCTATTTTTCTTTTTGTTTACGATATGTACATAATGAAAATACTTAGGCGCATTATAAGGAAGTATAAATTTAAATATATATCCGTGTACCTTGTGCACCTTCGTGTGTAGCGTGTAAATCGTATTATCTTGGTCTCTATTAATTTACCATTTGCGTTAGATTGTTATCTATAGGTTTACATCTCAGATTAAACATTAGTGTCAGTAAACCGAGTGGAACATTAACTTTTCTCCACAGCGTGATGGATATACTCTTCGCACATTCCTTTTTTTAACGTAGCGCGTAAACAGAGCAGACCTTGATTTGCGCATCAGACTACTGCACCGAAAAGAATGCGAGGAGGAAGCGAGAAAGAGAAATATATATATAGTAACAGATAGCTAGAGACTAAACGAGTGCAATGGTAAGCGTGAAAAACGTGGATAAAGGGGCGAAAGAAAATGAGAAATAGTCGACTCGAAGCAAAGGGATAACGGATGATTACGATGAACCGGCCGTTGTATAAAGAAGATTTCTAACTTTTCCAAGCGTTCTAAATTGTGCAAACTGAAGAGCATTAATTTTTTAAATCGTGTCGTAAAATGTTTTTTTAGCTATATACTGCAAGATAGACTGCAAGCAGTGATAAATGGAAATGGAGAAGTTTCTAAGTGGTTAGAAACCTCTGCTGGAAGTCCACAGGATAGTGTGTTGGGTCCTTTCTTTATTAGCATATTCATTAATGATTTTCCATTAGCACTGAGATACTCCAAGAACGTAATATTCACCGATGACACTTGAATTTACCTATATTGCGTTTTCAATAATATAGACGATGACTTTGCACAAATATAACTTAATATAACTAGTGCGGTAACTAAACCATTTTAAATATTCTTAAATATATTTAAAAATTCTTAAAACAGAATTAAATAATCTGGCCTTTTCCATGCAAAGTATTTGGCAAATTATTATATCTTCTAGAAAACGAGAATGTTCGTCGGTCTTAGAAATAAAATTTGTATTTGTAACTCATTATTGTTACTATTCTGTTTCAGTATGTCAAACACAATGTTTAATTAATTGTCTTAGATCTTCGAATTATATACAATATTATAATTAAAATAAAAATAATATAACTTCTTCTTTACATTATTTAGTATTGTCATATTTTATCTTGATTTATATTACATTATGCGCGTCGCTTGGTTGTGTTGTTACTATTCTAAACATTTTGTAACTACTAATATATATACTCAGAGCAGCCACATAGAATACTATACGCCCCAAGGCTACTAAACATCATTTAATCAATCAAACTGTTCTGCGGTGTGCCACACTATTTCAAAACTACTACTATACTTGAAAACAATTTTTACTATTTTGTTCATCTTAAATTGTAAAGAGAAATATTTATCTTTTATTATTAATTTCGTAACTTTAACAAGAATTTAAACTATACAGCCTTATAAAAACTGTTACTATATCTTGGTATACGAAATTATATTATGTATTTTTTTCCAGAGGCGGAAAATTAAGTTAGTGTAGCAATCGGGTAAATTTGGACTATCCGTATGCTTCTACGTTATTATTTCAAATAAAATTTTTTATTAATACCAAATGGTCAAATTAAATTAAGTATAAAAATAGTTTAAATGTTTATGTTAATTAAAATAAAATAAATCATATTACATCGAAGATGAAAACATGTATATAAACATGTTTTTATAACATTAAACCTATAATATGTAGATAACTATATCGATAAAAGTAATTTTATTTCGTTTTAATTTAATTTTTCAACTGGCTCGCGAGGCTCGGCGAATCGAACATCGTTTAATTAACTGGCGATGCTCGAGTATTTTGTATGAATAATGTATAAAAATAGTTTCAAATAGGTCAGTACAACAAAGTCGAGTTGAAGAAAAACAAGGAAGAAAAGAAGGTGTATTTAATATAATATAATATATCGTCTAGATAACGGATAGAAAGAAAAAGACAAGTATCTATTACAAAACGATGTCGTTATTCTAATTAGATAACCTCGCCGAGTAGGCTCAGGCTAATTTCATGAATGTTGAACAGTACGTACCTCCGTACAGTGCATGTGCCTCTCTCCACACGTGTGTGTCTGTGTGTGTGTGTGTGTGTGTGTGTATGGGAGGAGGAGGAGGAGGAGGAAGAGGAGGAAGGGGGGAAGGGGGTTGGTGGTATATACTCCTCGGTTTCTCGTCGGTCGCACGGTTTATCTCGTTATCGCTCGATTTGAATCACGCACGGCTTCATCTCGAGCTCATTGACTCGCGAAGGGAATCGCTCGCTCGCGCTCATATTATCGCGAGCCCGCGTACATTATCTCTAATAAAGGCCACCAAGCCAGAGAAGGATGGTCGTACAAAGTGTAGACCGATAATGCACGGGGCGCGCGTTTCATCTAAGGAGCGAGACCAACCTGCACGGAGAAACCATCTTTCGGAGCATCCAGTAGGATCAAGAGAGATATTAAAGAAGAGATAATGAGATAAGAAGACCGTGATATCCCGGTGGAAGGATAATGTAACCTGATATTGCTATGCGCGCGTCTACACGTGTCTACGTCTATGTCTTCGTCTATGCACACCCACCCATATTACCTATATGCATATACATACACACACATATATATCTATATATACACGTGCATAGGTATCCATTCATGCATACACCTATACGTATTAGATTCTTTACGTCCACTATAATCCGTTTTATAGTTTTCGCGATAGTTTCGTGCATGTACCGTAGGTTTTCGTATTAAATGTTTTATGCATACACCGGTGACCGATACCGTCTCCCAGTCGGAAACTAATTAGAATATATAATCTGGCGAGTAGTCGCGTTATACGCAGTGCAAACGCTCATATAAACCTATACCGACATTCGTACCTCACGCTCTACTGACGCCTACATCTTTATTTTATTTTCGAAATAAACTTCCGACCCTCCGGTGTACATTTATTTTTAAGCGATCGTTTAAACGTTAATTACTTTTACTTCGACGTTATTTTCGATTATTCTTATCAAATAACTTTATCTCTCCGCCGCCGACACCGCCACCGCGACCGCCCTCCCCTTACCCTCCCGTGGGAATTGTCACGGCGTTGAGTATACATTTATTTTAATATTTTTGCATTCTAGTTCCAACTGGATCATGCCGTTAAAAGTTTTCCTTTAAATAACTACTATATAATGGACTCTTTTTGGAATATATTTTTACATACACAATCAATAGATAATTTCATCTACCAATAATTGAATTATCGGGACAAATTCGTTGCACGGAGGGTATACAGAGGGTTTTTAGTTGGAGTGAAATCGAAGCCATGAGCTTTATTCGCGATTTCCAAATCCAAATTGATATTAAATCTCGATATCGTTCGAATAAGGTACGGCGAGTGCGGCACCAAGTGACAAACGATCATCCTGCCTAAGAGATAGAAAGAGATACGGGGTTTGGAATGTGCAGGTGAACGGGTATGCGATTCGAGCTTTGGAGTGGATCAATCTGGTTGAACGTTAGGCGAATAGAATCTTTAAGTTCCCGGATGCCGTTGTTTCCGGTAACGATTGAGCGATTAAAATATACGCTCCAGGGATAAAGGTACGAGAAGAGAGGTCGGATGCAACGAGACGCAGGAGTAGTCTCTCTCACTCCGAGTTTCTGCGTTCATCGTTGCGACCGGTGGGGCTGCGACGCGTGACCTGCACCTGGATCAGTGTAGAACTAACCAGACGGAAAAGAGAGAGAGGGAAGGAGGGAGGCTCGTCCAGAGGGGTGGATATAGTAGACGCGCAACAACCTGGCTGTGCACACAGAGAGAGCGAGTGCGCGAGATAAAGAGAGAGAGGGTGAGGGAGAGGGGAAGGGGGGAGGGGGGAGGGGTGGCGAGGGAGGGAGGGAGAGAGGATCAGAAGCTGCTCGGAGGCTGCCGGCAGCGCTACCAGGTGGCAGGTTCGCGCTGCGTATCGATTTCTTACGAATCTAGCCGGGGGTTTCACAGCGACGAGCGCACCTATCTCTATATACTCTGCACTACTACCTCGCTTCGCTCCTGCCGCTGCGTCGGGCGGCCACCAGAGCCAATAGACCCTGAGTGAGTGCGACCGAGAGAGAGAGAGAGAGAGAGAGAGAATAAGTGAAAAGCCGAACTTGCATGCGCCGCGATTCTCTTTCCTCCTGCAAAAATCTATAACTTTTCTCATTACTTTCTCTCACGAGTTGCTGCTGCTGTTGCTACTGCTGTTACTGCTGCTTCTGCTGGTTCTGCTGCTGCCACCGTCACCGCCGCTTTCCACTCAACGAGCCGAGCAATTTTTCTTCCCTTCTATACCTTCTCTATACCGTATAGTCGACTCTTTTCTCCTGGCATCCCTGCCACTTCTATCTCTCGCTTACTCCTTCCCTTTTTTTTGCCGGTTATAGGTCGAGGCTCCTAACTCCGATCCCCTTTCGTAAATCATCGCTGTCTCTCCCTTTTTCTTCCTCTCTCTACCTCTTTCTCTCTCGATATGGCTCACGTGCTCTTTCAAAAGCTGCGCCAATTTCCCGCCGTTGCGTGACTGCGCATTCGTTTCCCAATTTTTGTCCCTAGTCCCAACATCGACAGTTTTACCTCTTCCCGTATAGCTTTTTTAACTGTACGGCACATACCAAGAACGTTCTTTTATCTTATTATTCTTTCTCTATCCGTGTTTACGGCTCATATTTGTCTGAACCTAGAAATATTGTTGAACAAACGTCTTCGATCAATGTACACCACTTATATACACATCACTCTTGAAACTTCAGGCGTAAAGATTAAATTTACAAATGTAGCTACTTCCCTACTTTATTTTTCCTGACAATATGGTAATTATTACTTTAGGTATAATTTAATACGAGTAAATATTTGATTATTCGAAATCACTGCGGTATCGACAGGATCGACAAATGTCTGTTTAATTTGAGAACTATTCATACAGCGTTAATATCTTATTAATTTTCTCGACTAGCGTCTATTTTAGATTCTTCTTCATCTATGAATTTTCCGTCAAGCTCGCGTATCGAATAAGTTGAATCGATGATGAAGCGCAAACGATAGGTGCTGGGATCTGTTCTTAGTTAATCTTAGATGTATAATTATCATGTTCTCGAAGGTGTATATATATATAGCCATCATCGCCTCGAGCGAAGGAGTTGAATTCTTTGCCCGAGTAAACTCATGGCGTGTGCGCTGCAAAGTAGCCAGTGATTATGAGAAAAACCATCGTTATGTACCTCCTTTTCTTCACATTTTCCCCTCTCGTTATAACAATCGAGCACGACCGTTTTCACGAGTAAAAAGCGTTTACACACCGATCGTTATTGTTACAGGTATAGATATGCGTTACTTTCGTTCTTTAACGAGCGAAATATATGTATATATAAACACACACCGAGACATTAGAGTAAATGATATTTAAATCAACGTAACGCTTTGATGCACCCTATGTTTGTTTATTTACATCGTTAACTTTTAAATTGTTATTGTCTTGACAGGAAAAACCGATTGCTATAAGGATGCGACACTTCTTTTAATATTCTTCGCCGTGCAACATTTATCCATCTTCGTTGACGCGTACTCGTTAATTAACGACCAGTCACATTGAAACATATTATTTTACTTTACAACTTATATACAGCATCAGAGATTGTTAGATATGGAGACACGATCATATATATTAAATAATTACAGTATTATAATGACATTCGATAATTCAATTTAAACTAATTATTAATAATAATGCGTCATTTTCTTACATCTCAATGTAAAATTTACATACACATTGCAATGTATTTGTTAATTTATCCTAAACGAGGTCCGAACCACAAACCATCAGGTGTTGAAGTAAAACTCTTATAAGGAATTCGTGTGGGCTTACTGATGGGTTTTGACTCATCTGCAACACAATTTAAATTTTTTATATTATTTATATGAAAGTAACAACATGCTGCGAGTATTTTAAAAATAAAAGAAATTTTACAGGAATTCGTTTACAACGTTTTTAAATATTGAACCGTTATCATTCCCTTTCTCGACTGATATTTATTATAATTAAATTTAATAAATAATTTGAATAATATATCATTTCAAAGAGAGAATAAAAATTTGTATGGTTTGACCAAAAATAAAATGTTTTTTTTTATATAGATTTTTGTGTAAAAGTATTTTAATATTGTCGAAATTTAATAATCCTTTACAAATACTTTTAAGATATTACATTTTTTAATATTTTTCTTTAGAAACATCACATGGAATTGGAGAAAAAACTCGTAAAAAGAAGAATAATTTTTATTTTAATAGTTCTAAAATAAGTTTAAGATTATTGTCAACCGACAATATAAAAGAAAAAAAATATATATATTTTTCTTACCTTCATCAAGATTTAAGACCGAATTGCACAAGGGCGAACTCATTGAAATGCAAAAGTATGCAAACAGTGTAGCAAGGAAATAAAGTATCATATTGTATATTTTAAATTTGAAAAACTAGCGATGAAAAGTTATTCGGTAAATTTTCGGTTTAATTAATAGACCACAAAAGACTGGTATATATATATGTACATATTGCAACCCATGAGCAATTTAATTTTATAGTTCATGAAAAGGCAATAATGTGTTTTTAATGTTCTATATTCACGAGGCATATTTTTCGTCATTCGAAATGACCGATACTCATTTGGTACTTATATTACTGCACGTAAAAATAATAATATTTGTTAAATTTAGAGATAACGTTTAGCCGACAGTATTAAGATAGTTTTAATAGTCGTGTCATGTACGTAAGTGTACAGTTAAAGGCAAGTTAGGTTATAATAGCGTGCAAGCAAATAAAATATGCTAAATTTTTACGAGGTGAATCATTATTGGTATAGTAAGGATTATTATACGTGATATTATTACGACACACCATTCGAATTCGCAGGTATAATAATAACTATCGACGAATCAATTGGATAAGTTAATTGTCGCAAAAGGAGCCGATAAATAATTACGATTGCGAACGGGCGGGAAAAATAAATTAAGGAAGGATAAAGCAAACGAAAAAGAGAATTGAAGAGTTAACTGTGGAAATACGTTCTCGGGAATGTAAAACAAAAAAGAAGAGGAAGTAGAAGAAGAAGAAAAAAAAAGAAAGGTATGAAGGAAGGAAGGAAAGACCGAGAGAGGTCGAAAGAGCAAAGAGCGATAAGGGTAAAGCTTGGGGTTCAAGCTGCGGCGCTCGCCGCTCGGGCACTCAGGTGCATTTAATTATTCGTTCCGCGGAGCAGTTCTAACGGCTTCCCCGTACGTTCCAGGGCCTTGGAAATTAAACGGAGAAAATAGCGTAACCGTGTAATGGATCGCCGTCTAATGATTCCGGCTCTACGGACACCCCTCTACGAACGAGAAATCGAGCTCACCCTTTCAAAAGCTCGAGCTTTCGTTTTCTCGCGGTGCACCAGGAAATCGGGATCGAACGGTGTGGAATCCGTAGTTCGTTTACTTGATTCCTCTCGCTTTTTTTTTAAACCGAATTAGCGACGTACGTAGCTACTTTCCCACTTGAGAGATCGAACAGTTTACGTTCATTAGAGACGATACGATGAATGAAATGGATCATTATTCTAAAGACGTTGGAGGCCGTTTAAACTTTAGATACGCAATTTAATTATATATATATATATATATATACGTACATCGGAGAAAGAGAGAGGGTGAGCGCGTGCGATATAAAAGGCTCGTGTGTCTCTGGTGACGTAAACAATGACCCGCTTGCCTGGCCGGCCCGCGACTATTTTCAGATAACCCGATTCCCGAGATTTTTATCCCTTTCTCTGCACCCTCGTACCCGCGCGCCGTGCGCTCTCGTTTTTGCCCCGGCTTTAAGAAGCTTGTAAACGCCTATACAGCGTCATCTCAAACCTTTCACGAAACAAATTACATGCCTCACCGGTTCCATTTCTTTATAATGCGTAAGTATATCCCTATACCTATAATATAATATAATATTACATCCTGCACGAAACTGTCATGCTGCTTGATTTTTCAATTTAATTAATAAATTTTTTTATTCAGTGTATATATCCTAACTTGTATTTTACAACAATGTTTGAAAGACGCTGTGATTATATATATATATATATAGGTATACACAATGTTTACAGAAAGAAAAACACGATTGAATATGAGTGCGTGACGTATATATGCATTCGACGCGTGATTGAAAAGCATTCGTTTCCTACGTAAGAGTAATTCGAAAATAAAATAAATGGAGTTTATTGATCACTAGATTTTCCGTTTCTTTTACCGGTGTAATGTCAAAATACTTTGATTAGTTTGTTTAATTCAACAACTATCGTTTGTTGCTTTTTATCGTACCTTTTTAAAGCCTTTTTTTTATCAATTTTTATACGTTATTCATTTTACATGTATAAAAATGAAATTTTACGTTTTCGAGCGTACGCTTATTCATGAAATCCTATATAAGCTTACTCCTCTGTCTGCAATATTTGTAAAAGCAATTTTAGTCTTTTGGTCATCGTATGTATTGTTTCTTTTTTCTTTTTTTTTATAAAATCTCCAATTTGAAAAATTAAACGACGTATTAAATATTTCATTTGAAAATTAAATAATCTTGAATATAGTTATCAGAGCGTATTGAGAGCAGTTGCCCCAAAATGTAAATATGATTTCCTTTAGAATTTCAAAGGCACGTGCTGACTTGTACAACATATAACAGAGAACCCGGGTTGCGTGTCTATTTTCCCTTTTCTCCGTTCTTCCTTTCACTTTTCTTCTTTACTTTTTCTCTATATCTCTCTCTTGTCCTTCATATTAACTATAATGTATATTATCCGTGACGAGTACAAAACAACGAATTTACCATATTTCAAGGGCTAAGGGCTCGGTCTTATCTTAAAATTCGTTTGATTAACTCAGATAAGATGGTATTTGATTTATGCGATTTCGTTAAATGTCACTATTTTTCTACTTCTTACCGATCTCGTTCGTGCGTAATTCTTGTCCTTTATACAACATACGGTTAATCGTTACCAAAATACTTTCCGTTTCCTTCAAAACTACAATATACATTCGATTCGGTTGTATATTTAACTCAAATTATTTCAAAGTAAGAAAGATATCGTATAAACGAACGTTCCTAATGTAGAGAGTATATGAAACTTTTCTTTTATAGTTCATTGATAAATTAAATTACTATAGGTATTTCAAGTATTTACATATATGTACTACGAATATTTGATTTCGTATGTATGTTAGCCAGATGCTTTTTGAAGTTTGGGAATTTGTATTTATAAAATTCTAACTGATATACATATTTAGCACCTTAGCATATCAATTTACGTTTAATAACCGAATTCGATTATCCGCATTTAAACAATAATTTAATATTGAAAAAAGCTCGACTAAAATTATTAATTCATGCATGTACATCAAATCACATTTGAATGTCATGACGAAGATTATTAATATAAAAAAAAATAAATTCTCCTTGTAGACTCCATGACAAGGTAAACGACAAGGTAAACGAGAATGTCTTTCTTTATGTATAAGATATGTAGTTTATTTAGTTTTATACATTTTTAAAAGGAAATGTTTGCTATTTTAAACACGTATATTTATAGACTCTTAGGTCATAAAAAAACAGTAGAGACATTAATGAAAAGTAAGAGATATCACAAAATATAGCATTGTTTTATCCCTATAAAAGTTTTTCTTAATATTATACCAGTAAAATAATTTAAAAGAAAATTTTTTCAAAATTCTTCATTTTGTTGTTCAAGTAAAAGTGCTGTTACCAAGAAAATGTAAATATAACAGTTAGAAAGATAAAAATGTTAATTTTTTATTATCGTTATACAGTTTCTAGTTTTTTTATTATAATGTAGATTATTCTTTGCATTTACATATAATAGAAAATGAAATAATGAAGGGAGAAAAGTTGATACGTAAAATTTATTAATTGAATCATTCGAGTTGAGTACTCAATTACATTAATTACTGGTAATATAATATAAATAGTCACAGAGAGGTAAGGCATCACATCAATTTAAAAGTAATCGAAACGATAAAGAATTAATAAATTTGACCGAGGAATAAATTGATATATGGTGACGAGGAGGAAACGATCTATCAAAAAGCCGTGATAACCGACAATTTGAGAGTATATATATATATATCGAGCCACAAAACCTTTTTTAATTTTCGTCAATTCTTTTATATTTTTATTTAGTCTTTATTGGCCGCAGGTAGATCGAAAAATATTTATCCGGGTGCGCGTATTTGGTTTTATATTCGAATCGAGATAAACTACGTACGTTCTCCCCTCTCCCCATTTTCCGTATTTCCCTCATTCCCCCCTCGAAAAGTTATTCGATTCTCCTCTGTCAATCTTTGTTATGCGCGCATACATCCTAGACGTATACATATATATATATGTGTGTGTGTGTATACATATACATTGGTATAGGAATTGGAATGCGCGGAGCGTGCGTACACTACGTACATGTACATGTATACATGGAAATGTACATCTGTGTGTATTCTTACGTCTATATGTGCGCGCATGTGCGTGTGTGTATAATATATACATAGGTGTATACATATACACACACGTCGAGGGAAAAAAGCAATTAGTTAATAGCCGGTCGAGTGAACGAGCGAGCAAGCGAGCGGGAGAGGCAAAATAGAGTATAAGGGATAGAATGGAAGGGAATAAAAATGAAGCATCCCGGAAAGTACGGGCATGAAAATTCGAACCGCAAACAGTGAGATAAATTGGCCAAACAGCCGGCCGTCACGCGCGCGTTACATCGACGAGCCAGAAAATGAAATGCGCGAAACCGTTTCGTGTGTGCCTTGCTTTTTTTCTTTGTCGTTTTTTTTTCTCGTCGTTTTCCGGAGCTTCGCACACGCAAACCCGCGCGCTTTCTCCAGAGTATATCGGACCGTTTAACTTAAATGTCCCAATAATTAATGCCGTTTATATACGGTCAAACGTTAATCGGACGTTCAATTTGATTACGAGCAATCGTCGGAGGATATACCGTTCGCACATTCGACTTCTCGCTCATTATTCTTTTCGACCATTTTCCCGTTATCTCTCGCGAATAAACTTTTACGCGCTCTGCCGCTAAAAATGTAGCGAACACGTTGAACATTCGACAAAATTAATTTTTTACTACAAGTATACGTTATCAATTGGATCTTTGTGGACGTACCTATAACGATGTTTCAATATGTGTTAAATTTTTCATATTGTTATACTGTTATCGTAGACGAATCTCTCTTAAACTTTGTTACGAGTTACTACACACAAAGTGTAGTAACTAAAAATAACCGAATAAATATTTATTTACAAACTAAATAACTAACATACTTATATGTCGATACGATCAGAATACAAGAAGATGTCCTTTGAATGTCACGGTCGTGGATAAACTGAAATGTTATTTTACCGTGATTGCAGATGTCACATCGGATGCTATAGGACTTCGATTCTTTTTTCCACCGATCGGCGACTCTTTTGGTTAAAACGAATATTTTGACGGTCATAACAATATACATATATATGTATGTATGTATGTATAGACAGTGCCTCGTCAACCGAATAGATATACTTGATTGTCGAATGCTTGCTTATGCAATCGGATATAATGCAATACACAATACTATGAAATGTATTTCGGTCCCTCTGGCAATACGCTATGCGATTTGGATAACAAAAATGATTTTAGAAAATTACGAACCAGTTGGGAGAGAAGAGAAGAGTGACGCTCGACGCTCGGTACATCCCGAAAAGAAGATAAATGACTTTAGAGTAACGCGTTGATCGGTCAGCCTCGTTAGCGGTCCAGCCAACTTTTACTTTCGCTGTAATGGACAAATTACAATTTAATGGGCGATTAATTAATGCGTATTCGCGAGCAGGGGTTGCTCTGTAACGAGGATTCGTTTTATAACGTATGGTTCAAACGTATACGAATAATAATCATAAAAGTGTTCGTATTCACTCAGAGATACAAGAAAGAAGTTTTATATCACGCTGATATACGAATGGGTATTCGATAAGCAAAAACTGATTGATCGATCACGTTTGATGGACTGACTCGCGGTGCAGAGAAACTTCTGCGTAGTTCGGGAGGTCTACGAGGGTCACGCATCTGACCTTTGGGTCGATGCCGAGGAGAGTAACGAGCCGGGCTCCCTATACGTTTTGTTTTCCGTGCACCGCCCCGGTGCACCGATAATATGCCCGGCTCAGTCGCGGACTTCCCCTGCGGTCTCTATCCCAATTGTCGGCGGAAGAGCCTCGTTAACCTCTCTCTCTCTCGCTCTCTCTCTCTCTCTTTGCCTTTGTCTCTCTTCTCTTTTGACCGAATCAAATCGAGGTGGAGAGAGATCAGCCGAGATTTAACCGAGTCTCGGGGCGTTTGCGCATGATGCTCGCTTTGGGCCTCTATGCTTACACTCGAGAGCGAAGAGGGACGATACGATTGCCACGGGCATGTACGCCGATTCGCCGCGATTTCTTTTACTTCACCCGACCGATCCTGTGCGAATGACCGGCAAATGAGTCAATCAACCGATATATCGCTCTGTTATTTCTCATTTACTACAGTGTATCTATACGACTCAATCTCGTATATGGATCCTAATCTTTACAGTGCAATCATTGAAAAGCAAAGACCGAGTCAGCGAAAATAATAATAATTAAAATAGGTAATACGAAACTAATAGAACAAAAATTAAGCTTATTTATATAAAAAAATTAAAAATTAATTATTAGTTATTTTATTTCGATATTATATTATCCATTAATAAAATAACTCGTTACTTATAAATGTGCACTTATTATAGTAACCGTTTAAATGATAAATGCCACCTGGATAATTTAGTAACAATACAACTGGATTCGAACTAAAAAAAATATGAAAAGTAGTCAATAAATATGATCAACGGAAGCCGATATTTTATCCACAATATCGGTGTATATTGCAAGTTTTTCTATACTCTTTCATATGCTTTGTATTTTTATGTACTTTTTGTGCTTTTTTTTATTAAATAAACTCTTCAGCATATTGCGCGCTATCAACATTTTTATTAAGTAATCCTTTATTATTGTATTTTTTTAATCAATTTTTTTATTACATTGTACTGTACAATGCGATTTATATTATTTAATACAAAAAAATTTGAAATATATTATACTTAGTAATTCAATACAAATTCAATATTCCAGTCAATCATATGAAAATACCGTAAAGCTAATAAACAAGTTGAAATAATTTTACATAATTTTTAAGAGATCTATTTGAATTACATTCATTTATGAAATATATATTTATTTGAACAGCAAATCTTTATGTAATATGTTTTTAACGATTTTGACATTCTTTGGCTGTTACATTAATGACATATTGTACATAAAACTAGACTACGAATACCAATTAATTTTGGTTCAATCGTCAATTACAATTTTATTTGTGTGTGTTTTATATACGTACTATTTATTAGATAACAATGCCTATAATTTAATAAGCATTGAGTAATAATCACATTATCAATGTATAAAAGGAGAATACGTTAACGAGAATTATGTATACATGTGTGGAAAACGAGTTTTCTAAAGTACCGATGCTTTATATCGGAAAGCAATCGATGATGGTCAATAAGTGAAATAAATGTCATAAGGAATAAGCATTCCCAGGTGGTGGGTACGGGTTACTTTTTCTTTTCACGGCGAACCACAATAAGTCTATTTTCATTCGAAATCGCCTATTGACAGAACGCAACCTAGGGAAATCGATGTCGCGCCTCGTTAAAAAAAAATACAAAAAAAAAAGAAAGAAAGAAACGACCGTCAGTATTGTTTTTTATCACAGTGAACCAGCCGTATTTTGCCGTCCCCCCATGGTTCTTTCATTCGCCATTAAAATGCTTCGATTCGACGTTAACAAAGAGTGAAATGGCCGTCGAACGAAATTTGGCGACATTTATATACATATCCATACAATCGGGCAACAATCGGGCAACAATCGTTCGCTCTTTTTTTTACCTTTATATTTACTTTGCTTACTAGGTTACAGATCGATATTAATGAGTAACTAACCAGTTTGCGTTTTAATATAATGCTTCAGGTATAATTTGTGATAATTGACTACGGTACGCTCAAATATTTATATCGTTATAAAGGAAGATTATTTATCAACAAGAATGCCGGGGAAGCTTATTTGAATTATACCGTGTGTATATATATGTATACACGTTTACACACACACATCGAGCGATAAAGCGGTATAGGATGTATTTCATTGTCATTAGTAATTACTCGACATTAAAGAGACGAGAGTGTCATCGGAAGGTGACTGATATTATAATTGTATACATACATTTATAAAGTAGACATCCTTTAGCGTCTCCGCAATTATAATAATTTCTCAAATGAATTTTGTCCGACGTTAAAAGATTAATTACTTTTCGTTCACATATATATATCGCGCATTTATAATTGCTTATTAATTGCTATTTCGACCGCTAAGCCATTCATAAGATTAATACAGTTTTTATATTTCATAATTACTACGTGCAATAGATTTATTGCTCGACATTTATCAGTGACCGTAGTCCAATTGAAAACATACCATTTACTACATAAATACTTGATTGGATTTGACGAAACGCGTTCCCTCACACATTTCCGTATACTTGAATATAACCTTTTCTTCTATATACATTCAATTTTGAAAATTTTCCATTAAACGAGATAACTTAAGTGGATCAAGTTTATCTACAGCGAAATATCTAGTTATATATATATAGAATAACGTATCGTTACCGTAACATATGCTCCGACTATATTTATGTAATGGATTTACCAAGAGAATAACGTTAAGAAAAGAATCTTTGAGTGCTTGTAATTATATAGTGTTCGTTTAATGTATCAGGAGGTATACGGCAACCCACATAATTTATGATGTAACTGCTAAACGTAAGATCTATAATGACACTGTGTGTACGTGTGCGCGCGTGTGTGTGTTTGTAAGTGTGTATATACTCGTTCGTTTTGATAAATATACCGGTTGGACAATTAATGGGGGTTCCGTTTACGTGTTGCGGTATACTCGAAAACAATTTCCTCTTAATATATAATACATAAGAGTATGCAGAGATTGCTAGATATCGTACTTTAGATAAATCTATCGACGATCTAGTTATTAATAATGAATTTTGAATTGCACTTTCTTACGTCGCCCGTAATATCTTTAGTCAACGTATATATATATATATATATATATATACCCTTACCAGGGTGATCCTTAATGACTAGAGTGTATAGCGTGTCTACAAATTAAATATTACGTTGAATTTTTAAATTTTAAATCCATTTGCGGAATCTTGAAGAGGTAACGATGTTAGATATCTTGGACAATTTTTATAATTAACTGGTGCTATTTCGTTTTGTAACCGTTCTCTCAAGGTTCTTTTTAATTAAACACATTTTTTTATGTATATTTATAAAAGTTCTAAAATACTTTAGTTGCGAAATGGAACAACAGTATGGTAGCGCAAAGCAAATGAATATATATTAGATGAATATATAGAGGATTTAGACTCAATGTAATTATATACTCTTCTTGAATATTGTTGAAATAAATCCAAGTAATCTAGCGTTATTCTGTTTCATTCAAAGTGAATGGAACGATAGGTCATTATCGTTAGTAGGTATTATTATGCAAGACTATATCTGTGGAAGTGGAAAAAGGTTGATCCAGGTTTGTGAGAAAGAGAGAGAGCGGGTGAGATACGTCTAGCGGAAGGTGCGGGGGCGAGGGAGAGAGAGAGAGAGAGAGAGAAAGAGGAGCTCCAAGAGAAGAGCGGTAGCGGGTATACACCCAACCGAACGAACCGAACGGTGGCGACGCGGCTGCAGGAGCATTACGGGACGGGACGTAGGTACATACGCGCGCGCGCTGCGCGATACCACCACCCGGACGCGGCGAAGGAGAGAACGCGAGACCGAGCACCGAGGGCGCAGGCACGCAGGCAAGCAGGCAGGCAGGCAGGCAGAGAGGCAGGCAGTGAGGCAGGCAGAGCCCCGTAGGGGGAGGAGGCGGAGGAGGAGGTTGGGAAGGAGCGCGACGGAGCGAGGGAGGGAGGAGGGGTGGGGCGGGGAGGCGAGGGAGGGAGAGAGAGAGAGAGAGAGAGAGAGAGAACTCGCTCGCGACCACCTCGGAGCCACGGGCGCGATCAGTCGACCCCGTGCAACGCGGCACGCTGGCCGCCACGGCGTTCCGCTGACGTACGTACGTTCGTAGATCGTGCAAGACAGTTGTTCGAGTCGGTAGCTCCTTGCGCTCGTGACACGCGTCCCCGCCTTGAAATTCGCGCCCTCGCTCCCGGAGGAGTGCGATGTAACTCGAGTCCCGGTGCAATCCCGGCTCTCCCGTAAGAGAGGACGAGGGAACTCGGGGCGAGCGCGCGCCCGATGCAAGTGCGCGAGTGCGCGCGCCGAAGCGCGCCGTCCCCCAGCCTCGTCTGAACTTGAACCGACTTGGCGAGCCGCGAGCAGGGGAGAAGTGCGCGGAGGTGCGCGAGCGGACCGGGAGACTTGTTGAGCCAGCTGCGACGCTCGGCTGCCGAGCCGTGAGCCCACCCCCACCCTCAGAATCGATGGCTCACTCGATGCCGAGCCGGGGCCTTCGGGCCCTCCTCCCACTCTTCCTGGTGCTGCTGGTCCCCTCGCCCCTCTCGGCCGAGGAGTTCCGCTCCGGCTCGTCCCGCGACGAGAGCCTCGACGATCCCCTCGTCGTCGAGACTACCTCGGGGTTGATGCGCGGCTACTCCCGCACCGTCTTCGACCGAGAGGTCCACGTCTACCTGGGAGTGCCGTTCGCCAAGCCGCCCGTCGGGCAGCTAAGATTCCGGAAGCCCTCGCCCGTCGACCCCTGGCACGGGATCCTCAACGCCACCCAGATGCCCAACAGCTGCGTCCAAGAGCGGTACGAGTACTTCTCGGGGTTCGAGGGCGAGGAGATGTGGAACCCCAACACCAACATCAGTGAGGACTGCCTTTACATGAACCTCTGGGTGCCGAAGAAGCTGAGGCTCAGGCACAAGGGCGGTGGCGAGACCGGGCAGCGACACGAGGGCATGCCCATCCTCGTCTGGGTCTACGGGGGTGGCTACATGACCGGGACCGCGACCTTGGACGTCTACGACGCCGACATCATGGCCGCTCGTAGCGACTGCATCATCGCCTCGATGCAGTACCGGGTCGGGGCCTTTGGATTTCTCTACTTGAGCCAGTACCTGGAGGGGAACTCGGAGGAGGCGCCGGGCAACATGGGCCTCTGGGACCAGGCGATGGCGCTCAAGTGGCTCAAGGACAACGCCAAGATATTCGGAGGGGATCCGAATGCCATCACCATGTTCGGCGAGTCGGCTGGCGGGGGCTCGGTGTCGTTGCATCTGATGTCACCGGTTAGCAAGGGCCTCATCCGCCGTGGTATCTTGCAAAGCGGCACCCTCAACGCTCCTTGGAGCTTCATGACCGGGGAGCGGGCTACCGAGGTCGCGCGCGTCCTTGTCGAGGATTGTGGCTGTAACTCGACCATGCTGGAGGACAACCCGTTAAAAGTGATGGCCTGCATGAGATCGGTCGACGCAAGGACCATTTCCGTCCAGCAGTGGAACAGCTACACTGGAATTCTTGGCTTCCCCTCTGCACCGACGATCGACGGAGACTTCCTTTCCAAAGATCCGCTGGACTTGCTGCGTGAAGGCGACTTTGACCAGACCGAGGTCGTTATAGGCAATAACGAGAATGAAGGTCAGTCTCTATGCTTACCTTCATTTCCGACTAATCATCCATTTCCTACTATCGCTTTTGCGACTAATTAACCAATTGGTCGATTTAACTAATTATCGCGAGATGCTTTATTGTTATAACAAATATTGTACAAATCGATCGCGCGTCTAAAATTATCAGACATCGACATCGACCAAGTTATAGTATCGCGATTCCAATTAGTCTTTAAATTAATCGTAGCAAAACTTTTATTGTACGTCTTAACCGAATAGGTCGATAAGATTGTTTACTTCTTGACGCGTAATAAGTTCAGCGATTATTTAAATTTTTGGAAATTAAATGGATACATCGAATTTACGGTACACATTGGAAATTATAATTATCTTTTCTCTTCTAATTACCTCTCAATTAGTATTTATAATGAAGACTAACTGCGTTTATTTTTTCTTTCAACCTTGGTTATAGTTTTATTATCTGTTAAAAACATTTTTAATTACAATATTAATTATGCGCAAAATTTACCTTTCTCTACAGTAGCCACATATATTGCTTATATGTAATGAAAATTTTTAATTGCAGTTAGATATATGATAAAAATAGCTTTTAAGATGATTATATAAATTATGTAAAACATATCCGTAAGAATATTGGTTTTATTAAGGAAATTTCAGTAAAAAAGAGTATGTAACCATTTGTAAGTCAAAGGTAAATTTTACTTAAACATTTATTCGCTTTAATTCTTAGATGGCCTATCCCTATTTCGCTTTATAGTCTGCAGTATAGAACAAAATGACTATTATGTGACAGGTATATGATATATAAAAAGCTTTAGTTATTCTTTTTTTAGTGCAATTTTTTTTATTTAAATTCTGTTTGCACATTACATTTAATTTCCAATTGTGGTAAAAAATAATGGGATAATATGAAACTTACGTAAAATGGAAAAGATGTGTATAGTAGCTTCATTAAACTATATATGCAAATTATTAGAAAACAACTTTTTCATACATTTTTTACATTACCGAATCGATTTAAAATAATATGCAATCATTATTTGCAATTGTGTAATCAATTTCATGATAAGCCAGAATTCATTTTTCAATTTTCTTTTTTGCAAATCACCTTTATTCATACACGATCGTTACTAATTATCTTTAATAAGGCGATCCAAGTATATCAATTATTGAACGTGAAATTGGTAATTACACCAGACTAAGTCATCTGTAATCGATACTCCTTTTTTTGACTCTTCAATTTTACCCCAGTATTAAATATTGCGTAGTTAAAATACGCTACCGTAAATAAATAAATAATAAAATATTCGTACGAATTTTCGGATCTACGAGAGTGCAAGTGATCCAGTGTTAAAAAATATAATTTACTGTAGACGTCGATTGACCAACTGAGTTGAACAATTATTGAAGTACAAATAAGTGAAATGCACGTGCACAAATTATTTCGTAAACTTTTCCTTCGACTGACCTAGGTGCACACACATACACCTCCACATAACTAAACGAAGATCGGACAAGCGGTTATACTATGCTTATAGAGTGAGAATGGCTTTACACTGTAATATTAGTTTCCTCTTTGAAAGCGTTTACTATAGGACAGGTATTTTACCTTTAAAGATATATCACATTATACGAGGTAAAATGTTTCAGTGTGTCATCATCTACATTCGAGGGTTAAGTTAAACGTTTTAAACCGAATGTAAACAAACCTATGGCTAACCATTATTATTGTAAATCTTGGACATTTAAATAGTGTATAAAATTTTATTTTCTACATATATAACTGAAAATTATATAAAACATATTGTAAATATTTTTATGCGTTCTCGCTCGTTAACAAAACGGAAAATGATTGATATCGAATAAAAGCGTTCGCTTCGGCATGTATGGAACAATCTGCAATCCATTGCACTTGTTTAAAAAAGAAACAACGTGACAATGAACAAAAATATATAACCCGTTGGTGTAGTGGTATTGAACAATGTTTGTTTAACCCCCTCATAGAACCACCTCGAACTAACACTACTATCTCTATACAGGTTCAAAAGAGAAAGTGCAATTTTCGATCGCACCTTCACGTGAGAACGTACATATAACAAAGACCATAATTCACTGGAAAAGATAAGAGATGTCGATATAAAATTTACCGTATAAATCAAATTTGTTCGACGTATGTATGTGCGTGTGTGTGTGTGTGTGTGTGTGTGAGTGTGTACGAGCGCGCACGCGTGTGTATGCGGATGAATGTGTATAGAAACTAAAAATCAACTGAATGTTTTATCTTATCGACTTTATATCGACTGCTAAAAACGCATAAATTATTAAATTTCGTTATTATCGCATTTATAAGTTTTTGTAAGTTTACTTTTGTGTTGTTGTATATATAGATAGAAATAGATGTATTTACATTGTTATTACGATAAATCCGTATTTAAAACCTGTTTTATATGGATATATACTATACATGCACTGTGTGTGCGATTGTACAATATAGTGCGAGCTATACACAGTCGTGATAATGATAGTACACCTAGTAAGGACTATTGTGGGATTAATAAAGAAAAATTTGAACTCTTCGTGACAAGATTCGGAAAGTAAACTCCCATATATAGTAGAGGTGTTAGAATCGTATATATTGCGCTGTTTGTATTTTCGTCGAAATGCGATCTTAATTCTGAAGTTGGATACACATAGTTCCTTATGTGCAACGAGATTCCGACGGTCTTAATAAAGTCCAATTTAATAATTGTCACATGTTCAGAAAAGTTTAAAATCAATTTATTTAGTTTGACAAATAACATTTTTTTATAGGAAGCACTTATATTTAAAAATTGGAAAAGAGATCATTTAGGATTATATTTGCGTCAACATCAAATAAATTTACAACGAAATTGAATTAGTAACTGTAATTATTCGACGAAATTCAAATGGCAAATTATTAATTTCCAGGCAAAAACTAACAACTTTATATTATATTCAATTTCTGCTTATTAATGTAAACATTAAAATCGAATATAAATCAGTCTGAGGGAGTAAAGTGAGAAATCGTCCTAAGATAATTAATAAATAAGACACAACGATTAACGTTAATGCCAAATAAATAGATTCGTTCGCTCGGTGAACCTTATAACGACGGTTAGCTATAAACTACCATCGCCGTACCGCGTCGATAAATAAACACCTTGTGCCTCACAACAGAAACTCAGAGAACCACGCACGTACACAATATCCGAATAAGTAATGTTCGAAAATACAAGTCACCTTGCTTTTCCTCACGCGATAATTTAAACGAAAGAACACGGACATCTTCCCACCTGACGACGCGTTTGGCATCTCGAAACCAAGTGTCAACATTTCTTTTATTGCAGGCAACGTCTCACTGCATCCGTCTTAACCCTCTCAGGTGGCGTTAACTATATACGTGTATCTCACGCTTGAGTTTTACTTTATCACTCCAGTATACCTCTAATACACGAGTCGATTTTTGGTTATGCACGGGTAGCGCTTCGGAATATATTTCTCATATTTTCTAGGTATACTGGACATTTTATGTATACGCAATTTTGTAGACACAATAATACGTGCCGAATAAAAATACCCGTCGATGATTCAAAGTTGTACTAATAAAAAATAAATATTTAAAAAGCGGTTACAAGCGCGAACGAATTTGAACTAAATATAGTTATTGTAATTTTATTTGCGGTATAAGTAACAAACGTCAATTAGCATTATAAGAGCTTATTATTATTGTTTCCCGGCATTACCGATTGTTTTCGAAAATGTACGAATAGTAGGTTAAACGAGACTGTTTAGAATTTGAATAAACAGTTAGCGTAAACGATAATAATTATTTACCGCAAATTGTCTATGTGTTTATCCATACGATTGTGTTATTGTGTTGTTTAAGCTCGCTTCTCCAACAGTCCCGTAACCGTTGTATCAAGATTAGTAACTTTGGTAGAGTAGGAGTAGTAGAACGTTACGTAATTCGGCAAATATAAAGACAATGACAAAGACAAAGGGAATCGATACTTTAACACGATTATACGTATTACAAATTTGCGAGTGTTGCGCCGTTTTTAACGACGGCCATTCAGAAAACATCGATAAATCAGCATGCATCCGATAAAATGGACAAAGGAGCAATTGAATCGTTGAATGAAGTGTATAGGAAAAAAAAGCTCTTATGTACGTGTCGAACGGATCGAAGTATACTGGATCGCTAAACGTTATCGTGGAGTCAATTGCGAAATATTAATGGACGCGTTGTAAAGGAAAGAAAAGGAAAACAAAGGGAACGCGAGTAAATAAAAGAGGAGAGTAAAAGTAGAGGTAATTCCTTAAAGAGGATTTGGTACAATTACAAAGGGATTTCCCGTATATGGAAGCGCCGGAGGTCGGTGGTCGAGGCAAAAGTGTCGGCGGGCAAGCGGCGTCGTCGGTCCCGATTATCCCATGCAAATTGCGCCGTGGATACACGGTAGCAAGTAAGGCCAGCGGGGTGACCCGCTGCGCGACACGACGATAATACACTGGTGCTACGTTCCACATACATATATAGTGTATATGCATATATACGCGAGCGAGGTGGCGCGCGCGACCAGCCCGTCAGATGCACGTCTACGCCGTACGGAGGCATTTAATTACGGTGGTTATTGCGGTCCGTAAACCGGTGATAAAAAGCTCTTCCGGTGCCGCTACGCTGACGCGGACGCAAAGAAGAATCGCCCGATACCGTTCGCTCTCTACGCAAGCCTTTGTGTGTGACTGCGAGTATGTGGGTGTGTGTGTGTGTGTGTGTGTGTGTGTGTGGGTGTGTGTGTGTTACCGTGTTACCCTATTGCGCGATTCGCGCTTGACATTCGGTGTAAATGGTTAAATCCACTTGCTTCGGCATGACACCGTTCACGAGTCCGTTACCTACACGGTCTTGCATTACGTTTTTCTTTTTATAGCTTTTACATACCCATCCAGATATTCTCTTATTCTTTTCGTCTCTTCTTTCGCACATGCATGTAGATTCGTATAAATCTGTTGTGCTCTGTTATTCGTTTAATAATTCTAATAATTTGCTTTAAAACAGAACTAATAAGCTCATTCTAATTTCACTTTAAAGTTGCTTTAAAAGGTATCTTCTGATAATAGGTATCATTTGAAAAGCTTTTTATACTTTTAACATTCTCTGATGCAATTTGACAGCTGAGGTAACTGATGTGAAGTTTGCCATTTATATAATCCTAAACATAGGAGTAAAAAGAACTAGTGTTAGTACGAGTGACCTATTTTAATAAGCGCAAAAATAAATGCAGGTGGAGAAATTAAATGAATGAATTAAACACTTCTCTCTAATTTCTTAATTTGGATAAAAAATTATATACGTTATAATGTTTATTATTTAGTATCAGTAAACGGCATTAGAAAATTGAAAGCATTATATACCAAATAGAATTTGAATCTGAACAAGCTCACAGTAACAGACCTGAACTGCCTGTGTAAAAAAAAATTTGTTTTGTTTAAAGTAATCTAACGGGTTTCGAGATAGAATTCTCGCGACCCCATGCGTCTTGTCGATACACGTATCTCGGAGGTTCGGTCCGCGCTCCGTATACTCCGTCGGTCTTCGAGATTCACCCGGATGGCCCAGACTCGAAGTGGCGCGCGGCATTGAATT
This sequence comes from Theocolax elegans, assembly GCA_026168455.1. Lineage (NCBI taxonomy): Eukaryota > Metazoa > Arthropoda > Insecta > Hymenoptera > Cerocephalidae > Theocolax > Theocolax elegans. The sequence goes on from CM047425.1 coordinate 96,998,813, forward strand.
TACATACAGTGCGAGGAAACTCTCGGCTGGTTCACGTATACTTACTTCCATTTAGAATGCCGAGTGTAGACTGCTCCCGGGAGATTTCGAGCGTTGCCACTGTTGTACCCCTCTTGTCTCTCAACTACTTTATGGGTCAACTTCTTGCTCACGGCTCTTCGAATTCCTCGCCGTTTTTCCTATATCTATATATATATGTATATATGTATAAAGTATATGCGGGGTACACATTCGTCCCTTTTCTTACGTCGAATCCGAAATAAACGTTCGACCGATCGACTGCGAGTGTGTACCTAAGTTCTTTTATTTCCCTTTACAAGTGTCCCGGGAAGCTTTGGTAAGCTTGTCTCGTGGCCTCGATATGTACCTGTGTACCAAAGACGTGCATGCAAACGATGTATAACACTCACTACCACCGAGCGAGATCGATTCAAAATATTTATCGTACATACTTATGCGCCGATTTCGACCAACCTCATGCATATTGCATGACGATTGTGTATCCGCGGATTTCGAGGTGTTACGATGGTCAAATACAAAATTATTCATAGTTTGTACCTTCCTACTCGATAGAATTGTTTTTCCTTCACCCTTGGGGTTATGTCCCTCCACCCCATTCCGCACTTTTTTATTCAACTCTCTATTGAATACGAGGTGTATCAAAACCGAAAGTATAATTAATATTTAATCATCTATTTTTAAACACGAGTTTTCATTTTATTATTGTTGTATTATCATGTAAAATAAACAAAGGGTGTGCAATTATATTTTTGAAACTAAAAATTTTAATATCCTTTACCTCTCGCTTGAAGTTTTGAAAGTCAAACTTATAGTCGGTTTCCTAATACAAGTGAAACTCTCTAGGAAGTGAAACACGTTAAAAAATCATTACGCGCAATATCAAAATGTATTGTACTTTATTTAAAAAATCGTTTGAAACATTGAAATGATTAATCAAACAACTTTTTAATTAAACAATTTTTATTATTTATCGTGTTTTTTTATGGTTGTCCATTCGGGTACGGAATTCTGTTTCATTAATAACACGTCTGATAATTGAAATGTAATTCGCTTGATGTAAACGTTCGTTTCCTTTATACCTACACTACTTATACGCGGATCGTCGATGCTGAAACGAAACGTCGAACAATATAATACATCAATTTATTCTTATATCATCTCATTGAAATTAAAATAATAATTGTATATTCGAAATAACCAACGAATCACCATTTAATTAAATCTTTACTAGATTAATAAACTTCTTTGTTAAATCGATAATTATCTGGAGATTAAACTTTGACCATTTTAATTTGTTTTTATCGTTATGCGTGCGCAAGTCGTTTAACGGTCGGTTTAGACGAACAATCATAATTCACGCCACATAAAATTATGAATATAATTTTATACGAAATGGATTATTATGAGACAACTACTTTTCGGAGTGTTATATTATAATTATTTTTCGCGTCACCTACCGTCACTTTAGCAACTCCATCATTTTTAACTGTTTATTCGTTGATTTATAAAAAGTGTCTCAATGCTACCAATAAATTATATATCATTGTGCGTTTCTATACGACTTGCTGTATATTCTTAAGAGAGTTGCTTTTATGTTTACATCAAAACTTTTTATCTCAATGGTATTTTCTAATTTAACGTAACTGTATTATTATTTTACAAAATAAAGTTTGAGTGCTTAACACAGTTAAAAAAAATAACGTTAACATTTTAAAATATAGAGGTACTCGTAAAGGTTCATATTGTCGTAAAGCTTCGGGCACATTGAGCCGTCAGTTATAACTAAATTGTAACAAGAAAATTTTTCAAAGTTACGGTTAGGGGCAAGGTTTGAGGCAAAGTGACTAAATCATCGTTAATATATTGTAACGAAAGGAACGACAGTGAGAAAGAGAGAGAGAGAGGGGGAAAGGTACAGAGATAGAAAGAGAAACGTAAAGAGAGATAGAGAGAAGAAGAGAAGAGGAAATAATCTTTCCGGGCGTTCATCCGCGGGCAAACAAAGTTAGTGGGGCGCCGAGGGCACGGGATGCGAGAAGCGAGACACAGGTAAATAGGTATAAAAAGCTCGCCTTGTCGGTCCCAGTCCTCGGTCGCGTTCGACGGGCTGACTCTTATAGGACATCAAGACAAAGAGACAGCTAGTGAGAGAGAGGGAGTGAGATGTGGAGGGGGGGGGGAGAGGGAGAGGGAGAGAGTGAGGGAGCTTGAGACTGGAAGCAGGAATAGGTTGCGCTGTTGACCCGCAACTTTTGTCTCTTAAGAATGTCACTCCCTCCTCCCGAGGAGAACCGGGAATTCAGTTAAAAGTAGTATAAGTAATTGGATGATTAGTCGCTGAGAGAGAACCGAGGGAAAGACCGACCGAGGGGCAGTTAGGGACGAGTTTTGAAACTCTACTTCATTCACTTCGGTCCCTCGTTTCTTCTTTTTCTTATTCCTCTGCGCTACTACAACTACTACTTCTATTTCTTCTATTCCTGCTATCCTTGTTATCGGGCGAACGGACATTTCGAGCGAGCGAAAGTGCTCATCGAAGATAATGGAAGCGAAGCGTTTTCTTCACCGGGGAGAGACACGGCCAACTTTTACGAAATTTTATCGACATCTAATATGAATAAAATATCCTGACCGAACGACTTTGGTGCTCGCGAACATATACATACTACATACTTAAACTTGCATTCGCCCGAGATAACTATTAATGTATCCGCACAGTTTACGAGGCTACACCTACACTCGCTCTTATCAATGATCTTGCTTCTTTACTTTTTTAAACAACGCTCAAAGATTTAAAGCTCGATCGTGGAAAATGATTCGACTGTGGATTTATCAACGTTTACTTTTTAGTCAAATTTTTTTTTTCGTTTTCTCACTGATATATACGATGGAAAATATATGATGCGGACGTCATACAGCCGCACTATCGCGTTTATATACTTCATTCCGTTTGACCTTCGCTCTACTTGAAAAACGTTTGATATACCTTGGAATTCTCAGTTTTACGCGTAATCATCCGTTCATTCATTCGTTCATTCATCCGGCAAATAAGATCACCTTATTCTCAATATAGATCTAATGAATATTAAATATATGTTCATTTTAATTTAATAACACGTATTCGAGCAATGAAAAATTAAAATAAAACATGTATCATTATATAGAATTTTATAGTATATCCGATACGATATCCGATCATTGCTATATGATAAAAGTCACTAGGTTATCTCTACGTGTCTCTAACGAGGTCTCAACCTTTGACGTACGAGCGATAGATTTATAATTATACATATAGAAGCATACCCAATACATCTTGAAAGCGATAGGAGCTAATTTAAAGAGAAAGAAAATATATAGCCAAAGAGATAAACGACGGAAGGAATAGTACCCGCAAAGCTTGACATAAAACTTGCATCCCGCACAAATGTTCGTGTTTTTTTTTCCGTGTGTATACGAGACGCATAGCGGTTTTGCAATTCAAGATACGCGAAAACGTAAACGTGGTGCTCTCCTCGTATCGAAGAGTAACGATCAAACGGCGATACTTGGGATTTCATACGGCCTTCTCACCCGAGTGCGCGCCTCTCTACTCTCATCGATGGGTGGGTGTTGGCGTTGGCATACGCATTACCTACCCATATTAAATTACAATAACGGCCGCGAGGTTTACGTAACGCGACCAATGTTCTCTCTCACTCTATATATATATATATCACTGGTTCTCTCGCTTACGCGGGACAAGTTAATGAACAGGTTCGCTCGTAAATTTAATTTGTAAGGGAGGGCCCGCGAGGAAAGCAAAAACGGTGCAGCTCAAGCGAGGAATTTTCGTGAGCATATATATTCTATATATACTGTAGCGTGGTCTGCACAGTTGCACTGTAATTAGGGTGTAAACGCCGAGCCAACCGCTCACTGCTCAACGATCGCTTAAGATCGCTTCCTTCAGAATTAATATCACTGCAAATGTTTTATCTTGTGTATTATGCATCGCTGATGCTTTATTTTTTTGTAATTATTCGACGTTTTTTAGAATATGTATTAGGAACGATTTGCTATACTTAAAAAAAATAGATTTATTTCATATTATTCGTTAAATTTCATTGTAACATTATATCTATTATTTTAAATTAAATGTTTCGAATGATTTATTTACACTGGTAACACCCGTTTTGCATTTAAACTTCTGTACTCAACCGTGTAAATGTATATCGGTTAATTTTAAACGTATACGTGCCGTAAACATTTTCTATTATTTTGTTGTTCGCGTATTAAATAAGAAAAGAGTGAGAGAGGAAGGTAGGAGGGGGGGGGGATGAGGAGGAGGATGGTCGAAGAGAAATACTGGTGGCGCGATTTCTGCATACATGCGCGGGACGCAGACGAGCGATAAAAAGGGAATCAGAGGGCTCATTGATGATGCATCCGCAAGAGAGGTTTTACGATATAGCGCGGATTGTAAGGAAAAATATATTAAAGTAAATTTTTTACCTCCTTTTTTTACGCACGTTCGCGCACCGCGAATTTACGAGTTTGTTTTACGTTCACGCTTTTGGCGCGACGGTGGGAAAACATTGCGCGCGCGAATCTCACTCATCCCCCCCTTCCCATCCCGTAGGAAAGTACACTTTTCACTCGCACGTTCAATAATGGAGCTAATTTTTTTTTGTTATATGCAAAAATTAAATTTTTATGGCGAGAAATGTTTTTAGCAGTCCTCCGCACCTGCATGTATACACCGTGGGGTACGACGCAGGTTAAAAGCAAAAAAGAAAACCAAGTGTTAAATTAGCCGAAGCGAACTCTTGAACTCAGTTTAATCCTTCAAACTATCTACTTAATTGTCTTTCATTCTCCTGCAAACGTTTTTCATTCAACTTTAATTTATTATATGTATATGTATATGTATATGCTAGTTTACCTTTTATTATATTATTATATGCATATACTTTTTCATTAATATAATTTATTATACTCCATGCATTATTTGCTTTGTTTTATTTCTACTTTAGTTATTATTATACAGCAAACATTATTTTCTATACAATTTCGTATAGTTTAAATCGTTGCAATCAATTGGGTTTGTTTAAATACCTTTTTCACTTAAATCATAAAAATCCAAAGCAGTATGTTTACATTTTTATTAAAAGCTTTTATATAAACATTATAAATTGCTTAATAAATTTAATAAGTTTAAAACGCTTATATGTGCGACTATACCGTTGATTAATATAAATTAAAATATATGTAGTATTGAAGATTTATACATATAACATGCGAATATAAATAAAATGAATCTACCGAAACAAGCTATTAGTCGGAGTGGATGGGGTCAAGGTAAATAAGTGGTTAATAACATATTTAAATATTGCACAAAATCGAAGTGTACGTTCGCATTTAAAAATGAAAGGCACGTATGTGTGTACCGAGCATTTAAAAAGAATAATAGTCGAGAGTCACGAAGCATAAAATTAGCAAGCGCCGCGTAGGAAAAAAAAAAGTAAATTAAACGTTGACGCGCACGTGGTTCTCTTATACATTTTCAAGTTTATTTGACCAGAGAATCGGGCGTACGCATTTACTCTGTGAAAAGTTTAACTGTCCGGGAGGACCCTTCCATTCGAGCTGGAAACTCACGAACGACCGCAACACCGAACGAAGAAAGCGATGTAAAAGGAGGGAGTAAAGTACAAAGAGCCTCGCGTAACTCGGTTAACCCAAAGGCTCTGTGGTTTACGTCAAAAATTTACGTATTCCGTAATGCGTACATAGTTTTCAAACTCGAATACATAGGAATCTGTAATTTTGTTGGCCCAGAACAAGAGTACTTAGATATATCAAGCTATACGATAAACGAGGCTTGCAAGAACGCGAGTGAACACATACACGGGATCATACTACTTTTTATGCAGCTATGCTTTCGCACCTTTACTTCATTGATCTTGTGAAACAATCGACTAATCTATTTAAATTATCGCCGATAACTCCGATTGATTTGAACCATTTGTTTAATTAAATGTTATTTCAACTAAAGTGCATACAGCATGAAGATTACTTACTATATAAAAACACTGCTGCTCTTTCTAATTCATATTTTCCGATAACCGCGAAAATTAATTTAATAATTCATTTAATATAGTAAATTCATAAACTTTTTAACGAATAAAAAATAATTACAATTGTCCTGGGTATAATAGTAAAAAGAGTTCGATCGAAAATCGATGGGTGACTAAGCTTTGTCTTTATAGTTACTTCCATATGGTCGTTAAGTATTACGTTGAATATCAATTAACGGTTTAAATGATATTTTTAATTTACACGATCGAATAGTTTAAACACTTTGCTCATTTTCATTTAACGCAAGCGTTGTCTAAGATATAGAATTTCATTTACGAGATGAATACCCGTGATGAAAGTATCGCGTTATCATTAGCTATCATAAGCGCAAGTGAAAAAAGTATCAGGAATAACGAGGAGTAAGGGGCATAATAGATATATAGGTATATAGGTACATATATATAGATATCCGCGAATATCGACAGGAGGGCGTCACTCGGTTACTGTCGCTCGTATCGCGCTTGGTCGGCGCGGACCCACATAACGCACCTGCGCCCACCGCACCTGCCTGACTCTTGCATCTTTAATCGCGCGCGGAAGTCGAGGTGAAGGAGACGTGCGCCCCCGTGTTATCGGGCTCGACATTGCGGCGTCGTCATATACACATATACGCTTACACGCCTCATCGATTCAACCGGAGCTCCCCCGTTATCCACCCCGCATTCCGCGAGGGACGATGGAAAACTCGAGCGCCGTGAGGCCTATAGAACCGAGGCCGGAAGTACACCACCCCGGGAAAGCTCGCGGCCTTTGGTCCGTGTTTCTCTCTCTCTCTCTCTCTCTCTCTATCTTCCTATCTTTCTCACTCTCTAGCTAGCCTTTTTAGCACCGGCACTGCAAAGAGATGCTATCGACCGTATCCAAGCGAGCTTCGAGCTTTAGGTTTTTGTGAATCTCAACAATTTACATATTTTACACAAATTTTATTTTATTTCCCCGTAGTAACCCGATCACGGGAATGGTACGAAAGGTTCTTCTCGCGGTAAATCGTTCGATGTCAATAATTTTATATTATATCTTCCTTTTCTCACCTATTGGTTTTGTGTCCGATAAATGGTTTTATGACTCACCATGCATTATCGTCTTTTTCACCTTTGACCTTCGAACTTACGGAACGTGTAGGATGAACCGAGATATAATGCTTCCGTGAATAATATTCTTACATATATTGTTTAGAATGAAAGAAGTATAGCATAACATAATTATATTATACAAATGATTTTGTATAAATATTGTAAATCAGGTAACACATCGTGCAGTCACAACATTTCTACTGTCAATAGAAATGGAGGTGGCCTTATTTATTTATTTTATTCAAAAGAATAGTTTAATATACTTATAATATTTTAAAAATCATTTCATCGTTTTATTTATATTAACTTTTATTTATAATCTTAAAAACATTAGTAAAAATGAAAAATATACAATTATTTATTTCAATTTCAGTAAGTCAAAAAGCCCTTTAATTCAATTTCAAATTCATTTCTTAAATATGTATATATTATTAGCATCTAACAATGTCTTCAACTTGTCTATGTCGTCATAAATAATTCAAATTATAATTGTTTTAAATAATTTAATAAAATAGTTAACTATGCAATAATTTCAAACGTAAATAAATAATTAAATATTACAATAATTACGAGACGCGTTAATGCGCCGTAATCCGATATTTCCGAGATGATATCTGCGAAAATAGATATAATCTGGTCTTTGCACTCGTCAACATAGAAGGTACATCTCGAAGTACACACCGAGGGAGAGGTTTGCATATTAAATAAGAGCAAATTTACGTGCAAACAAAGATACTTAATTAAAAATAAGTATTGGAAAATTGAAAGTTACACATGTAAAAATCTTTTAATAGAACATTCTTGAAGGCAAGCTATATATACACTGTGTAAATAATGATGCAAATAGGGTGATAATTTTTAATGAAAATCAACTCTAAAAAAAAGTACGGTATTACCAGAAGATCAATAACTTATGATTCGCTTCTACCTACGGAGGTCATTAAAAACTACAATATTTTTATAATAACGTGCGTATCGTATCAAGCGGTACTAGTTTAATTATTGAATTAGATTATTAAAATTGAAACTTTGACACGTGGGATAGCGGTTTGACCGAGTTGCAAAGAAAATTATGCAGGTCAAAGAACGTTTACGTACAAAGTACACACTATTTGTTTCACGTTCTCGTGGTGTAATCAGATGTGTGCACAGCGGTATAGGCGCAGAAGATTCGAGTTCTTTCATAATATTTGCTCCTATCATCGAATATTTCTTGCGATACGGCACGAACAAATATTTTCATTCGATTGCTGCATCGTTGTACTTACTTCTGCATATATAGTTTGCTAACGTTCGATCGAATGCACAAGAGAAACTTATCGTCGAAGGATCATTAAAATAATGATATTTTTGATCGTTATACTTTGTTAAGAACATTAAACAAAATTGCCTCTTCTATCCTAACGTTCACTTCTTTCAACCACTTTTAGTTGAATGCATGAAAATTTACTATTTTCAAATAAACTATAAAGAATATATATATATATTTCTGAAAATACTTGTTTGATAATATGTGCCCTATTTAAACATTGAATGGAGGTTAAAATTAAGTATTCTTTAAAAACTTTTCTTTAAAAACTATTTTAATGGAAAGCGGACTGTTACTCTACTTTACTGACTAGGAGAGGTCGCAAACTTTGGATCACGGATTTGATTCTAACTTTAGAAGATGTTTCCTCATGTAAAAATGTAATAAAATCCACAATTATTAGTTCCTAACCGCATTAAACTTTGAACAACTACCAATATAGTAAACCAAAGTTTAAGTAATATTTAATAATCTACAAATGTTTACAAATAATTTCCTGAAAAGGCATTGCGAAATATCAATTTGATTCACAATATATCCTTTCACAATCAAATATATATCTGAAAGTTAGAAGAAAATGATTCGTATATAATAGCAAAACCGAATTTTCTAAGCAGTGTAATACTTATTAAAAATGATAAGCTAATTTAAAAAGGCATATCGCATCTTCTTAATAGCCTGTACTATTAGAAATAATGTCTTATGATTTTTAATGAAATAAAATAGTAAGTTATTTTAAGTCGATTGATTTGTTAATGACGATATTAACATTGCTCAATTTAGATAGATTGAATTAGGATAATGTGAAACAAATGTTAGGCAACGTGCGATTCGATATGTAGTAAACACTGGATTTTGAGCAAATGAACGCGGGAAATCAATTTGGACGTGGTGCCTAATAATATTCGATGCCGAATTTAAGCCGTGCAACTGGAGTGGCGAGACGCGTCTCTCTATTTTTAACGGAGAAGGAAACTCGTCGAACAATTCGGAATCCAATTAGCGAGAGGTAGACCTACGCGCAGACGGATTGTTGCATATCGAAGGCGAGGAAGGGGACCGAGAGGGGTCGGAAAACGCGGGCGGAGAGCGTTGCTTTGAGCGATAAACCAAAAGCGCGATGCGCATCGAACGAGCGAATGATGCATCGTGACCCACGGCCAACGTCATTGTCGACTATAGCGAGGCCAGGGGCATACCGGGGCCGGTTCCAACCGAGTTTTCCTCTCTTTTCCTCTCTTCCTCTTCTCTATCTCATTTTCTGTCTATATGTCTCTCCAGCTGTCTCTTTCAGTCTCTTTTAACTGTATCTTCGGAACCTCCTCGCTCCCTTTTTGACCCGATTCTTCTTGTTACTCTGTGTGCTCTGCTCTCTCTTTCTCTCTCTCTCTCGCTCTCGATTACGCTTGAAATTCTGCTTTCATGTTTTATCTTTATATACTACTGTCCTTCGATTTTTCTACCTTCCACCCTCGATCTTGCTATAGATTTTTCTTCTTCACTCTTTGTATTACTTTGTTGTTTAACCGTTATTTGTCTAGCTTCGTATTTTATATATATGTTTCTCTTTGATAATCTCGAACGTAACGTATCGTACCACCACCTACATCTTCATTCTTTTCTCTTCTCACAGTCAGTTTGTTTTATTTCTCTTATTTTTTATTTACTTTTTCAGCACTTGATATATTTTTTACTTCGCTTTACACTGTTTTATTTCACTTAATATTCGTCGATGAATATCTACGTTAACCGTGTAAAATGCTTTTACACGGCGTCGTATCGCGGTAGCGTAGTCGGTCGAGTTCATTTTCTATCGCGTTAACACACACCATATACATTGCAATATTCATCTGGTACTTTAAATAATTATAGTTTTGAATTAATAAACTATATTGATTAGTCTCAGCTGTATAATGATTTTTATTGCGTATAGTAATATTTTTTCAATAATGATGAAGATTCGTGTTAATAACACGTAAACGGTAAAGTATAAAGTGTTACGTAAACGTTATGCAAGTAGTCGACATAAAAAAATGAAGAGTAAAATATAAGGATGTTAAAAATAATACTTAAAGATCTACAAGTTGAAAGAGAATGAGAAAATGCAAGTGTTGGAATAGATAGGCATCGAGAGACAAGAAGGTTTAAAGCAAAGATAAATATAAAGGAAGTAAATTGGAATAAAGAGTGAACAATATGCGTAAGCATTCGCGTAGATTGGATATACTGAGGGTATCAGTCTATATATGAGTTTCGATGATTGGACGGTGCGATGACAGTTGGCGAATCAACCTGGTGGATGTTCACGTTCAGCAATATTGAAATTAGCAGATTTACGAAGGGTCGTGCGTGGCTCGGTGGAAAATTAGATCGGCAGCTACCGGCAATGATCGACCATTCGACAGCCGTGCTTTTCGCGCTATCGCGGTCTCCCGGAATGGTTTTATCGTTCACCCGCGGAGCTGCGGATAATTGGATAGCGATTTGCCCTGTTTAGACGGGCCATTGTGCATCACCCGAATGCGCATTGGTTAGGGTTATTTTCTCTCCTATAGTGCCTTCCGTAAATTTATGCCTAGCGGTTACGGCTCGCGGATTTATAGACCAAGTGGTACTCCGTGTGTGTATTTAACGCTCGTTTATCTCGGTAACTAATTTCATTCTACTTTAACCTCCATTTATTTTCAAGTAGATTTCGAATTTTTAGAATCCACAACTACATATAGTTTCATCGATGCGAATTAAATTCAACATTTTTTAAATAAAGAAGCCTTACACTTGCGCAGTAATACGTATGAATCAAAATCACTATACGTGTGGACTCGATTTATTTTGAGTTATTTATTATTGAACCATTTATGAATGAAAATTCATATATTGATAAGGATGCCTAGACATATTTTATATTATCAAACTAGGCTATTATCCGCCTTCTCGATGTTATTTTTTCTAATAAAATATTTTAAATAATAAATTATCTTAAAAATAAAATAATCGTCCATTTACGCTTAGTAAAGATTTTTACAAAAAAATTTATTTTTACGTTTTTTTTTTCGAAATAGATTGCCAGATTATATCGTCTTTTCTCCTTTGCTCAACTATACGATAAATCTTTAACCTTCGTCGCCAGATGCACGAAATGCATTGAAAAATGGAGCATTGGTCTAAAATATTCATCTCTCAAAACTTTTCTGTTTTCTGGTATTTTTTATCTGTGTGTGTATATACCATCAACTACGTTACGAAGAATCGCATTGATCGGATAAAACCAATGTTATTTATGATTTGGTAAATGTTATCGGATGATAAGAACAAGTCTCTTAAGAATACTAATAGAAAATAAATGAAATCCCTCAAGAAAAAGATTATCGTAAATTAACTGCGTTAAAGAATTTCCATGCTTCGTATTACACGCTCCGTCTTTTTCATACTTGACGTTCCTCGTGCGCGAAGAAATTTAACGTGTCGCCGAGTTTTTTCTCGCACAGCTCTTCGCAATAATAACGTCTGCGAAGCGTCGCGACTCTTGTTATTCCGGTGAATTATACCCTAGTCGCGAGACCGAATAGACTTGGGTGTTTCGAGTACACGAAGAGCAAAATTAAACGACTCTAGAACGATGAGCTCGTCGTGCGAAACTACCTCGCGTTATCGCTGTAACTTGCAACACATGTAAAAATTACGCGTCAATGGATTTACGGCGCATCGTAAAACCGATAAAAAAAAAGATGTACAAACTTTCTATTTATTTTCGTTCCCGCGTTTCTCTCGCTTTTCATTTTCAATTCACACAACTTTTCGCGTCCATTACATTTGAATTCTGGATTTTCGAAAGTTTTCAATTAATTTGATTTGCATTGCCTCCAAAAAATGTTTAAAGATAAACTGCACATTAGCTGTTGCAATCTGAATTAATACATTTTGTTCGAATACAGTTTTTTATAAGTTATTCCCATCTTTTTATTGTGGATAAACTTGCTGTTAAAAATAAAGAATCGTCGAGTCGAAATTCATCTTTATTCACTACTACCATCCTAATTGCATATCGATGTTCGATTTATAAGAGTATATTTTGAAATCGAAAACAATCTTATGTAAATTCGGATTTTACAATTTAAAATTTGGACTTTTCGGGAGGGATAAAAGCTTACTGGATAATTCAATCGAAGGCGGGAGAAAGCGAGAATGAGAGAGAAAGAAAATGTTCGATCGAAAAGTCAAGTTCTACCCGAGGTCGAGGCTGTGATGACAAATCTAAGTAGAAGCTCGTTGGTCATGTAGCTCAAAAGTTTCCCCGTACGGACAATCACTGCGTAATGTGTGTTATTACGGAATTAATATCGGTCGTTACAAATGAATTAATCGTCGTCGAGTGACGGATGGGATAATGAATTATCGAAGTAATAAGCGAGAAGAAAGTGTAGTGTACATACGCGCCCGAGCGTGTCTGTGTGTATAAAACCAACTACATCATGCTGACACGTAGTACGTAGAACTCGACAATACGAACGTAAACCTGTTGCTTTGCGCGATATTCATCAACCGATTTAATTGAAAAATGATGTCACAAAACTACCTAATACTGGTGTATTATTTTTTACTCGCAGTCGACTGCTACCGAGTATATTTTTGCGACCGTACTGCAATAAAATTGTGATAAACCTAAGGAATTGTTTTGGGGTCACCGGAATATATATTCATTACGCGATAAGCTAACACTACCTCGATCATTAAATTTAGTATACGGTTATTCGAATTCCATGTTTGGTAATGCAATGGAGCTTCGAAATAGAGCGGTTTCATCGACAACTACGATAGTTCTTCTTTCCACAGGTTCATGCTGGCTGATCTTAAGTAGGTGGTGCAAGCGTTTTACGAGCTTTATGAAAAGGTCTTGCCCGGTGGCTTCTCGCGCATCACGCCCAAGTGATTCCAAAGAAGATGGCGTCTCGTAAAACCTCGGACATACGGATAGGTACGAGGGAGAGTGAGACACTGCATTCAAGGCACGTCAAGGATCTTCTTCTTCTTCGCCTTCTTCTTCTTCTTCTTCTTCTTCTTCTTCTTCTGCCACTACTTCTTCTTACTTGCGTCCTTCTTTTCTCCTCTCTTAATCTGTCTTCCGCTTTCCCGCGTTACCTTTCTCTATTTTTACGAGGCGTGACTGCGTCTGCGGGTCAGGCAGATGGGAACCGAGAAAGACAGAGAGACAACCTATATTCCCTATTTCTTATTGGACATTTTTTCTCTCTCGACCGACCCTTATTGCTTTATTTTCTTTCCTCTCATATCTTCTCCATGCGGACATATATTTCCACTCCTTTTTACTCTATCGTAATTGCTCGAGTAGTTGAAACGTTTAGGAACAAATTTTGGACACGTACTCAAGGCACATTCAATTATTCCTCGGACTCGAGTGTAATAAATTTCGGTTAGTCAAATTTAAAACTTCTCGTGAGACGTAATAAAATTTACGAATAAAGAGCTCACTGTTATTAGTATTAAGGTTTTCCATTGCTCGGTGATTGAATAAGTAAATTTGCTAAAGTTACAATGAGTTTTCTAGCGAGAACCGAGCGCTTCCAATTGCTGATTCAAAAATCATTAGTAACTTGGCAGAAGAACCTACCCTAGGCGAATGACCAAAATTTTTGATTTTATAAACTTTAAATCAGTTGGAAACTTTTATTAGTTTACCATAAAATTTCGAAAATCTATAGAAATATTAGTTAAATAAAAATACAAGGATTTTTTTTCTCTTCAAATTTTAAAATCCCTCTATATGCCTATCTTTTCTTCTTAAAAATAGTCTTGTCAAAAATGACATTTATTTGAATTATACTGTATTGTTATAAGAAAATGCTGTTAATGTACCGATACAATCTGAATATATATGTACGTGCTTAAATGTTACCTGTAGCGTGTACTCGTCGAATAGACGTAATTATACCTACCAGAATTTAAATAACTAAACGTGAATATAGCAATTTCGTAGTTTCGAAGCTTTAGGATTATTACTACAAGGCTCGTGCTATTATTTTGCCAATAATACATCGGTTCTAATAACAAACTTGGAAATTGACTGCACTGAATATAGGTACTTTCCCACGGGATCAAATTAACCAAGGCGTGATAAGCGATTACATTCTAGCACTCCTTCATTACTTTTTCACAATAATGACTCTCAAAATGTAATGTACACTCGGCGCCAACTGTATCTGTCCAAAACAAAATTAAATGCATTTGCAAATATGTCTAGGCTATTAACTTACATACATCATAATGATAAATTAATAGCCAAATTGGAAAAGTTAAGTACATACACGATGTTAAATACCACAGTAATAATATTTATTGGACATTTATATATACTTATAAAGATGTTGATATTTCATTAATTTATAATGTAATATCCTTATTCAATGACAAGATTACGAATAGGTTCATAAGAATGTGACAATAATTTTTTAATTCAATTATAAGATAATAAAGCTAGAAAATCTGTTATTGAAATGGAGATTTTAATTTCGTTTGAAGCAGGTCGAAGTGAATGGGTGCGATCGCGTACCGGGTGCAGGCGAGAATTATAATTAAAATTGAGGACGGTGGGAAGGCGTCTTTAACTACCATCCGAAACAGGTGTAGCTCGGGTGTACTCCTTTGATATGAGCCCACGCGCGCCCGCGCTTGCAGACCTACGAGTGACCGAGGATACAAATTTGCTTGCTAGCCGCAGGCTATATATGACCGCGCGTGTGTGCGCCCGTAAGGTGCTCAACTCCTGTTCGGTTTAACGAGCTTACGCTATTTCTCCAATGTCCTTCCTAGTCGAGTACTGCTCAATGAGCTTCTCAGAAAATTGCAGCATCCAAATAAAATTGTACGAGTTTCGTTATCAAAATTACCCGTTTCACCCAAAGTGGATTCAACTTGCATATGTGATCGGGATGTTTGTATCCTTTTCTTTTACTTAATTTGCTTCTTCGATGACACAAATTGCATTATTGATAAAGAAGAATATTCTTTAGGATTAATATTATGTAAATACACGTATATTATTTTATTGTATTTATTGTTATTTAAAATTCAGTTACGCTTTTAATTGTTTTGTTCATCGCCAACTATGTGTATAATTACTCTTTTTTAAGTTAAATATACTGTTAAAGTGAAATAGGGGCACGGGAAAGTGTTAAACCTGAGTCGTTTACAGGGCGATCCTCAATTGCTTTGTATATTTCGTGAGTGTCGTTCGGTGAAAACTACCATCGCAAAGTTTCAATTATAAGCCCGCACCCTCCACGTTTACATTCGGCAATTTGCCCGTGTGTTTAGATATACCCGTCGCGATAAATACGCGTGGTAGTCGTTCGTTCGAGGACGATTTTCCTCTCTTTGTACCCCTGGTAAAATTAATTGGCGCGAACTTTGTGGAATATTCGAAATATTTGTTTATAAGCTTAATACTTTTTTGGCTATTCGTTGCTGCGGATTTACACGCTGAATTAATGCATGTTTTACAAATATTTTCCAAGAGATTTGTACACGTTACATTTAAATTATTTGGACACTCGAAAATAAAATTTTCACCGTAACCACTATGTCCTTAATCGCATCGAATGCGTTACGCTTGTATACGATTATTAAGTCATAGAAGTTTATATTTCATTTAAATTTTATTTTCGCGTTTAACAATCTATATTGCTTTATACTTTTTCACGTGGTATTTGTATGCGTCTACTATTGTTTAAAAGTACTCTATTTTACGTGTACGAATTATAATCAGTATAAGCGTAAATATTAAAAATGTAATATTTGGAATTTATAACGATGTCACGTTTCGGATTTTGAGTAACGGTAGAGCTTCGTGTAATTTCTTACGAGTTAATTTTTAAAAAGTTAGTTGAAGAACATTTTTATTCGTAAGTTCTTACCAAGTTCGGAACTAGTCACAAAACTAGCTTTTTTAGACTTTCAAACTTTCAATTCTTCGCCATTTTCATACAAAATTTTCAAAGATTAAGTTTAACTGAAAAAGCAAGTGTACTACTGCACGTACATATAAAAAGAAGAATATAGTATAGAACTAAAATATTCTGAAACTATAATATATCTCGGTAGATTTGAGAAAATAATATGCAATTAATTTTAAATCATAATTGGTTCGTAAAAGAATTTTGAATTACATTATTATTTTAGTTGTCAGTATAAATAAATTTACTAAAAATAAATTTATCGCACATTGGTAGATAGAAATATTTTGGAGTTGAAAGGCAGAAGGTTCACGTACCTTATGTCATTTTGTGTCTAGACTGTTAAACTTGGGAACGGTGTGGACCTTGGGATTGGTGTAACTCGCTCAAGTTAAATCGACTTTGTCGTTTATCCGTGAAGTAACAACGACACTTGGCGAATCGGTAACGAAGTGCACGTGTCGGAGCCACTCGCCTATAATTATTATAATCGAGCATCCGACTATCGCAGGAAACACTCCAAACGAACGAGATATAATTAATATCAATAAGTATATCCGACAACGTCTCATATCCGTTCAATTTTGCACTTTAAGAATTCGATGTGTCGCGGTTACACGTATTGCTGAGACATTCTCTTTTTAAGTTTTGTCATCAAATTATTCTATACACAAAAATTTCTCGAGTGTACGTGCATCGAAGTATAAAAATTTGTAAATTTGCGCAAAGCACGTATAATGAAATATTTAATTGAAAAGACAATAATATATGACCGGAGCGTTTAGTTAGTTTACGGTTGAAATATCGTGACCTTCGGAGTAGCCCGAGAGAATATGAATGGATATATCTGTAACAGTCGTAACTAATAAACTATTAAACCTCGTCTGTACCCACGCAAAGTAATTCATACGTAACTGCTGCATGAATTACTTCGACAACACGTGCGTTCCTCGCCGGTAAAACTGGGCCGAACACCTGCAACATCTCGCGTTTGTCTCTCTTCGTACAGTTAACTTCTACAGACTCCCGAGCACGTATGACGAATGATGCGCTTATACTTATTCTACAATACTACCCTCTCTACGTATGAAAGGTATCATTTTCATTCTCTGTTATTAAGGTATAACCTAAAATGACACGATGACAGTTATCACGAAGAATTTTCATAGGTCTATTTTATCCTTTCTTATAGCAAATTGAACTTTGTGCTAGATTAAAAGTCATTGACTTATCTAAGACCAAGCAAATTTAATTAACATTCAGAATGAACTTGATAGACGACCTAGTTTTTGCTGCGGCATATATATATATATACACACTGTCGCTTCGTAAATACACCTGTAGTATTAAAAGCAAAAACGTGTACACGTACATTTTAGTTACCACGGCTAATTACATAACATTTTTTAAATCATATATTTATAGACTCAAATGAAGAATATAAAAGATATAAGGAAATGTTGCTTTTGACTGTGTAAACCACGAAAATAATTAATAATTAATCTCTCGCTCGTTAATTATGAAAATGCGGAGACTCAATTTGTTAACTGGATTGTCGTCTAAAGTTGCCGAATGAACCAACAGACCGAGAAGAGAGAAGAAGAAATGCAATTTTAAAACTAGAGGGTGTGCAAGCGTTACTTTCCAAGGGCATTATAAAACGATTAGGTAATTCCAAAATGTACTGTAAGCAGAGGAATGTTGTAGTGCGAAAGGTTTAAACTACTTACAAGTAAATACAATTTTTAATTTTCCTCCCACGAGAAAAGGGATGAAAAAATATCGAGATATATCTCAGGGTCCCTCTCCACTTTCCTTTCTTTTCTATATTTATTTTGCTTTTTTCTCTCCGTCCCTCCGGAGTAGGTTCGAGGCTCGGCTTGGTAACCTCGTTCGAAATTTCGCGAGAGCGCATGGAATTCGTAGGTATACTCTCGGGCGAATTAAAAATTCATTTGGCTTTGCTGCTACACTCGGGATTTTGGATTTTGACGTTGTTCTCTCCAGAAAAGGTGAATATATATATCCATGGTTCTCGGTTTAACGATCATTCGGTTATTGTGGTAAATCGGTTCCTCTCTCTGCTTTTTCCATCGGTCATTTCAGTAATGCTCGCGTGCTCGCCAATGTATCGCGTTTGTTTTGATTAGCCGGTTTTATGGTCGACTTTTACGATATAGGTGGGCAAACATCCGCTCTTACTGCTAACTCTCTCTCTCTCTCTATCTCTCTCTCTCTCTCTCTCTCTTCATTGATAGCGAATATTTTCTTTTACGCGGACTCTGTGTTCAGGAGTGATGTTGTTTTCTCTATCGAAAAGTTATCGAAGAATTGGACAAAAAAATAGCATTGTTGTTCAACCTCCTTTAACTTTGTGCATTTTATCGCACCAGGCTGCAAATCATGGTTTATTTCGCGCCCAAAAATCTTTTTCACTGTAGGACGTGGGTACTTTGATGTATTGAAATTCAAAGAGCGAGTGTCCTCTTTTACTTTGTTTACTTTGTCGCTCAATTAACGAAAAATGTTTTTTTTCTGAACGGAAAGCAATTGTGTGTTGCAAATAAATGTACGTTTTCAAAATATTCATAACGACAATTATAACGCTGACCATCAGCTCGATCACATTTATTATATTTTCGCATCGTTCACATTGTTTCTGTGGGCGTAATAAATTTCACTGCCTTTGTAAGCAGCAAATGCTTAAACTTGTAATGCAATTCGTCATAGTTATGTATTACACAAATAACATGGTGAAACAATGAATAATTCATAAAGTATTTATGTTTAATAGCATCAATTTGGGTACTTTTTGCGCCACAGAAGATAATGGAATTACGTTAATTAATTAACAAGCGGGTGGTGGGGGTCGACGGCGCATATGCGGTATAATGAAGTGAAGCCACTATAACCACGAATTTAGATGAGATATTGATGATGAATAAACGTTTTTGCAGATTACAGCGACGAACGCATGATAAATTGCGCACGCGCGCATGCGGCTGCAATTTTGCAATCGCGTCACGTGATTTACGGGTGCCATGCCGAGAGAACGATAATAAACTGCGATAGTCGAACGTATATCCGGCAGTGCTATTTCAATTGATGCGCTTACCCACTTCAAACGGATTTAATTAATTTATGGATTTTTTTTTTCTCTTGGTTAACAGAAAAATATCATTCTCACAACACGAAATTCGATATCCATTTTTTAGTTTTTATTTACCTTTTTCAACACTTTGCTTTCTTCAATTGTCTATAACTGTTATACGCTTTATCAACGCTTTAAACGTTTCAAAGAGAGTATGTAGTACATTACTGCACGCTAATACTCGGAATATTTCAATTAAATTTTTTTTTTTTTAAATCAAAACGCAATCGAATTATTACTCAACTTTGATGAATTAACGTGAAATTTATTATACGCACGAATAAAAATTATAAAATGTGATTAAGTGTCACTTGTTCGCGTTTGAGTTGTTCGGTTGAATCTAAAATTATGATTATTGTAATCCGAATTTACAGAATTATCTTATACTCGAAGTTATCAAAAGTTAGGTGCAGAGATTTACTTTGTTTATAAAGACTAACGTTAACAATTGTTCCCGTACGTCATTGTTCTAAACAAAAGCAACTGAGAAACGCGTTGACAATTACTCATAAACGATGGCTCTTCAAATAATAAACTAATATGCCGGTAAAAAAGTAATCGTAACTTGAACGAGCGACTACACGTGTACAATAGACAGGATGAAAGCTTCGAATCGAGAAGTTAGGTAATTGACAGTTGCCGAAGGTCATCACAAAAGGACAACCGGCTAACGAGACTGTAAAGACTCTTTGTCGAGTTTCCGAGTAAGAGAGAGAGAGAGAGAGAGAGAGGGAGAGAGAGACATAAAGAGTAAGATAAAAGTGGGTAGGAGGTTGTGGAACCGTGTGGGCGGAACGGTGCCATGTCGCCCGTATAAACCCAGGTGAACCGAGGGCGCACAACGTTTTAAAGCTACGGCATATTATTAATGTCGCGGGAAGATCTCTAGCGCTTCCTCGTGTTCTACCTCTTCTTCCTTCCTTCCTTCGTATCTGTAGCTGTGCGGTAAACTCCCTCCGCGCGTCGTCTCGGTTTCTCTCGGCGCTCTTCTATTATGAAGACTGGCTTTCCTGTGTCTTTCGTTGCAATTTTATTCAAGAGTTGTCTCGCTATATATACCTGCACCTCCATACTAACGAAACACGAGCTCGTTCCACGAATAAACAATCCCTTTTGTTTTGTCTCGTTAGTTCTGGCTTGTTTCAATATACGCTCGACTCGTATAATGCGATCTTTTCGTATAACCTATTCCGACTATCGAGTTCTCCAGCACTTTTAATCAAATGAAATACGGTATACTCACTAATTTCACTTTACTTTATTTTTTGCGCTCTTTTCGTTTTTTCTTTATCGTTAATTCGTTTGCCGCGACAAAATTTTGTTGCGTGTATTTGTAATTATTACACTGCGATGTAATTTTGAAAACGTCGCGACAATTCCCTGTCAAATTCGCATCTCTATCGATCCGTCGACTGATTTTATTCGGGTAATCTTTCATCAGCCAAATCAATTATACACTCAAATTTATTAAACGTTACTTCCTGCATTTCGTTGTAATTTCGAAAGAAATTTATATTTTTGTAGTTAAAATTCAAACATAAATCTCTTTTAGAATTTTTCAAATAATTAATTTATCATTAATTTAAATGAAAAACTAAAAATTCATTTATTCATACTAAAATTCAGAAAAGTAAATCGCTTTACTGATATTAAAATCATAAAGTAGAGCATTCTAGATCGATAAATTAAGAAAAGAATCCAAAATATTATTAAAATTTTAATTAAATTTGAAATTTTATATAAATTTTAAAATTAGTAGTTAATAATTTTATTTTAAAAATGCGATTTAATATTTTGACCCTGTATTACCACAGGCTAATTTAAAATGAAAATAATAAAACGTTAAATCGATGTATTTTATTAATTGCATATAATTTAATTGTTTAATTGCCTGGTAAAAAAAAAAAAGAAATGAAAATAAAACTGATGAAATACAGGATTGTGTGTGCGTGTGCGAGAGTGTGAGGTACGTATATACACATACATCCATTTATTATCTATCTTTGTTCGAAGGGTAGAAAATACGGGTGCCGATCGAGCGATCCAGCCGGGACGTATAAAGCCGGTCACGCTTGCAGCATGCATTTTATATACGTTCGCTTATGCTCTGCATCTCTGGCATTGGATGAAACGTGCTCGGGTGTAAACGTACCCGAGGCCGTGCGGAAATTGGGGGATGACTGAATTGTTCACCCGTCGATTTTGAAAATCGATACGTGGAAATTCGCGCGAGATTAACGCATACGCCTCTCCTTTAACGGGTTAAACGGAATTATTATTTGCCGAGGGGGTTAATCGAGCGAGCGCGTGATGCGAACGATATCGCGAAACCTCCGCGTATACCCGAACTTTATCTACCTCCAACGCTTTTACCCACCTCTCCCTCCCGCTTCCTCCTTCTATCACTCCTTCTCTCTCCCTCTCGGTATTCCTAGCTCTGCAAATGCACCAGTCTACACAAGCACAAATTGTTTCTCACCGATCTACGCGTATGTATATGCATAAACTTTACCTACTTGTGTGTACCCACCAAGTTTATTCCGTTCGAACTTACTATGGGTTTCCCTTCACCTTCCACCCCTCCCTTACTCTCTCTCTCCTTCTCTCTCTCTCTCTCTCTTTTGGAGTATCGATGTTCCACTCTCCTTTTTCAATTGCGACTCTCGTTTGCATATCACGCGTCACGTTGCACCTTGATTAACAAACTTGACAGAGAAACTTAAATAAAGCGAACTTCTACCAACTTTTCTTATATATACCTTCCTCGATCAGTCGATATCTCGCAATTTTTCATTTTCACTTTATAGTTTTTCGATGAAATATTGAACTATAAAGAAACAATATAAATTTTCTACAATTTTTATTTCCTTCTTCTTTTTTTTTATTGTTCTATTTTATTTTTACATTAATTATTCATGAATGAATGTAGTTGGTATCAACTTTATTTATTTTAAACAGTAACTATTTATGACATTAAATTACATAAACCATTAAAGTTCAGCTTTAAATATTCAAAACTTAAATGTGCATAATTTTATTTAATGAAGAAAACGTTTCATAAAGGAATTACAAATATCTTTTTATGCACTTTATAAAATAACGATGAGAGGCAAATTATTTTGTCTTTTTAGTTATAATGTGTACAAAAAGTAGGTATAGCAGCTAGGTAAACAAACAAGTTTAAATATTAATAGTTTTTGTATTTTTCACAGTTTTAAAGAACAGAGCATTGTGAAAGAAAAAGTTTGATTGGACTTTTTAAAAAGAAAAAACAGAAGTTTAAAATAATTTGTAAAACTAGGAACATCTCGAGTTGAAATAGGTATCTCGGTATCGTCCGCTACTGGACGTACGGGTAAGCACTGGTGTTCGTTCGCGCGAGTGTCTTTTACTCGAGGCGGTGTAAAGGAAGAGAAAGGGGCAGAGGGGAGAGAGGTACGGGGAGAAGGTTGGGTCGACTCGTAGAGATCGAGTGCTAGATAGGATGAGAGGGAATTTGCGCGTTGACACGGAAAGTACATAGCGCGAGTGTAATGCGCACCGACGCGCGCTCTGCAAGATCAAGATTTCTTGGTGAATTTTTTAAACCCAGTCCAGGTGATCGTTTAGCGCTAACGCTGCTCCCAGTAAGACAAGTGTTGGATAAAAAGTTTCCTCGGTACTTTTTCACTCCCTCTCTCTCTCTCCCTCTCCCTCTCCGCCTTTCTTTCATGTATAATGTTGGTGCGCTCACACGGGTAGAATAAAATTTTCCTAGATCTTGATTTCGTGGTTCTACGGGCCGAGTGAAAATTGCTTTAACCGAGGGAAGTTGCGCCCTCGCCTCGACGAGAGCTCTCCGCTTCGAGTTTAGGAATTTCGAGTGGATTGTCAAGTGAATGAACGATGAATACTGCTCAACCGAGCGTTCCCTATACGACCTCTCCTTTACGATCGACAACTTTCGAATTTTCGACTTCCCTTTCAAGCGTATTTCGACTCTGGACCTGGTGCCATACTCATCTATCTCACCTTTTGTACAATATTTATCTTTGTACGTTTTACCAACTTTCATCCAAAATAACGAAAACGAAAATTAAAGACCACATGTCAAAGAATTTATTTTTCATTGCGCATTTATATTTCGTTTATTATAGTATGTAAAGCTTCGAGAAATCCATTTAGTTTAAATAATTAGATTTGTTAATTTGCGTTCCACATTACATTTTGTTTAATTTGCTCGTGGCGAAAAGAAATTAAACACGTACGTTAAGTTTATTTAACAAGTGCTATATGTTTTTCGCATCTACTTTAATATTATATCCTTTTGCCTTGGATTAATTCTGTAACATTTTCATAATTTTGTATGTATATGTAAGCACTGCATATTTGTAATAACTCGAGTTTAATTTTCTTCTTGATCCAAAATATTTATCGAAATCGCGTATATTTGTTATCAATAATAAATACACGAGGAAATAAAGTCGGGCAACGCTGGGTAATTTTCTTAATTTTCAGAATAAATATTGGTAATGCCGTTACTTACGCCCATATTAACACGAATGACACGAGCTGTCGTTTTTTCAACGTTCCACGGTTGTGTGTACAAAATTCATTAGATATACTATATAAAGGGGAAATAAAATGTTCTCTTTCTCTCTCTTTTTCTCTATTTGACAAGATAGTTATGTTTTCCCCTCTAACGATAAATCCACAAGCGTTCGCTATCGATGTTTTCGAGTATTATAGACGTGAACTTAAATAAAAAATTTCATTTTACGATTCATTTACTGTAATAACGTCTAATTTGCGCGAGTAACCTTTTTTTACTTTATACCTTTGTAAACAGTATCACTAATTTTCATATATTTTCTGTAGCTATTTTATAAAATGCTTAAAGTATATAGATGTACAAAAGTTAAATACACTCGTTTTTAAAATTTTAAAAAAATCCAACGTTTCGAGTTTGCGAAATTGCATTTGTAAGACGTGTCTAAAAGTTAAATGTTTACTTATACTAAATTTCTTACTCTATTTTAGAAAAAGAAACTTGTATATTTAGTGAAAAAAAAAATAGTCAAACAGAAAAATTATATTATTTACTGAAAGTTTAAAAGTATTCTTTGAAAAGTTAAAACGCTAAACGAATTAGGAAGACTAAAAGAGTGATGAAGGTAGGTGGTGCAGTTATCAAATTTGTATCGTTAATTGCCCGAATCCTCGCAGGGCGACTTTCAAGATTGTAAGCCAATGTAAATATTGCAAATAAGTGTGAATCTATTTAGTCTCATGAGTAAGGGTTGCGAAGTAAATCGTCAGTTTAGTTACGAATCGACGCCTCGAATTCACACCTCTAGACTCACGTCATCTCAACGTTGAGGTTGCAGTCGTTGGTTTTGGCGTGCTCGCAAAGCAAGTTCCACCCTTCTCTCGCGTATAGCTTCATACCGCTATACAGCTTGCGATCCGATTGTTTCCATCTGTTGAATCTGGCTGGGTGCCAAAAGCCCCGCGGCCTCGTACTGTAATAACGTTACGACTCCTCTTCCGCGAGGCTAGCTACAGGTACTTGGATGGATATATGTGCCCACGTGCACCTTTTTGTATCTCTCGCTTTACCTCGACTTACGAGACGTCTGCTCATCGTTCGGAGGATTGCCTTCCCTTTTGATGGAGTCGTAAAATACGCATAGGGAACTCGAATAATAGATTTCTAAAAATAAATAGATATGCTCTCGAATTCGCAATTTAAACAGTAATTTTATGAGTATTTCTAGATTTAAACAGTATTGGAAGAATTAAGTAGTTAAAATTAATTGCTTCATCGATGTTTACTCTTACAGCCAATATAATTTTTAATCAACTTTAATGAATTTACTTGGAACGTTATATGCATAAACTTCTTGTAGTCTAGTCCAATTATTAAAGCGAAACGTGAATTGCCACAGGTAAGTGTACACTATACATTCACGAGGTAAAAACGAATGGGCATGTATGCACGCGCACACAAATACGGTATATAGTACCTCGCGTACGTATAACACTGGATTTCGTGCATTTGCGATTCAAATGTGGATCAGCGTAATTCCGAGCATCAGCACGGGATGTCGAAGCGCGCGCGGGTGTAAATAGGTCGTGGCAAAAGAGATCGGAAACGTGGCGTATTGCATCGTGACCGCGAGACCCGCGTCTATTTCTCTCTCTCTCTCTCTCTCTCTCTCTCTCTCTCTCGATCTCTTGTTAAATAATTTCTGTATGAGCGTAGTGCAATCCTTAACAAAACTATATTATACTTTCCGTTCAATTTTTAGTCTCGTTGATCATTCCTTCGAGTTCTTTCCAGAATTCGTTGAAATTCGGTGGTACGTAGGTTACAAAAGAATGGCTGTATGATTGGTACGTCGCATGCAACGCGTTTCTCTTTGCTCTTAGTATCAACAGTGAGTTTTTTTCCTTCCAGTCCATTATGAATGAAATGAACGAAAGTTTTAATTTAATACAAAAGTTTAAACGGCTTACCGATCGAGAGGGAAGTTACCGCGTTTTCGCGCGCGCTCGCTCGCTCACGACTATTGGAGAAAAAGTTAGTAAATACTATTGTACACGCGCTTTCTCGTCGATGAATTATACAATTTTATACGTTTAATTTACTCGTGCGCAGGTGAGAATATTCTTTTACGATCGACCTAAAAATAAACAATCCTGTAAATACCTTTTTAAATTTTATGATTATACTAGTTTTAATTAACCAAACTCTTTACTGTAAATAACGATGATCATAAGTTTATTTATTGTTTATTTTTTGTGTCCAAAGAAATTAATGAACAAGCGAATAATTACAAAACTTACAAAAAAATTTACGTAAATAAAAGTAGGATACAGTGAAACAATCGTACATGTATCCTGTGTATATAACTTGGCTTTTATATGTGTGAAAAGTAAAAGAACGCAACGTGAAAAAGATATCGAGTTGTCAGAGTTGAGAAAAAACAAAACAAGTTGCCTGCGAAACGCAGCTCGAAATTCCAATTTGATTTTTTGTCTTTGTCACCTGGCTGATTTAGGTGTGCTCGCGTACGAGGAACATGGATTCACGGATTCGAGCCACACCCGTAATTTCGTTGCGGAACTTTCGCTCGTTCGATAGTCGACATCGAATCTAACCAAGCAGTGTGCTTTTTGATTATCTTTTTCGTCTATATATATTCGTTAGATTTAGATTTAACTTCGAGCATTTTAACTATTTTTATATATCTTTTCGTGTGAAATTTAACTTGAATTTATCGTTTTATTAAACACCTGTTGTCGTTCATCGAAAATCTGATGGATTTACGAATAATAACAACGATTAACTAAAGTTGAAAAACAGTATCCATTAAAAATAAATACAGAGGTAAATGATTTTATAAATTTAAAGCCATATATTAAAGCTATAAAATCAGAAGTACGACCTATATATAATTTTAAAGTTCCATAACGTTGTTAGGCTCTATAAATAACTTTGCGCACGGATTATAGAATTTCAAGCTCTTTGATGTTTTATAGGGTACACTCGAGCTTGATTATTGTAAGCATACAAAATTTATTTACAAACTTACCTGATCCTGTAAGTAAATGTACCGCGTAAGTGAAAAGTTAGAAATATTATAATGAAATTCCGACTCGTAAAATATCTGTTGCGCACTCACGGAAAGATATAATTTTATTTAATTTACTTTATTTTCGATAAACATAATATAAAGATAAATTTCTAAATCTATAGACAACTCGTTTGATTACTCGTTTATAAGGTCGACAGAGAAATTGCCGAACTCTATAACCATTAAACTTTAATTATTGAGTGAGAAAGAGAAATAGAGCGAAAGAGGGAGAGAGAGAGGAGAGAGAGATGGTTTGGTAGTGTTGCAGGTTTAACAAAAACAATGAAATAATAATTCATCGAATTGTCGCGGAATTAGCAGTAATTGCCAACGGCGCTACCCTTATCCGGCGCATGATAAATTCATAAACCCTTGCGGGCTAGTGGTACTTATCACCCCGTTCTCTCTCTCTCTCTCTTTCTCTCTCTCTCTCTCTCCCTCTCTCTTTCTCTCCTTCCTGAGCAGCCCGAATACCTAGTATGCAAATTCGACCGATTAAACTGATTCTACGGATAGTTACATTTTCTAGGCTTACGCTTTTGAAAGCTCGTCCAATCAATGTATATAAGCAAAATCTCCAGTTACATTTTTAATAATTAGTAACTGAACATAAATGTAAACAGCTTTTGTCTTATTTTTCTCCCAATAAATAGCTAAAGTTTTCCAACTATTTTCAATTGTATAACTTATAGGTGTACACACCGTATTTGAAATTGATATAAATCCTATAATCAGTTGAATTTTATTATCTACAAATTGAGAACGTGAGGCATTGTTGAAAACTATTTCCGAGCATTATTTGTTTTTTCTTCTTCAATCTGCACTCGAACCATTTAATTGACTTACCAAACAAAATCAAATTAAAAGGACTGTATCGGTGAGTATATAGATTCCGTACGCTCGAGATTAAAATTAGAAAAGCTATATATAATTATCTAGTTGCATCTGTGCACCATTGGAAAACAATAAAATGCCTTGGCAAAGTGAAAACTTTGGTATTCCGGGCTGATGAACACCCAAGTCTTTGGAACTAGGTTGCTCGAAGAGAGGAAGTAACGGGGATGAGAAAAAAAAAATAATTTGATCAAGAAAACGTAATTTGGTCTTTAGGAATGGCCTAAAAGAAGGCGCCACCAAGTATTCATGCGGAAGAATGTAGACACGTATAGGTATTGGTATAAGTAGACTGAGCGATCAGGTGCGGGAGTCAATTAATGATTCGGCAGCGCGCAAACTCGTTCTGCAGTGCACCGAAAATCGTGGTTGTTGATCGCGGGAGCCGCGCGAGATGCCGGGGCCGACTTTGGCAGTTCCAGCCCGCAATCACTCCGCCCACCAAGTTGCGCCCAGGGATGAAAGCACCGCGAAAGGAGGTCGCCGATGGTTTAATAAGTGAGCAAACCCTCTCTCTCTCTCTCCCTTTCCCTGAGGACTTTATGCATAACTATCCGCACCAATATGCGGAAATTAATGCGGAAACTGCCGTACTTGTACCAATACCAACGCGAGAGACGAAGAGAAAGAGAGGAAGGGAGAGAGAGAGAGAGAGAGAGAGAGAGAGAGAGAGACCTCGAAGACGTCGAGGCCTTTCATGCGCGCGAAAGCCTTTGTCGATGGGGCTTATGCATGTATTCATACCTATGCTTCAGGTTTCGGGGGGAGGCAGATTATGTGGGGCGTCTCACTCGCGGATCTGGTATTGTTGCAGGTTGGGGGCTTTTATGTCTTCTACACAGCCCGAAGTGTTGTCTGGTAGGCTACTTTGAATTATAGTTTTGTGTGTTTGTCTATTCGCTCCACTCTCGAGTTTACCTTTTCGTTATATGCCTTCTATATTTCTCATTTTTCTCTTAGTCTATACATGCTTCATTTACACAAAGCCATAGTTGTTCTAAGCATTATAAATTTATAATAATACATATATATATACCTATATATACACACATACTTTAATTATCGTCTACTTACTTTTAACTTTAATTCATAAATTCATAAAGAGCTTTATAAATCTGGGTTGTCGATTTCAAGTTATATTCCACAATATTTTATTCGATTTGCTTCTGAAAATCGGTAGTCGATATGATTTGTATAAGTAGAACACTCTAAATTATGTTAAAATTAACTTTTATATTTTTTAGTATACATTTATACAGTGAAACCTTAATATTTAATATTTTTTTTAATATTTATCCTGGGATTTATTGATCTTTCGGAAGAAAATAGAATAATTATTCAATATTTATATTTATATATTTAAACATTCCCAGTAGTCTCGGTCTTTAAATAAGTTTAAGTATACATTTATAGTAGTTAAGTTGCGTTCGAGCTATAAGTAACTATAATATTATTTTTTTCTCATCATTGTGCTAAAGTATTCAATTTGAGAGCCATTCGTATATATGATTAAGAATAACAAAGTAAAATGAGATATAACAACCATATTAATTAGGTAAATTGCAGGTTTGTACTTTCAAAGTGTAATTTGAGAGTTAATTTTGTATTCTTGAAGTCAAATATTATTGTGAATGTACTTACTTGATCTCGTTTGTATTAACATTATTATTTTACTATTAATTTATAAATTGCCAGTATTATCGAAGATTATAAATGCTAATTTAATAAAATTGTAGATAAAAAGATGGGGAAACATTTGTACAGTTGTAATAAATGAAATATGATGAATAGTAAATTTATGACACTTACTAAAATATTAAAAAATAAATGCTTACATTTCAAGAAGGTAAATTAAAGCAATGCCTATTTCCATGCAAGAAGCCAGAATTGTGGATTTCCACTTGCCTACGGTGAGTGTTGCATAATCAAGGTTTGCTTGGTAAAAACACATACACACACACACACACACTCTCCATGTTTGTGAATATGCAGATTGTTGAAAGTTTGTTTGTTTTGCATCTTAAGAAACTCTTTTTATGCATAATCTTTTTAATAAACAAAAATTTTACCTCCGTAGCTGAGTATAGTAGACTCCTTTAATTATATGCTTTGACTTCGAGTAAGTTAGTTAATTATTCTTTCAGTAACAGTTGACGTATATATGATGTAGCTTCAAAATTTAGTAATATTTAATAATTCTTCTTCCGGATAATTCGAATTACACTCGTTACTAAAGATGCTATAATACAAATCTTTGTGTAGACATGTATAGGTATATAAAATAGATGTAAAAAATATGTCGTAAAAACGAAAAGTTAATTATCCGAGTCTCGACCTACATTTAGACCAATATACATGACTATTTCTCGTTAGATGGAACCGCTCTAGCCTTAACGTAATTATAACTTCATCTGGTACAGCGAGTCATTACGTGTCATACGCATGAATGTATTAGATTATAGAGAACAGACGCATGATGGATCGCAGATCTGTGAGTGAGAACCGATGAGACAACCCGAGAGGGAAACTATATTGACTCTCTGCAACCTTCGTTCGCAATTGAGAGTTACATTCTATTTCCGGACAGGTTCGTGTAAACTGTTGACGTACACTCTGCACACAACACACACACACACACATTGATTATTTAAAATCCTACGCCCGAATAAAAAAATAATAAATAAGCGGTACACCAATGATGAATAGTAATAAGTTTTATACTTTATTTTCGCTTGACTAATTACGTAGATTATATATTATGTATATTTTATTATAATAGTTCATTATAGCTATTAGTAATTAAGGTGTTTCATTTTTTAAGTTTGCTTAGAGGCATATAACTTTTTAATAAGAATATATAGCGGTATAGTTTCCTTTGAATTGTTACACAAAAGGAACAAATATACCCTTTTTCAACGTATAATTAACTCGCGGAATATTCTAAAAATAATTGTTGGTACGACAGGAAGCGAGTATTAATAACAAACGCTTTGTTACAATCTTAAAACAAAGTTTATCGGTAAACTTTCAGAAATATTTAGTATTTATAGTTATATAAATCAAAATTTCATTAGCAAACAATTTTGAGTAATTCTATTTTTGTTTAACTCTCCGTCCTCGTGTGTACATGAACTTGTGTAATAAACATGCACAAGTTGAGTACATGGTATAATACAATTAAAAATTTCTCACCACGAATTGTTAACGCAGGGCGGAATAGATAATACGCGTAAATTTCGCATGCGTACCGAGAACGCATCCCCTTTAAGAAAGCCCAGTTCTAAAACAATTGGCGCTCGAAAGGAAGGTTGATCGATCCCTTGAATTTTCGTTCCTTCCTCTTTAGTTCGTTCGGCTATGCCACTTTCACCGGCGTTTACGATAAATTTCCCTTTGTTTAAGATTAATGTCAGACCGGTGAGTGGTGACAGCTCGGTCAAATGAAATAGCCAGCGAAGAGTCGTACACACGGCTGGTGATATTCTCAGTTGTCGCACAAGCGAAATAAACGTACTTGGTTGATCGTATTAATTCCCGGCAATTGGAGCCTCGCGATCCGCGAATGCGTTCTCACGCGATCCATGGGAGTCGATTGCGTCATCGGTCGAACGGTTCGCGTGCTTTCGTATATTCTTTGCGAAGTGTTTGCCAGATAACTTAAACTCGCGCGCACATCCAGTCAATTTCTTTTCGGTTGAACGTTTTATTTAACCGAAGCCTGCAACGACGTTGTAGCAAACGACGTTTATTAAAAGCTTCGATAAATATACTCGTAAAGTTTGAAATTATACCCATTAGATTGCGCAACGTTTCATTTGATCTTAATTTTTAATGTATTTTTCTCTCGAGATTTTGAATACGAGGAACTACGAGGAAGTCCAGCTGCATATAATAATGAAACGTAAGATGTTTGCGCAACCGCGTGGAAATGACAATCCAAAATGATTTGCGCAGTGACATTGATACCCAATTGCGAAACGCAACGTCTCAGGCCTTAATAAATAAAACATAACGTCTTAACTGAGATTACCCGTGATTTACTCGGTTAGGCTACGTTTTACGCAGCGTGTTAGACAGGTCGAATTATTCAAGTGTCTCGTTCAACCTTTAATTTGGGAGGTACACGAGGTATGTCGATTAACCGAGCTCACGAATTTGTTATCCGGTAAAAGTCACTTCGCGACGGGGATTACGGCGCGTAATGCTGATCGCTAAATTCCAATCGAGTCATAATCATCGATGTAGCGCCGACAGCGTAATGCGCCTCCCCGGTCTACGGGAGAACGCAGAGACCTTTAATGCGTGCGTCGCTCGGGGAGGTGAACCACCGACATCGCTAAATAAACCGCTCTAATCGCTCATTACGCGGCTAACCGTTATACAAATCACTACTGGTATAGCTGCTGTTACTCCTCCTACTCCTCTTCCACGCTTGCTAATGCCGTTCCATCGTCCACTAGTGACTTACGATCGGATATTCCTTTGTATACTCCGCACAATACAACCTTTTAATATCACTTATTTACACATTTTTCACATTTATCAACTCAAGTTCAAACTTCTCTTTTTATAATATTTCATTCGAGTTTTACACTAGCAATTTTACAACTTGTGATAGTGTAACGGCTCTTCTGATTCTTCTTTCCACTCTCCTTCGGTTTATACTACCTTGCAAAACTGGACCAGCCTGAGAGAACAAAAAGCGTTATTAAACTTTGAATTGGTAAATTTAGAATCGTTGCAATGTACCGGCGAAATATTTTTGTAATTGCATTCGTTAGAGTTCCTCGAAATCTAATAGCATTCTTAATAAGTCTAATTTCTATTGCATGCACTCTTCCGCCAAAATTTTTTCCTTTTTTATTTTTATTCAATTCCTCTAACCGAAAAATGAATTTTGAATAGCTCAATTTAGCAATATTTGAATAGTGTATGCAATAATACGATTAAACGAGGAAAATATCGGCATCGAAACGTAGTTCACGCAATAAAATATTTATTCAAAGCGATGTTAAAAGAATAGATTTTTACTCGGTAATGTATATAAACATAAATAATGAGTACATTTATGGTATTTTTTCTTTTTTTTTTTAATATTGATTTAAATCGTTGTAAATGTTTGCGTAAATAATATATCAAGCGCCTGTGTTCATTGAATAATTACGATTAGTTAGTAAATAATGATGGAACTAATGTATAGAAAGGATTTCACGCTTTCATTACGACTGCAATTATCACAATTTTGAGCAAAATGAAAATACATATGTTATAGGGGTCGACGTCATTAAATATCATCCAATTCAGGGATTCATTAAAGCTTACCGTAAGCTATAATAGAGTAATTCGACGAAATTATTTTCAATCGATGTTATAATAACATACGCTTGAGCGTATGACCGTATTTGCATTTTTAACGGTTTCTCATAATAAATTGATGTTTGCGCGACACTTCTCAATCCATGTTTCCATAAACTGTAAATCTAAAAAAACTCGTTGTATTTATACATATTGTAAACGTAGACTGCAGTTCCCATAATAAATGCCAATATAGCTATTAATTTTATACGAGAAAAATGATTTTAAATGTTTGGCGGTTAAAGGATCAAGAATTTTCAATATTTGAAAATTGTATTTAAGTAACTATATCAAAGTTAATCCGGACGTGGAATCCACACACGCAGCAATAAGTCGCTTGGTTTTGACTAATTTACGGATAGCACGGGTTTGTTGAAATCGATCGAGGAATCAAAGCGTAAGCGAGGATTCGCAAAATTGCGTTTATATTCTCGAGTGTGCATAGTGGGAAAGAGAGAATGAGAATGAGAGGGAGAGAGGGAAATTGGGAAATCTTGGAACAGAGTCACCGTTGACCTAGTTTACCTATCTCTGTCTACACTCCGGGGTGTTTCTCTCTGTCTCTCTTTCTCTGGGTGTAATATAGAAGCCTCTTCTTCTCCGGTTCTCCCTTGGTTGGTCCCCCATTTCGCCCGTGAATGCTACACGTACCAAGCGGTTTGGGAGAAGGTGTGCGTAAGAGTTAGAGCACCCAAGATGTTTCGTGTTCACCGAAGCGTATACGTGCATCTATAGATGAGTGTGCTTTTGTGAATGGTGGGGAATGTTCATTTATAGGCAGTATTTACATCTACGATGAAATTTAGCGAACTCTAGTTAACGTTGACATTGACGTTACCGCTCTTAAAAAGGGTACACTACGAATCTACGCGAACGATTAAGAGGGAGGAGTGCCGAGAGCTGTTTCAACGACGATTTTATACTTGACGAACCTGAAATTTCACTTTGAATGAGGGTTGTGTAAGCGAGCATTTACGACTCCCTCTATATATATACATACATACGCGCGCTATATACCAAACTTTTCCTCGAGTAATTTCTATACATTGATGTCTATCGCGTTATACACCAAATTTTACAGTTTTATCAAATATTCTCCTCCCATAAACTTTTCAATAAACTTTCGACGTTCAAAATGTTATATTTACTCTTTGTTTTAATTAATACGCGTTTATTTAATTACATTAGTTACCGCGTTTCTATACACATTATATTTTTTTATCAATTTTTACGGTTACTCTTGTGTGTGAATCCATTCGAAACATATTTGACCATTATTGTAAAATAATAATCCATAAATGTATGTAACAAATGTAATAATATTGATGTAATTCAGTATGTAAATTTATAATTATAAATCATACTAATTTGACACAATTGTAATTAGTTATTGAATATAAATTTATGCACACGCATAGAAGTAATCAAAGATAATATTTAAATTAAATCGATATGTAAATTAGCGATATTATGCCTTTTAATACCTTTCTGTTTCGTGTCTACTTATTATTTACGTGCTTCTTCTAATAGATATATTGATTTCTCTCTATATTCATTAGTAATTCAGTTGACCCATTTTTCCCAGCACCTTTATTGAACATTCGTATGAAAATTTTATTTTCGATTTTTGTGCGTTATTTAATTTTAAACAGTCTTATTTGCAATATTCAGACTAGTTTTTCAAGTAAATATCAATGCATATTTCAAAATGAAAAATAAGTAAGTGACTCTTTTAAAATGTCACGTATGAATAAATCAAGCGGAACGAAGTTAGACGGTTAAATATCTTAAACTTTCTTGATCAAGTCAGGTTTATGTTTATACATTTAATTTAATTCAATTTAATTTTAATATATTCGTAACTTACTACTGCACCAATCTATTGATAACCTTTTTTGAAAAACATATATATACATGCTACACGATGCTATTCGGATATTCGGTTGTTCAAATTTTCATTAATATGTATGCTACTTTAACAGTCGTATAATGCAATATCAACACGGTAACATCAGCGCATTTTTGTACTTTAAGAATGTAAAAGGATAAACAGAAAATAAAATAAAAACTCTGAATAGCACCGTTATTTAGTTCATCAAAATAATAGTTTTAACGGGGGTTGGCCGCAAGGCGGAACTCGCGTATTTTCTCCATTTATACTGGTTCTCCACTATTTATACCCTTTCGACGCCTGGGGTGACCTCACTCTGTCTCACTTCCCTTTTGTACATCCTCGCTTTTCTACTGCAGGTACACCGATATATTCATACCCACACTCTCACAGAGTCCTTCTCTTTCTCTCTTACGTAGGTATGTATCCCTCGGTCTTCGTATCAGGCGGCCAAAATGACGTTAGCTAGATGCGAACAGCCAGGAGGGGCATTATTGCGACATTTTGCAAAATTCTCATTTCCCGGTGTTACCGAGTACGTACTTGCCGGAATGACCCGATTTCAATGGACCGCGACATTGCCACCTTGGATGGCCATCCAAAGCTCCCTTTTATCTATTTTTCTTTTCTCGCGCATTTTGCAAAGCGATGACGACTCTAGGGAGGTCACGTTTTTCTTACTTTTCGCCTTTCATCGAATTGACTTCATTCAACTTCTTCTTTTGTCTACGTACAACCCTAGTGTCGTTCGAGCTCATTTTATTTTATTCTCACAATTTTCTCGAACCTACGGTATTATTATTCTTCCACGTTTCCTTCTTGCAAGAGTATTTTGTTAAGATTTTAGGTTACGCGAAAATCACCTTTTCTTCACAATTCTTGTTTTGACACCTAAGAACCGCGTTCTTCCTTTTATTCATCCCGGATTTACAGATCCGAAAGAGCAATTTTTCACCGCGCACACATTGATACGTTATCCCTTCAAGATTATCGAATCGGGCCTCTTAAATCCAAGTGAACGCGATATTTGGATCAAAATAAACACTATTATGTCTTTTAAACGTCTAACATACATAAAAAAAAATGGTTTGTATATATATGCACCGGAAAAACGGGTACCAAAAATACGTGATAGCAAAGAGGACGTTTGTCATCTGTCGGTGGTATTCGTACCAAGAAGATCTTAAATCCCGTACGCGTTAAAAATGTTCAAAGCGACAGGAACATATTTCTTTTCTTGCCTTCGTCTCGAGCTTTCTTAGCCGGGTGTATCCTAGCGTGACGACTAAACGGCCTAATCGAACGATTTATCGTAGTCTCACCGTTATAATAATACCTTCAGACAGATTGATATTTAAGTAATGTACGATCGACCGGGGAATCCCGTTCACGTTTCGGAGATACCCACACTTCAAGTTTCACTTTTTCTCTTTGCTGTTGTATACGACGATCGATTAAACGCAAATGTATATACTAAGATTCAATTTCGCAAATTTTCGCTTGTGATATTAATAATCACAGCTAATCGCGAAATAATTCTTCAGCAGACTACAAACTGACAAAAAAAGCGACGTCTCCAAATGGAATCGTATTTATATATACGAGCGGGTCGTACGAGGATTTCTTTTTTGAACTTTATATGTAGAACGGAAGTTTGATCGATGAACTAATTTTGAACTAGTGTGGAACTCATTTTCTTGAAAATAATTTTACTTAAGTTGTTGTTACATTTAATTGAAATGAGGTATCGTAATGCACATCAAAAAGTTTTAATGCATATTATACAAACGTTTTACGCATTACTATACAAAAATATTGCGAACACGAAGATTTATTATACGACGTGGTTGAAACTAAACGAAAAATAAATAACAATGCACATACCATCACACACACTACTTCGCACATTTTGTAAAAATAACATATTTTGAATCCCTAAATGTCAAAACATGGATATGAAGTGTTTTTAACAATATTTTTTTATGCTGTTACAATATTCGTTAAATAAAGGATATATAGTTAGGTGCGCAGTTTTAAAATTATTTGACCTTAAAGTTTAGTCGAATACGTTTTTGATATTCTACATATTTGTAATTTATTTTCAATTTAAATTCAATAATTTTTCCCGAACTCCCAAATAAGACTATATAAACGTTTGAAAATGTATTTGATAAAAATATAATCGTCAAATACTTTCATCGATTACTGAGTAATCGACACGAGTATCAGTAGTGTCATCAGAAGTAGTAATACTTCTTTAAAACACATCAGAGATTGGGTTGGTGTGAAAACAGGATCATAGTCAGGGCATCAGTATGTTATAAACTTTGTAATAAATAAAGAGTTAAGAATATAAAATAATAAACTAACAGATACAATAGAATTTATTAAAAGTATAATTTTTGTTAAAGGGGATGTAATACATCATACAAGTAAGTGTGGTTACTAATTTATGTTGTCATTAGATTTGCTTTTTTCGAAAAATATCTCTGAAATGCTCTTTTATTCGTTCTGAAGATCATCTACAAATTTTTCTAATCATTTTATTCCCTAAATTATTCCCAAAACTCTTGGAGCCGCATATCTTGATTTAATACCCAATATCCTTACCAACGAAGTGATTATTTATTATACATCAAACTAAAATTTGATTTTTCGATAAATTTGCAATGTAAGTTTGCACTTTTTCTATTTTTTTAGATTTAAGTTTCTTATTTTCGCTACAATATGAAGGGTTTTGAAGGTAGATCCCTGTAATTTGACTATCACATTGCGTTTAGGTCAAAAATAGATGATACTTAAATAGAATACTTTGAAATGTTGGTATAAAGTTTATAATTTATAATTGGTATAGTGTTTATCCGTTTCCACTTCAACTCGATGCCGGATATGCTTTTTAAAGAAGTATTCGTTAAAAGTATCAAACAAATATACTTG
Source organism: Theocolax elegans (assembly GCA_026168455.1). NCBI lineage: Eukaryota > Metazoa > Arthropoda > Insecta > Hymenoptera > Cerocephalidae > Theocolax > Theocolax elegans. The sequence goes on from CM047425.1 coordinate 97,037,150, forward strand.
TGTCGAATACTCACTATTCGATCAAAATATTCAACGACTACTTCTGTCGAATACTTTTTAAAAAGATTACAACATCTTATTTGAGTGCCTGGAAAAAAAAATCATTGACCCTAATTAAAAATAAATCATATATATGTTATAGAATGTCAAAAAAGTATTGGACAAAACTTTAAGGAATACATTTACAGCACTGGTTAGGAGTGTACGTACGTTACATGCACATGTGTATCTGATTATAATTAATGCGAAGCATAACCGTATAATATGTCCATGCATATGTTTAGAGGAAAGCGATTACGTGCCTTGCTTCTGAGGGATTGAAAATAAGGTATACGGGTGTAGAATCCCGCAGCTTCCTCGCATAATAGAGCATACGAGAACGAATAACCGAGGAATCTGGATGGAACTGCCATATCCACGTTTTGTTGAAAAGGATCCAGTATTATTAGAATCATAAAAATGTTGTTGCTCTCTTACGAAATTACAATTTTCGACACATATATACGTTTGCATTTCCAGATATCCGAGAACTCATTCATGCCGGTGATGAAATATTATTGCAGAAACTTTAGATAGGTATGGCAAATACATTACGAAAGTTTTAAACTGAAATTACTCTCAATACTTTGGGTGAACTATAGGTGCCTAGAGATTTACCCTCTAAGTTATACAAACAGGTATAAGTCCGACTTGTTTCATTTTGCTATTACCATTAACTTGTTACCTGTTAAATCCTGATTAATGTAAAGTGAATATAGATTCGCGATTTAATATAAATTTCTAAATGCTATATTGTAATATAAACATACGTTGGCAATAACTATTCTTTGGGAATATGATCAGATATTACTTTGTTCGCATAAAATATAAAAGTAATAGAGAAGAGCCTTATAATGGTAATATACTAGTCATAAATCCGAAGTAAAAAATAAAACTGATAAATTCATTTTATACGAGTATCACATTTTACTACGTTAGCACGGAAAGTTGAAGTATAGTTTTTTCCTTACAATTAGAAATACAAAATAAAGCACGTATTATTGGATACGCGAGCGTGAGATACATATTTTTGATATCATGAGCGACAGCGATGCAACTCGAGTTCTTATTTGAATACTTTGAGCGCCACAAACTCAAGTTCCTTCGGCACGTGTACCCGGAAAATAAACATTTTTGGAAGATTCTTTCAAATTTTTTCAACCTCTTCTAGTTCCAGTATCTTTATATATTCGTGATTTTAGCAGTATGCGAGAGAAATCTATTCCACGTTTCGTTTGGCGTGCATCGACTATTTATTTATACACGAGTATATGTACGCGTCTACCCCTTTTAGTTTATTTTCTAAATTTAAGTTCTCCAAAAAGCCAAAACTACGTTTTACATTCTTTTGACGACAAAAGAATTATTTCTCAAGGTATATAAGATATAGATTATACCAAGAGGCTGTGGGGCTAATATTTGAACTGCGATTATTCGTTTCAAGCTTTTAGTCCAATTAAAATGCAAAAATATTCGTTAACTTTCGAAAGGAATACGCTCGAGGTTTTTAATATAATCAAGAGACCTCGCATACATTACGAGTTTTAAGACGTAAATTACAATATAAATGTTATATTTTATTTTTTAATTTTTAATTAACCCTAATAATGGTATAAAATGCGTTTACTTTATTTTAACGAATACAATTTTCTTAATTTTAAAGTGTACTTTAAGTAATATAATAGCGAGACTAAAAAATGTTATGTCGGTGCTTCCGATCGTTCAATAGCCAATTCGTTCGTTTTCGATTTGTAAAAAGTCAACTGGTTCGCATCTAACAAAACGATACCCTGTGACACATCGAATAATGTTGTGCGCTTATTCATCTAACCCCACGGGTTCATCGATCGTTCGAATTCCTAGTTTAGTGTAAAAGATGCCTCCCAACATTTTGTTCGTACTCACTGCCACGTGATGTTGCCGTGAACGTAAAAAAATGATTTACGCTTGTATTTCTAACAATAATTCACTTCTCTTTGTTATTTTAATAGAGAATATATCAATTTTATTTATTTGTTGAATACATATATACGAACCGTCTAGACAACTTATAAGTAACTTTAAAAAATATTTATTTATATTTTTTAATACCATTATGAAGGTAGTTAAAAACTCTCATTAAAAAAGAAGAGACGTTTTTATGAGATAAAGTGTGTAATGACGTACTTTTACGCTTCAAAGGACAAAAATTCAATTTCCATGTTTACACGTTTAACTAACCTTATGATTGACGTAGAGATTCATGAAAGTGTTTAGAAAAAAGTTACATTATACATAATTTTTTTAAATCTTATAAACAACAGTAGATATTAAATAATTTTTCTTAATTTTCTTACAAAATAGACTTTTAAAAGCTTTGTTGACAATTTTTACACAATATTGCGTTTATTATGTTTAGTAGATACATCAATCTCTTATAGCATATCGAATTAATTATATTCTGGTTCTTCATTTCAGAATTTCATGCGTTTATTGCGCGAGAAATGTGTCTAGCCAGCTTAATTTTCTTTCTTCTGTTCTCATTAGTCCGCGCGATACGTACCATTGATTTGGTAATTTCCAGCAAATCGTACTGCTCCGTTTTTTTTCCGTCATTGCGTAACTAGGCTACTAGAGAATAGGTCTAATGCGGATTTCATGGATAGTTAAGGCTGAATAAGAATTGGAATTTAGTCTTATTTCGACGTATAACATTATTGCTTGATACTGGCCAAGTAATTTAAACTTCTAAATGTAAATAATGAGTAAATCTATCTTAATATTGATTGGTTCAATGCAATACCGTCGCCCGGGTTTAATTAATAAGTTAATAATGACTATTTACATAAAGTACGTTCAATTAAAAGGAATTGTATATGTTCTTTGTTGCCATATACAAATTAATTTAATTTGTACTTTTTAAAATGCACAGGTGAAAATATCTATATTTTTCTAGATAACAGTATTCTACCAAAATTGTATATTACTAAAATTGAAAGTCTCTGTCCACGTGGAATATTGAATATCGATTAAATAAAATTTATAACTTTGGTAAATAATAGTGTATCTGTCTAGTAAAGTGAATTGACATCTATAAAATATACAAAAAGCTAGAAAGCTCTACTGAACGCGTATGCAGCGTAGCAGTAGTAAACCAAATAAAACGTTCATAAATGCTAATGGAGAATTCTTATAAAAGTTTTAAAAGAATGATCATTTTCATAATGCGTCTATTTTAAGAAAAATGAGATACCCATTATTTAGCGTATAAACTATCAGAACGCGGAATAAAAATAAGTTGACGTTATATATACTCAGGTTCAATTGGTAATATTCATTTACAAAACGTTGATTCGTGTGGAGACTGAAAATTTTGCGGTTGTAGATACGGTTCGTATATAAGAAAGGGTTAAAAAGAGGGCTCGGCAACGCGGAGAAGTAAAAAGTTGGTAAAGGAGAAAAATGTGGAGCACGCGCGTAAAATTCATTGGGCGACGTCTGCGAGTTCCGTGCGCCACCTGCGCGGTATACGTTTATATTTATACTTCTATATAGATACAGATATATAGATATACGCACGCACTCGAAAGGCATAAGCCTCCGTGGGAATACTCTAGTAAAAACACGGGAGGCCCAACCCTAAAAGCGAGTTTGCAGGTAACTTTTACGATCCTCCGTCCCTTTTTATCTTCGGCGTCTTCGTCTCTTCTTCTCTTTTTTCGGGAATGTACGTGAAACGAAGAAAAATATCTTAGACGGTACCTTCTTTTGCATGCTGGATCGTCTCCGTTAGTTCTTCTTTTTCTTATGGGTATCTTTTTCCCTCTCTCTCCATTTCTCTCCCTCTCTGTCTATTCGGACGGATGATTTCGAAATTGTGGAACGATGCCCATTCCAAGGGAGAAGGTTTAAGCGCTTTCTGAACGGTCGTTGAGCGAGCTTTTAAAGTCGCGATTCGAGTGGATTTTCTCAACGATGCTATACGAGATTTACCCCCTCCCCGGTGGCTGGCGCTGCTCCACTACCCTGTATGGGCTCTCGAGGGTGAGATTTGAACTTATAGGCACGGTTTTACACGTGAGACTCACTTTTCGGATTTTACGATTATACTGGAGTGTTACGCGGATGCGCCCAACATTAAACGTTGTTCTTTTATTATTTACAAAGTAACCTACGTTTTTTTATACTCGAGCCTCGATACATTTACTAACATTTCATAGTGTCCGATTTTATCAAAATATAATGCGCCCATAACCAGTTGAGTAGAATCTATATGTATTTGTTTTCCCGCGACTAATAATAATAATAATAATAATATCTATATATTATGTTTATGGTTAATAGTTATAAACAAAGCAACGCACTTATTCGATAGTAAAGTTATTTATAAAATGTAATTGCATTATAAATAAATAAATCACCCTATTAGCATTTGAGTTTAAATTGTGTATGTTATATAGGCGACGCAGTAAATCGATCAGATAAATAACTCGAGTGGTCGTCCTGGTTCTATCAATAAAACGCGAGATAATATACCGTAATTCGCGTAAAAATACATTGCAAATATAAAAGGGCCTTGAGAAGTTAATTATAGGCATTATCGACGATTTATAAAAATATTACAACGACGTTCTCAAATAGCGCGATTAATGCCTCCCGAAGAAACCAAGAATAACTCTATCTAAGAAAATGTTTGCAACCTCCTTACACTATACCTTTACATATGCATATATATATATATAAAGTTTACTCGTGTGGGTGCATCTAACATGTACAAGTTAAAGAAAAAATATAATTTCCTGTAGTTTATAAATTCATTAACTGGAAAGAAATAACACTGAACTAGTTTTCTAAATGTTAAATGAAGTATAATAATTTAATATAGGTAAAGAGAAACAAAAATTTTATTACCCTTTGGTAGTTTAAGCAAAAAACAGATTTATTATATTGAGTTTTTTTATATAAAAATATAAAATATCGTTTCTCCTACTATTAATGATCAATTAATTTACTCTTTTTGTTGTACATATTATGTTACGGATGATGTATAAACCTTCGATATTTAATTATTAACGCGTGTATGAGTTTTTTTAATAACATAACTTATAGCGTACTAGTAATAATCTATTTAATTATCTCTTGTATACGTAAACTATGCGTTTAAGCGATAACATTCAATCTGCATCCAAGTGAATCGTAAAATTGATTGATTAATTGATAAAGTTAATCGAATATTCTGATAGAATATGTTTAAATACTATGGGTCGATTTAGCCTTTCATCTTTGAGTAATAACAAAAAAACAGACGATTTTGTCAGATTCGTTTTAGCGGTTGCGTGCACAATCGAAAGAATTGTAATCCGCACGGTGCGTCATAAAATCCACCGAGGCTGGTGTTCCCATTGCGTTCAATTTACTGCGGAAATGAAACAAGTGGTTACTAACTTGCTTGAGTCAATCGTCACTAGCCCGTTCGTCAAGTTCGTGGTCACGTTAGGTTACTAAAACGTACACATACTCTACGAGCTATCGCATGGTAAGTGCTTTGTCCTCTGCTCTCCTTCGGTTTAATTAACGAGGGCAGATATCAAAGCATCGGCTATTGATATTAAACTGTTATTTCTTATTTTTTCTACTATTGATTAATCATTTAATTTCAGATAAATCATTTATTATACAATATTTATCAATTATTGTAATTATTTAGAATTTACTTTACGTATTCAAAAAACAAAATTTATCAATGGTGTAATAAAGAGGCAATTATAAAATTAAAATTTCTCTTATTTTCACTTGTAAAAAAATAAATAACAGAAAACCTTACCATCCAACACTGATTTGACTACAGAGTACATATTTCATGCAATTTGTCAATTTTGTATACTTGCAAGATTTTAATATTTGAAGCCTAAAAATCTTAAAATTTTAACGAAAAAATAAGTTTGTTGTTATAGACTATAGAAAGTAATAGTACATAAAAATCCGTTAAAGTCAAAGTGAAAAATAAAAGTAAAAAGTGAGGAGGATCTCGATCGTATAAAATCGGTGCGGCGCGTGAAACCGGGCGGGGCTCTGATGGATCGGCGGTCGCGCGAGTTGTAGTAGCTCGTGATACCGTATTCCCGGTATCACGGTATAAACTTGGCGGACGCAAGTTCTTTGGCCCATGGCTCTCTCTCTCTCTTTCACTCTTGCGTGCGCGCGCGCCTCGGGGCAAACATAGCACGTGTAACTCGCTCGAGGTTGGAGAGAGGAGGCGGTTGCACGAACGAGCTTTACACCTTCGCGCCCGCGCGTAACTTCTTTACTCGATGTCTAGACCAAGGGAGCGCCGGACTCCCTCGCCTTTTTAACCTTCCTCTGCACGTTCTTCGCCATTCTGCCTCGCGGTCTTCTTCCTGCCAACCCCTAACCCGAGTTACCACCCCTGCGTTTTTCTCCTCAACTCGTACTTTTCGTTGCTTCGCTATTCTTGACCGTTGTTTTCGCTCTCCTGAGTTTCGTATTATCTTGTTGTTGTTGTGTTTTTTTTTTTTTTGCTTTTTTTTAAGAGTCGTAGTTTCTTCCTTCGTGTGGATCATTACCTACGATTTTCTCTTCCACGCTCAAGATATATACGGCTATCGATCAAAATAAAAAGATTCGATGCATCGCTCTAAAATTTACATTCGCTATGTATCCATTATTTTTCTTCTTACGAACCAAGATCAATGGTTTTCTAATATACTTTTATTATTCGTGTAAAATCTTTAATTATAGTATATGTATTGATAAATTATAGTTTAGGAACGTACAGGTGAAGCTTGAAAAAACTTTTAATTCGTTCGAGGATCAACTTTTTATTAACAGTGCATTACTACAATTCATAATTATCTGTCATATTCAAGCAGCTAACAATTTTAATAAAAAGGTAAAACGCAGAATATAAAATGAAAGAGAATCATTTAAGAACTCCATAGCCGATAACTTTTCCAATTTCAAAGTGATAAATTAAAGAAAAAAATCAATTACAAGTAATTAAATCCCAAGTAGAAAAGTTATGTTTGTAATCACCCGCTGTGTACCGGTGGTTCTTCTACCATCCAATCTTTTTCCTTCCCGAAACTTGTTATCACGTACCACCTCTCCTTTACCTTCGTTCTTTTTTCTTCGTCTTCCACACCAAGCTCATCCACGCAATAAAACTTTTTCCCTTCCATTTCGAGTTTCTTCTCACACTGCGACTAAGCAAAACGGAATTGAGACGGAGAGTATGTGTAAAGAAAGCACAATACATATGGAATACACTCATCTGTCACAAAAATAATCTAGGCATGTTATGATCTTGTAAAGTGGAATTGTTCAATCAAGTACAACAGAGTACTTTGAATGCGATTTTTTAATAATATATTTCATTTTTAAATTAATTTTAATAGTTCGGTCAATACAATTAAAAATTTTATTTATAATGTAAATTATATTCATCATATTAAATCTTGAAATAAAACAATTTTGTTAAATTTTGAGAGTAGGTTTACATAGTTGCGTTGCTAAAGAAATTCTATCAGTTTTAATTTATGTAGAAACACTTTTACTATTATCATCTGTACCGCATAGAGAAGATTCATTAAGCGGTAGTGTTGTACCTTCGGGATTATAATCCCAACGTTGCAAATAGTATAATTCTCCTTTATCTATCCATGCACTAAAATTTTGATGCAACAGAACTCTGGTATCCCTTGGTATTCGTCACAAATCAAGCGGTTTACCCGACAGATCGTCGTTAGTCGTATTCTGCAAATATAAATTTAAATTTATAAATGAAAAAAAATAAACATTTAGAATATGTTATGTCAGAATTTGTTCATTGTCAGGAAAGCTGTCGTAATCGTAAATTTGATTACATCGATAAAATCAGGTAAAATAAAAACTGGGTGCAGTTATCGTAGATGAAAAAAATTAAAGGAATACACTTCTACTACCGAGCTAAACTGCTATCGTCGGAATTGCGAAAATCTCAATGACGAGAAAACTGTGGGAAACGTTGCTAGTGATTCGTTTTTGTTACTGATATTAAAGATACGCAATAGAAATGATTTGTTAAATAAAATTTTTGAACTATTTTAACATTTAATTAAGAACTCGTATGTACACTAATATTAATGCAGGAAAATACAAATTTTTTCCAATTTTTTTCCAATAGTATCATATATTATGCAGGTTTTATCTACACTTTTTCTCTTGATTATATATAATTCTGATTAATTTATGCGACTCAAATAGTAATGCTCTTTTTCAATATTTTTCATAATTTATTAATTCGATTTGGCCAGTGCCTGTCATGTCTGTATTGGTAGTTACATTTAACATAATATTGCATATATCCAACTCGCAACCTTAGAGATACATACATATTTCAAGACTGATTTTATCCACGGAAATAGAAATACTATTAATTTGCTTGAAGTTATCGATACCGATGGAGGATTATTTATTGTAAGGAAACTCGAACGTAAATTGTGTAAAGCCTAAAATGGAGCAATTAAGATTTGTTAATTAAGAGATGCAACGACCTATTCAGCATTTTCTAAAGACACTAATAATTAACTTTAATTTGAAGGATTAATGAAGCACGTCGAATTTGTCTTCGAACGTTTAAGTTATTAAAGTACTCGTGTATATACAAGCGTATATTTTAATTTTTATTACAAGCAAATAACAATTGTAAGAAAGAGAATGTTTCTTAATTTCGGTAGTAGAACGAAATTGTGAATCTGTGACAATATACAGTAACGTAAACTAATAAACATTTGGTATCGTGTGCAAAGATTGAATCTATACAAGGAATCCTCAGAGACGTAATATATTTTTAATTGCCGCGTAAACAGAGAGAAAAGTATTTCCAATTACCTTTTCTACTGTACCGCGAGAGATCTTAATTACGGGAATCGAAGAAAACGTAAGTTGCAGTAGGCAACTCATCGACGCGCAATGGTATCAATTGCCGCAATTAGATCTAGGAAAAGAAGATGTAAAAAAACTACAAGTTTTTTCTCCGATCGTGAATCCCGTACCTTTCCTCATTCTTCGGTGAGACATTTTTATAAAATCGTTCATTTTCGAGAACGGAAAAGTTGGATCTCTCGGGGACGCGTCACTCTTGAAGATAAATCGTTGAAAACAAGAGAGGAGGAAAACTGCAAGCACAGCCTTTACCTCAAAATCGTTTTCTGTTCGGAACGATCGACGGCTTCCGCAAACGACGACTGTCGCGATTTCTCGCGAATGAAAAAAAGTAAATAAATCGATGGACCAAAAAAGATATATTTTTTAAACGATTAAATTCCATCTTGTATATAATATTGCTATTTTTTTCGTTTTTACACTTACGCATTGTATATTCGTATATAGTTTACATCGATCTAAATCAATCGGTATTTTCGGAAATTTTTGGTGCAACTAAGTCTAAAGATTTGTAAGCCATGACACGTTGTACTTTGTATACCAAGGACCTATTGAAAATTTCAGACATCCAAGTTGTCTGGCGGTGTTTGGTGATGCGCGGTAAAGCGTTCGCAAAGTTAGGCTCTCCGAGAAAGTTTAGCTCGTCTCCTTTCGTTTACTCCCTCTCTCTCTTTTCATCCTTGGGTACGGATGTAGGGTTACGCCGGTCGATACTCACAAAACGTATGATGCCATGCGCACCGCCAGTTTAAATCGTTAAGCTGAAAAACCAGGAACGAATAGGTTAAATCGCCGCGTGTGCGCGCAAGTCTATCTTGAAAAATGGTGTGTAACGTCGGGATACTTGGTTATTCCGAGCGGACTTTAAGAAAATATATTCTCCGTCAGATCGCTTTATCGCTTTATCATTGCGTCGATCTCTCTTCTAGTTTTTACCGATGCAGCTGCGCATCTCACCTTCCTTCTCCGAAAAAAAAACCCTCCTGCAAATAACGTTTATATGATTTTACGCAGTAAAATTGTACCCTTCGATTCTTCAGGTTCTTGATGGTTATATAAATTGTTTTATGGACTTATTGTAATCTTTGAGTATCACATTTTCTCATCTATATTTATGCTTAATAATGCGCGAATCACATTTACCGAAAGCACATATTACGCGGATCTATAGACGCAACTTACATCGTTTGATACAGTTATCGTAGATTCGCGTTACTTGCGCACGTAGATCTCTGTAGTTGCCATGTTGTTAGAAATTTTGGCTCGGAAGTTACCTTTACGATAACGTTCCCTCGAAATATGCACTACCTGGATATACGGAGATTCAAGTTTTTCCATTACTGCCTTTAAAATTTAAGATGCTGAAAGTTTATATCCTTAGATATTTTTCATGGAAAAGTCACTTGAGAATCGAACCTCAAAGATGTAAGCTTTATCGGGAAGGAAAAATAATCGATTTTCAAAAATACATCTTCCTTTGATTCGCAATGTTTACAGCTATTCGATTGGAACAATGTTTCAAGGGAGAACGTAGGTATATATTCCATAAAACTACTGCTTGCACAGATATCGTTATCGATGATCCAGTCAACACTGTCTGTAAGAACGAAAAACCAGCGTCGTGCACCAACGAGAATAGTAAGATGTTCAATCAAAATGGAAAGTATCGAATCGCAGGGGCGTGGTTGAGGAAATCTGACGTGCTTTAATACTCACATTGCGTTAGCAGAGCATTTCCATGAACTCGTTGCTATGTCTAATAAATATTATTAATTGATTATAAGTACATACAACTGAGTATTATAATATAATGAAATAAACCCAAAATAAAGATGCTACTTGTAATTCTAGGAATAATCAACAATTAAAAGGTATTAGATTACACGGCACGATAAGTGGTTAAAAAATTAATAAACGCAAAAAAAAAGTAGAGTCATTATGTATTCTAAACACTGTCTTGCAGGTCGTGTTTGAAATAAACGAGTAATTTCTATTTAGCGACTGGAATAAAATTATAAGTTGCATTAAATTAATAATTATGCGCATCGTCGTAACTGAACCTCCGTAAGTTTTGATATAATGTGCTTAATATTTACCGAATCAGGTCCCGAATAGATGTTGAAACCCAGCCCAAGTGAACGTCTTCCATCTGTTCTTCTTCCAAATTCGCTCCGTGAAGTCGCGTGCGCCCACGATACTTTACAGCTACTCCTATCCCTTCCTAACGGGAAAATTATGCAAAGAGGGAGCACGGGCTTTTCTCCCTTCGTTCGCTCGAATTTTCTTGAATTTTCGGTGAGCAAGGTCTGAAAACCGAGGGAGGTATAGAGAGAGAGAGAGAGAGAGAGAGAGAGAGGGAGAGAGAGAGAGAGAGGGGGAGAGAGAAAGTAGTCTTACTTGGCACCTACGCTGCTGGCCTCGTTACTACACGCGCGAGCAACGTTCCGACGCTCGTGACACTCAACTCAACGCCAGCGGCTATCGCGGGACCTTTTTTTTGTACTTTTTCCAGACCGTGCGGCTTTTCTCGTGTGCCATATATCTCAATGCTCCTACCTCTGAATCATGACAAAACATTGTCTTCATTATGGGATATCGAATCATTATTGTCCGTATTTTTAATTTTTATCAATGATACTATACCTTGATTTGCGTTAGTTGACATATTTTTTTGTAATATTTGCTTTAGAATCTTTTAAAAAAACTGTAAGTCTTTACCTAAGCTTCAGAATTGTTGTATTTTTTGTACCTTTTGTTCTCTTAATTAGTGAGGAGATTCAACGCGTTCCGATTGCCTATTACCCGAGAATAATTGACTAAAAGGGCCATTCTTTATTGATTAAAGGGACACTTTAATCACAAATTTTAGGTTCGCATCCATCTATTTTTTTATCACCTTCATTTCCAAACGACGGATTAACGATTTTCTTTATAGCTTTTCTTTTGTCTTCGTGCCGTTTAACCGTATAACCAAGATAAACGATATTACACCAAAGAATGGTAGTACCCTCGATTAATGAAAAACGCTCTGGGTTCGTCCTTTATTCGAGTACTTTCGCTTCTCGTACGATAGAATAGCTTTTTCTTTACACGCGCGTAGCGAATGATATACTTGATGCAAAAATTTATTAGGAATTGCCTGATTAAGTTTGATTGGAACGGTTTTACCAAAGAGGGTTCAATACACCTTTTGTTCAATACACGTCAAAAAATACTTTTTCCAAATTTCAATATTTCTAGGCGAATAATTTGTAATATCGTATACACACCTATAATTATAATTAATAAATTATTTTGCTTTTTAATTGAGCTTCATTGACAGATATTAAAACACTTTATTAATTGAATTATATGGTATCTTTTTTAAAATTTCAATTACGTGAAATATATATCGAATCCATGGCCTGACAGGCTTCGAACCTCTAACCGAATAAATTTTGAGCTTTCTTTTTCGCTAGGGTGACGCGAGTTTTATTTACGATTTCCTGAATATTCAATCATCGACGGGTCGTGCGCGTGTAATACCGTTTTCTCATGAATTTTAAATTTTATCGTATAAATAAAAATATTCGGAAAGATCGGTTTTACGTAATAGAATTGTTTAACGTCGTAATTTAAGACTCGTTTGGACTTTTTGTACGATGATTTCGATGAAAAAGCTCGCGACAATAGATGCGTTTTTTTGTTGTAAATGAGGAACTTTCTACTCGTGACTGGCATTTCTTTCGGTGATTAGCAGGAATAAGGTGGTAATTATTCAAGTTTAATTAGTTTGCGGAGTTGTTACTCGTAGAGAACAACTCGTTATGAATTTGTATAAGCTCGCTCGAAGTTTTTTTAAGCATGGCTAATTACTCGAACAGCTTCCCTATCACATTGCGTTATAATACTATGGGAAAGTGAGTAAAGTACCAACAGAAGTGAAACTTCCTTAGCGTTGTATTCTAAAGAAAAGACACGATTCACCGAATAAGCTTAAGCGATCAGTCTCTCGGCCCTTTCGTAGAGTCGTTGCAATCCGAGACTTGGGTTCAACCGGTGCAGTGAAAAGTTATTTTTAGTCGTTCTCTCGTTCTCTCGTACTGCTCGTACAGCTCGTACAGCTCGTATCTCTATCTACCTCTTCATTTGGCAAAAGCAAAACGGTGGTAAGAAAAGCGCGGTAAGGGCCGACACTCGAGCCATACGTCAAGGTGAAGCCAATAGAGTGTTATACACGCCGTGTCGGAACAGCAAGCGAGCCAACAAGTTGCTGGTGTCGAATCGATACGGGCGGGTGAACCCTCGGGGCAGGGACACGCGACTCCGCAGGGGAGAACGTACCTCGGATGACCTCGGATAAAGTCGAACTATTTCTTCGCTCGCCGGATTTTCTCTTTCTCGTCTCTCGATTTCTCGTTTCGCTACCTGCCTCTTTCCTCCGATCACTTTGAGATGCGCGGGCATGTCTTTGGTCGAACCAATGCAGATCGATATTTTAATAGAAAAAAAAGACGAAAAAGGAATAATCATCGTGTACCTTGTCTCTATTTTCTTAAAAGGTATGGAACTAGTGGTTCTCGATATTTTTTTCGTTACCCCCTAGGGGCTTTCGAGTTGTCTTCTTTACTATATAGGAAACTCGCTTTTCGCACGTTCCTTTCACTTGTGCCCTCTTATCTTTATTTGGCTCCCGACGCGTCGGGAGATTTCGCCGTTTTCCAGTGTTTCAGCGGCAGGTGCCGCCGGACCCCCAGGGAGCTGCACTAGAGCTCTATTTTACATCGGCGGTAGCCTGTTCCTCCATTATGTTCCGCCGCTATCGCCCGGAAGGAGAATGCCCCGACGCGCTCACCCGAGATTCCGCCGAGGCTCCCTACTCTCGACTCTCCGACGAACGAAAATTCTACGCTCGAGGCTAGAGGCTGGGGGGACGGTTTTGTTACACCTTCTTCTTATTCTGCGCTTCCTTGTATCATATTTAAAACTCGTGATATATTGTGCCCACTCACTACATTTTTTGTTATCTTTGATTATTTACCGACAAATGTTATATTTACATATAGACTATATTTCCGCAAGAGTAAGTAGTATTAACATTTAATAGTCAGGCGTGCCTTTAATCTCTTTACGGCTTACATTATCTTAGACATCACTAATCGTACATATATTTTGTTTTCTTTTATTGCTCGTTAGATTTATACAAAACCGCAACGAGGGAATTCCATTAAGTGCAGGTAAATTTTTGTTAGTAAACTAATATTCAATTTCAAAAAGTTTAATTATTTCACCTCCTGTTTTCTTCGAAGCTGTGGCATTAAACTAGTATGTACTTAATCTTAGTAAACGCTGTCATCTAAGAGCTACTGAATGGAGACAAGTGAGCCGGAGTTAACATATTACACGACACTTGCAAGTTACATAACATTTGTTACACGAAGAGCATTCCCCCAGGACTGTCTAAAATCTCTTTAGACCTCGTAATTGTGAAGAATTCCCAAGCTCCATTTATACGTTTTTTTTTATAAAATATTACTTTTATTTCTGTAACTACATAGAATATGATTTATTCCACTGCAGTGGTAAATATACCATAATATTTGTTAATTTTGAAAAAATATATGAAGTACAATAAGAAAATCTTTGAGTTATACGTATACGCGGTCAACTCGAAATTTTGACATTCCTTTTTGTATGTATACTTAAAAAGACTCTTCTATTTTTAGTAGTAACAAAATTATGTCAGAACTGGAGCAGTTTTTAACCAATATAATCAATATTTGACACGTAATTATTGATATTAAGTATTGGCGAGTTGCAAACACTCGGATACATAATATATACTTTCGTAAACTAAGCACGCGTTATAATGTGATTGTCAAATAAAGAATGTGAATTTTTATACTTGCGATAAAGAATTGATTTCAAGTTGGCATATCGATGGTAATCAAACCTTCCCTAACGTTCGTTGACGATGAGCGTCACGTAACTGCTATATATGTATACATATATCTCTGCTCGAAAATCGAATATTCCGTCAAATTAGAAAGTAATCTGAAAACTCGTAAAACTTCCGTTTGAACTGAGCTGGCTTGTCAGATAAAAAAACAAATGTGAGGGGAGAAAAAAAAGTGTAAAAAGAGAAAGAAAAAATTCTATTTTCCAGGTCTTGCGCGCGCTAGGCCAAAGATAAAAATCCGTAGAATTATATTCGAGCGATCGAGTACGAGGGAAAAATGCACCGGTCGGTAAGTTCACCAATCTTCCAGTCGCTCGCATATACGTATAGGTACGATTTACAAACTATAAAAGCTTTCGGTACGGTGGCATTCGGCGCAGGTTGCACGGCAAACTTTTGCAAGCGCAGAGCTCTGGTTTACGCGTTTTTGAAGGCAGAGCGCATAGTTATGAAACTCTGAAGCAAAGTTACAATTGCAAAGAAAGGGGTGTGCTTGTGCGTTGTGTGTTTGCGCCTGTGTCTGTGTGCGCGGGGCGCTTCGAAAAAGTCACGATAGGTGCCAGAGGAAAAGGAGAATGAGTCGCAGAACGGGGCGGGGAATATGTTTGACCCAGTTTGACATTAAACCCTTCTCGCTTGCATCCGTTCTATATAGCTTGGTAGCCAAAGCTCACGGAATCTCGACTTTACCGCCACCGCTACTTCCTATGGTTCTCGAATAGGAAGCCCAAACTTCCGGGTCAGCCTCTGTCTCGGTCGGCTCTATCGCGGATACAAGGAAAGATGTCTCGGCTCTCTTCGGCCTCAGACTCTATCCCAGGTTACGTGGCAAGCTTGATTGTCTAAAGAAGCTCTCGCGGCAAGCTTTTGCCTCGACGAGCTAACGCAACTCTGGGTAAACTCGCAAAACTAGACGAGAAAAACATTTTGTCGTGTCCGTTACGCGCTTGAGATGCTGTGACACGCTCTCTTCCGGTTTCTTCCTTTTTTTGCTATCAGAACTTTTCCAAGTACAGTATCTACACTACTGACCATGTACCATCTAACAATAATATTAATTATATTTTTTTATTTGCAAAACATATATATTACTTGCTTTCATGGATAAAAGAGTGTAGTTACATACACATAAAATAAAGGAGCATCAACAACAAATTTAATTAATCTTTTAAAATAATGCATTGCTTGATAGCTTTGATGTATTAAAATAAAATATACTAATAAAATTTGTGAAGTAACAAATCATTATCATAATACATTCGATTCGCTTAAGAGATATTTTAATGTTATAATTGCATCGATAAATAGAATATGAAATCTATATTAAAAAATAAATTGTTAAATGAAAAAGTGAAAAAAATGTAAAGAAAGAAATCGAAGGTTTAAATGGATCTCCACGTTGAAAGATCATTTTTTATTTCAATCAGGGTGTACCGTAAAACCCAGGTGTTATCAGGAGAAAGGTATTATGTTTGATCTTAGGAGCGCGTCGTGCATCGATAGTACTCGCGAAGACACGTGGAGGTAAGAAAGAGTAGAGGCTATAGATCGTGAAGAGGATAGGAATAAGACGGAGAGAATATGAAAGAACGAAAGAAAGAAAGAGAGACAGAAACCGATAACGTTAGTCGGGTTAGACTTTTTATGTACTTTCTTCGCCGCGCTATACCTTTTCCCGTTGATCAAAGGCGCGTCCAAAAAAAAAAGAAAAAAGATAACTTCGATCGTAACTTTACGCATATTTGCCGACAAGACACACCCTCAATCACAAATTATCGCAAGTATTGAATACGAATCAATGTACACTGATCAACCAGCGAACTGTCATAATTAAAATCGTGCACTATCCTTTGCAAAATTTGGAAATAATGTTGATATATATATCTAAAATTTGTGATGATATTTTTTTTTAAATCTGAAAGAAATATTTCAAATATTTAATTTTAAATTTATAAAATTATTTTTTTGAAAATTTGTATAAAAATAGCTTGAAATATTTTTTATTTTATTTTCCAGTTCACAACGCGTTTATACTGAGTATCATGTAATTTGAGAAAGTTCTTTTTTTTTATAATGTTCGTATTACATTGATACTCCATTCGTAATTTAATGCGTGCAACAATTGTGTTTTCAACGGTATACGCATTTGCAACGAGATAGAGATACATTGTGCGATATGTGATCTATTTTCATTATTTTTTGTTCGTTCTTAATGCTGGAGAGCACAACATATTTGCTTGCCATTTTTTTACAAATTTTTATCTACGTGATTTTAAACGAAGAGCAAGTCAAAACAAAATCCCAATGGTTCGATATAAATGTAAAACAAAGAGCCTTTTTTTTAAATTTCGCTAATAGAATGCAAACGCTCGGTTGCTAATTATACCGGTGATTAAAACGTTACTTGTGTATGTATTACCACGAACATCAGAGATGTTTTAATTAATAATTATTTGAAAAATGCATTTAATATTCATCAATGAGAAGTGCATAACGGTGTTAAAATTAAAACGTAATTGTGCTAAAGGTTGGTTAATTTTTCCGTAATTTACTTTGAAAAGCAAATTGATAGGTATCTGGTTATTGGACATTTTGCACGTTGAATATCTACAAATTCCTACGATACTGAAAATTACTAACGAAGAATGCGCCAACCCGAATATTTGAAATTTTCCAATTTCAACGGTACGGAGATCGATGTAAACGACTGTTTGCACATTTGTCTCTCGGGTTCTCCGGGTGAAATTACCGATAACTTAGACCAAAACTTAAATTAATTTTGTTCAAAATGACGGTGGATAATGCATCGTACGTAATAATCTTGGAGATTGTACAATTCTGAAAATGAAACCAAAACGTGTATTTGAATCTCATATTACTAAAAAAACAACGTTAATACGGTGATTGCGTAAATTGATCGTAAAACACGTCACTATTGTAGTATTGTCAAATTTGAAAATCATTCGATCGGAACATTAAATTCTGCTTTTTTCGTACTCCGTTATTCGTGCAATCGGTACAGGTAATAAATGAATTTACGAAACGGACAATGTCCGTTGGAGAGTGAACGAGCATTGCGGACTCGCGACTCGTATTATCTCACGCGAAGGAAATACGCGCGTGCCGAGTGTTCCGGATGAGAATGGTACGAGTCCTCGCGAGTCTTTCTCGAATGCGTTCATCGCGATCGACGAGTACCGGTGCTCGGTGAAATCCGAGGACCGAGAGAACGAGCTGGGTGCAAAGGAACACGAGATAATCCACTTTTCACCTTTCTCCTTTCAATCAACGACTTTTGGCGACACTCGTAGCAATGAAATTTGCGCGAGCGCGCAGTACTGGACGTGTTGTATCGACCCGTGTGTTGCACTCCCAGCCGTTTTGTTTTCTCCCTCATCCTGATTGAACGCTTCTTCGTCTTCTTCTTCTTGCTTTTCCTCGTGTACTCGAAAATTCTTCCTTTGCTTTCAGTTCTGCTCAGCTTGGGAATCGTAAAGAATTATTGTACCATCCTAACGGAGTTTCCGTCGAGTTTCGATTTTATATTTTCCGACAGAATCCGATTACCAAGTGTAGAGATGTACATTGAATCTTGGAAAATTCTATACGATTGAGGAGCGCTCCATCGTATGGAGGATGAAAACCAACGGTGCGAATCATTTTTACTTTTACCTTTTTACATTTTTACCGCAAACGAGTGTACATACATATGTATTATACGAATATTCATAGTTTGCGTACATACGAACTTGTTCGCAGTATCAGATTAAGTCGAGGAAGCTACAACAAGTGTATTTAATTTAAGACTCGTGAAATTCGATCCCTCGGCTGCACCCGAAAGATTGTACGTAGGCCGCGAGGAGAAATACTGAAAAGGAAAAGAAGAAACTTGTGGAAAAAGGGGAGACAACGGTGATGAATAACGCAAAACACCGAGGGGCCATTATTCCACTGCAATATTAATGTCCGTGCCAGGACTCGCGCACACTTACCCAGACAAGAACATCAAGGAGGAAACGGGAATTTTTTTCTCCACTCTACTCCGATTCGCTTTAGCCTCCCCGCTAAGATAACGAACTTGTATCTCCCTCTTGGATTCTATGTCTTCTTACTTTTATTTTCCAGGCTCACTCTTGCTTTTACGTTCCTGCCTTGGCCGACTCCCTTATCCTCTTACTTTTGTCCTTTACCTCCTCTGGATTATTGTATTCGGGGTAATTTACTCACCTTAGGTGTCTTAGGGATATAAAAATCGGGAGTACAAGAGGAAAAGAAAGTAGCGAAGGCAAGCTGTTTTAGGGTGCACACTGCTCGACCGGTAGATTACGTGGCTCGTTTTCGACGGTTGCGTGCTACCACGCGGGCGCGCGCAAGCGTGCGATGAAAACCTCGGGAGGAGACGATAAGTAAGTCGAGGAAAGAGCCTGTTAAGAAATTTAAGATGGTATATCATTGATAACGCGAACGGAGGGATAGAAACCCTTGGTTACTTGGATAATGTGGAAATTATTGCGCGATTACGGGCATTTCTCAAAGAGATTCCTTCCCGCAGCTTAAGATTTTCGAGTGAATCTATTTCAATCAAGATCGGATACGTGGTATTCGTGCGGTATACAATACTTACCACAATCGCAAACTCTTTTTTCACTGCCGCGATAACAATTTTCATTTATTTTTTTTTTATTAATGCTTCCAGAATATACGTTGATGATACAATTACATGTGGTAACACACCTGTTTTTCTTCACTCTCCCTTATCTTTTCTTAACGTACGAATGCTGACAGTACAACATTAAAATATGACAAATATAAATGTTAATCTAATTCGATAAACAGTTGAAAAAAATAGCAACAGGAAAAAGGGAATTTAAAAAAGAGTTTTAAATCACGTAGACTGTTTTAAATGCGCTATATTCACGTTCACAATTTATCTTTGACGATAAGAACCGAGCTCGTTTTTATAACGGTACTCCGAGCTTATGAGAAAAAATGTGAACGATTTCTCTTGTTTTTGTTGCAGGAACATATTTCATACTTTACGACTTTATCGACTATTTCGAGAAAGACAATCCGAGTCCGTTAGATCGCAGCAAGTTTCTCCAGATCATCAATACGATATTCAAAAATATGACAAAAATCGAACGAGAGGCCATTGCGTTTCAAGTAAGTATCATTCTAATTATTATCTTGTAAGATATATACATTATAGGTACCTTATATTTTCATCATCAGCAATTACCTCTTAAGCGTAGATCGTTTCTAAATGATACAAGATTTAAACGCATCAATACTAGATTAGAGACGATCGTTAATTACCAGAATTATTGAGACTAAACTTTTTAGTAGAATTAACAGTAGTAGTAATATGGCTAGAAGAAAAAAATGTTTTGAATTTTATTTCCGGTGTGTAATATCTTCGTATAGTATCAAAAATAAAAATTTTATTGAATATCGAATTAATTTTATGAAACATATATCCATTATAATTTTAGGTTTAACATTAATATTAAATAATATATCCTGTTTTATAATAACATGCATTGATTCGTAATTGTAAACAACAATATTTTTCGTAAGAAATTCTTACACCAACTTGAAAATATTTGTTCAATCGGTTGGTTAGCCGACGAATTAAGCGATGTATCGCATCCGTTGAGAAAAAAAAGTTCTCGTAAAACAAAACCAGGGCACCTAGATCCATCTTCTGGCGCGGTGGTGCGCGCAGCCGGTTAACCGAGGTGGAACAGGAGCAATACGAAACGATTGCCCCGAGAAGCATCTGTACTTGAGGTAATGGCTCCCGGAACGAGGAATCCGGCATTGTATGACGCGCGCGCGCTCCCTCGCGCAACACCCGGGTTTCGTCGAAAGTCAGGAGGTACAAGACTAGGCGGAGTTTGAAAGCTGCGGTAATGGCACTTATTAGACCGACGTGTTAAAAGGACCTTCGACCTGCCCTCTCCGAAAAGTTGCCTCGTAGATTACCCCCGCGGATCGGCGGTTTTCTTCTTCCGTGCTAATTGCCTTAATTGATCGACAGCTCCAGTCAAAGAGCCTTGAGCTGCTTCTGCTTATACGCTCCGATGACAAGAGTTACATGGACGGCCTATCGTTAACCTTCCACATTGGTGAATATCATCCTGATATTTTACATCTATCGGAAATCCAATTATTCGATTAAACATAATATTTTATTCCATTTATTCCATTACTTATTAAATACATTATTAAATATTTAAGTACATATAAATAATCTCGAATCGTGAATATTGAAGGAGGTACTGATTTAAAATTAAATGAGAAAAATGCCTAAATATATAGATTTAATATTTATACTATAAAAGATTAAAATTACAATCGAGATAATATAATGAACATTCTTATTTTCTTATGAATTCCTTGCCACCAGTGGTTGCTGCACGAGGTTATCATACATGTGCACAGTTCAGTCCATAACTTGCTTCCATTGCGATCGAATACTTGAACAGAAAGGTAATAACGGATTTTGTAGAATTCTGAAATATGGATCACATAGATGATTCGTGAATAGTTACCCATGATGCCATTCTCTTTGTACCGTGATATTTCAATACGTAATGTTGTAATTAACTAAAATCTTACAGGCCCCACTAGTAACATAGCTAAGAATGCGCCTTAACGCGAAGAATATGCCGATATATCGTCGCAGTATAAATATCTTTTAAACTTTTCGCGCGTAGTTCCAAACTTTTCGTGAGTAGTTTCTACATATTGAAAAACTGTGATCGAATATAGCTCCCAGGTGAGGCATCATATACACGGAGAGAAATTTCTAAAGTTTTTAGTTTCACTATAGTAGGCATGTTCATTTAGCTAGTCCTATTCTATTACTCGAACCACTTGTGTATATAATTTAGTACTTAATAATTACTTTAAATAACAGAAATGTAAGCTATATATGAAAAACAGAACACGTTAAATGTACGTTGACTCCGAAACGAAATTCGTATTACTTCAATGCCATTTTAAGACGATTTAATATTTTATTAGCTCGAAATTAATACTGAAATAGAATTAACTGATATTAATTCTGACCGGAAGTTACGGTAACATTTTTGTTTATATTTATACTGTTGCTGCACTGCGCGATCCCCGTTTGGTATATATTTTCTTATTTATTTATTATTAATACCATAGTCGGTTAATGCAGTATCAATAAGAACATTATTTTCGTTAAGTTTTAATTAATTTTAGTTACTATCAAATATGCAGCGCTGGTAACAGACTTGTTACTGAAGCAATTAAAAATTCTTCTTTTTGTACTCTCACTTATTTTAATAAGTATTATTTTTAAGACACGTTTCGCGATGCACTGTTTATATACAACATATTTGTTAAAAAATGTCTATAAGAGTTAAAACATGTAATCAAGAATATATTCAATACACATTGCTGGTATTAATAAATGATACACATACACATTCTTTGTAAACTTTATCCATAATGTAATTGTGTGCTGAATTTCAGATTAAAATATTATTGTGATTTTGAGAAATCTCTTACCAAAAATGTCAATTCTATGCACCCTATTGAGATTAGGGTAATATTTTTTCATAAAACTTTTCTCGACAACGCAATTATATTTTAATTTCAAATTCAGCACGCAGTTAGATTATTAATCAACAAAGGCTTCCTCTTCTCTTACTTTTTCACATACTGTTTTATTTACAGATTTATTGACAATTATCGCGTTTGTCGATAAGATAGGAAGGATAAATATTGACTATCGCACCCCGTTAAGTAGAAAGAATCATGTTTGGTCAGGCTAAATGTCACTTATATACATTAGATTTTGTTTTTATTAATTTTAAATTAGACATTTAAAAAACATTATTAATTGTGCGATGTAAATTGCAATTCTCTAAAGTTTCAAGGTGAATGATACATTACTCAACGAGATTAATTATTTTACAAATTTTTAAATGTCAGTACAGAGAGACTTAAAATTTGAAAACAATCAATCTCGTTAATTAATGTACCAATCACCTTGAAACTTTGCACAATCATATATTACATCAAAACGAAGGCCAATGTTCTCGTGGGTTTCCTTAAATTTTAATATATTACGTTAATTCATGCAAACATAGTACTTTTAGTATTAGTCGGTAAATGACTTGATGACATAACGATTTTGACATCTACTTAGGTTTTAATAATACTTTTTCGTTATCAAAAAATGCAGTCGTAAAATTTAGACAAAAAATTAGTTTGAAATACATTTTTAATTTATGAGGGTTGTAAAATAAATTGTCCGTGAAGTGCAGTATCTAAACCAACATTCGCTAATATATAATACCGAACATTTAAGATGAGTAATTCACACGGCAAGCGTAAATTTGAAAGTTAGTTGACGTCTAAACCTAGTTCATTCTAGTTTTCTCCGCGCAGTATTCAGAATTGGAGGAATATCAGTTTAGAACATTCAACGAATAATGAATGAAAATATTATTTGGATAACAAAATAATTTTGTTTAAAACATTGTAACGCTTAATGAAAGCGTACCGCAAAGTTTTCAGAGTAATTATTTCTCGAATTGGAAACATTATTCCGCTTAAGTTGACTCTTACAAAATTAACGGGGTTCTTATTACTTGAGAATAATTAGAACTGTTAACCATTCGGTGGACAGATTCGCGTTTACAATGATTCGAACTGAACCGAGTAAGTAATTTCCTAGGAATTTTGATACAATATATTGTAGAATAATTTTAGTTGAAATATGAATTAGTGCACACATTAGTATATCCAACGTGAAAAATCTATCGATTCGAATATTGCTCAGTGACATCCGCGGAGAGTGTAGTTCTTGTGTTAAGAGGGATTTTACACCTTCTTACAAAAATGTTCTTGTAACCCACATGCGCGACACAAAGATACGGAATAAAGAATAGTCGAAGGCGGAACACGTACGTGCACTTCCGATGATCCTACGGCCTCGAAAGTTTACGAGGCCTTCGTCGTATCTAAAAATAGATCCAAATGTGCACGCGCGAGACAAAGGGAATCCAGGGCGGTATCCGAGGGAAAAAAAGAGTCGAGAAGGCTGAAGGAAGACGCGACGGAAGGAAAAGGGAAGCGCGAATCGAGAACGACAATGGAAGAAAAGAAGAGAGGGTTAGAGAAAGCTCGAGGGAGGGCACGTCGTTGCCGGCGGGCGTCAAAGCAAAACGGGCGAAAGTAATTGCCTGGGAAATTATTCGCGAGAGGCCGAGTGTACAATACACGCGCGCGGTAATGCGCAGCTCTGCTTCTTTGTCCTCCTGAGAGAGAGAGAGAGAGAGAGAGAGAGAGAGATGGAGCGAGTGAGAGTGCGAGAGGGAAGGGAGTGAGAGGAGGAGGGATAGAGAGGTTGGGAGGGAAGAAGAGAGAGGGAGAGGGAAAGTTGATTCGCCGCAAAAATAAATCAGCTCCGCGCATAGCCCCGGGGGAGGGTGTCGACACGTTTCGAGCTTTCTCTCATCCCCCACTACGTCGCTCTTTTTAATTATGCAGATATTTCCGCAGGCAAGTCCGCTTCTCTCTCTGACTCTTTCTCCCCACCCACGACCCCCTCCCTCTCCCTCTCTCTCTCTCACGCTCTTTCTCTGAATCTCTTCACTGCCTCACCTTTTCTCGCTATCTCTTCACATCCCTCTATCCTTGTGCGAGGCAAACTCTGTTCACGTGCCTGCCCCGTGATTTTCCAAAGTGACGACAGACGGTGCGTTGTCTCCCGCGTGCCTAAAAGCTTCGCGTGTACCAACTGTTTTGATGGACGTAATGGCTTGACTACGGGTACAAGCTTTGCATTGTCTTCGACTTTATACAGCGTGCAGCTGCTGCATTGTCAACTTACATTTTCTTCAATTGCTTCGGAGCTTTTTGTCTTCTTTCAATTACCTTTTTAATGACTCTTTTCCTAGTCACTCGTATACTCGGAAAAGATTCTTTTTCACTTTATTAATGCAATATTAATGTTTCTTCCGTTAGTCTACATTCTAACGTGCAATGCAACAATATCTTTTTAAGTATCGTCCTATAAGCAGATTTTTCTTCCATATATAAAGTGTCACAACTTTCTTTACAAGTTATTAAAAATATTATTAATGAGTCCAAATCCGTATAAAAGTTCTTAAAAAATATTTTCCCTGTTGAAGGTACGATAATCATTGTTAATACTTGAAATAACTACGAACAGTATTATAAATCATTAAAAAAAGTATTTTTTTTGTATTTGATCATTGGATATATAGGTATCAATATAACAAAGGGTATGAAAGCCTTGATCTTGAAACCCAATCGTGATAGTGTTGCACCAGAACCATGGCGATATCTTCGCGGGATAGGAGGGCGAAGGGGGTTGCGATAACTCGATTTATGGCTCAGTGGATGCGCATCGAACGAGCCATGGGCTACGAGCGTCCAGGGAGCCGACTGGCTGGCTCGTGTGTTAGAGATTGCGAGACGTCCGGGACGATTTCACGGATATAATGGAACTAAAGTACAAAACTCGAAAGGGCACTTTTACTCCGTCTCCGGTGTGTACTCAGCCGCTTCTGTTTACGCAGCGCAGTCGTAAAAGCTCTTCTCCAAATTTGTTTGAATTCGAGATTGGCCCTGGTGGCACGATGGACGGGTTGCAACCCAATTTTCGTACCCGTACAAACTAACCGACGTAATTTCCCGTTAATATTATGTATCAATAACATTTCATTTATTATATTTAATTAATATTGCATTACGCACTCAAATTAATCGTATCAAAAAGATTTAGATGCTTATTGTTAACCCCTTACACGAAGAAATATTTTATAGCAAAAATTATTATATTATTGGGAATACTGCAATGCACTTAAAATATGGTCAATTTTTCTATATTGTATGATAAAGATTTAGTATAAACATATTAATATTTCTGACAAGAGGTTTACGATGGCTCAGTTGGTTAGGGCGTCAGGCTCGTAATCTGGAGATCCTAGGTTCGATTCCCGGCCCCAACCGATTGATACAAGCACTGGAGAATGTATGTAGAAATTAACGGGGTGCCATAGTCAATATTTATCCTCCCTACCTTATCGACAATCGTAATTATTAGTAATAAATTTGTAAATAAAACAGTACGTAAAAAAATAAGAGGAAAGGCGCCTTCGTTTATTAATAATCTAACTGTGTGCTGAATTTGATAATTTTGAAATGATTTGATATTTTTGGTAAGACTTTTCTCGAAAACGCAATAATATTTTAATCTAAAATTCAGCACACAGTTAGATTGTCAATAAACGAAGGCGCCTCTTCTCTTATTTTTTCACATACTGTTCTACTTTTTTATTAATTAATCATAAAAAATTGAGTATGGAACCCCCTCCAGTAAAATTTCAAGTATGTTATTCCAACGTTACTGAAAAATATAGATAGTCATTTTTATTAAAAGATTTTCTTCGTGTAAGCACATGAAAATTACATAAGAATCAATTTCAAGCACTAAAATAATAATTAGGTATTACGATTATAATTAATTTATCCAACCGCGCTCTGAACAGTGAATATGTTCGCATAATTCGTAACAAAAGTAATGCTTTTTTATTAAGTTATTCGGCTGACATCGTTCGATTTTCCAATAAAGTTAATATTTATTTAATCATAAATTAATTCATAAATGAATGATAAATGAATTAATCGACTGAGATAAAACTTTGCGTAAATGTAAATATATTCATAAGAAATACGCGTTTCAGTCTTATTATACAAAAATATTTTCATAAATATCGTTACTGAGGATGTTTGTCGTTTTAAGACTAGGGATATTTAAAATTCTAAAGCTTAGTAATAAAATATAATGCCATTATTCGTTGAAATACTATTAAAAAAATATTGTCGGCTATATTAATAAATGAGTAAAGTTGATAATACAAATATTAGTTTGGCAAATACGTGGATTTTAAATCCTTGAGAGCATTACAAAAGCTCTCAATCGATTGATAAAACTTGTCACTTTTGGAACAGCCTGAAGCACCTTGAAAATTGTTCAAAGGTACAGTAAGGAACGATATCGTCGAGCACAGCCAAGAAACTCACATTATCACTTCCTAAAGTGGTCGAAAAGTTTTAAAGCTTTGAGAAAAGTCGGAGGGAGTCGTGTAAAATCCATACGTTGAAAAGTGATATAAGAGTAGACGCAAGACTACGACGAGAGGCGGTCAGCAAACGGTCCGATCCGATTCACTATATATAGATTTGGTAGCGGGCTTTGTAGGTGACACGGTGTCGCTTCGAAAATTGCTTCCCGAGAGAAGAATTTGACTTCTAGGCGACTCTCTTTTCCGACGATCCAGATGATCGTTCGGCCAACTTGGTTCGCTACGTCTTTTTCCTTTATTCAGTTTCACGAATCAACTAAAATATTCTACCCAACTTCACTTTACTTGATTCATTACCCAAATGCATTTTATTTCTCACATATGTACTGTCTTTTCACTTTGTATTGTATAAAATTATCTCTTTATTATTCAGATCATTTTTATGTATTTATAATTGTTGTCAAGAATATTAATATAGTTAAAAAATTGCAACCTCAACAGTTGGAAAAAAAATCAAATGCATCTGATTACGAAATACCCAGAAAAAGGATGATCTTTAAAAAGCACACCTACCGTTTCAGAAAAATAGCAGTTTCAAGATGGGATTTGAACGCCTATCTTTTTATTTAGATAGTTTAACGTCGTTCTTTTTATGCTCTCAACTCGCTGCAAATCAGCGACGAAGGCATGCGATGTCTTTTTTCGAATAAAGCACGTGTTCAAAATACATTTCCCAGTGGTATTTATCAATCGGCAGATAAACACCTACCTTACTGATATTCAAATTTACTTTTGATTTACTATTCTTATGATTCTTATGATCTTATAAAATTCAATAAAACGAATTACTGCATCAATATACGTATTTTAACGTTCTTCCTTTATACAAGAATAACGGTATTAAATAATACAACAGTAATAAGCGTGTGATAAAGAATCAAACGGAATAAAAATAATGGATATATTCGGTATGTTTGAAGTGACTGATTCGTCAAGTAATTAAACTATTTAGTATATACGAAACTTAATCGATATTTTATAAATTATTTGCATCACTTCAGCTGTTCGAAAAATCAATATCATTATTTACAAAGTATGTAGTAAAAAAGGTATTCTCATTAAAATTCATGAAATTTTTTAAAGAAACGAAAAATCGATATAACAAATTCATCCTATACCTTCGAGATCAATTTTATAAGAATGAAACGTAGTAGAAACCTTCTATAAAAGGAGGGGGAAAGGGGTGAACAAGACTCCGAGGGGACGGGCAGTTTCGTTCGAATCAAATCGGTTTAGCTGGATATCGTTGCGGTAGTCCTGGTAAATCCAATTCCGATGGTACGAGGGTGGCTGCTTAAAGGGTACCTCGACGACGACACCCGCTCAGACGAGCGCGAACGATGATTAGGAGATCACCGTTGCCAGCAGGGAAATTGGATGACTCGTCCACGATTTTCGATGGCTCGCTAAGGCTTCACCCTACAGGAGTTTCGCTATTGGGGTATTGAAGCTTCCCTACATTTTTTTTCACGGGCAGGCCTCTCCCGTTCTACGAATAATGGAAATTTATACGTCAACTCGATGTCGCGAGATTGATTTTTTCACTCTCGTACCTTCGAGCTATAATCCTTTTTTTCTCTTCCGACGAGCTAACACCGCGGAAAACTCGAGGTATGGAACACGTCGGTGCGTTAATGAAATTTGATATTGCGCCTCGGAACAACGAACATCGCACCAGAAGATTTATGCTGGATATATTTTATGTCGCTACTGTAACTAATTTTTTCTTCGATCTTATCGGATAAATAGATTTTTTTTCCTGTAAATGGACGATGCCTATATAAGTTATACTATATAAAAAATTGATTTACGTTCTATGTAATGTAATTTGACAGAATATCGTGTAATCTTAACACCTACTCAAAATGATTTTACTACGCAGGATGTTATTAAGATAATAAAGGGAATTACATGAATATAATGTAATAATTATATAAATTAAAAGGTTAACTACTTTTTATAGACAATTTACCGGATGTTAAAATTCAGCTTCATATTTTATTATACGTCGTTAAAGATTTTACGAAGAATTTATGCACTTGAGGGCAATAACAGATGAATGCGTTTAGATGCTTTGTGCCATTTTAACTACAATTTATATTATTACAAAACTTCCAGTTACATAGTAGCAAAAAATAGATATTAATTATAATTTATTTTCAAAATTGTCGATTTACTTTAAAGTACTTCAGATTTATTAGATTTAACCCTGTTTATTCAAATAGTAAATCAATAAAAATCAAATGATAATTATTAAATGTTATAGTACACGGATTGGGAAAACACGAACGATCAGTACATGTACCAGCGAATGGTGGCTGACATCGTAGGCGATTACTTCTTTATTTGCCCATCCATACATTTTGCCCAGCTGTTTGCTGACCGTGGAATGAAAGTTTACTATTACTTTTTCACTCAGGTAAGTCTGACATATTTTGTTATAATTAGAAGCAAATATTCGTAGGAATAAAATTTATCATTAATGACGATAGAATTAGTTTACAAAAAAAAGCAAAATAAAAATTAATAGATATAGAAAAATTAATAGATATAGCTATATGAAATAAGTATCTCAGATAGAATTTTTGGCTCGGTAAATTTGTAATATTTATACAAGTCAAGGATGCTAATATCGTGATCCTGAATCTACCTTGGTCAACGAAATTTGACGTAGACCCCTGGCTTATTAAGATCAAGGCTGATATCCGGTAAGGTTTCTCCCTTTCTCTCTATTTATCTCTCTCAGTTTCTCTAAGCTTCGGTATTTCTAAAACGCCCGCGGCTCTGATAAATTGCCACCTTCGCTAATTATTCGAGAGTGAGTAGTATTCGGGGAGAGAACGGATAACGCTGCCGTGGATAGCGGGATGCGAATTTCACGTTCCAGTTATTTTGCCAAGATGCGAGACGCGCGCGTTTAGTAACTGGATGCGCGAAAAATTTGGGGTGAGAATCCTTTTCTTGTTTTTTTTCTTTCTCGAGACTCCCCTCCAAGTACTCGAAATAGAAATTAGACTGATAGCTTTTTTCCCCACTTTTTAAACGCTACTCTACGCCACTTTTTCGACGAGCATATACCGTGCAGAAATCCTCGAGTCAGCACTTTGGTTCTTGGTATATTTTGGAACTCCGTCTTTAATAGACCTTACCTTCGTAGCAATTTCCTTTTATCATTTTATACTTCTTTCTTTTTCATTACATTATACGTATTACTATATTAAATCAAACTTTTCAAATTTAATGTTATAATTGTTTTAGTATAAATGAAGCAATTATTATTTTATACAATTTTATTTTATAATACCTACAATTAATATTGTCGATGCATATACAATAATTAAACTTTAAACGAATATAAATAGAACTAAATATATCAATTTAACCGTATGAATTAAATATCTTAATTACAATTATACGGATCATAAATAAATTAAAAAGGCATTATCTTCAAGACAACAAATAATTTAAAGTAATCGTGTTTAAATTTGACATACATATTTAAGATGGTACAGTGTGAAAGGTTTATTAAATTTATAAACCAAGCGCCTGTGTCATTTTGACATGTATTAAACAAATGGAAGGACCCTATTTTAAGAAAGATAAAGAGAAAATTTTGTGTAATCAGTAGATCCAAATTTAAATATCGATCGGAGTAAAGGAAAAAAATGGTACTTTGTAAGGTAAATCTTAGTCGGTTGTCGTATCACAAAGAGCTGCAGGAAAGATCTCGTTTGCAATAATTTAGAAGTGTTACGCGTTGAACCGAGGAAGAGAAAGATTGGTTGAAACGAATCGACTGGTGAGACTCGATTCTACCAGCATAACTTAAATCTCTCTCGCTTTCGTCCTAAATTCGTAACTTTTCCAACGAGTCTTCGAATGCATCAGAGAAGCATCTACCTATATCTACCCGTACAGATGTAGAGCCGCGCTGCTGTGACATATTTGCAGAAACTCGAAACTAAATGCCAAGTTACATAAATTCGGTATTGTGCCGTGTGCATAAATAATAATCGATGTGTCAGAGAGAGGAACACTTGTATACACGACAAGATAAACCGACACACACATATATATATATAGTCAAGAAGAAACACACAGATGTTAGTAAAAACCCGAGAGGTCTATACATCTTTGCACAAGTCTATACATTTAGAACTACTCGGGTAGGTATGCACAGTCACCCACACACACGCAGACACTGCATACGTTGGATTTCGATACAGTATATATAGCTACTTGAACTTTTTACGTTGAACAAGTTTGCGTATCCATTTGATACATCGTTCTATCTTTCGTATCTACCACTGAGAATGGAAAGAAAGATAGCTGGATGTATAAGATATGGTAGCGAACGTATATAACTGAATCGTTAACCGCGGGAGAAGGAAAGAAAATACATATATTATAAGTGAATATATATAGGTTTGCCGATCTATATACGAAGAGAAGCGAGTTAAAGGAGCGAAGGATGGCGCTGTGTTCCCACGCGGTTAATTAGAGTACGAGGCGCAACGAGACTTTGTTAACGCGCTGAGATGCGTCGAGTTAGCTCGAGCTCGAGCCCGTTCCTCCGCGATAGAGTCATTTGCATGTTTGCCGGCGAACGTTCGGTTCTTCTGCAGCCTCCAGTAAAGTAAGTAAGTACGTATCAAGATGGATTCCTCGATGCTCTTTCGCACTCTCGTCGTATACGCGTCCAAACAGGTGGCTATGGCTTACACGTCAACTATTTTAAACTTCCTCGCTATCTGGGATTTCGGTAAACATACTTCTTCTTTTTCCCCTCGTCGATTCGTCACTGCCACTTTCAAAATGGAACACTCGACATCTTTCACCTCGCGTCTTCTCTCCTTCAACTTTGCTCCTCTTCATCGAACAACTACGTTACCCAGTCGTTTTCCTGTCTTTCACTCTATATACTTATATATACATATATAGGTACTTGCATTTGATTCATCGAATTAAGGATCAACACATGTGCAATGATAACGTGATTTCTTTTCTCTTTACTCGTTAAATTATGCCATAATTTACGGTTTCAAATGAATCGCTACAATCGGTGTAATGCTTCTATTATGAAGCACCGAATAGTTTGATTTTCGCATATTTACAACCTTATAATTCGAAAGTTAAGTATGTGCTCCAAGTGGTGTGTTTGGTGTTCCTTAAAAACTTACACGTACGACACGTGCGCACCTAAAGCTCAAGTAGGAGTCGCCGCACTTGGGAAATCGCATGGTTTATCGTCGGTTGCGTGTCCGACGCGCATTTACAGGGGAGGTTGAAGAAAAAACTCGGAATGCATATTCGCTCGAGCGAATCGCCTCGTATTTTATCGGCTCTCCGCCCGGATCCACCCGGCTAAACGAATGAGCGGATTACGTTTCTCTGCCTCGTTTCTCCATTACAAAGGATACGACGCTAAATCCTTTCGTTCCTTCTTTTTCAAAATTAATACAAATAAAGTAAACTTTGATTTAAGGCTAACTTACCGAATAAAGAATAAAAGGTAATCTACTTTACTTAAATTTTAACTAAACAAAGCTAACCTCTGCACTTCTAGACGTCAAAGTTATTAAATTTTCGGAAAATAATTGAAATTTCGAATTTAAACTACTTCTTAGATTTATATGCTGGGATTGATCGCCATGGTTATTTAATACAATCTTTCTTTCCTCCTCGTGCAAGAAACGTACAATAAAGTTATTTTTTGGAAAGAAACTTTATATCTCTTTGAAAACTAAGTCAAAATCTTTTGAATAAAACGAATGTTGAATTTGAGCATGAACTTTGTTAAATAAAGTGGTGTCACTAGGTTAAATATATTTTTTATAAATTTTGAAAGGAGAATAAGCTTATTTAAATAAAAAGTTTTCGAGAGCTTAATTACTGATCTTGCGAAGTATATCTTGTAGATTATACCCAGAGGCTTAAATCTCAGCTGTTGCTTGAGGAGCGTAAAAAGTAATACGTTTACTGGTGTGATGTAAAGCAGAGTAAAATATTACTACCTTATGATAACAGAACGGTATTAAATTTAGTTTTATTATTAACTTAATTAAATTTACATTATCTTTATTGCAACAAAGTAGATATAAGTTAAAAGATACAATTTTCTCAATGCAAATAGCTGCGCGGAAAAAAAGAGTGTGTATATACAGAAATAACAATAATTGTTGGACTAATCGATTTATCGATTTAGGTATCTACGTATCTATCTGTTTCCTCTGCATAATGTGCTTTATTGTGCTGCTTCATTCAAGCTTATAGCGCGGTTATTATTTACCACTATAGAAGAACAAATGAATGAATTCAATAAGCTCGACCTTTCAAGGATTTATTATCTTTCAGTTCCGGTCAGCCGTAGTTTTATTACGTCAAAACCTTCAGCAACTACACCTACATACCTATGCACGGTTACGAAATTCAATTTACTGCTTTACAACGGTATGTCGTGTGTAGTGAAATTAGTTGTACAATTATTAATTAAGAAAATACTGTTTTAATTTTAATCGATTTTTTGCATACACATACTGCGCGTTCGCAAACTAAGACGATGTAACTTTTTTGGTATGTAATAAATAACAACAGGAAAACACACAGGAAAGCACAGTAGATTTATAGAAATTAAGAGGATTCAAAGACTCGATAAATGTTAAAGATAAAGAATACGAAAAAACACGAAGTACGAACGTACAATTGGGCTGATCGCGAGTGAAAGTGGTCGTGCCTCCATAAATCTCAAATAATCGAGATCGTTGAGGATGAACGCTGAGGTGTCGCTCTATACGATGGACCGAGCGACAAGAATATCTTTTCCTTTTTCTCCTTATCTTCATTATCATTCACTCTCTTTCTCTCTCTCTCTCTATCTCTTTCTCTGTCTCTCCTTTTCTCCGTCACTCCCTTACGCCCTTCAAGCTCGCTTTTCCGACCGTTCTACGATAAACGATTCCATGGATAACTGACGATGAGTCGACCCGGGGACTAATGCGTTCCAGTCGTAATGCTCTGCAAATTACCGTTCAAACTTGATAATACTCGTAACATTTCAACTTTTATGCTATAGAGATTGAATATTCGAATAAAACTATATCTAGTAGGATGTAGAACAAATGAAAATTGCAATTATTCGAGGTATAGATTTGTTTTATATTACGCAATACTGAAGGCTTTTCGGAAAATAAAAGTTTTTGATATTTATTCTTTTCTTTTTTGTACAGTAAAAGTTTTATTTAAAACGAAAAACTGCTTTAATAAATGAAATTAATTAATTATTTTTCTATACTTAAACGTTCACAATGATGGTTTATAATTTAAAAGCAATATACACAATTACAGCTTATTTCCATTTATTAATCAGTTTGAAAGAGAATTTAGTAACTGCAATACATTATAGCACACTCTATTCTATATTGTGGGAAAGCGCATGTTTAATCGGTAGTTTTGTTTTATAGAATCATTATTTCCATACAAATTTT
Organism: Theocolax elegans; assembly: GCA_026168455.1. Taxonomy (NCBI): domain Eukaryota; kingdom Metazoa; phylum Arthropoda; class Insecta; order Hymenoptera; family Cerocephalidae; genus Theocolax; species Theocolax elegans. The sequence goes on from CM047425.1 coordinate 97,071,688, forward strand.
TATTCGGAGCATAAATAAACCTTTTAAAGATGTAAAATCTAAAACTTTTATTGAAAATTTTCAATTTCGTAAATGCAAACACGTGTATATAAATAAAATCCATATGTTAGAAACAAATTTTACGGGGCAATTTTTTTTACGAATACGTCAAAATTTTCTGATACATTCCCATTTAAATTCGAAATATTCAACATGTGAACTTCTCCCATAAGTGAGCTTCACATTTTGTAAATTCGATTACTTTACTAATGGAATAGATCTATTTTTTTTTCTATTGATGTATATATTCTTCTATTTTCGTGAAACATTTGACCTATCTTGTACGTGTATGTGTGGCGTAGTTTACTCTTTTTACATTTTTAAAACTATTTGGTGAAGCGCCCTTGTTATTTTTCTCGTTTCTTGCTTATTTTGCGAGGATAAAAAAACGGTTGTCCATGAAAATTGAGGTTAAGTGCGCGTGGGTAAGCAATAAATATGTAACGAGTACCTACCGGTCATCGCTATTGTATATTTTGGTATCTTAATTAATTCAAATTAAATATTCAAAAATAAATATTTCCTTATCAAGTTAGGTAAAGAACGTAACTTTTACGTAAAATCTAGACAGTTTTAATTGCTACAATTCAGTTTTATAAAATATTATTACTATTGTTATTGTTATTGTTATTGTTATTGTTATTGTTATTATTATTATTGTTACAACTATCGATGTTATTTCATAGAAAATAGATATTTCTTCAAAAAATACGGGAGCTTTTCCCTAAAAATTAGTTAAAATTTTGTTTGAACTAGTTTTAACTTCGCGAATTTTTTAACAGCCTATAATACAAACTTTTTCACTTACCGTTATGCTTTTCATTCAATTCTTAAAATTAAATACTTTATTTAAAGGCTCATTTTTACTTTGATAGTCTATACATTCTGCTTTATGACCTTATTTCCGGAGAAACATTTTTTTGTGATTTAATAAAATATTTGGTCTGGCAACAATTTCCGGTTTCCCAATAATCATTGTATTAAGTTTTTTAACCTTATATATTATAAGTATAACGGTATACGTAATGCTACAAATTAATATATTAACGTTATCGATAACGTTAAATGCATAAAATCGAGTATTCAAATTTTAATTAACTCGTGGTAGGTAATAACACGAGGTGTTGAAAAAACGGAATGTATGTACAGCGTATATGTATAGATTACTTTAATGATTAGCTATCTCGCACTCAACGGTCAAGAGTAAAGGGATGAAGTGTGTAACGTATAGTTTCGAGTGCGCTCAGCGAGGAACCGAATTCGAGTGGTGGCGCAGTTGGTTACTTTGCGGTTAATCGATTGGGAAGCTCTCGAGAGACTCATACATCCCTAAAATAACTTAGGGACTAAGTGAAATAGAACGAAACCGATGGATTCTCTTCCCTCTTTTTTTTTGCAAAGCGAATCCTTCTCTCGGGCGTAAATTAAATTTCCTGATCGACAGGCACCGAATTACTAGCGAATTAACTCCATCAAATGGGGGTTCAATTCTCTATTCGTCAAATCGGCTTCGATTTCGACGCTTCAAAGTCTAAATCGTTTCAAAATCAGATCAAGAATTGGCTCTTGTGCCCTCACTTACTTAAAACTAAAACAATTCTATTCCACTTCGTAAGTTTTTTCTCGCGTTCAGTTTCAACGAATGGATAGTACTTTTTTTATCTTAACGCCCTATTTTGCTAATTAGTTCACATAAAGTGATAATATTAGATTTTTACATGGTACACGGGACACCGGGAAAGTGGTTATTCGCACTTTGTTAACTTTGTAATATTACTTATAAACTCATTTCTCAACTTATTAAAAAAAAGGTATAATCACTGAATATATTAAAGATAAAATTAGTAGTTAATAGTTTTTTTATGCAATGATATTAATCTTGCTTAGACATTTTCGTGACCAAAAGTTGACGCCTCGCCTAGATGTATCTAATTCCAGAAGCGATTTCGCGAAATTTGGTAAAACCAGTGAAACTTGAAGGAAGGTTGGAAGAGGTAACCCTCTAATGAACCCGCAGTCCCGGATTAGCCGGAAGGACGTGTAGGCACGAAGACGGAGTCGAGCTCATTACAATCCCTAGCTTAGCCGATTTAGTTGTGTGAGTCTAGATCTGCGCGTGTGTGTGTGTGTGTGTGTGTGTGTGTTTGTGTGCTCGAGTAGAGGTATTCATTCCCTGGAGTAAGAGCTGAAAGTGCAGGGAACGACGAGTGGTATGCATTCCGTTGTTGCATTGCCAAGCCTATCTCTCTGCATATTTGCTTGTACGTATTCGACCAAGCGCGAGACTCACGCGCTTGAGAAAACATTCGACCTGCAACCACCGGACAACGACAGCATGCGCGTTCAATATCTCCCCGGCTTCTAAGTGAGATTACTCTCGTGAATTCGTATAATTGGACAACCTCCAACTTTAACTGACGATCCCAGATACTTTTTTTAAAGTAAACCGTCTGAAATGCACTCAATCGTTTTTAGAATCATCTGTTTGTCATTCGATACTTACAATCACTTTTATATACCAATAGAATAACTATCTCTATTACGTCACTCGCGTATTTTCAATTTAATAAGTAAGTGTTGGAAAGCACGTTGAATTAACAAAATAAATATTGAACGGATGATATTAATAGCAATGCGATGAGTACTTAAAATAATATAGGTATATATGACTATTGAAATGATCAGAAAAACCAGTCAGATATCGATTGTTAAGCCATTAAAAAAATTCTGAAGAGGAGTATTTGAAGAATACATCAAATAATGTAAATGCTTGGAATCATTAGCGAGCGATGATGCAACGAAAAAAAAGAATTACTCTATCGCGGAGATAATAGAAGCTAGCGAAGAATAAAAAGCGCGTAGCTAGGTAAGGGTTATGTCAGTTGGATAGCTCGCAACCAGGAAACCAAGAGATAGATAAAGACAGATACTTGGGTCTTAACGTTGTCTTCCGATTCCGCGAGAGTTATATAAACTTCCACTTTGGTCTCTCCCTCTCAAGTCTCGACTAGGGCATTAAAGTCCGCGAGCTCCCGCTGCGTCGAAGTGGAGAGACGGTTTATCGTCATTTTTACGATCCCCTTGAGAATCTCGCTGGTCTTGCTCTCTCTCTCTCTTTCTCTCTTTCTGTCTCTTGGATTATACGAGACTCACCGAGCGAAACCTCTCCCAATGCAAAGGTATAGATGATTTTCCTACAACTCTTTTTTTCATCTCTAGACATACTCTTCTCTCGAATGATAAACTAGCTAAAATAGTTGCATCGAGTTGACCACGTACTTTGTTTTTACTATTTCTCTGAGTGCTCGAGGTACACGTGCGTCCCTGTACGCGAGTATGTATACATGTAGATGGTACAATTTGTAATACGGTGCGCGTTACCATGCTTTACGAGTCTTGATTATACAACTCGGTTAAGAGGTCTACGGTTACCGACAAACTTTCCCATATTTTACAAGCCTTTGTACTTTATGCCTTCGTTAAATGTTTAATCTTGATAACTTTAGCTCTATACGAACTCCCGGCTCCCTATACCTTCTGGTTGTATAGTCTCCGTGTAACCGGTACACCAGTCTACGACAACCAGGAAAATCGATATTAATTACCCGAATTATTAATCAGCTTTACCACGCGTTTACGAAATTCATGACAATCGGTCTACTCTGGCAATAACAAGACGAATTACTTACATTACTCATACCGTGTCTATCAACTTTATATACATATATTCATAAACTACTTTAATGGACAAAGCAATCTAGAAGAATAACAATACAGCAATAGCGCGGCGAATCTCTGCGCTTACTGTAACGTGCCTTTCTTACGATAACGTTGCCACCGAGCCACTTGAAACTCTCGAAAACTATCTCAACCTTGGCTTTACGTAATATAACCGACAATATAAAGTAACCGAGACCCAAAGAATGTATTTTCCTTTTTCTCTCCAATTCTTACTTTCCTTCCGAAACAATATTTTCCTTCCTTAAACGCGAACCAACCGCTGAATGAAACTAATATTCTTTGAAGGCTCTTCATTTGGTCACTCACTCAACTTTGTATTATTAGTATCTTGAATTTAACGACGGATTGCTGTTTAAATATCATAGACTACATTGTTAAAGCACATTGCTTATTATCTTAATGAATTAATAACAGACGAAAAAAAGACGAAGTATTTTTGTAAAAATTAAGAAATTTCTACATGTCATTATTACCGATAGAACAATACAAGCTCATTTTTTTATTTGTGAGCAAAAAATCTACTATTTAGTGAAAAACTCGAATACAAAGGCGGTAGAAAACTAAATAGTGTACGTGTTTATGCAAAGCTACAAGTCAATAGATCAAAGATACCTTCAAAAACGTTTGCATGCAAAATATACATTTTCGGTGCAAACAGTTTGGAGTATGTTGTTTTTGCGTTGACATGACACTTTGTAAAATTCTATTACCTAATGCTTCTGTATTCAAGTTTTTCATAAAACACTGTACTTTTTAAAGAGATGTAGTAATTAATTATAAGTATCAGGTAGACCACTTCATTAAGTATCTAGATTATTATCTAGAATTTTGTTAAATTTCTTCAGTCTATTTTAATACTGTTCCATTATCTCATTATATTACAATTAATTTTCTTACGTTTGACGTAAATCTTAATTAATTTAGTAGTTATGTGACTAAACCAACTGTCACTAAAATATTCTAATTCAAATTGTTCGTTAAAAGTTGAGGCATTTCCGCATTATCGAAATAACTTGAATTTCATTACGTACGGTATGTGAGCTACGAAAGAGACAATGAAATTATAGAAGAAAGATCTAGGACAATGGGAGTACAAAATTGTGAAACGAATGAGCATAAAAGTAAAAATGGAAAGTCAAGAAAAGCAACTCCGTGAAATAATAATACTAAGAAGTAGAAGATGAACATTTCAAGAGGTGACTGTCTCAACGAACCACCCGCAGCTTATTTAACTCGAACTTTCCCGCTCTTTTCTTCTCCTTTCTCTATTTTCGTTCGTGAGAGTTTTCGGTAAAGGCCCGTGCGAGCGCGCATTTAAGTGGTCGACCTAAAAACTGACGCAGGACTTCTCTGTCCCTTTGCGCTTTTTTCGTCTTTGTAGATCTATACACATATATACACCTAGCGATTCTCTTAATGAGAAGATGCAACTTCTTGCTTTGCCTTTTTCATGCATAGTTCTTGCTTGTCAAAAGGAAGAAACCAGATGTACGTGACTCGACAACTTAACAGATTATGTTTTCGTTGCACGATACGAGTCTCCAGATTTCGTGCCGATCAAACTTTCATTGAGTTTTCCGCAATAATCACACAACTTGTTACTTATTTTTCTTATAGATTACCCAATATTGCGTTTTGAAATCCTAAATAATTTATCAATGTTCAACATTTTTAAAACTTCTTATTGTTCAAAGTTTTCCTAAGACGATTTACAACCGATGTATAAAAAATAAAAACTAAGCAAAATAATTATTCTGTAAATAAAAAGTAGTACATTTTATTCTAATTTTCATTAATCATCTCTATCTTTCAATTACTTTAATCTAAAAAGCTCTTTGACTATACTTGTATACTTATTGAAATGATGGTGACTTCAAAAAGTTCCTTTGAACTGTATGCTTTTCACATAAAACTGAAATTCCTAATAAGGCTTCGTCTTTAAAAATATATTTTTATCTTAGAAGAAAAACTGAACGAATAAAATTATAAAAATTTACTCAAATTTTTAATTGGTTCATAGAAGATATTTTTAGAAAAGCTGCTAGTTCTTCATTCTCATTTGACTCCTTCTACAGAAATTCGTCAAGATTTTATTGAATGAATAATGATGAACATTTTTTAATTTATAATTAGTTTGCACAAAAAAATTTGCACATTTTAAAGCTTTTAATTCCGTGAATTAAAAGTTTAACAAGAATAACGGTCATCTGTATATTACACAGAAAAGAAAAGAATAGATGGATAGATCATTATATCAAAGTGAAATAAAGTAAAAAGAAGGGACACAAAGAATCGATCAAATAAAAGATCGGGATACACATCTACTCAAGTTATGCGCACATTCACCGGAAACGGAGGTTCCATGAAAAGGGATTACGCAAGTTAGGGCTTGGCCATAAGGACGCGAAACTGAGGCATCGCATGTACCGATGCAACCTGTGCTCTCTCCGGTAATAGGATTAACAAGTTGCTCGTTTCGTCAAAGCCCTAGTAGATGGAGAAGCTGCGCTTCCGATGCATGGCGTTTGTAGCTAAATATTACAATTACCACTCAAATTTATACCAAATTTATCGCAAACGCGAGGCTTAATATGCAAAATGAAATTGTTTTATGCAATTTAATTTAAATGAATATATTAAGGAATATTTTAGCATACTTGTACAGTAGTTTCTATATTCGTATTGCATTCTTATTTAATTATATTCTTCATTTATAACAACTGGTTATATTCCATCACGTCAAATATGATTATTACGTTGCAATTCTATTTTTATTAGTCAAGTACGTAAATGGAGTAATTATTAGTTATCGTTAAAAAAATTGTGCAAGAAATCCTAGATTTTGATTTGGGTGGAGACGAAAAATAGATTACAAGCTTCATTTATATAGTATAAGTCCGATAATCGAACATTTTGTGGGTACAGACAGTCTCTCGATTTCTGCACCAAGTTTCTTCAGTAGTATCAGCTACCTGCGGCCCGATAATCTCAGAGCGAACGTCGTCAATAAAATTTCAACTCGCAGGAGGAAATCCTCGTTTGGTATGAGACACGCGTTTTTTGCACGTGTACTCGATGTATAAGTGCACACTTGGTATGTGAACTTACCTTATACGTTACATATACGTATGCCCAATTGTGCCATGAGCGTGCCCCTTTTGCTTTTACTTCTCAGAAAAAGGGACGTAGTTTTTTTATTTCCCGTGTAGAGTATATCGTTCTGGATGTTGTAAAGTCCACAAGTTATTACATTTTTATTATCATAGTTCAAGAGTCATCGTTAAGGTAAAAAAAAAAACAAAAAGTTTAGTGTAATTTATTTTATGAATGAATACTACGAATGAAGCATTCCGCGTAGAATCTACATTTGTCACTTTTAACTCTCACATCCGTTATTATGCTTGGAATGTAACATTATTACATTCCAAAGCTAAACGGAAACGGATGCACGTACAAAATTTTACATACTTGTAAATGTTTTGGTTTCAAGATTATTTCTTCTTTATCACCGCAATAAAGTTAAATCTTCGCGGAGAGCAAGTTAATTAATATATCGTTTCTATATTAAAATAATTTAAATAAATAAAATATCAAAGTAATTTTTACGTATCTAACGTGAAATATGCAATTAAAAAAGAAAAGTTTCATCTCGTGCATTCGTATAAATCAAGTATATTTTTGCCAAAATAGTTCGGACGATCGTGACCGGACTGCTCGCGTAGGTCACCAATCTGCAGCATTCACAAAGATGTAACATAGCTTGGAAGATCGAGGATGAAATGAAATGCCCGCATGTTCTTACGTAAATTTCTAGCGAGGTCACGCGCCGTACGTGCAAACTATGAAATTCTGTAATTTCGGCCTCCCGCAGGTGCGATTTACGCGAATCTACCGCTAATGTGTCACTTGGTAGGTTTTAACCTGGTAGATCACTAAGTTGAATTACATTCGAACTACGTTACACCGCTCAATTTTTGTTTAACAGCTTTTACGCTATGCATTTTTCACAAAATTATATAGATTTATAAAAAAATATTTATGCAAAAATTATAATTAAATTATTTAGTTGAAAAATTTTGGCAAAATTAGTAAAATCCACGATTTAACGAAGTTTTTGACATAAAAATGATTTCAATAAAAAAATGGTTAAAATACATTGCAAATATAGTATCTACTTTATTGTAAATTATTAAAAATAATAACCCTTCGGATAATCAAACCTCCAGTAATTTACTCCGAATTCTTTTGCTCTACTAACTGAACTTTTGATATTGTTGATCTCATTATTTTAAATTAAGTTTAAATAGGAAAACAATTTAAGCAAACTTTAAATTTCATAAACTGAATTGAACGTATTAACATAAATAATAAAGTAGATGACTTCGAAGTAAAAAGTTAGAAGTTCGAATCTACGAATAGGTCAATAAAATAATTTAAAGTACATGAAGTATCATTTTTTTCAACGAATGTTAACTATTTTTACTTATAACTTACATAATTTTTACGTCGAAAACCTTGAAAACGTAGATTCTGCTCATGAGTTACGATTTTGTTAAGATTTTGCAAATAAAAGTTTTCAGATCATTTTCGCATACATTTTTTCTGGAACGGGGTATTTGTAAAACAATCGCTAATCAATGTGGAAAGAAAAATGTACATAAATAAACAAAAATATAGTATTTTTCTTATTCAGTTCATTAGCTGAATTCAAATACCTTCCGCAATCAAGTACATGTAAATACATCTATCATTACGTTCGAATGAATGTAAAGCGAAGCTATACATAATGCTTACGGGTCAGTAATTATACGCAGATATGGAATTAAGTGACAACTCAAAATTAGGTCATTTGCGAAGCATCGCGATAAATGAAAATTGGTATATCATGAATTGCCGCGACATCCTATACTCACATTAATTTTTAATCTTCGTATACAAGTTTCGAAATTGATACGAGTTAAGACAATGGCTCAATATCACTTTTTCAATAATTTATGATTAATATTTTTTGTAATTTACGCTTTTCGCATACTATTTATTAACAGTGAAGTATCTATTTTATAGATTTGAAGATTAAGCAGATCAAACTTAAAATTACTCTAAAACTGTGATTACGATAAATCAATAATCATATTTTATAAAAAAAGGAAGTGCTCTAATATTACACGTTACATGTATTACGATTGAGTAGAGCGAGATATTCGTCGAGGAAAACGATGTTGCACGTTTCAATCGGAATTGTCGGGAAACGTTAGGATGTGCTTCGCCCCCACAGGAAGACCGAACGTGGATAGACAAGTTCGACTACCTAGAGTACCAGTCAACTTGAGTATATACGCGCGTCTGTAATTTTCCTCGTTTACGTTAGTTTTCCTCAGGCGGTGCTCCTGCGCGATAATTGCGGATCGTCTGGATGATAGGGTGAATTATGTTCCCTACTTACGCTTATGGAGAACCGGAATCAATTTCGATCTAATCGCGGCCCCTCTTATTGGCATTTCATTTTCGAAACTAACATTACTACCATTACGACATTAGTTCGTTCAATTTTACCACTGCAAGTTCTAACTCAAAAAATTAATTTGTAATAGAAAACATTGTATTGCGTGATAATTATATATAGAATAATAAAACTTCATGCATTAAGTATTAAGAATCATTTAATCAGTAAAATCGTAATGACTTGCTGAGACGTGAGAAAGGAGTCGAATAGAACAAAGAAAAGTCATAAATGCGACAATTAATGTATATAAAAAAAAGTTAAAAAAAAAGAGGAAGCGAACGTAAAGCATGGGTATACCAAAGAGTAATGGAGTTACGCATTGGGTTTTGTCGACATGGTGCTCGATCCTGAAAAAGTCATCCGGCAAACTGAATCGTATTTCCGTCACTCGCGATCGTATTTCCGATGAGAGAAAAAAAAATCAACCCTCGGAGATGCGTGCAACGAGATGACAAAATTTGAGCGCGCTTCCAAGCGCGAATATCGAATTGCCAAACCGTGATGCGCGCGCTTCATCGCGCGACGATCGTAGACCCCTTGGCAAAGAATGCAAAACCGTGTATGGTTAATTAAAAAAAGTTGAACCTCGACGGCTGACCGGCAGTCTCCGTTCTCTCCAGTTTTACGAGGCGCTCATTCACTTCCTCGCAGTTGATGCGTTTTAATATTTCACCCCATGGAATCACCATGTATGAACGCAATGGAATTATATACGCAAATTATTATTTCAACGGTAGTTTAACCGAAGTTTCTTCTCGCGAAATTGCAGAAAGTTTGATTAACCGTCGGGTACTAATATATATTGTTCGAATAACTTTGTCAATTCTTCGAATTATCGTATGTTGCTAAATGTATTGATTACTTATGTAGAATTTTGCATACGGTTATCCAATTCGAGTATTATAATAATTCACCAAATACACGCACACATGCGCACACAATATTTACATTTTTTAATGATTAACTAACCGAAAATATATATTAAAATATTGTATCTATTTTCATCAACACTGTTAGCTTTTATATTACAAACACTTGCGTACAATTTTGTTACTTTAAAAGAATAAAGAAAAAAAATCATATATTTCGGTATCACTACCAGAAGTCGAAGAGAGAACATTCGTGCTTTCGTGACAGTTCTAACCGTTATATCTAAACGTCCGAGAGTGTATATGCTATTGGGAAATAGAGCAATCGTCCTTTTTGTGAATATTGGTTAGGTACACTAGAAAGAAATTTTATTTGGACTATTGTAGAAAACTGATATTTATCAAAACATTACTTTATATATATTATTGTGTTGAATTAACGCACTTATGTGAAGTATAAATAAATAATTATTGTTACTAAAAATATCGGAATGCAGCTCTATATTTTGTTAAACATGCGCAAGATATACCTATAGTATATAATTTTATATAATTATTAATAATTTTAGTTGTTAGATTTTTTTTCTAGTTTATGCATCAGCTATACGTCAGGAGGTGGCATGTATACAGATAGAGGACACTCTGTAGTATTCGATCCTTGGTCGTGAGGCGTAAAACTGACACTCGTGACATTTATTGCTCAACGCGCGTATACCAACCCTCTCGTATGTGTGTGTACGTGTATCTATATATACGATGGCCGTTTGTTTACGGGTATCCACTTTTATGAACTCGCGAATAGTTGCGGGTCGAGTGATTATTTTCTTGACGGTGTTGCGGCTTGTATACCCTCTTCCCTCCCGACACTCACCACCCTCCGACTATTTTTACGATAGCGCGAGAATTCACCTTGATTGGGAATTCAATTTTGATGGGATTTGACGCTTTAACGGTTACAAAAGAGATGGAAGATTTTTGATTTCAATCTACAACTGTTGGAAACTCGTATAATTTGATTTGTAGACTTATTCGAGTTATTTTCAAATGCACAATTTATATTCAAGTGTTATTTTAATTATTCGTTTATTTAATTTTAATTGTTAATAAAATAAATTTGATTGACAGTTAATAGTAGGATTTTTTCCTTAACTAATATATATATATATGCTATAAAGTTTAGCAATAATCATCGTAAACTCTTTTGTTCCATAATTTTTTATAGTACAAATCGTCAAGTCGCATTCCCTTAATTTTCGAAACGTTAGCTGCTACCTGAGTAGTTTCGGACTCTAATTCGGTAGTGTTATTCGAGAGCGGTGTTCAACTCGTCGGGGTTGAAGGTGAAGATTCGAAACGAACAGACAGATAGATAGAGAGTAGAAGGGAGAGGGAGAGAAAGAGAGATAGAGAAAGGAAGATATATATATATATATATATATATAACGAATAGGAGGCTTTCGGCAATACAATCTATGCCTAACAAAACCGCGAATAATCGACCGCAGAACCGACAACAACTTTACACATCCTGTAATTTGCGAATTACCACTCAAATTTCACATTGCTTTTTCGCATATCACTTTTTCAAATTTTTTCATACAAATATAGATTTATATGTTACACATACACATTCTAACTTATTCTTAATTATCTTGTTCATTAATTATAAAATTAACGTTATACCTCTAGTTCATTTTTTCCTTCACATGTTCTCTTATAACTTTTAATCGAAGGAGTTGTTTATCAACACAAAACTTTCCGTATAACTACTCACAATAAAAACTTGATCTCGGTTCTTCGTTCGAATCGCGCATGTGTGCGATGAACGCCAACAGATTCACATTAATTAGACTGAGAACTGCACAACTGCAGAAAGCTCGCGCGTTCATCCGACGAAATATTGATGTACCACCAGATAATTATATAGATACACGTGTTAAGATTATTCATCGTTATACTATTATAAATTGAATTTTTTTTCTCTTAAATAAATAATGACTTTTTTTTCTAAATACGTCTTCTATTAAATCTCAATTTTGTAACAACGTGTAGTTAATATACATTATTTTGATAACTATCATATTAATTAAAGGTTTCTCGAGCGAAAAATGTGCGTTTATAAGAGCTTACCAGTTGACTAGTGACAATGCGTGTGTTATAATGAGATCCTACCTTTGAATAGTAGACGAAGTGCGACTTGCATTAAAAAAGTTTCAACGCATATACTCATTAAGCATGTGAAACGAAGTTGCAACTTTTATAATAGTACTCTTCTGTTATGTGACATAGAATTTATAACTGAAGCAATTAAGTGTAGATAAAGGATACTGCCTTCAACTTTTTTTCATAAAAACGTTAGAAACTAATTTTATACGAAACTTTTCCATCAATAATTTATACAAGGACTGTTTTTCGTGCTGTAATGTGACAAATTACACATTACAAATATTTTATTTCACGAAATGCATCGGTAAATAATCAGTTGAACTGGGTTAAAAGCAAATTAAATGGATAGGTTAGCTGACACTGAAAGGGAGAGCGAGGGGGGGGCGAATGAGAGAAAGAAATAGTGTGACAAGGACCGATATAATTAGAAGATAAGAACCTAGAAGCCATCGGATTCAGGAAATGTAAATCCTGAAATATTTGCGAGTTAAAGGGTTCGTCCATTTAAAAGTTACAAAGAATATGCATCATGTACATCGTTAAAAATACGACTAAAAATAATATTTTCTATATTTTATGAATAATTTAAGTTTATTATAAAGCACAATATTCAATCACTGTTCAAGTATAATAGAAATAGCAGGGCTACCATGAAATTGAACAACGACGTTGTACGTGGTAAGACGAATGATAAATCAAATTAAATGCTCGGTATTCGCAATTATTAATTCAAGCTTTGTGGCCCTATTTAAACCAGTCCCATATCATGAATCTCAATTAGGACAGGGTCTTGGCCGTAGGAGGTTCCGATGCACGCGAGTTTCTTGTTCGCCGATTACAGACCTCATCGGCAATGTTCGAATAACGGTAGTCTAGATGACAATCTCGACAGCATCTTTCCGTCCTTAGATTACAGTGACTTGAAGCAGCTGTATTTGCGATTTTCATTTTTAAATACCTGGACAGTTACTTCTCAATTTCGATGCAGTATTTAATTTATAACGCGTTTCCGTGAAGTAACACCTAATAAAAGTATTTGTCGGTTAGAATATCTGTAAAAAATTTAATTTATATAAAAAACAAATAATTGTTTCCACTCGATGAGTATATAGTCTAAGTTAAAAATGAAAGCTCGGGATCGCCATCGTTTTTCGCGAGCAAGCTCGAACAAAAGTTCACGTCGTAAAACCTTCTCGTACGTCGATTTGAACCTTCTCGTAAAAACCCGTGCGTTCAAAGGTGTTGTTAAAAAAAAAAGAAAGAAAGAAAGAAAGAAAAGGGAAAAGAAAAAGGAGGTAACGGAGAAAAGAAAAGCGGAAATAGTGTTCACCGAGTCTCGTAGTAAAAGAAGCCCAAGTTCGAAGCAGAGCCGCGTTAATTTTCATCAGGCTTGCACTATCGCGCATAATTAGGGTAGGTTCAATTTTCATGCATCTTATCTCGTTTACACCTAGGTATACTACGAGGTGTGCGTACCAAAGAAAAAGCCGGTCCTGTCGACACCTTGAACGAGGGAAAAAGAAAGCGAATTCGGTGCACTTCCTCGAGTAACGAGTATGCAAATGAAAGACTAATGGCTCTGCGCTCCCATTAACCCTCTAACCCCTCCTAGAAAGTACAAAAGCTCCGCGCTACCTCTTTCACTTTCACGCGCGGCGGTCTTCCCTCCCACCCGCCACCCCCACTTCTTCAACCAGTTAGGTACGCGCGTATTTATCGCCCACTCGCTTTATCTCTCCCGCTCAATTTCTCTTTTCTACAGATCCTTCCTGCGTCCTCCCTCTCGTAAATTCATAATGGCACAATGTGAAACTACTTGAGCCATTTACCGCGACGTTAATTCCTCGACTATCCTCTCGTTCTTTTCCGTAACCTGAGAACACTCGGACCGATGCGCCTACTTTTATACCTTTTTCTTAGCTCTATTATCGTTCTTGGTACTTGTTTTAGTTGTTATTATTCTTTGTGGCGATGGAGAAACGGCATACCGCGCCACCCGAATTTCGGATCGATTTTCTCGAAGCTAGGTTATCTCTCTTACGCTGCTTACTTCGAGAAAATGCTTTTCCTTTTAATTCTCGTGAACTCTATACGGACGGTCGAACGTACTGGTAGACGTTTCAAATTGGTGGTTTAATTGAACGACACAAATTTAACATTTTATTATATTTTATAAAAGAAAATTCGTAAACTTACGTAAATAATAAGAAGATAAATGGATGTATCCATGGAAGCATTGTTTTCTATAGAATTTGAATTTTCTGCAACAATTAATAATTTTACGATCTGGTTTCGTATAGTTTCACTGTTACCGAACAGTTCAGGAGTTAGAAATGCCTTTATAGTCATGTTAACTTCAAAGGTATTTACGAGAGTTGGTATCGATTATTAACTTATCTATCTCTTTGGAATAGCGAATATTATTACTCGGCGTATTATAGACGTAAGCCTCGAAAAGCCATGATCGTTTAGCAATATAGATAAAATAAAATAAAATAAAAAATGGAAAAGACTATACTTGAGACGCTTGAAATAATTTATCTTTTTTATTTATGTTACAGAAGTCGAGTACGAACCTCTGGGGTGATTGGATGGGAGTGATGCACGGTGACGAGATCGAGTACGTCTTCGGCCATCCCCTAAACGCAAGTCTCCAGTACTTGAGTCGGGAGCGTGATCTTGCTCTCAAGATGATATTGGCCTATTCCAGTTTCGCGCAGCATGGGTAAATTTATTTTACTTCTACATGTATATCAGTTGCTTTCATGGGATTGACCATAACTTCTAGAGTGTTTAAAAAAATCAAAAGTATAGGTAATGCATACTCCCAATGTATTATTTATCTATGCTTATGATTTTTTCCTCGAGAATTTATCCACCAAAGAAATTCTAAATATTTATTACAATTATATATTGATATTTTTTTATATAAACTTTGCAGAAAACTATATTTTATTGGCGAATGAAACAGTATTACAATTTCACATTCTAACATAATATTTTCTTGGATCAATAAGTTTGAGCATTAAAATCTGTTTAAACATTGAATAATACATTTGTTACTGCATATATATATCTTCAAATAGACGTGTCAATATGTACGTTATATGTCCTCCCATCTCTGCTCTTCGACAATTTTACTAGCCCTAATCTTATCGCGTGTTCCTATTGTGATCCATAAGTTCGTTACCACCAAAACGAAGAATCCACTGGCCCGAAACGAGGTTCGTTATGAGAAAATGCGTCGTTACGGTTACTCTATTCTCTATATACAGTCACGCGCGCCTTTGAGAGCGAAAGGTAGATTAAGGCACATTCGAATAAAGAGTACAAGAAAGAGGGAAGAGCAAGGAAAATCTATAGGCAAGAAAGATAGAGAAAAGAAGAGGGGAAATTCGACCCATACGTGACCTGTAGATTTCCGCAGCTTTCGTTGAACGCCTCGGAGAAGCCGCGACGACTCGTCGCACGGAATATCGAATGCACAGAATTTCTCCCCTTCGAACCTCATTCTGCCTACCCTCTACTCTTGAAAGCTCCTCCTCAAACTTTTTTTTTCTACTTTCTTTTACTTGTCCAAACGTTTTGCTCTCCCTAATGGCAATAACCGTAAATTCTCTTATCCTTAATATCGCATCGTCCGATTGGTGAATCTATACTAGATAATCATTTAACTTTATCATTTCGACGCAAATCGTTTATTTAGAATTACACCTTGATAAATCGTTGCGAATCGATCGGAATAAAACCTCGATTTTATCCCTTAATGTTCGAATAATTGCATCGATATTATCTTACTATTAGTTGCAAAGAAAAAAATCCGTTTATGTAGGTATGGAAAAGTATACATTTTTTAATTTTAATTATTTTTAATAAGGTATAATAACGTGATAATACAATAAACTCACTTGATCTATGAACCGTCAAATAGTCAGGTTTTGACTAATTTTAACAGTAACTCTCTTCGTCTAAGGTTGTTAGATAACATTTGTACGTATCGAAAAAGGTAACGGATTCATAGATTTATGCACGGTAGAGTGCGAAACGCAAGGAAAACGTGAAACTCCTTGTGGGAATCTTACGCATGTGAGCGCTTGCAGATGAGAAAAACGAACACGAAACCTCCATTCCAGTGAAGAGCTTCTGAAACTTTCGAGTGGGGACGCTCTCTACGGTTCGTCGCATCGGTATTCGTCAATCGAAATTCTGTTTCCATGGATTACTAAGGAAAAGTAATCATGTTTTATATTATTTTGCCTTTTGAGGTAAAGATTATTTTTTTTTTACTATACAACATTTTTGCTTTTATACCAACAATATAATTTCGAACACAAAGATCAAGTAAAGTTAATAAACGTTAACGTACACTTATTTAGGTGTAATTGAGAATAATAAAAATAGAAAATATGAAAATGTAAAAAATTAAATTTCATAGTTTTAATTAATGCAAATCTCGTAAAATACCATTATCTCGTGTTTTGAATTTCTAAATTTCAGTACATTTGAATTATACATCAGCAAAATCCTTCAACCCATCTCTCGTCCGTTTTCTCTTGTTTTAAACTCATTAACATTTGCAAGAAAACCACTGCTAGTTTTTCAGGAAGAACGATGTTTTATTTATTTGAAAACAGAGGTGAGGCCTCCTATACGTCTGTTTAAACGTGGAGTGAATCACTTTGACCGACTTTCATTCTCTCGCGTATACAACAGTAGTTTGACGAAATCCTGGCAAAAGACCCCTCTATCCAGGATTATTTACGTAAAAGAAAACAGTTTACCCGTTTGAAGGAAATAGTCGAATAGAAACAAATTTGTATATTATATTGATAAATACGTAACATTGCCACTGAGTACAGATTAAACGAGTATTTTGGATCGCGATTTTTTAAGAAATTCATTTGCAACAAAGTATAAGCCATATTTACACGACACGTTTCCCGTTCTTTCCATTGTATAAGATTTATTTATATTTTCTTTTCTATTTAAGGCACGTCTCTGGAAGTACAAATCATATGGCGCGGTCAACAGTCCCCATGCAATTATTTAAATAAATTGCACGAAATTCGATAAAAAGTTTAGCCCACAATCACGCAATTAGCGACGTGAAAAATATCGTAGCGAATTTAAAAATGCAGCCGTTCCAGGCATTCGGCGAAACAGGCACTGCACCTGGCAAGACCAAGGAGTTAATCTCACGCTCGATCATCACCGAGCGTTCCTTCCATCCCTTGCGCAACTTGCCAAGCAATTTACGACACGGATCTACAACGAAGGAATAATCGCGAGCACAGTCTTCGCCAACGAAATAAGCCAAGGGACGAGAATTGCACCCAAGGAGAGAAAAAGAGCTCCTAGGCTAGTACTCATCCTCTTGCGTATAGAACTGAGCTGTAACATCTTTGTACCCAACACCAACTACTATCTTTTTGCAGCTTTTTTACACTCCGAGCCAACTTGTATAATTAATTTCTCCTACTTTCTTCCGCTTACTTTTGCAATTCGGCGAATTTCCATTTAAATCTACTTTTTCACCCTCCTGCACTAACTCTATTTGTTGATAAAATTCGTTGGACAAATTATAGAACACCGGATGAAACAAATGCGTTCGTAAAAAATTGTATATTGTTTCCGTGATAAACCTGTTTCTGTCAAATTAACTGTCCTGAAGAACAATAGAGTAAATCTTAAATTTTACCAAAACAATAACATCTTAAAAAGTTGTAAGTACATTTCAGTGTGAATGCTTTTCCAGAAGATGTTGAGAGTTTACAGCAAAAACAAAAATCTTATAGATATACTTTTTACTTTCGATTGGAAGTTCGTCACATCCCAAGTTGCATTATCGCTTCACAAGTTGGATTAAAGCTAAAAGGATACGAACGGTTGCTAACCTACAAAGCTATTTGAAAACGTGCATAGTTGTCTCAACAGCCATTGGGAAGTTTCGATCGATGCGCAATCACAAAGAAGAAGCTTCCTAAATTCCCGAGCAATATAGTGTAAAACAAAATCATTTTATAGTTATTTCAAATAAAAACAAAAATTTAAATGAAAATCTTGAGGAAAACATGAGGAAAAATAAAAATATGATTGTACATATTGATAAAAAGAATAATCCTACCCTTTTCCGGAAGTATAGTAGAATGAAAGGTATAAATGGCAACGTATAGTCGACGGTTTTGCTGCAACAAGCTGCCGATCTGCTTGCTGGTCGCGGTCAATGAAGCGAGACGCGTTGGGAGTCGAGCACTCGAATATGCATAGGTGCATGCTTTGACGAGCGCGTGCACACGAATCCTTTTGTTGTGCTAATCGGGTGATTGAAATGCTGGCAGGAGTCTTGAGCCATCAGTTTGATTACGGTTCCGGTTATTTTGACATGCGTCTTCCTACTTTTTTGTTTACATTAAGTATGTCCCAAAATTAAATGACATTGTATACAAATTTTTAATTTGTATAATTCTTAAAAAATTTTCTGTTTTCCACCTTATAATACATTTACATTTTTTATATTTTCATGAAAAGAAAAATTCGTTTTAATTAAGTTACAAAATAAATGTATTTAATGTCAATCACTTTGAAATCATCATAAAATAATTAAACGTATAAAATAGACGGTTAACCGATATTAAGAAGAGTTTTTGTAAATATACACGAAACTCGCTAACTTTATATTTATATACACCATATTAAGGGTATTTATATTTAAATTTAAGATTCGATCGTAAATCGAACGAACAATTTATCAAATACAATTATGTTCGTAATTTGATACCTATAGCAGAGACCCATACCATTTCGCATTTCACGATTTTCATTTAAATCCATTATCCAGTAAAAGCCCGGAGGAGAAAGAAAGAAAATCAATTTTTGCAATCGCCTTTTGTCTCGGAGCGATCCGATCTATACGCTAGCTGTACGTTACGAATATAGGTATATACGTAACGAAGAAAAGAACAATTTTTATGCAAGAAAGTGGCTGTCGTAGTAGAATTGATCCTTAAAACGAATTAACGAAAAGGATGGTTGTGCTTTCCCTTCCAGCTGCGCACACCGTTGATGGATGAAATATCTCAGGAATATTGAAGATTTCTATACTTTGATTTCAAAGCATAAAAAATTGAACTTCACGAGTCATAGTCGAAGAAAATTTAATTGTTCAAAATAATGTTAGAATCACAATAAACGAATATAACACTCACGGAATATACAGAAATTTATAAAATCATAAAGTAAGATTTTATTGAATAATTGTTAACTAAATGATTTATTAATATTTAATTCTTAAATAATTTTTTACATTTAAGATTTTCACATCAATTGAGGACATTTTCTAGTCCTAGGTCAAAAAAAAAAAAAAAAAATGAATGTGAAATTGTTACGTGCTGCAAACTCATCAATCACGAGAGCATATTAGCTGCGACACCTATCGATAATTCTATTTTCCAAATATGAGGGAAAGGACGGATGTTAAAGTTGACTTGAATGTTATCGCGGTACTGCGCAATAATCATCCGAGACGACGTTATAATAATATGCAGACACGCAAAACACATTGTTAATGTCGACGTTAGAGCTCAGGACGTTACATGAATCTTCAAAATACTTCCACAACGGACGTCAACGTTAATCGTTGTAATGCGGAACTTTCTATCATGTACATACCCACATGTATTTAAGTTTAAAAGTAATATGTTACTGCACTTTAAATTTATGTTAATGCAGTAAAACTATTGTCTCAAAAGTAGAACAATTCTGAACTTTATACTTATAAATCATTTAATTTATCAAAACTAGTTGACTTAAATTACGTACCTTATCAAAATAAAACACTTATAAAAATAATTAATAAGTTGAGTGAGTGATGCTTGAACGTGCATTATTTGTTATTGAAAATATTAAATTATCAGCCTTCCACAGTCAATTATTTTAAAAACCGTGGTAGTTTTCAATAATGCACCACGAAATCATTCTAAACTAATTTTGGAATGGCCCTAAAAATATATACATTACAAAATCTATAATATTCCGCATTAATATTAATAAGCAGATTTTAATAAACGTCTTTAATTAAACATCTAAAACCTGCGATGTTATAGATAGATCCTTGAACTGATCTCGAAATGGCTATTTTATATATATTTAATACATTTTCTATATTTAAGTGCCATAAAGTGATAATACAGACAATTTTTGTGAGGCTTCCTACAGACACTTTTTCTTCGGTTGGGATTTTGTATTCTGTGAGCGAACGCGAGGTGATTTATATACGAGTGTTTCATAAAATTAATCGGGGAAAAGTTAGCTCGGGAAACACTGGCTATTCCCTGCGGCGGTTACCGTCACGCGCTATACGTCGGATTGCAGTCCTCACACCCGATTAATCTTACATACTCTTATATTGCGACAAACTGTAGATGCATTTTCAATTATTCAATCAGCAATTTACTTTACAGGGTTGAATGTCCGGTTTTTAATAAATCCCAGTTGACCAAATAAATAATAATAGACGACATATTGTATATATCATGATTATTATTATCTATATATATCCGTATTAAAAATAACCTAAAGGTTAAGCTTTACAGTTTTAGCTTTGATAATGAATTTCGATGTCTCAACCGTTGTAAACAGTTGAACTTAAAAGATTCTTTTATTTACAGAGTGCCGATAGTGGATGGTGGGGAATGGCCACCATATACGAGGGAGAAGCCTAACTATTATATTTTTAACGCCGAAAAGAACGGTTTGGGAAAAGGACCGCGTACGACCGCTTGCGCGTTTTGGAACGAATTCCTGCCGAGACTGAAAGGAGTACCAGGTGTGTAATATCTTATCGAATTAATCTCTGTCACTTTTAACTTTTCCCGTTCCTCGCTTATACTTCTTAGTCTTGTTCATCCAATGCAGTCCTTGGAAAATTGCAACTTGCGACCTTATTAACTTTTGATTTATATTAATACTCTCGAAATCTTGGTGAACAATCGAATAATAATGAAATAATTGATGAATTGCAGATCCATCGCCAGAATCGTGCAGCGGAGCGATAACCTCGAGCGTATCGGGAAGCGCGAGAAGCCTGCTTAGCCAGGTGACACTGACGGCTTCATGGCTAGCAGTGATTCTCGGATCAGCGATTGTACAGCCAGTCGTACGAATTGTTTAAGGGAAAGGGTAACGGCGCCGCGAGGACGACGCACCGATCTCGCCGATACCGAGAAATGGATCGCGCAGGTTCGCGATTAAGAGAGTCGACGGTCTACCAATAAGAGGGCTCGTGGTATCAGCCCTCGTCCCGAAGGAATCAATCCTCGGCTCTGAGATGTTGTTTACCGATAAACCAGCTGAAATACATTCGGATAATAATAACTCGTCGAATGTGGTTTGCCGATATCCGATCTGCAGGGATCGAGGGAGCGCATTCGTTACCCACCTACTCAACACGGTATTACGCTTTGGCATAACTTCGAAGGCTTCGCACGCGTTAACGCGGGAAGGCGCGATCTAGAAGACGGGATCTATATAGATGGTCAGCTCTTCCGAGCAAGTAGTCGCTTCGTTCTCCCTGGACGATCAATGTTACCGGGGACGTCGTGCTGCTCCCCGTTGTCTCTTCTCGATTTGTGATTTATTAATTTTTTACGGAGCTTTCAACGGACAGGTGCGCGAGACAAATGACCGAGTGAACGATTGTTGTACGGTGCGCGACGTCCCCTCAAAACGCTATGGCCTCGCGTACCTGTAGATTAACGTCACGGATACAAACAAAGAAGAGGCATTCGGTCGAACAAAAGGGCTCTCGGCCCGTTTAGCTTCTTTATCATTATTCCAAACCTTCGTTTATGTCTCTTACGGATACGTGAATCGATCGGTCGTGATTTTATCGAACTTTTCGAAAAATAGTTGAATCGAATGACACAACCAAATGACACGTGTGATTGAAAAATTTATCTTGTAATTGAGAACCGCGAGTGCACGAGTATCTCCTGTCGATTACAGAACGATCGATCGTTTCACGTTTACAAAGATAATTGTCGAACAAATTTTATATAGCAAGTTATTCTTTGGTCGAAAATTTAAATATTGTTACTATAAGAAAATATATAATTATTCTGACGCATAGTAGCATTATTCGTACGTATTTATAGTGCCGAACCTACGAAAACGATCGTTGTTAACGAGATGCGAAGAACAAAATGAATCAAAATGTAAGAAAATAAATCCGGAATGTCGCCAACTAGATAATGTTATATATTGGTATAGGGAGAGTGCGCGTAGGAATGACGAGAGTGCGAGACCGGTTGAACGATGAATAAGCGTTTAGTTGACGTACACTAGGACGAGGTAAAATGAGAATAACCATACCGAACAATGCTCGAGCATGCGCAAGAATATGAGTATGAATATGAATTCGTGTTTATGTCATTTTCGCTGTAGGATCGTTATCGCGGTAATGTGTGACGTACAGTACTGTCAAGTGTAGCTAGGCTTATCTCCCGAAGGTAGTTTACGAGGCGATACGTAGGAGAGGAGCCGGTGAACGGCGAAAATAAAAAAACCGGAGGTGAGGACGAAGCGAAATACAGTAACGAGTGCCTGTTGGATCGAGGTCAATTTTTTCCGTTCCTTTACGTCGCTTCGGTTATCGTTGTTGCTCCTTTTTCCGCAGTTACGGTAGTAATGGAGGGTACACACACACATACACACACACGCGCGCGCGTAAGACGGGATGCAAGGACAGTCGAACGGTACGGAAGGTGTGCGTATCAACACAGTAACACAGTAGAATTATAATGTCCGTGCAAGAACAACTCGTCAAACGAAGTTCGAACCGAACGGACCGACACATGCGCACGTATGCACATCGATCGAAGCCTAAACATTATCTATCGCCCAAGGCGTTGCAATATTTACATATATAATATCTTATAGGTATGTTATATGGTATTTGTACATGCCTGTGTTTATAGGTGTGGCTCTGTGTACATGGGGGGTCCGTGTGCGCGTGTTCTCCTCTGTGTGTCGTGTGCGTGTGTGTGCGCGCTTTGTCGAAACGAGTCATCCTCGGTGCGTGAGCGCATAACCGCGAGCAGCGCGAGTATCTCGCGAACGATGTACAATTTGGTAAATAGGGGAAATCTAACTTATATAAATAAGAGTGCTTGGTTGAACTCGTCGCGTTCCACGATTTCCCGAGCCGACGCTTATTACTGCTAGTAAATTGTAGTGTAGAATCTAATCGATAGACGATCGGATGTGCATCAGATATACGTCGTCGGTGTAATGTGTAATACATACGGCCGATGAATTCAACACAAGCATTCTCAAATGTACAATCAATGAACTGAACGAAACAATGCGAAATGGAGAGGAGAGTGACTCGTTGAACATGCATGGCATCGAAATCGAGGGTGAGGGTGAAACAAAAACTAAATAACTGCGCTCGCGTGGACCGATCGTGTCCCGGCACGCGATATAGGCGTCAAGGATCTTGTTTGTCGAATGGCACGAATCTTCCATTTGGTACATATCACCCGTAGATTTAAACAAATACAAAATAAATAAATAAATGAATAAATAAATAAATACATATATATATATTATGCAGTATCAGAAGTAAATATATATATATATTATGAATATACGTATACAAATGTGTGGGTGTAAGGAAGAAGCTTAAAAGGAACAAATGAAAAAGAATAAATCATTGAAAGAACGAACGTATTTTGACCAAAACCTAGGAAATCACTGTGCAATTGATCAGGCACTGCGTTACGTTGATAACAACAAAACGAGTCGAATAAAAGAGCTGGAACGAAGAGAGGTCACAAAATAATTTCGTAGCCATTTACGG
Source organism: Theocolax elegans (assembly GCA_026168455.1). Classification (NCBI taxonomy): domain Eukaryota; kingdom Metazoa; phylum Arthropoda; class Insecta; order Hymenoptera; family Cerocephalidae; genus Theocolax; species Theocolax elegans. The sequence continues at coordinate 97,095,863 of CM047425.1, forward strand.
GCTCGATAAATTACGGTATAAAAAATATTTATAAAGAAAAGGTACTCTAAATATATGCGGACATCTATATCTTTTACTCACAATTTTGTTTTATGGAATAGATCTGCAATATATATATATATATATATATATATACCGTAGCGTGTTCGAGCTTATTAATTTATAAAAAAAATCATAAGATTAAAAAGAAACGTCCTCGCGTATAGGATCACAGCTATAATTTATCTTACATTAATCAAAATGTGAGATAGGTATATTTTATTTTTTGAAAAGAGTTAGATTGTGCATAGCCTACAAGAAAAGTGTACCGTTAAATATTAAAGAGTTGATGAGTATAAGTGTCTCAGTCATATTGATATATGTTTAAATAAAGCTTTCTTGTAAATATAATACTTATACATTCGGCGCACACGCATATACACGCGTACATTCACACGTACCCACACACCCTCACACCCACACACACAGACACACGAATGATAGGATACGCATTGACACTCGCAAACAAACCTCGCTTTGGTAAAGTTGTAAATAAGTAATTATCCAAATCTGATGTAAAAATTGAGTATACGTGAGTCCGATGTGTTACGAAACGCTAAGTTATCAAACGTGTATGTGAAGTATAATTCGATATATATGGCACAATAAACCACACGATAAATTTATATATACAAATATATACATATATATATATACATACACATATATAAATATATAATTAGGACAAGGCAATTAATTTTTTCGAGGTACATTAAATATCCGTACGATCGTTTGACTATTACAAAAAAAAATCCAAAATGTAATTGTTTGAATACAATGTAGAGCATAAATTAGTAATATACAGTACATTATGACATGAATAAATAAAAGCATCTCAGGATATTTAGTTGCTTAATCCTTATATTTACGTGCATAAATACACCGGCGCACAATCTCTCTTCTAAAAAAGACACATTTACTGAATGCAAACAGACACCCAATGTTTCACGTGCACTCACCCACAAGCACATACTCATAAGCACACACATACGCATACACACGTGTACATATATTTTCACAAAGTTGCATAAGGCGAAAGTTATTTTTTACGAAAGATCAGAAGTGATGGTTTAGATAACTTGAAAAAAAATTAAATATAGTAAAAGAGAGAAAAAAAGTTTGTAAACTAAATATTTTACAAAGGGCAGAGAATACTAGAATAAAAATGTAGACTTTTTCATTTTAAAATTGTCATGTGCAAAGTGAATTGATAGTTATTGAAAAGAAAGCATGTATAAAATTGATAATTTTGTAACACGTTGTTACCTATTTTTATTTGATCACGTATTAATTTTTAAAATAATAATAAAATGATGCAGATATTACAAGGGTATTAGTTTTATTGTAGAAAAATGTTAATTAATTTAATGAAAAAATTTCCATGTGCTCTAGTATACTCTTTCCTGAACAAGACAGAAAGTTAGCTAGCAATTAATTATGCGTATACGCGTGTGGCGTTACGTTGTTGTAGAAATAAATATGTATTCAAGTAAAAAAAAAATAATAATAAAGACGATGCGAATATGAATCGCGGAGGTTCGACTCGGTGAACTATGCTTTTATTACAGGGTAAAAGTCATTTATAGAACGGAAAGATTGCGAGGGTAAAAGGTACGACAAGAAAAGATTCGGGTAACAGGAAATAAAGTCACTAGCCGTGCGAAAAATCTGTAACCCATTTTATCTAAAAATGTGATTGTAGTAATCCACAATATTCACATATATTTTAAAGCTTCTTGCATAAGAAGTTTTTATATTTTACTACTTTAATACGTGTATAATACAATAACTATGAGTATTTTAGAAAAATAAAAATGTAACTGTTTTTACGATGTGAAATGTACGAAAAAACTGACAAATATACTTACAAATTAAAACAATTAAAGCATTAATTCTTAACATATTTTTTGCCAGATTACACGAATTAGGTATTTATTGAAAATGATATTTAAAAATTTGTTCTTTGTCTAAAATATCTTGAAATAGTTCAAGAAATCAGAATGAATATTAATGGAGATTAACAATAGTATTTTAAATGTATTGTGTAAGTGTACAGAAAATTAAATATTTGCATTGCACGATAAAAAATAAGCGTGGAAGGAAAAATTAAAGTTCTTTTACATATAAAATGACGGAAGAGAAGTTTCTTTAGAGAACATGCGCATTGCTTCTTTTTCATGCTTTCTATTCCAGATTACTCGAGTATAAAATAATAAATGCGCTTTTTTCTTATTAAACATTTGCAAACACTTGAAGAGATACAGCTAACCATGTGCAATTTTTAAACACAATACGCCCGTGTTTTTTTGAATATAATTATTTACGTACTACTTTGACTAATATGTGCTTTATAATCAGTGAATATGCGAGTATCGCTTAATTTATTAATAAAATATCGAAATTTAAACATTTTAGGATAAAAGTGTGAATTCTTTTACGTAACTGGATAAGTCGGCTATACACATGTTTGCAAATTCTGCTTACGGTTTTGTTGTTAAAAGTTTATTCGATATCAGAAAAAATATTTTCAAAATGATTATGGGCAAATCCTATTACCTCTATCCGCTCAGAATATCAGAAACCGCAAACGTATCTTCAGTTTCGTACGCTTCCTTCGATCACGTTGATGTCAAACGCGTCAATGTAGGTAAATACAAAATAAATGTTGATGCCAAAAAAACGAAATTATTCCGTGCACGTATAGCCCAGCGAAAATCGAAAATATGAACACACCCACGTAAGCTCTGAAGGTCGTATATAAAAATCGCAAGTTTTGCAATATACTCTAATTAAACTGATCGGTCATGCGTAAAAGTTCGCTTCGGCGGTTTTCGCGCGTCACGTCGGCTCTTTCAATTTTGATTATATACCCTTCGTGATGCACACCTAGGTTTCGTTGATCAAAAACATGTATCCATATACCAGTTCGAATAAATAGTTGGTTATCAATTATTTGCGGTCGATGACTAGAGTCATGGATTTTAACGGATCAAATAAAATACATCGTACATTCAGTAATAATTATTGCATCTTGGTTATTATGTATGGCTTCAAAGATTGTTTATTACACATTGATTTACTTTTGCTTACTAAAAACGTGTGAGATATAAACAAGTTAAATGAAACAATGATCATTTGTTTAACAAGGTACGCATAAATGACTAATATTCAATTAATGTGAAAAGACAATCAGTGTTGTTACAGTTTATTTTGTAAATTTGCAATTTAAAGTCGTTTAAATACAAAACTACGAGATATTTTGTTAGATATTATTAATTAAGTAATATCTCGAGAAGGAAAATAAAAAAATTAATAAGCTAATTTAATATTAATGGGTTGATGCGCGCATTGTATACTTTTTATTGATTATATACAAAAATATATGTAGGTGAGTAATAAAAAGTTTGTCAATTAATGAAGGCAATCTGGTCGACGAATTACTAGCACGTATTTTACTACAAAAATTTGTTTACATAAAATTTATAACATTCCATTGCTTTGTATGTTAGTTGCAAATAGATAAATACTAACAATTTATTGAATACACAGTATTATAATATAAAATTAACACTAATTTCCTGTTTTCATTTGTTACTGGAAGATAAATGATAAAACATATAATATTGTATAAAATAAATGTTGCAGTTTCGATAGACAATCATCTAATCCATTGATCGTGCACTATAGTTTAAAAAATAATGGTTCACTTTTGTGGTGCAATTGATTAGCTCAATTGGTTGTTGATACATAAAGCGAAATTACTAATTTATAGAAGCCAGCAAGAGAAGTAATCAAATATTCGTTTGTAGATTTAAAAAAGGTATTTGAAATTGAAATAGATATCTACATAAATAGTTGCGTTACTTTTTTTTTGGTAGCCCTTGCAATAAGGTACGAATTAGAAGATACGTTAGGAGACAAAGGGAATTTCAATTCTGTATAATAAGATATTTTTGAAAATTGATACGACACTTATGTCAATTAATAATATATCATTCAAACTTAAAGATGGAAAAAGGTTGTATTGTAACATTGTTTCCGAGACGGACCTCCACGTATGAAAATTGCGAAATGTGAAATAATTCCTGTCTTAATGAGATGAGAAAAAAACAGCGACATATACACCAAAACGAAATTATAATTAGCAGTTGTATTTACGGCGATTTCCCTCATAATGAATAAGCCTGTATACTATGTATAAGTAAGCGACGTCATTTTCCTCCTGTTACTTTAAATCTACCCTTTCAGACCCCTCGCATCCATCTAAATCTAACTAATGTCTACAGCGATAACTTTGAAATGAAAACCAAAAAGAAAATGTTTGTTGATTGATGTGTAATCTAAAAATACGTAAACAAATTATACTTACGAATATTAATAAATAAAATTTAATTGTAAAAAGTTGAAAATCTTCTAAAGATTGAAAAATTAATTCTAATAATAAAATAAAAGATAATGATAATAATTTCATATTTTCGAAGTAATTCGAAATATACTGAAAATTTTGGTCTGAAGGGGTCAGAGTTATTAGGCTTACTAGTGCGATCATCAATATTAATGATGTAACAATTGAATAATGTACTGGTATCAAGCTCAAATGAACGTCCTACTTACAAAACAAAAAATCCTGTGTAATATTCACCATTCACACTATTTACGAGAACAATCAATGTGCTTTGCACACGACAAATCTGTACATTATATATACATTAATTAAATATACAATGAGAGAAATAATAGTAAATAATGCCAAATATTTGTTACCATTGAAGTATATTTACATAATCCCTAGTATTTTGTCAATTTTATTTTCGTTGGAAAATCAAAAAATTTGTAAACATCGTATATTATATTAAAATGCATACACAATGTAACGCCAAATTTGTAGCATTCAATAACATAACTGTGTGTAACTGGCTACGAGGCAATTTTTATTTCAACCGACTAACAAAAGAAATAATAAACTAACAGTGTAAGAATCGAAAAAGCGACGCGCTCCCGCTCGTCACTCGCCACTCGCGCTAACGTTCGATATTGTGAATTAATTGTCTTTATCATTCTTATCATGTAAAATTACGCATTACATGCATATGCGTCTTCGTAGAAAATGTATTAACTCCGACGTAAAAAAAGAAAAAAATCTAAGGATGATATTAAATTAGATTTTCATGATTGGTCATTCAATCCTCGCCAATGTTCTCAATGTAAACGTATACGCAGAATATGCAAAGCTGTCGTAAATTTTTTCGTATATTTTTCCTTTAACAGAGTCATATACATACATATATATATATACATACATACATTGTAAGCGAAATTTCGGTGTGTGACAAAATTATATAAGCACGGCAAAACAATTTTTTAGAATTCCACGTACTAAAATATGATTGAAAAGAGAGTATTCAATGTGTAGGGCATCGTGGATAAAACATATGGTTGAGATAATGAAAGTATAAAATCAGAAAGGAATATTGGTAGCTTGATTCATCTTAAACTGGCCTCGATACATAAATGTTCAAAGCGAAAGAAGTACGTTATTGCAAAATTCAAATCGTGGTCGATTTCTTTTTCCTCTCTTCCAAACTGTATTGAATTAATAGATTACGATTAGTGAACATTCGATCGAAACTGCATGGATTCAAAGACAAGTAAACCATCAACGACGCTGTGTCACATTTATTCGGATCTACGTAATTGATTCGAATGAAAATGAACGCTTCCAGAGCTACCGCATAATCACTAATTCGAATCTAATACGAGTGTACATTGTATAGTTTAAAATGTGTTATTTCCAAACGTGACATACGTTTCGGAAGACATGCGAAATTAGGCGTATGTACCAACCGAGTGAAAACAACATCATGTATAGCAAACTACTTGGATTTTGCTTCGTTTGATTTATTTATCTAATTTGTTGAATACTGTTATTTGATACAAGCGCAAAGATACTTGGATACTATTAAACTATCAGATAATTCATGAGACAAAGTTATATTTATTCAGAGTAGTTGTTTTACTTTATAACCAAAATGTGGCGTAGTAAAAACGTGTTGTATTTGACACGAATACAAAAAAGACACATCCATAGAGAGTAACTATTTGAAACCTGGTGCAATTTAACCTTGACAATCTTGATGAAGAATGAAATTATTTATGAATTAGTCGAAAAAAAAGTCGATATTTGACATTAGAATGACGAAACTTTACGTTTGTTACGATGGCGATATTTTTCCCAGCTTAGGTCCTCATCATTTTACGGCCCATTTATAATTTCATCTTTCGAGCGCCCAGTTTATTTGGCTCTATTTCTCTCCTGTGGGATATTGGCTAACGAAAGATGGAAATCGTGGGATACGCAGCAGAAGAGGCGACCCGCGCATATAAAACAATGGGAGGCGACGCGAGCAAAATGCTGAAAGGAGCTTTGATAAACAAATTTTACATTAATTATATACGCGATATTATTATACAACTTTAACTATCATCTAGGTATATTAAAATACAGTTTGCGAATGATCGTAATACGATAACTTATTAAGAGACGAAGTGATGTCATCAAAGTGTAATGTGTAGAATACTTATTCGAGAGAATAATCTTCATTCTATCAAACAGTATGCACACACGCTTTTCGTTTCTCTTAAATCCTTATTCTTCTTTTACTATACCTTTCCCTTTTACTTATCCCTAAAACTTTTGAATAACACGTTTTACTACAATAATTTTGATTATTTTTTACAGTATAACGTATACCTGATATTGTACCTATATTAACGCAATAATACCAGACAAGTTAAAAGAAAACGCCGCTTTAAAACCTGTATTGTAAAATATTAGATTCGAAAAATGTAATGTTATTTGTTACATTTGTTATCAAAAGTTTTAGGTAATATCGCATCGAAGCACCCCATATAAATAATACTCGAACGCACTCTTTATTTCGGGTACAGCCAAAACCTTCATCGATACAAGGTAACGGATTAATCAGAGATAAATGAAACAATATTAAACAAGATAAATAAATAAATAAACAGAGCCAGTGGCTCTGTTCGCACGAATTTCCACCGGTCGGGACCACTTTGCGTCACGTATGCCACGGTACAATACTTGTAGTCAATTATATTAAATGAATTATAAAAAAAAATAAAAAAACTTATAATCGACCGCGGTCTTTTCGAGCTACAATAAAAAAAAATGAAAATTTAGTGAAGAAACTGTAACACACAACACTGAACCACACCGATAATACCTTTAGAAGTTCCATCATAAGGGATAAGCTAGTATGTCTGTTGTTAGTGCACGAACGTGCACGACATCGGTGTGACAATCAAGTCAATGATATAATAATTACCTTACCTTTCATTGCAAACATTTCTATTGAACTACACTTTATTTTTTATTGGCCTTTCACTGTATAATATGTCATAATTAACAATAAATTTATATTTTAAAATTAGCTAAATATTTTAAATGTTTACGCTAAGGTGGTTCATGACTAAGTTTCATCAGTTTAAACGACACTGGTTTTATTATTTTGATTTACATATGGATATTGGATACCTTAAAAGCACGTAATTAAATTACAAACCTGCACGTTTTCAATGAGATAATAATGGAATATTCTATTCTCGATACAGTGTGCGTAAAATGCGATTTTACGCACTGTTTGTTTTTTAAAAATCGCATTTACACCTCTTGTATCAAAAAACATTGTTCGATACCCGTGTAAAAGATGATTATCAACTCGTGCGAGTGTTGCCCTCGCTTCGCTCGGATGATGAAACTGTCGCTCGTTTGAAAATCAGCACTTTCACACTGGTATCGATAAGTCTAAAAATTACGTTTATATATCGAAAATAAACGACGTATGAACCGCCTCAAATATTATAATAATACATTATACAAGAATAGTCATAATTAATAACGAAACAGAATTTTTTTATTATTAGGTTTTGATACGACTAAATTAAATTTATCGATTAAAATCGAATTTAATTATCTGTTTAATTTATAACTCTCGATGAATATGTAATTACAATATATTTTAAGTGTTTATAAATAACAAATAATTTTTAAATAAACTTAGATTTGTGTTTACTATTGCGGTAACAGCAGCGTGCGCGAACACAAATATTTGTAAAAGAACCTTATAAAGAAGTTTTGTAGAAATTTGTATATAGATATATATATATATATATACCCTAGTAGAAATGAAAGCATTTATGAAACGTTTTTTTGACCAAAAATTGGCCATTTGGTCAAAAATGGCCAATAATTCTACAATTAATGGCCAAAAAATATTTTCACCTAACCTTAAAATGCTCAATTTCCACTAGGGTATATATATATATATATATGAATACATATAAGTACCAAAGAATCTCTAATGTATTAGGATCTCTCCTTGGAATCTTCCTATATACACTTGTGGATTATTAGTTGACATTAGGCACAAATTTCACGTGGCACCTCTGCAGTTGTTTTAGTCACTAAGGAAATAAGATTTTTTGCGCACGTTCCTGTAACCGCGATATTATTACTTTGTAAAAAAATCAATTTTACTCGTTGTTACGTTTATTTATTTTGTTATTCTTCAGATAGATACATGCGAGATTCGAAATAAGTATGTGTTGTTTTGATATTTCGCAGATAAATTTTATATTGATACAATATAAAATATTGATTTCTATACGACAGACCAGTTGAAGCGTGATAAAGCCTAACGATGAGACTGTTTGCTTTATTTTATGTTTTGAAATTTGTTTTTTACATCACCGATATTATATATAAATTTTGAGCACATAGATTATACAGGAAGAGAATCGCCGATGACTAAGTAACGCAGACAGAGACGATCGATCGAGAGAAAATAAATCTAGTTTTCCCAAGATATAAAAGAAAAATAACGAAGTAGAGAGAGAGATAATGAACAAAAGGAGAATGACAGAAAAAGGAGGACGATTGTATGTATTATTTGAGTAGATAGACAATTATTCGTCGATCGAGTTTGTTTTAGTTATAGAATTTTTGGAAATTGAAACCAATAAACTAAAAAATTATAAATACATACGTAGGTGGTAGGTTATTGTTACCTTACGTACATTTTTGAGTATGTGCATAACATATCTACGAATACATATGTACGAAAAAAAAAAAATAAATTCTGCGTAATACGTTAAATGTTGTTAGGTTATATATGTATAAATATTATAATAAATGTTAACAAGAACGTTGTATGTATAATTATAGAGTCAAGGACAAACAAAAACAAACCTGTACGTAAAAGATATTTCTGTAGTTACAATAAAATGATCATACATAACGAATTTTTTGTTTTATAAATCTAATAAAGCCAAACCCTGTACTCGAATGTTTTACTTGGTTTTTATCAGAAACAAAGATTTAGTTATAATCTGCTCCTTTCGTAATTTTAATTGGAAACTAATATTTATTTTGCATTTGCTTGATTATCTACTTTACAGAGTCCTTAGATACCCTATAACTTCAAATATTAAAAGGCAGAATAACGTATAAATGTATTATTCGCTTCTATACCAAATATTCATTTTATTATTTTTATCATGGTTCTTATAACTGTAGCAATTATCTTTTACATTTCGTATCGCAGACTTTTCCAATATTTTACATTTTATTCGAGACATTCAGCACGTACATGCAATATTAAATATTTATAAAAAATATATCATACATAATGAAAAAGATAATAAAGAAAAAAAATTCAGAATTATTTATGATAATTATTATTAATTATGATTTTCTTATTTCTTATTACTAATTATTACATATTTTGTAGTTGTTAAAATTGATAAAAAAATTTGCTTATTTTAGTATAATTATCGCCGACTGTGACTAACATTTTTATATTTGATCTAACATAATAATTTGAAATCCATAACATTCTGTAAAAGTAACGTATTTTGTTTTAACGTTTAGACGTACACTGGCGTCCATCATACCTGTCCACAAATACGTGTAATTTTAGATGAATTTTGAAATTATATATTGATCTTAAACAATGTAGAATTATCCAAAAATGTAATATGAAAGTATGTTTTTGAATTTCATAATTAATTAAGATTGATTTCCTTCGATAATTTTATTTTCGAAAGTTAACATAATTAGCTTATATTATATATACTCATAAGTAAATTATATAACTCTTATATTTGTACATATACTAGTCAGTTAGAATCATGTTTATTTAATAAACTAGATATAATGAATTGAAAACTAAAAGAAATTTGCGGAAAAAAGTGCATTTATTTCTGAATATTTTATTTTTTTATATTGTTATTGTTTTATTTACCTTTTAAAGTATTTGAAAAGTATAAACAAATATATAATCTTATAGCTCGCAAACTTATTTAAATGTGATAAATAGATAATTAATTAGATAATATTTCAATAATTAATAATATTTTACTTATTCACTTATATTCTCCTTATATCTATTGTTTTTGCTTTTAAGTTTACTCTAAGAAGGAACTATACTATATGTATACTTGGATTGTAAGTGCGAATATCCACACCGATATCTTTAATAAGGTTGGGAGAATAAAAGTTGACTTTGGAAGCAGCTTAATTAAATAACTAAGGTCACATCTTCAAATAGGGTAGTGAAAACTTAGTAGATATAAGGAAACGTAGTTACAGCTAGAAAAGAAGAAGGGGTGTTGGCAGGGAAGGAAAAGGGGTGGTTCCAAGAAAAATAAAAACATAGTACGGAAGAGTGAGTTTACCTTGAGAAGGAAAAGTGCGAGAGCATTAGCCGATGCTACCGGGAGACGTTCGCAAGAGTGCTCGAATAACGAATGAGCCAATACTGAAAGTGGAAGGTGGGGAAAAGCGCGAGGAGAGCAAAAAAAGAGACAGAAACGCACTAGGTATTCTATATAGAGGAAAAGTCGAGAGATCTATGTTGAGATAAGTCGAGATTGCCAGTGGTGAGGCGAGGTACGTCAACGGGAAGATGGCAAATGCAAGATGAAAAAAGAGAAAGAGTGAAAGAGAGAGAGAGAGAGAGAAAGGATACCAGTATCCATTTCACTTTACCTTCCCTTTACCTACGTGGCTTTTGAAAATTTTAGTGCAAAAACATCCTCTACGTATTTGTTCAGCTTTCACTATTTTTTTATTTGCATCAGGATCTTGTTATTTGCATCATTCTTATTCAAATTTGCGCAAGTTATAAAAATAATTAGTAATACGATAAACTTATTTTGTAGTGACATTAAAGTACGAACAAAAATTGATTACGATAAAGTCAAATAAAAGACTTCTAATTAGTCTAATCCACAGAGACTTAAGTTGCGCTAAAAAAATTTTATATTTGTTTTCTTTAGTAGTTATTTGCAGCAGTTGATCCTCTTGAAAATTTTGAACAAATCGTTTAATTTGCTTACAATGTTATCTAATTACTGATAATGTACCTACTATGTTACAACTATTGAGGTGTTCTTGGTCAACAGCTCTCGATATCAATAAAAATTACTTTTTCTATCTAAACGATTAAAATATTCTTTTCCATAACAGATTTCACACCGATGGAAATAAGTGATAATGGATCAATAATATTTAATACCCTAAAATACTAGAGTGAATTACTAAAGAAAATGAGAAAATTTATTTTATCAGTCATTACATTAATAGATGAGAAGTTAAAGCATTAAACTGGGTTAAGTACACAGAATCCGGCCGAACGCCTCGACTATTTATGGAATCGACCGTACTCCAACCACGTCCTACGTACCACAGTGAAGCAAATTAATCGAATGTCTTTTTGATCGATTTATCAAATGATGCGGAAAAACTTTTTATTACTCACATTTTTGCTGTATCCTTACTTTTTATGTTTCTGTTTCTTTCAAAGCTAAATCCCTTTATTTTTCTATACCATTACACCACATAGTAAAAACAAAAGGTAGTCGAATATCTTTATATTTTGATACTCGCAATTTAATTGACAAATAAACATTTATCTCCAGATAATTGTATAGTTGTATACTTTATAAATACATTTAGAAATTACTAAATATATACAAACACAATACGTATTCTCTTCATTCTTCTGAATTATTTTTTAAACCTTACTTATTACTGATAATACTTTATGAGATTTCCTTAAGTGTAGCTACACACTTTTTCCTGATATTTATTTTAATTTTGGTTTATCGAAATCTATCTAAAATATAGACAAATAAATATACACTGGTCAAACTAGTTAAAAACTAAATTTTATAAACACGCTTAAAAAATTACAATAAATTTATGTTAATAACTCCTCTGTCACTTTAATTCACCGTGATAAATATAAATGTTCTTAGTTTAAATATTCATTTAATTTACAGTTTTGCCTAGATTATTCAATTTTTTTTGTTAAACCATTTCATCTGAATCAATTTTGTGTTTCGTTTTACAAAACTAATAGCTTCTTTGTCTTCCCTTGATTCTTCTCTGAGTCTCCCCTCCCGACACTATACTACCACACATTCATTTTATCTTTTGGTTTTTCAGCTATGAGAAAGGCTTTAAATTGGAAAGCGCAGCTCGACATTCGTTAGGATATGTAAATGAATCGTGTGAATCGCATCGCTCTATAAATATGTAAATTGCGAGCATACGCGGTCTCAACGAAGATAGACTGTATTTCGAAAAGCCTGGTGGGACACGAATACGGATCGACGAAAATGAGAAAGAAAGAGAGAGAGAGAGAGATGACGCAGAAAGGGACATATAGGTACAAGTAGATGCAAAAAGTGAAAATCAAACCCAGTAACGTGCGAAAGGAAAGTCGTATAGGAAAGAGAAATGTATAGGGATTAAACAGAAGTGTGAGAATATTTTATATGCTTGTATCGATTTGGATTTCAAATATGTTCCATTTTTATACATTTCTCTTTCTCTCTTTTCAATTTTACAAAAACATCATTTGAATGCTTTCAATTTTCCAGGCACAATTAAAGATTGTAAATTTTATGTTTTTGTTACTTATTTTTTGTGACAGATAAATTATGTGGGATGTACATGTATAATAAAAGAAAAAGTTATCATTTCCGATGTTTATATTTTTTTTTTGTACTGATTCGGTAGAAGATAAGTCATATTAGTTTATTTTTTAACCTTTATTATCATAACGTAAGATTGAAAAAACTTTTATCTACTATTATGTAAAAAAGTAGTCTGATGCAAATTTATGCCTTACAACTAAATACTTGTATCATCGGTAAATTACAGTGATGGGCATCGATAGGCACATCATCGAATGATTCAGGAATAAGGCATTAATAGAGTTACTTATGTTTTCGTGGTCCCAAATAAAGTAAGAATGAACCAAAAATATATTTAACTTGAATTAATTAATACTCGGCCATTGCATAAATATCCTATTTATATTCGCTTCCTCCAAACGTTCTGTCAACTCGTTTTATTTAATAGCCTATAATCTAGTTATTACGTTTGCGAATTCGTAAAAGCATGTAAACGTAAAAAAAAATTACGTGATTATGGTTTGTAGATTTAAAACGTACTTTTAATATCACTGAGTTAATAAAATGTTAAACAACTCATATTACAAATGAGATGCGCGCACAAAAAACATCTAATAATTTCACTTTTATATACCATTTCTAAAATACAAAAAACAAAGACATTCTTTCCATGGGAAAAATCGTAAAATGATTCGACGCGTAGCAGATTTAGTTTCATATTTTTAAAGAACGACTAATATATTACCGATTTCTGAGAAAAGGCTTTTTCCTACTCGGTCAATGAAACTATTAACATCATTTAGTAATACCGAATTAGGCGCGTATTCAATAATCTCTTCCAGCCTCATTCCAATATTCCAATCATAAATAGTTTTTGCTGTTGACCACGAAGGTAATTGATACATGCGAATCGTGGTCTCAAGAACCAGTCGTAATTTCCGTTCTCTGGGCTTCGCAGATGATTAATCGACGACCGAGAGACTGTCGCTAGTATCTTACAGTTAAGAAATTGCCACGCGTATTTAGTGGAGTAGGTCGATGTAGTAAGTTTCGACTATAGCAAAAATCTTTATTCATTCATATGTTGACAAGCTTTCGAAGACACGTTTAATCGTCTTATTTTTTTTTCTGTTTATAAAATATTCGTTGATTCATGCAAAATTTAGGTATCGAACATTTGTCGCATTCAACTTTTGCAGAACAAAGACGAATCATGCTAATTGACACATATATCGTCTTCTAAATTTATCGCATTTCACTTGTCGCTTCGTTTTTCTAGTATACAAATTAACTATATTTTTCTAATAATCAATTCTAATAAACATTAAGTTTGCTAATAACTCACACAAACATATTAGGCTAAATTGCATTAAAATGTTGATTATACTTAGTAGCCAATGTAAGTATCGCAATAGCCTTTTTCAAATAATTGTAAACTAACAACATTAAATTTACTTAGAATACGCACACGTATACACACACACGCATGCATCTACAATGTCCACATAAAATAATGAATTAATTGAATAATCAAACTTCCTGCTACTCTATTATACTTTTTTAATTTCTTAATTAATGTTTAGCTTGATCAAAGCCTTTCCAAGAACTGCCGATTATATTAACGATTACAAGCTATACCCATTAGGTTAATTTATGCTAAACGAGATCTCGATAATTACTTGAGTTACCACCTTAGTGATTTAAATATTTCACTGCACGAAATTATCAATTTTCAAGGAAACTTTTGGCATTTAAGCATTTAAACTGTATCGGCTAAATAAATATATATTTTATCCCTTATAGAGAAAAAAATAACCTTGACGACAAATATATTATGCGGATATGTTGTAAGCTTTTTCATAGTACATGTATAGTATAAAATAGAAATAAATAAATTTATAAAAAAGCTTTAAAAAGTTTATTTTACCAATATTCACTGAGTTTCGTCTTTTTTTAGACTTATTGCTTACTTTCACTATTACTTCGTGAATTTCCTATAAGATTAATAAATGCGAACGACGATATTTACATAAAAAAATATACATAAATTTAAATCAACACTTGGATGTATTGTATGATTTACTGGAGATACGCTCGTCGTTGTATATATATATATAGTACTGCAGTTTACGGCTTGTCACGACACAACACTATCCCTGATTATTCCGATAACAACCTGTAGATCGCAATCGTCCGTTTTTATAGTACTCGCCATTATCCTAGAAAATACAAACGACAAGTGCACATTGTTATCGTTAGTCAATTTGCATATAAATTTTTAGATTTACGAAAACAAATATTTTATTACGTAATCGTATTCGTGGATTCAATAAAGTAAGGATAATCAAACTCTACGAATGATAAATTATTATGCAAGTTGATTAACTTGATATAATAATGTATGAATAATGCTTGTGATTCTCATTAGGTTAATTAAGTATAAAAATTACAAAGTTTTGATAGTCTACATCAGATGAATTTAGCAGAGCTAAAGTTACGTACGGTTCAATCGAAGAGGTTTCATTTAAACTCAATTACGAAGAGGAATTGCCATTCGAATAGTCGAAATGGAGGCAAAAGATTGATTCGACCTCGCGAAGCTCAACAGGCGTGAAGAAAAGGTGGGAATCGCGTAGGAGAAAAGGACCGATCGAACGAGATGAAGCCTAATGTATAGATGTACCTATACTCGAATCAAAGAGGCACAGGTATACGCCTCTATCACAGATATATCGGAGGCGCAGCGGGAAAGCGAGCCTTCCCTCGTCGTCCTCGGTGATATAAAGTGATCGGATGAGCACTGTCGGACCGGCAGTTGTCGAAATCGGGACACCGACACCGGTCACCGCTCATCGCGGTTTCGTTTCGCGCGTTCTTCCTTCGTCTACTGCTCTGCATCTTCATCGTTCTTAACCACATCACATTTAACATTCATCTATACAGTCATGCACGCGATACATCAGAGAACCAACGTTGTCTGCTTCATTCGGCAACTCATCCTCGCGCTTCTCCTTTGCGCGCCATGCTGTCTGGCTTGTGTCGGCAAAAGCATGATGAGTAAGTATATATATATGTGTGTGTATACCTCTACCTTACTATCCATCCATACGTTCCATTCTTCATATTTTACTGCTTAAGTATATCTTTTATCATTGATATACCCATTGCAACTTTAGTCACGATATACTATATCCTCTATATTTAACTATTTTTTCTTCTCGGGGTGTACAGCCACATTTGCTAATTATATTCGATTAATAAATTTGTTATTCATAACAGACGAACGTTATTTTAATCGAAAAATTTAATACTTACGATAATATTTTTTATTTACAAATTAAAATTTGTTTTAACTTTTTTAATAAGTTTAACATTACACGTGTACATTGATTGCTGTGATTTACATAAGTACTCTTACATTTTTAAATCATCATTTATTTTCAAATTTATAACCCTAACTTTTAAATGAAAACTTTTGTCTTATTTTGTATTTATTAAATTATTTTTTATTATTTTACTGGTTTGCAGAAATGTTTGTTAATAAGTTCATAAATCCTAATATCATTATATAAATATTCCCAATAGAAGTACCATAAACATAATTACGGTTAGAGAGAAAAAAAAAGGGAATATAAAATCCACGGATGCAAAAGCAATTGAATTCGGTGTTCTTGGATGTCTACGTTTGAGTGGTCATGATTTAACAAATCGCAACAAATAAATTGAAACGTAAGCTTACAGAATAATCCGTACAAAAATCGATTAAACTGCGTACGTCGTGTTTTAGATTTTGATCGACGGGTATTGTTGGTATATGATTGAAATCGTCAGTTTGCTCTCTGTCCGCCGGACCGAAGAGCCGGAAATGAAGAGGGCTGGGCCAGTGCTGACTCTTTGGCTCTGGCCCGATTATACCGCAGCGTCCTAGACTCGATTCTTTTGGCCTTTTTTTTTTATTTTTACCGTGGGAAAAAAGCAAACCACTGAGTTCATTCAGGTATCGAGCCTTTGAGTAAACGCTTGTTCAATACGACAAGTGCACTCGCATGTACAGCTTATTGTCCCTTTTTTTTCGTTTAGTACATAAACAAAATAATTTTTTTACGGTATTATTTTACTAATAACTATCCTAAAATTATCTCTATATACGTGAACCAAGTTATAGAGTTTTCGAGTTTCACACGGTGCTTTACATTCGGTTCTCGTGTGCAGCTCATATTTTAGATTGAAACCTTTTATATTTTGGGGAGGAAGAGGCGCTAAAAATTCTTGGTCTCATAATTTCGTGATTTATGCACTATTCTTCAAATCTCCTTTATGCACTCGCATTCTCCACCTAAAATAAATCATTCTGTTTTAAATGAACTCTTTTGGTTATCAAGCTCACTTTACAATTCGATTTTTCTCTTACTTTATTCGTCGATACTTACATGTAAAACTATACGGTAATTATTTAAATTGAATTTTTCATGGTTCCTTAATTAAATAGTACAAGTTTATAGTAAGTAGTATTTATTTTTATAAGTCATTTTTTAAAACTTATCTTTCGAATTGTTACTGTATATCACTATTGAATAACAGCGCGTTGTATGTGTGATTGTTCAGATTGCAAAAAATTATAAAAAAATCTTTTACATTTTTTATAAAATGTTAATATTAAATATTACTCAAGGTCATATTATATTACATTATACATATACGTGATTTCTTTTGCACGGTTGGTGAATCTCATTATACAGATTAATTATTCGATTGAGTTCCATTTGAGGAAATAGAAATACCAGTTTGATGATTACTAATTTATAATCATGAAGTGGTGACTAGTCAAATTTAAATGAAGAGTAAAGGCAAAACTTTTTTATACAATCTGTACAAATTTAAATCATTGTGGAACTAAAATAATTTCACTAATTAATAAACTCATAACACATCGCATTTATAAGTGGTAAAATAAAAAATCTTTTTCTTAACTTCCTGTCCATTATTTGAATATCTTTCTGCAGCTTTAATATTGAAATATCTGAATTTTGTATGATGAGAATAAACTACACGTAGTAGATTATTATTTAATTATATTAATTAATTAAATTATTTTTAAAATAGTTATTTATAAATTTAACTTTTTTCATCCACAGGGACAGGAGTTTCTTGCCAGGATAAAAGAACAATCCTTGATGAACACAATCGTCTCAGGCAGCTTGTTGCACTTGGACAAGTTCATGGACAACCAACTGCAAAGATGATGATGGAAATGGTACTAATTAAATAAAAATAATTTTTCAATCATTTTCATGAAATATTTTGATTTTACTAAATTGATAAATTGTTAATAGTTGAGGGTCAATAATAAATAAATTTAATTTTACATTAAGAAACTTTCAAATTATGGAATTGATTTCCTATCAAATGTTTTTCTAAAAGTATAACAATAAATATGGTTACATTATAAATATTAATAATTATAGTTCAAACTATTACTTGTTTAATAAAAAAAAACGTTATTTAAAAAAATTAAAAAAAAAATCAAGTTGAAATTATAAATTTACGTATTTTAATATAAAAACTGCTGGTAAAACTGCAATTTATCGCAGCACAAAATAAATTTCTTATCGAGGCACGTCAAACTTTTACCCTGAAAATGACTGACGCATGCGATATGCGGTCGGTACGTTGACAAATTTTGTTTTAATGTATTAATGACCATTTTTCGTTAAAAATCAAGAGCTGAGAATTTAAATATTAAATAATAAGTCTTAATTTTTTCTAATTCACAAAAATTTGATTAAAAATTTTAATAATGTATATCAAAGTTAAGGTGAAAAACCAGATAGTGTTTTCAGTGAGTCTGTTAATATTAAGTATTCAGTATCAAATTAAAACTTTTACAGATTTGGGATGACGAGCTAGCATCGATGGCGCAACAATGGGCTGATCGATGCAGTGAAACTCACGACAATGCAAGAAATGTTCGTAAGTGAAATGATCATTTAAATAAATAAAAAACAGTCTTTATTAAATTGAAATAAAATTATATTTTAAATGGCATCTCGATTGTGAATATTACAGGTAGATTCGCAGTGGGACAGAATATGGCACGGACGTGGACTACGCGAACGCCGGCAACCCTTTACGATTCTGAACCCGATTGGAGGCATCAAATTAATACTTGGTTCAACGAGGTACAGAATTATCACACAGGTTACAGTGGCACCACTGCACACTATACTCAGGTATTAAACTAATTAATATGGGAAATCTCTTTACAAATATAATTGAATCGGTTCCATGACACTTTGCCGTATGACAATTCGCCGTTTGACACTTCGCCGTCGGACAAATCGCCGTATTACTTTTCACCGTATAGGACATTTCGCCGTATAAAATTTTGCCGTATGTGACATTTTGCCGTAAGGAACTTCTCTCCGTAATATAGGAAAAAATACGTACGGCGAATTTTGATACAGCGAAATTTAATTTAATTTTATATTGAAATAAAATAAAAACTACGTTTACATTTTAAAAAGCATTTGAACTATAATTGTATATAAATTTTTCAAAACATTGATTGTAAACAAAATCATATATTGAAATTGAAAAATTGTTTGTTATTATAGTCAAGTAATAATTACAAATAATTTACCGATACTGTATGTGTGTAACAACAAAAGTGTAATGGGGGCGCCCCCCAAACCCCCTACTCAACCAATAACCCTATAACCCTATAACCCAATCGCGTACGGCAAAATGTCTTTTACGGCGAAATGTTATACGGCAAAAAGTCTCATACGGCGAAATGTTTACGGCAAAAGGTCCGACGGCAAAATGACATACGGCAAAATGTCCGGTTACGAATTGAATCAGTTAACCAATGCTTTTTTTCATTTTTAGATTGTTTGGGGAGATACTTTCCTAATTGGTTGTGGCTATTCCTATTATTACGATTCATCGCGAGGCTACACAAAGAATTATGTTTGCAATTATGGACCAAGGTAATTACTTTTCTCTTAACTTCAATATCGTATTAAAATAAAATAAAAACTTTTTATGCTTCGTACACGTAATGTTAATACAACTGATTATTCCTAAATGAAATGATCTATAAATTGAAATTGTCACAATATTTTAATAAAACAGATAACATTAAAAACTTTAATATTAAAGTCCCTTAATTTATTTGTCAAATTCGTTCGCTCTAATTAAATAATTTTTTCAAACTTTTGCAGCGGCAATGTACTTGGCTACAAACCGTACACATTTGGGTGGCCAGAATGTAATTCGTACGGTGTCAATTATTCGAACAGATACTCTGGTTTATGTTGTGAGTATAGAATAAAAATTAATTAACCGTTTGGTTAGCATCGTAAATTTAGTATTACATTACTGTTGTGATTTTCAGCACGAGGAAGCTACTACCCACTTGGTGCTTATTGCACTTATGGTTAATCGATGCCACGGGTATTTCCAAACGAATAGAGAAAGTAGTTGGTTAAAGAATCGGCTAAAAATACATCGACTCTTCTTTACTGAGATTTTAAGAAGAATACAAGTTTTTCCCAGTGTCTCGATGCACGATTATTTCAAAGGTCTTGATGAGAACCGAGTTAAATTATTTGTATTTCATATTCATTATATCCATTTGATTGAGTTGTTGTTTCATCTTAATTTACTTGTTACATTCATTCGAGAATATTTTAAACTAATTTTATTATTGCTGCAAAAGACACTGTAGAGCAATGATAAGGAAACAAATGCTTCTAGTCTATTAGTTTTCGATTAATTTCATGTATACTAAATGCACGTCATCAACAATAATATTTATAACATTATAGTTAATAGGACTGTTTATCCGTAACAATCTTTGTAAATATTTATAATATTCAAATTATTTGAATAACGTCTTGTTATATAGCAAAATGAAATAAAATTCACACAGTTTTTTTTTGCTTAAGCGATACTTACACACTCTGTACTACGTTCTAGTCCCACAATTGTATGAACTTTTTGTATAAATAATAAAAAATTATAAAAAATTTAATTAGAAATAGTATATTTATGAGATACTTTCATTTATTTTTATTCAAGTAAAATTGGACTAAAAAAATAGAGTATTGGTTTAATAAGCGGGATTCTTTCAAAATAAGAAAATCTGGTTACTCTATAATTCCACTCCTTTATAATCGAGTTTTATTGATTTCAGAGTATTGATTTTTTCGAATTTTCTTTTTAAAGCATATTTAAGAATTGTGAGTATATAAAAAAATTATTTTTTTCAATCTATCGTATTTTTTATTTTTATAGTCAAAAGATAGAAATGAATAGCTCATCAATTCAAATTTATTGATATTATAATAAAATAATTATTTCAATCTTATTGATATAGTATTGGTAATATGAACGTGTAAGGTAATAATGAACAACCAACGAGTATTGGTGAAAATCATATTATTTAATAATAGTACATACATTTCATTAATTTTACTTGCGACGTATCTTTTTAATAATTAACTGAAACTCAAAAGCTTAAATTGAATTTCCATCACATTAGAAACCAAGCCACTAAATAAGGCAAATTACATCTTTGATATTTATAGAATAATGTTCTTTTACAAACGTTAAGGATGATCTAAAATAGTAGAATTTTTAAGTTAAAAATTATTTTATTAGTCCAGACAAAAAGCTGATGCTATCTCTTCACTCGAATATAATTTGTTTTCCACTTTATCAAACATACAGTTCCATATTAAATTAAGTAAAAAAAAATTTTAAGTTTTTATTGCACTTGAAAATGTTAAATATAAATGTTAAATGTTAATTAAAGGTATATCTTGAATGAGATTAAATATATAATAATTAGTATCATAGTAATAATACAATTATCAATTCAAACGAAATTTTTATAATGTTTGCACCTTGTATAGCATGATCCAGAAATAAATATTACATTTTTCTTTTAGTAACGTAGAGTTTTAGTATAATTTTAATCGTATATAAATATGACATATCATAAAACAGTTTCTAAACATTACTGGTTTTGGAAGTTTGAAAAATACGAATTATTATCTTCGATCCTATATTGAAGGACGGAGTTAAAAATGTTGATTTTTCATTTTGTAGTTATATGTAAAAAGCTATATAGTATTAAATCTAAAATAGAAAATCTAAATTACAAACAGTACAAATGATTTGATTGAATTTATTTAGTATTGTTACTTTCCGGTACTACCATTATCTAGGTAAATTAACAAAACATCGACAGTATTACAAAATAAAAAATCGTTGCATTTGCTTCAACTGATAAACGTTATAACTGGAGCAATTTGTGCAAAGGAAAAAGCTTAATGCGTTAAAATTCCAAGATAATTTTTCATATTATATAACAAAGTTAATTTATATAACTTATATTTTATTGTACGTGAAAAAAATAGGACATCACAAACATTTTTAGAATTAAACAGTTTATTTTTTTATATTTATTTAAAGCGACTCATATATGCATCTCTAAAATCATGTATTTAACAGATTTTGTACTTACAGAATGTTCAAAAATTGTCAATGTCATTATATTATGCGTTAAACATTTAGTTGTTTCAAACAATTTTAGTAAAATACTGACACTTTTTGGTTTCTTGCGTTTACAACTTGAATAGGAACGGATTGAAGGAACAAACGCAGTTATCAAACCAGCTATAATTAAATAATTCAGCAGATTTAAAAATATTATTTGTTTTCTTCTTTCGTACTCATTTACTTATTACCATTGTATTACATAAAAATTTTATTTTTTCTATCGTTTGTTACTGTCGGTATTACTGATATTATACAACTTTGATAACAATAAATAATTATAGTAAAATTAAATTTTTAAGCATTTAACAATTCGATTCAATATGATTTAAATTATTTGTATAACATCGGACTCATTCCTCTTTGTTACAAATTCATATAGTAAATATTGTGTATAACGCATTCTAGAAAAAGAAAAGAAGTATAACATGATAAAGTCGGAGCTGTATCGTCACGATACTATCGTGGAATGGAAATACATCGTGTTTCTTTTTTTTTGAGCTTGCATAACAGGCGTCACCAAGAGAGAATAGATCCAGCTTATTCTTTCAAACATATATATGCATTCACCGCACAATATATAATATGGAAACCGACGAAATACATAAAAAAGGTATATCTTTGGTCACAGCATTCATCTCTCTTCTCTTGAAGACAGTAAACGTGTGCGTCTTCTTTTAATGTTTCATTCATACTCTCACGTACATTGATTTTCCAATAAAGGACTTTTATTTTTGTTCCTTTTTTCTGATTCTTTATCGATTTATTCTTAACATATCTTTCTCTGTCTTACTTTCTTTGTGCCTAATATGAGTTTACTCCAAGAACAAAATTAACTTAATATCTATATATTTTTCTATTTTTCTCTCCCTCGTTCTCTTTTCTTCCCTCTTTCAATATAATTGTCACTGTCTAAGTTTAAACAGAATTCGTTTTTGTAAGTAACTATATACTACCTTGATTACCATTATTTCATTAAAAAACGATACAATTACAAATTTTATAAAAGATTTGTTTTGATTTGTAATAATTAATTTAATATAGCCCGTCATGTATATGAATTTGTTAGATACAAAAAATTTCATGATATTAATAAAAACAAAAAATGAAACATTTAAAATTATAATATTTTTGTAATTTATTCAAATAAATTGAACACAGATCGGCACAAATACTTATGCACAAGGACAATTTTGAATAGAAGTTATAATTGTACAGAAAGGAAAAAAGAAAACGAAAGCGATTTAGCAAAAGTTAAAGAATACATTTTTAAGTTATAATATTTTCTGCAATAGAAAGATATAGGTTTTACGTTGATAAATTTTGAAATTATTACATAAAAATGAGAACTACATTATTAAATATATATTTACAGATAAATGCATATGATTCACTTTGTATCAATGTAGTTTATTTGCACCGTCCATACTACATAAAAAATTACTTTTCAGAATTAAAACTTTAGAACAACTACATTATTAAATGATTTAAATTGTTTTGTATTACTAAGAAGCAAATAATAATGTTTTCTTCTTTTATTTGATCACAAACAAAGTTTAAAAATAATAAAAACTTCCTGCTTATTATATTCTTTTTTCCAATTTCTATATATACATTTGCAATTGTAAAACTAATCAATCAGTAATATGAATCTCTTTTATATTCAAAAAGTTAAAGTATATACGAATGACGATATTTTGTTTATTTTTATATTATTCTGATAATTTTACTATTATTTATAAATACACGAAGACAGTTGTTGCCAATCATGACGAGTAATATTCGAACTTTTAATATATTCTTTAAAAGATATTTTTAATATAAGAATTTATACAGTGAATAATAAAATATTAAACAAGAGTATTATTATCTTATTTTTTGCACATTCCTCTTAATACCTATTTCTAAAACCGTAATTCTCATTTATTAATATTTTCAATATTTGTAACATTACCAAAATTTATTAACATATCTTTACATTGCAAAAATTATATACTTTATAATATATTTGAAACGATAACATTTTAAACAACATTTTCTCTCTTTTTCTCTCTATCTAAGTGCGCATGCAATTATCATTTATACACATTATACATATGTACATATCCGAAGTTAACGAATTCCCATGTCTTCAATTAATAATTTTATATATATATATCTATCTATATAAAGAAGTGACGAGTCTTTTCCATATTTCTTTGTTTTGATAATCTTTTGGTTTCCGAAGTGAAACAAAAAATGTAATAAACGAGTTATTTCGAGGCATAACCGGTATCTCCTCTCCACAATTAATTAGCTATAATATAAATATATATCACTTATATCAAGGACGATTTCTTACGTAACAATAGGATGAAAAATATTTAATTTTTCTTCTTTTTTTAATTCGTATCTTATTGTTTCCCTTTTAAACGAAATTTTCTAAAATTTGAAACTATCATCATCTTTATAATCCATTTGTTGGTTACCAGTTGCAAAGAAACGAAATTCTCGGTCGTATGAATACGAATTTCTATCTCTTCTTCACTGGAGAGTATGTGAAGCTATTTTCATCTTCCACGTCTATTAATCACAACATGGCTTAAACAGCCATCACACCCGTCGACTTTACAGTTTGACTGGCTGAAATCTCGGTAAGTAAAGACCAAACTTGCTTTCGATACCCGTGAAAATGGGTAAGGCAACTTGGTAGCCACCTATGTGATCTGGATTCGTTGACTTCATACCCTCTGTGACTCCCGTAGCTGGTGCTAAGTGTTCCGAACCAGCAGGTCGTCTAAAGAAAGAAAAAATTAAATTGTACATTACATAATTTTAGAAGAAAATGAAAATATAATACATGAACATTAAAATGTAAATTTATATTATATAGCAAAAAAATTAAAGTTAAACAACATTGATTGTTCTTTGCATTGTATACAGATAAAAATGATGATATACTTACGATCCTCCAAAATCAACAAAGAATAACCTCTGGAGCAACTCGTACGTAAATAATGTAACTCCAAATTGAGGAGACGATCTAAATACTCGAGCTGTAAAAAAATTACATTATAAAAAGTTATTAATAGAACGTCAAACATATCAGTTTTTATAGTTAATACACAAACTTGAAGGAACGAGTAATTATCGCATTTAATTGAAACAACAAAATATCGTTATTTCTCGTGATGACATGATCAAATATATGTCTCTATCTATATGCCTCTTAAACAAATATGTAAATGGAATGAATGATGTGTGTATTTTAATTTAGTAACTTATCACCAGCAACTGAATCGGTCAAGGATTGTAACAATTCTTGAGATAACACAACGTGAATATGCGCAAAAACAAAAACCAACATTGCACGCACTTGTCAATCGTTTACTTACTAACAATCAAAAGTCATCAGATCATTTTGGGAAGAACGAAGGACCGATAGATGCTCGACATCGATCGACCATGTTAATATTAAATAAAATTAATTTCTCTTCTTTTCACAATTAATTACTTATTAAATTTTATGCTAATTATTTAAAACTAAAATAGCTTTCTATTCAGAAGAAAATCTTTTAATTATTTCTGGATTAATTTACTATAGAGCAACTGTTTGAAATTTTTATTAATTCAAAAAGTTTTGTTCAACTCTCCGCTTTATACTCAAACCTATCATCTTTTTTATTGATTTTGTATAAAAGGTTAAAACTCGTGTATTGTGTTAAGTAAATAAATAAAATAAATAATAATATAAATACAAGAGTATGGGATTGATTTTGCACCCAAAAATTAAACATTTTTGTGCACCGAATAAAAATAATTTCTAAGTATTTAAATTATTGTTTGTATAATGTATGGTGTACAAATATAACTCTCACTTTTTTGGTAAATAAAGTTAATGTATTCAATTTTTGAGTGTAGAATCCACCCAATGTCAATTTAAGAATTTGAAGTTTAAGGACATCAATAATACTGAAAGTTTAACAGTAATTTTAATAAATTTAAATTGCAGTTATTAAAACAAAATAATATGAAAATTATTTGCTTTTAATCGTAAATTTATAATTATAAAAAATAATTGCAATACCTAGCAGAAGAATAAAAAATTGTATATGATTCAATAAAATATATTTAAATTGGAGAGAATTTATATTTCTGAATATTCATTTATATTATAGAAAATAAAGAGAATCGGTACCTGTTGCTCCTTTCCAAAACGCTCTAGCTCCCTCTTCGCGAAATATTTTGCTTGCGCAATCTAGTAGTCCGTTGTAAGTTGTTTGACCTTGTCTTGCAACAACCTAAAATCCAGTAATAAATTATGTATTAATAAAAAAATCTATCGCTAATGAGTTTGTCAGGTTTTAGATTTTAAGTAAGTATTTTTAAATGATATTTACCTGCAATCTAGTTTTTATCACGTCGGCTGGTGTAACTAGAGCTGCAGCTGGAACACCGGCAATAGCTCCGGCACAAAGAAGAGACAGCGGTGTATTGTATCCTCCTTCGTCGGCAAACTTCGTTTTGACGTGAGCATACATAGGGAAGTAAATAGCACTAAATGGAACATCTCTTAAGAGACAAGCCCTCGCGCCCTTCAAAAAAACAATTGGATAGTAAAAAATCAACGTAAATTTACTAAAAAATTTGGATTTTATATAAAATTATTTTTTATATAATTTATTACCTTGTAAAGTCCAAACAATCCTAGCTCTTTTACTACGGCCCATGCTCTAACTTTCTGACCACCTGCTATCTCGCCAGCCACTTGTAGCCTTATTTTGACAATTTCTAGCGGATTTGTAAAAACAACCTGGGATGCACCGGCACATGCACCTGATATTATCTCACCGTACATTGGTAAATTTCCGTTTTTGTCCATAAATTTATCACGTACAAAGTCATTAACTGTGAGTTTTATAGCTTTTTCTGGGGCCACACCCATAAGTTGGGGTACTAAACCTCTATAAAGTCCAAAAAAGCCTTCGTGACGAATCACCTGAAAAAAGGATATATGAAATTTTTCTTTGGGTCTCCAAATCAGACAAGGCAAAAGTTTGACAATTTTTTACTATTTTCGATAAAGTGCTCAAACAATTTGAAAAATTATATTTATAGTAAACAAATAATTTTGTATCATTTTGCAATATTATTTGCATTATAATGATAAATCATAAATTTTACAAACAGTATCACATAAATTAAGACTACTAACCTTTTTACAACAATCGAAACTATTTCGATACATAAGTTCACCGATAAAAGAACCAGCCCGTTGATTTTGCATACGCGTCTTCACCAAATCTATTGGATAAACTGCAGTGGCACCAACAGCTGTTAACACGATTTAAATGTATAGTAAGATATTTTATTTAGAATTAAAATATTTATCACAATTTTATATTTTTATTGCTAACTCACCTCCACCAATGGAACCTAAAACAAATCGGTAACCGCTTTCTAAAATTTGAGTCACTACGCCTCTTTCTTCTGGACTCTAAAAGAAATTAATAAAGATCTATTATTAAATTAATTTAACTTATCAGGTTGGGTAATTTGTTTTAAATTTTAAATGTTAAATTGTTCAAGAATACTTACCGATACAGCTTTAATTTCAGCAAGTCTTTTGGTTATCTGCTTAAAATACTGCTCAGGTGTAATAGCTACTAAATCATTATACACGATTTTTCTGTAACAAAATATCACTCGTTTTATTTATTTTTGTTAATTCCTATTCACACGACGATCATGTAAATATATTAATATTAAAAATATATTTGAATGTGTAATAGATTACAAATTAGATTACAACAATTTACATTATGTAAATAGATAATTAAATATATTCGTACAAATTTTTGTACACGAAATTTAAATACCCTCATGCGATATATAATAATAGTGCATACAAATTACAATAATTAACATGTATAAATTTGATAGATAAATCTACAAAAGTTATAATTTATGAAGTATATAGCATTTACATTGCATATTCAAAAGCGATCTACTCGATATCACAGTCCTTTACAACTTTATTTAAATGAACTTCTAAAATACCTGATAATAAAATGGAACTACTAGAATCTGATTTATTTGAAATAATTTTTTCAGTAATATTTTAATAGCATGATTTACTTGATCAGTTAAAAAAATGTTTAAGCCGAAGTACAGTGTAAAATGGAACTACTAGAATCTGATTTACTTGAAATAATTTTTTCAGTAATATTTTAATAGCATGATTTACTTGATCAATTAAAAAAATGTTTAAGCCGATGTACAGTGGTTTGTTTATAGTTGAAAAACCAAGTATTGTACATAGAACATTGCAGGTAAAAATCACATCAAATTTTAAAACTTAAGCTGATTCATATGCAATAAATGTAAATAAAGTATGATGAGAAGTATAAGGTAAGAGTAAGTAACGTCGGTGCAAAAGTGAGAATAAAATATAGGTATATATAAGACAAGTAGTAATAGTGTAAGAAAAAGTGAAGTAAGATAATTACAAGAGATGAAATGCAGTTTGGACGACGACGAAAAATGATTAGTCGATCAACAATATATAATGATGCTTTTGAAGAAAAAAATTAATGATAGACGCACCCAATCAACGTAATGAACGGTGCCGAATCTTCCCTCAAGCTGATCCCGCAGCAGCGTGAGCAACGGTTAATTAATTTACTTTTTGTACTTTGTTTTACACGAGTATATTTTTAAAGTTAATGTTTATTTAAGTGTAATAAATGTAAACAAAATATTTCCAATATATATTCCTCCAGATTAATGGTGTTATTTGTCGTAAAAAATTATCTTTCTACAATACAGAATTCTCACATTCGTTTTTCATTTTGCTTATTATGTGAAAATATTATTTTTACTTTTTCTGTTGAATTTTATAATGCTATTATATTCTACGTAAGAAATTATAATATTTGCGTAAAAAAAAGCGAATCGCGTAAAAAGAAAAAATAATGCTCTAAGTATCCCCGTTTATTATTTTAATAATAATATAAAAAAGCTTGTTATGCAGATTCCTTACCCAGTATGATGCAGTAGATCACAAAGATGGAAAAGTATGTCAACTTCCAGGGGTGTGATTTGAGACATCATCTGTGCAGAATGCAAGAATTCCTCTAAAAGAATGAAAATTTTGTTTTAACCTTTAGATAAATTTATTTGTTACACTAAAAAATAATGTTATTTATCAATACTATTGAAAGAAGCATTTTGTAAATAATTGTAAAAAATTGTTTACCTTTTGTAACTTCTTGATTTCTGTGACCATTTGTCGCATTGAGGTAGATTCGCTTTATAAGCTCCATGTTGTTTAGCAAAGAATTAAAGGCCATGAAATACGGAAAGCTTACTTTTCTTCCAGTCTGCCCTATACTTATTGCCTAATAAGATATCAATATACACGTATATGTATATATGTAAATATATATGCACGTATAAGAGAT
Source organism: Theocolax elegans (assembly GCA_026168455.1). Lineage (NCBI taxonomy): Eukaryota > Metazoa > Arthropoda > Insecta > Hymenoptera > Cerocephalidae > Theocolax > Theocolax elegans. Next base: position 97,125,913 of record CM047425.1, read on the forward strand.
AACACTACGGTGTTAGATTTTTTAATATGTATATTGCACAATTTTTTAAAATAATCTAGTGCAATTAAACCCTTTTTTACCAATATCTATATTATAATTAAATGTTATAACTTGGTTTGCAATTAAAGTTAAAATAAATCGTTATATATTCTTGGAATACTAAAATAATTTAACTTTTTATATCCATTATGATGTGTGTCAAAATATATATATAGTAAAACTGTAGCCTTTAAAATATATTATTCCAATTTAAACATATCAATATACATGTATATACGTTAAGTAAAAAGTAAAAAAGTAGTCTAAATATAATATAGGTAGGAAAGAGTTTGTATAAAAATAAAAGATAATAACGATCAAACTTACTGCCACAAGGTTATCCCTGACATCCTTGGTCAACAAGTGACTTTTGATACTGAGCATAATGTCTTGAAAATCTATTGCAGATATAAATCCAGAACCATCTTTGTCAAACTTTTTGAAGGCCTCTGTCGCGTATTCTTCGTGAAAGTCCTAAAATGTCATTGGAATAATGATCGTTACACATTTTATTCAATTATATTTTACCTCATTAATCCTATAGTAGAAATGTAACCATAATTTGGCCAATTGTAGATGGTAAACGCCATATTTCACCAAATTTTAGTCAACAAATGGTAAGATTTTTACCAGGGTTGTAATACGCGTATTATACTCACATGAAGAAATTGACTGAACTCTGCGTAACTGATTAATCGCTTTTTATCTTTGCCAAAGTATAATTTGATAAAGCTACTTTCCATATTGAAGGGCATCCTCTGATTTAAGACAGTCTTACGCATCACCTCAGCGAACTCGTCTGAAAATAATAACGTTAAATTATTAATTAAATGACTATTATTTTAATTAATTGTACGTATACACATGGATGTACATACCAAATGTAACCATTCCATTTCCATTAGTGTCAAATAATTGGAACGCCGTCTTGTAAAGTGCATCTGGTACACATAAGAGCCCTTCGAAGGCTTGAAATTCGGCAAACGAAATGAGCCTGAACATATGTAATTAATAAAACATTAAAATGATTTCTCTAAAACGTACTTATCATTTATTTTTTTAATCATATTAATTGTTATAATTTATCGTCAACTGAATAATTTTCTATGATCATTAGAATTTTGCTATTAGCTTTTTTATAATAAGATAAATGTAAATATTTTCTTTACTTATCAAATACATTTTTGGTTTCTATTTGATTATTAAAAATAAAATTAATTAATTCTTTTAATTACCCATCTTTACTGGTATCAACGATTCCAGCGAGTAAGGCAACGGATTCGGGATTGTATTGCGCATCTGTGTAAAGGCCAAGGTAGCTTCGTACAAAGTCACTTGGGGTCATAAAACGCTCGCCATTCTTCTCCTGGGTGGCATACTGAAAATTCATTTTAATTATTTAGATTTTTACAACTCAAATCATGCATTTTTATATTAAATTAATATATAATTGAATTGAACAAATATCCATTTAAATTAAGTGAACTTTATTTAAAATAATTATTTATATCTACAAAATATTTATTTACTTTAATTCAATATTTTAGCAAATATATATATGTAAAAAATATTTTATTAAAATTACTAAAAATAATTTATGTATAATAATATAAACATTTAAATTTGAGCAGTTTCAGAAAGCAGGTTCTAAAGTTTAAATCAAATAATATTCTATAATAATATAATCATTATAATACCTGATTAAAGATTTCATAGAGACGGTCACTGTTGGCGCGTTTCAAGTATCCGGGACCCTAAAATTAAAATTTTCATTAATAGAAGTAAGATGTATATAAATAATAATGAGGGACCTAATATATGAGATCTTTTCTACTAATAGCAATTATAGTTTTATTATTCTACACCTTTTAGGCTCAATATATCACAAAAAATTATGATATACTTATAATCGTAATATACTTAAATTATTATCGGAAAACTATAATTATTTTAATGCGAGTGTTTGTATACGAGCTATAAGTAGGTAGGATATTCCTATGGATACACATTCAAATCTGTGTAACTGGGAATCTCGCAAATCGATGCGACATGCAACCAGGAAGCCCCTTAACCGGAATACAAACTTGACATTGACCTATAGCGACTGGGCTTGTTCGCTACGACTTGATCTAGAAAATTTTCAATTCATTGTTTTGTGAAAGTTAAAAATAGATGAAAATTATGTAACTCTGTTATAGCGCTATTTAATTATAATGTTTAAAAAATATATAAAACAATAATAATAAAATGCAAACTAAAAATATAAAAAATTTACAAAATTTTCTAAAATATATAAATTAAATCAAGTTGACATTTATTATGGACAAAATTATTAAATTTTCATAATAATATTTATTGAAAAATATTATATAATAGTATAAATTTGAATAAACAAATTACTGACTAGGTGCAGGTTTTATTGCTAACTAATATTGTTTTGTCTTAAGGTATATATCTAGCATCTACAACAAGAGGCCCAAACACTAGGTCTATAAATAAAATAATTTCCCACACTATAAAGTGTGCTCACATATAAATATATGTTTATTATTCTATAAGGTCTATTGTGCGTTATATATAGTACATAAACAAAGTAGTGCTTGACCTCGTTCAATGGCAAAAAGTATAAAATAGGTGAAAACTAACAAATTTTGAATACCTAATAAGTACAAATATTGCATAAAAATATAAAAAAGAAAGAAAAAAGAAAAAACATTAAAAAAAAATGTGCGAAAGGAAAAGGAAGAGGGTCGTCGATCGTCACGCGGTGAGCACGTGGATAATGTATATATATATAGGTATAATACGAGCTGGCGCTCGAGAGAGTATATATACCGTTAAGAAACGATATCTCTATATCCACGCGCTCTCGATGCTGGATGGAACACCAGTACATAAGTATATTACAAGTGGTGTGGGTAAGTTTTTAGACGATGTAGCTATATAGTCACCGATAGGCATACATTCACGCACACGCAATACTTAAAAAGTTTTCGCGCGCGTATTACCTATCATCAGAGCACGCGGTCGTGCGTAATCTCTCTCTCAACCGAGAAGCCACAAGAAAACATCTAGCCCGAGCAAACATCTCGATAGCCTTCTCTATATATCTTACACACGTGTATCGATCATTCTCGTTTTTGAGCATTTTCTATAGTTTTTTTTTCGCTCTCGCTATTCTCACGTGTTCTCTTTCGTTTCGTATTAAACACAACCAGCGTATGTAAAATTTACATGAACAATTACTCCGATTCCGGATAAACGAATGTATACTTGACTATGAAAACAATAAAGTAATTTAATTATATTTAACATATATCTAATTTGAAATTTAAAATATATTAATGAGGTTATAATAATTTTAATTTAATTGAGTCAGTTTATTCGATCGAATGGAACTCGCACTGGATTATCAATAATAACGGCGAGTGATGCAATTCTGAACATTCAAAAAAATATAGACATATATCTTATCGTTATTTTACAAACTTATATTTTCTCTGACGTAAATGTCGTGGCTAAAGATTCGATTAAAGAAAAAATATAATGCACTACTTATATGTTATACGACTTTGAGAGAAATGAAAAAAGTGTACTTATAATCTTTAAAATTGATCTATAAACCAAGACAGACCTATGTTACATGAATTTAATTACCTGTTAATTTAATTAACTTTGACCCACTATCGCTGTCACAGTTTACTGTTACATTTTTAACGAATTTTATTTGATTTTATTACTTATTCTATACACATTATTAGTATTAGTAAATTGAAAATTTACTTCTTTGCATCGAATAGTGTTTAAAGTGCAATAATAAAAACTACAGAACAAAAAGTGGTAAAACAATGGAAGTTTATGTATAAAAATAGTTATCTACTGTACGCGATCCTTACTATTATTTTATACACGTTTATAAACTAAGACGCAAATTGAAGTTAAAAACTTTCATACGCTCATGCATTCCATCGTTTAAAAAGATAACTTAAAAATAAAAATAAAATATATATTTTTTTCTTAAGTAGCAGAAAAAGTTTATCGTTGCCGTTAAAAGCACGCCCATAAACTATTTTTAAAGTCATAATTGTCCTATATGAATGATACTACGATATGTTGTAAAAACCGAGCGATTCAAGTGGCATTGACCATCAAACTAATTATTACGATATTAACCTACTCGTATATACCTGAACAGATAAGCCTTAGTTTGAGGTAATTATGTACGTGACACTCCCGATAAGAAAAAAATATTCTAAACACGATATAATCACTACGAGGTTACAGATTGCAAGGTTATACAGTTCTCACAGATATGGAAAATTTGAAAAACACAAAAGAAAAATTTCGAAAATATAAAAACTACTACGATTTTGACTATATAAAGATTCTTCTAGTTTACCGGTGTCTTTCCGTACTTTTGAATAGGGCATTCTTGTTCTCCGATTGTTGGATCCTAGTTTAGCTGTCCTCACCAGTCAAATGAAGTTAACGTAATAGATGATTAATTTAATGGAATTCACTATTCCCTTTCTCTCATGTACGTGGACGTAGGAATAAGAAACGATTTGGATTTCCAAAAAAGTTTATACTTTCGGCGAGAACAAGTGCGGAAGCTGCAGATCCAAAAGAAACGGCGTCGCGATCGTCGCGAACGTACTGACTAGGGCAGGATTGAAGACGTAAGCATTTTCGGACATTTGCGATATCAGCTCCAGTCGGCTGACTCTCTCTCTCTCTCTCTCCCCACCTACGCAACGACTTACGACGCTTCAAAAATTACGTGTCGTGCGTTCGCTTGTCTGATCTCCTCTATCCAAGTTTAAAAGACACGCACACGGATACAAATTTCATGGGGTCTTTATAATTTTCAATCGTATTGCATTTGTTAAATTATACGATATAGAAGTAGAAATATATCTTGCTCAACTGGTGAATTCGTTATAGACGTATTAAATTTCATGTTATAGAAAATGTGTATCTATATTCCACTTTACAGCTGGCCGCAGCATGCAAATATTGAGTTACAGTTTTATACCTACAACATTTCGAACAAAAAAAATTTTGCAGAGCAAAAGGTAAAAATATTAAGAATGTTACCGCTAGAAGGAATAAGCTGCATTTAAAAAATAAATACCCGCAGGTTACCTTTCAAAAAATAGAATTTATTAAATTGCCGTTACTGATTTAATTAACTTGTTTTTTTTTTCTTATTTTTTAACGTAGGTAATGAGCCTCGCGTCATCTTACATTGATTGTTATACTGTTTTTTACATCGTCAAACATACGATAATAAAAATATTAATTATTTATATCGTCTTCGAATTAAAGTACAACTAAACTTAACGAAATATTTAACACACAGAGATTTAAAAATTACATTTTTCGAAAAATGGACACATGCAAGACTGATAAGAACTATATTTTTATGCGACAAAAAGATTTAAAAATATTATACATTTATATATCTCTATTAATAAAATAAAATGGTTAGCAAAATTAATTGTATAATTTGTAAAGCTTTTAAGACACAATAATATTTTTTGTAATCGCTATTTGTGACTGAAGAAAAAAAAATTCTTGTAACAATTTATAATACATATTGTTAACTATATAAGATATAGAGCCAAGTTGAACAAAAAGTTGTAATGAAAAATAATCAGACTAGATCTATATGTTGAGATTGACAATCTTATCGAATAATGTAATTTAAGTCGAGTGCAGTGGCGTGCTCATTGAGAAGTTTGAATTTACTCTCTCTTTCCCTCTCGCTCGTTTTCGCTCTCTCTCTGTCTCTCTCTCTCTCTCTCTCTCTCTCTCTCTCTCACTTTGTCTCATCTGCTCACTTTATTCCGCGCGCGCAAAATCGAATAACAGTTAAGGCAAATGACGTTCGTTAATTTAATGTCTTTAAGCTTGTAAAGTTATAATTCATCGCTTATTAATGTCGAATAGAATTTAACTAATTGAAAATTATAGTGTATATAGATATTTTGCGCAGTGGAAATATAGGATGGTATGTACACATTTATATAACATAAATGCTGAGGGAGATTTGCTTAATTCGCTTGTGTCACTCGCGGCGAGGTCCACGACCTTCCTATGTCCCCTCGATACGTTAGTCCTCAATAAGCAACAGGAAGTTTTACAGTAAAATGTCACTCTCGCGTGCAGCTGAAAAACTAATCAACAATAGACATGTATATTATCTTTTTTTTTAAATATAGCTTAACTAACGAAGCTTTCTTTTTCGTTTACTTGCCAAACTATTATTAAGATGTAATGCACGCAGAACGAAGAATATACGAACATTTTCCTATTAATCGACTATCTCCTCATTAAGATTCAAAATTTTAACCTTTCACATCGTACAGACAGTTGCTATCGTATCAATTGTTGCAGCTTTATTGAAATTTAATAATTTATATAGATATATTTGTCAGTTCGAAAATGATAAAATAATAACGTACCTAGATCGCTCGTAATTATTATCACATCTTTTGTTTGTCTACATATTTCGCCGATACGTCTAAAAAAATGAAACTGATGTTGATAACAAACACGTCGAGATTGGGTAATCAACAGGGCAAAGTGATAACGTGCTTTGCGGGGTGCTTCGACCAAAATATCGCAGAACCGACATACATTGCGCACACGCAATACCACGCCGAGGAATTTTCCATGTAAATATTGTTTTGAACTATAGGTGAATTGAAATTACCGTTTATTTAGTAGCATAATAGAGTTGTATCGTTTTTAACATAATTACATTATAAAAAGAGTAAACAACACTGGCTTACAAATGACATACTTGTTTTCGAATCTTTATTTCGAGTATTCGATTAATTATGACTGTTTTCGTGATAATAAAACATACAAAATGCGACGTCAAAATAAAAAAATAATAGAATGTAAAATACTTTGAGGCATGCTGTGATGAGACGCCCGTTGTATATAAAAAAAAATGTTGTTGAAAATTCCGCAATAAGTATATAGATTGAAAATGGGCACAATTCCAAAAAGAATAATTCCTGCCTCGTGCACCGACGTACTTAAACGTCGATATTTTTATAATTGAAATCATGTTTGATCACAATTATTGAAACGTGGTAACTATCGCGTGATAAAATCAAGCATGCAAAGCAAATAAATGTAAATACTATATTGTATAATTATTTAATGTCATTGCAGATAAAGTAAAGGTAACATTTATATATATTATATCTTGGAATCGATTAATTTCTTTTCACTATGTTTCTAAACGTAATGATGACATGTCTGATTCGTTGAAAAAAAAAACTGCGAACGTACAATGTATAACGTTAGCAATTTCATGTACCGATATTAGTGTACATTTATTAAAATGACATAAAATGATAAACAATTGTGAAAAAAAAGGCGATGAAAAAAAAACTAATAACACGTAGAATATATTATAATATAATCTTACAGGGCCGAAAAGTCCAAAAAACATGTCGAAAGTGTGTTTGGTAGTCTAATCAAGAGCGTTTTAGGACCAGTAGTCGAAAGAACCGAAACAATGAAGAATGAAGAATCATAACTTCTGGTGGATGAGCTAACGAATTAAGCACCGAGTAGATGTAAATATTGCGACGACAATGCGCTCTCGCTCTTATTTTAGTCGCGTCAAGGACCGTCTATAATTGCACCGTGCGCAATATTACGCGCGGCTTGCCGATGCTAGTACAACGAAAAATACTGTATATGTACTTATTATCGGTATGTATACCTATATGTATACGCCTATACGTAGATGTATATTCACAGATCATCGTATTATGCGCGAGTCCCTCTAGGAAACCCGTTGTAATATGCCCATCTATTCCATACACACGTATGTGCCAAGTTAATTAGACGAGTGAGGACTGTTATTAAAGCGTTCCTTGCTTAACTCGTGGTTCTTCGTATTTTCTTACCGGCTTTCCTTTGACTTCGAGCTATTTTATACAGAGATACTATTTCGCTCCTTCGCTATTTTCAATTATGTTCAGATATACCTTACCCATATGTAATCTTCATTCATTAGGTTTTTCCTAGATTTTATTATTTTTCATATTGTTAGAAAATCGCTCGTGTTTAATCGGAAATCCATTTTTTTCTACTTTGTTTTAATGCGCGCTTATATACGCTCGCATACCTAAGTCGAAAGCTTTCATTAAATTGTTATTATAAGTAGTTCATTGCCTTTTTTCTTTAAAATATTATTACACACATAAAACGATAATAAAATTAATATTGTCTAAACTTAAGATTCTATATTAAACAAATTTTATGGAAATCGATGAAAATCGGTAAATATATTATTTGAAGATAAGTCCATCAGTAAATGATAGTTTGTTAATTTAAATAATCAGTTTAATGCAGTTTATTTCTATAATAAAGAGTGTTCATGCGATTTCAATAACGCGTTCAATTTTTCAAACGAAAATGTCATATTTTGTGATTTTTTTATAAAATATCTAACCGTAACCTGTTTATATAAAATATATACGGTCCCAAGTAATACCTACGTAATACTCTATTTCGTATATTAAAAACAAACACCTACTTTTTAACTCTACAAATAATATATTTATTCGAATGCCAGCATGGAACTAAACAAAACCTTCGATACGTTAAATATTATTTTCTGAATTATCGACTAATTTACGGAATTTAATATTTGTAAACTGTTAAATCCATATATACGTATTTAAATTAAGAAATATGTAACAGGTAATTACATAACAATAAGTTAAAAAGTCCCATATTATTTGATGTTACGATATTATGATTCATCGTAAAGGTAATACAAATATAGATATACAAGTATATATACCGTGAAGTCTTGTTTGTCGAAACTCAAAAGTCACGTAGGCATCACGAGAACACTAGAGATTTATTTACACGTGAGTATCCTCTCGGTACACACAAAGACGATGCGATAAAGACGCGCGGGCGCGCAATTCAATTCTCCTTCCCGTTGTTGATTTGAACGAATTAAACGGAGCAACTTCTTTGGAGCTAAATAATCGGACCCACATATATGTATATATATATATATACACCTGGCAATAATAATCTAATGGAACCAAAGGCTAATGTTGACCGGTTTACGCTAAAAATACATTTTCTTAGGCATCAGAATAATCTGTATGCTCCAAAAACTAATTTTGGAGCAGACGATCTAAATTTCTCGACTACCCTCGGTTACACCTTGCATTTCAATGATATTTTCAATACTTCGATTCAGTTAAACTCTTCGACTGTCACAACAGCAAATACCGATGTACATCTTGAGATTAAATGTACTCTTATCAACCTGATACATTTAGATATGGAGATTATATAGATAATATTGATTAATAACGCAGAAAAAGAGAGAGCGCGTGATAGAGTGAGAGAAAGAGAGAGAGAGATGGAAGTATATAGGGAGAAAAAGATGAATTAAAAAGTTGGATTCCTCATCATCGATCGTTCCGAAATCCGCTCATCGAATCAGCCCATATCATATTATAAGTTATAAGTTTACTGAAAACGAAGCCACGTTTTTCCAGGCGGTCGAAATCGATAAAATTCCTCGCAGCTATGTAGACTCGGCGCGTATACGTACAACCCTATATTTATGTGTATATATATATACATGCAGCGTATCCCTGTCGCGGCGGCAACTTCCTTCTCTCTTTCACATCACGCGATGTGGGCGGCATTGTATATACGTCTATATCTATATCTATACGTATATACGCATGGTTCTTTCACTCATCACACAGAGAGACACACTTTATAACAAAGATAAACACAATCGCTGTGAACCAAGGTCCATCAAAAGGAATCGAGAGGATCTAATCCTCCCTCTATGTATCTATATATACCCGAAGACACGCACCTCTTGACTGGTCGCGCCGACAACGACGATCAGGTCCCTCAACATTCCCAGGTACGTATTTCCTTGTACACGCTCCTCGTCTTCCGTGCTCGCGATAACCAGTGTCGATATCCTCGCTATCCTCTCCCTATATGTATATATTTACGGGTCTGTGTATATACGTGTATGCGCGTGTGTGTACGTTGACGAACGAAGAAACCTATAACAGCTAGGATTCGGGGTGTCAGGGTATATGTACGCGCTCTCGGAGCTGGAAAATTGGCAGGTGTTACGTCTCGACAGCCTACTATGTAGAGAGAGTCCGATGAGAGCAAGACCGCGAAGTAAACTGAGAAACTCGAGCTGCGATTCGCGAGCTCGATCCAGCGAGCTTCACTCCCGGAAGGTCTAGTCGCGCGACGACGCGCGACGCACGAGCTCGTGCTGCTGCGCGAACCGTACCGACTCTTCCTCTCCTCGACTTCCGCACCCATCCGGTCTCTGACGTGTGCGTCTCTATACGTACACTACTCATACACACACACAGAGACACATGGGACACGGCACGTGCGCTAAACGTCCTACATCGGTGTACCGTGTATACCCATTCTATGTCACAAATCTTCTAATTCAAATACCCTCTTGGCGGACCTGTACCTCCGTTTTTTTGTTCCTCTGGTTATAAGCTCCAGGCTATGTACCAAAGTACCTCCGTTTGTCAGCATTGATAATAACTTTGTCTGTTTTTTTTTGAGATTCAAACAAGTACTCTTAGTTGATTCACAAATTCGTGCATATATCTTTACGTCCTTTCAATAGATTACATATAGTTATTCTTAATAAATTACTTTCTCGAAATAACCAAAAATAGATTAAAGAATATATTTGCATTTGTAATCATTTTTTTTAATCTACAAATTCTATTATAATTTTAATTATTAAATGTATTTATGGTCTATGTAATCGTATAAACGATTACAAATTGTAATTTTGAATTTGATGTATCAATTTTTAAAAACTTTTTTCAAAGCATTATAATTAATAAAGTGCACGATTTAAATAACTACAAATCCTATATAGCAAATGAAAATTAAACAATTGGTATAAGGTACATTAAAATTCCAATGAAATAAAGTATTGTAATTATATGATAAGATAACCGTGATTGAATTAGAAAATTTTATTGAAATGCAATTTTACAGAAAACAGAAAATTATTTATTATTTATTAAACGTGGAATTCAATTTATCGAAAAAAACGTTTTGTAACGGTATTGTGTGAATTTTTTTTATTGATAAATGATCGAGATTTTTGGGCAGTCGTCAATCATTGTTTTACAACTATAAATTACCGACCAAAAATAGTTATTTACGTATAATCAATTAATTAATAATTATTTCGTAAAAGTCTCTCTGTTACGCTATTTTATTTGGTTTGAACAGTATTTGTAATCTTTTTCAGGTTTTTTTTATAATTAGGTATTAAAATTTTTGGGATTTTCTAGATAGATCTCTGTAATATAGGTATCACATCCCCTTATTCTAAGTTGACCTCTATTTCGCAATGTTATTATTATTATTTATCTTTATACGTTACATTGTTAAATAATAACTTTGTAACAAACTATTCAATTTTTTTTAAATAAGAGTCCCTAAGAAATTTTACTTGATTTGACAGGTCGGAGATTACAAAAACAAAGTATATAGCGTTAAGCTGACAGTTGTATTATGCGTATATATATACGTAAGTGCGTATTTGCCGGTGTATCGGTTGACTTTTAATCATCAAGTGATGTGATACTATCAGAGTCTTTCGTCACATCGGTGATCGTGTACTTCGTGGTACGTACATTGTCCGATGTCCACTTGTCAGAGTCGTCTTTGTCGGTCTATAATCTACATACTTATAGGTATAATATGTAAACCGCGCACCAGCACCGCGCACGTTGACGCATGTCAATTGCCATTTGCCATCCCATACTTCTAAAGGATATTAATCTATATAGATATACAATAGCTATAGTTGCATCTCTGCACTCGAACCTCCAACACACCATCAACGTTATATCTTTATCATTTATTGTTTAACGCCGTGATGTCACCGTGTTCTCGGAGCATTATGTTATTTTTACGCGCAGCTTCTTGGGAACTTTAACACATACCGCACTCGTAAGTAAGTACTAAATAATGAAATGAAACCCGACGTTTTTCTTACTTTTATCGTTTCAGTATACCTTTAATCTACCTATAGCTTATCGTTAAAAGTACTTTTACTTACAAGACATTAATTTAAATAAAATGGTTTGCTTATACATTCTAACCGTTAACGTCTAACAACTTGTTCAGCCAAGTGTAACTAAAAATTCTTACCGGTGAACGTAATAAAATACAATTTCAAATCTTCATTTTTCGAAGACTAAACTGTCTGCAGTTGCAGCATTATCAAATTTATTGTCAAAAACCGATATTCTCACATTAGTCATATAAGACATATTAGTCACAATGTCACAAACTAAAATACAAGTACACCTAAACCTACAACTACAAATATCTACTACTTGTATATATAGAGAGACAAAAGACAATATCTTGATCTTGCAAGAAGCACGTTTTGCGCATGCGCGTACACTTATCCATTGGAAACTCTCACACACACACACTGATATATCTGACGAGCGTAAAGCATTACTTACACATTTATTATAAATCACACATTAGTCACATTACTTTCGATTTGACACTCGAGCAGAGAATATAGAAATACTCCCTTTATATATAGAAGGCCAGAAACGCTGATTTCTTGAAGTCGCATGCCGTCCCCCAAGAGCGTTAGTTCGCTCCCCCATAAGGCAGGCGGCGCGTCAGTCGACGCCTCGTATTAGAAGCCTATTATTTATGGCCGATTCGCGCGGTAATTCTTATTGTTACCGACCGCTAATGGTAAGCAGTCAGTAAATTAAATCTGGCTCACCATTTCCAATAAAAAAACGTTATGCAAGATTATATTACATTAATTAATGAAAGGAATCAACAAAATTAAACAAATTTTCTACATCACAAACCTTGAACTACAAACGCAGGGCGATGAACATAAATCATTGTAAGGCAACTCTTTCAAATTGATGCGTTGGTTGAGTGGTTAAGCGCTCATACTTGCGCAGAATCATTTTTGCCCCTGGTTCAAATCTTTTGACTTTTAATTTTTTTTTTTTTTGCAATAGTTATCAATTGTAATGCATTTTATTTTTCCAAATATTGAAAACGCAGCACATTGAAAATAATAATTTAGATATTATAAATGTACATTTGTCTATATAAAATCTGCATACATAAACATAAATAAAAAATTACTCAAGAGCAATTAGAATAAAAATAATTACCTGAAATAAAATATTGCAAAAAGAAATAAAACTGTTCCCAAGGTATTTTACATATAAAAAATAATTTTCCTGCTCTTAGCTAATATCAATAACATTTGTAATTTAATGTTTAAAAATAGTTGTTAGTTAGTAAAAATATAAATAAATATAAAATGAATATTAATGTACAACAATGTTATTAATATTACCCGACGGAAACCAGCGGGGAGGTGGCAGATATTCTTCCATCAGGATGGGAAGGGATGGAATTGGGTAGGTACAATTATTTACAGTGTTAGTAGATATTGGGTATGAGGTATGTTAGTTGTATACACAATTATATTTACAAGTAGCAAGATTCCAACATTATAAATTGCAACAAAAAGTAAATAAAATACACTCTGAAATAAAAAATTAATTATTTAATGTTATAAAATAATCGAAACGAACGTGAAAGAAATATAAAAATACTTGGGATCTTGCTTAAACTCTAAGAGAGAAAAAGAAAATGAAACAATGTGGATATTTTATTTTAGAAAATTTAAAACGTATCTTATAATTAATTTAGTTTTTTATTTATGCGTCCTTAAAAGTTTTTACAATATTTTTACATTATTTACATTTTTTACAATATAGATTATTGATTTTACTATTAACGCGATAATTTTTGCAATTTAGCGCAGGGTTTACCCGGTATAAAATTGGAGGAAGCAGAGCTTGTTTTACAATTAGCATCGCGATAATTTCTAGATATGTACTTGAGAAAATAAAAAATATGTACTCTAATAAATAAATCAATTATATAATCTCTATGATCTTTACATTCAGAAGAAATCCAAAAATCAGAAAATTTACTTGAAATAACTGCAGTTAAAGATTTTTTACAAAACAAAGCTATATTTTTTTCAATGTAATTATTAAAAAAGTCTTTTTTAAATACTTCATACGCGGTCAAAATAACACTAAAAAAATCATCAGACGGAACTTTTAAATTACCTAATTCGTTTTCCGGAATTTTATAAGCTTTCCAAAAAATTAATAAATCGTCATTGTTATCTAAGCTCTGACTTCCTCGTGTTAAAGTTAATTCACAATTTTTACACCCGAATTTATTTAAACATTTAAACACGCAATATCCTGCAACGTATTTCATCGCGCATTTTTCTAAAGTTGTATCGATTATGTCAGAGTTATCTTTAACTACATCAGTTTCCGGCTCGGCAGTAAAATCAATGTTAAAATCATTATCAAAATATTCTGTAATTGACCACGTTTGCATTTTTAATTCTACGTCCTTTTTTTTACGTTCTTTAATAGATTGAAGTTCTTTTTTATCTTTCTTGACAATGTCCGAGTAATTATTTAGCAAAGTTAAACATTCATCTGGTTGACAATTAGCGCCCGGTGGTGGAAACAATAATGTTGTTACTGTAGCGTGCTGAAAATTTTTTCGTAATTGCAAAGCTGTCGGGTGCGTATTATTTCCGGATAGTGCTCTCATTATCGCAAAAAAGTTTTCAAGTGGATCCTGATTTAATTTACCTGTTAATAAATAATACCGTTGTTCTTTTTTTAAATCTTCCCAAAACATCAAAATACTTTTAATTGTTAAAATTAAATTTACGAAACAATCAGGATACTTATATTTAAACCCGGTAAACATTTTAATTTCACTTATCCAGTGTATGATATTAATTAAATATTTTTCGACTTCCGGATTTTTAATAGACAAACCGCGTTTTACAGGGTTTGGATCGTTTGGATGTCGCGCATTTAAACAATCAAAAATTTTATTCATTTCCCATAAAAAATTCGCAGTTTCGACGCAATCAGGGTGTTTTAATTCATTAGTTTTATGTCCCGCCATCATTGCACGCGATACGGAAGCACTGAAAATTTGAACCGCTAGTTTAACGTTCATTTTCTGAAAATTAGTCGGTTGTAAATGTCGAGTTGTTAATTTAGGCGCTGCTTTGCATGTTTTACCTCTTTCGAGTTCTCTTAATTCACGAATCGCATCCCACGAAATGGAATTATTATTTATTACATAATTATTATTTATTAAATTATTACGCCAACATTTAATAAGGTGAGGAGTATCATACGTTTTACTAACATACATACTGAAATAATATCAATTTTTCCGAAAAAAAGCTCAAAAGTAACCTTCAAGTGCGTTTGTATGTTGACTTTCCAACCAAAAGAAATACATTATTTAGCCTTTATACAACATGCATATATCATTTAAATCAATTAATAATGCATTTTTAACTATTTTACCAATAAACATCTATAAATAAATCGGTAAATATTGATTTAAAACAATGTTTATACCGTTCAATAAGAGGGACAGGAACAAAATCATATGTACGTAGTATGGAACAGCTAATAATTTAATTAAAATAATATTAAAATTGCAAAAACAGTCTGTAATCGAAATCTACGATATAAAATCTATCCCATAATGCTTAAACGATCATATATAATCCTCTTATTAATGTATTAGAGTTAGGAAACATCGTGCGACAATGCCGACTTTTTCCGTCAAAATGTTAATCGAACTATATTTTGCCGAGTGCACAGTTTAATATTTTTCCGTAATTTCCCCAGTGCTTCATTCTAATTTATTTCAATTCGTAAACACAGTTAATAGACTAAATTATTTAATAAAATTTTTTTAATCATTAATATACATATACTTTTCTTTTAATTCGTATTACTTTTTCTCTGTTTAGTACGAGGTACACTTTTCTCGAGATGTTTATTAATAAGGTTTATTAATATATTATTAATATTACTAATAAATTACTTACCTTACTCTCTCATCTTTCGGAAATCTGTGAAATGTCAGATTTTTTTTATCGGACGTCGAATTCCGGCAATTTTTGTAAGCGCAAGTAACTCTTGGCATTTTTACACAAAGATTGTATAATAAAACAGTTAAAATCGATACTACTTTTACAAAACTATGCAAGCAAGCGAGAAAACTACACTGCACATGCAAGTAAACAAAGATGTTACTACGTCGGCAACATATATATTGTTTTAACTCGCGCACTATTTTCTTTTGTTTTGCTAAAGCATGTATACATGTATATAGGTAACGGACGATATTACGGACCAATAGCAAATTATACCGCGAAAATATTTTATTCAAACATTCCATTTTATTTAACAATAACAGATAATTGAATTTTAAGACACACATAAACAGGCATATATTGTAATATATTTACTTAATCAAATATTAATTAATACTGTAAGAATGTTAATAATGAATTATAAGTTTCAAAATTAAAAAACTTAACTTTTGTATAAGAATATTTTTTATATACAAATGTAGAAATAAATATTTCGAATCGAAAATTGTACAATTACATAAATTAAATTATTACAGAGATTCTTATTTTTTAATTTTATTTCTCAATTTTTTTTTCAATATTTTGAATTTTTGCATAATTAGAATGCATTCATTTATTATTATTAATTATTAATTATTTTATTAATTAGAATATTGTAAAAAAAAAAAAATTAAAAGTCAGAAGATTTGAACCAGGGGCAAAAATGATTCTGCGCAAGTATGAGCGCTTAACCACTCGACCAACGCATCAATTTGAAAGAGATTGTCTTAAAATGATTTATGTTCATCGCCCTGCGTTTGTTGTTCAAGGTTTGTGATGTAGAAAATTTGTTTAATTTTGTTGATTCCTTTCTTTAATTAATGTAATATAATCTTGCATAACGTTTTTTTATTGGAAATGGTGAGCCAGATTTAATTTACTGACTGCTTACCATTAGCGGTCGGTAACAATAAGAATTACCGCGCGAATCGGCCATAAATAATAGGCTACTAATACGAGGCGTCGACTGACGCGCCGCCTGCCTTATGGGGGAGCGAACTAACGCTCTTGGGGGACGGCATGCGACTTCAAGAAATCAGCGTTTCTGGCCTTCTATATATAAAGGGAGTATTTCTATATTCTCTGACTCGAGTTTTGAGTCATCTGATTTATTTATCTCGGTTTACAGTTTTAGTATGCTCATACGGGAATATAAGTAATACAAACTTACCAAAACATAAGTAGCTGTCTCTCACGAATCCTAAGCAAGGCCCATCCCATTTTGTCCATATATACCTACCGAGGTTATATTCTTGTACGTCACGTAGCTGCTTACATGTATATATATATATTTGAAAATACTATATAGCAGAATGAGTATGTGGAAACGGAGAAATTGCCTTTGCGCATAGTGAATACTTTTTTTTTCATAAATCTTATATGCGTTAATATGTAAGTACTTATATTTAGTTGTTAGTATAATGCACACTTGTACACACAGACCAATTAACTATAATAATACACAATACACATCCCGTTCCAATTTTTGATTGTCAAAATAATAATTAATTAACTCTTATTTATTTGCCTTAATATTTATAATTCTATAAATAATGATGGTTACTTATTAACCAATTTTTTATTTTTTATATAAGTTTATTTCAAGTCTTTTGTAAATTCTTTAAATTATTTACACAAAAATTCCAATCTGTTCGCCAATAGTGACCTACAAAGATGATGTAGGAATATTTAATGCGTCATGTTAAATATTTATTATATTGATTACATATTTTAAAGTCCGTCTGCTGATGATTTTTAAGATATGAAAACATTACTTTCATTTATCTGATATTGATTAAATATACTTTTGTATTCTTTTATTACACAAAGATATATTGTTTGATTACTTTTAGGTTTACTTTATTTCTTTGATACTCTTAATATACAAATACTTTAAATTTGTAATTGTGTAATTTATTATCATGTTTTTTACTATAATTTGTAAATTTCACAAATACTGGTTTTCAAGATTTATAACGTGATAATAGTTATAATTGTATCAGAGTGTAGGTTATGACAGATTATGTACTCAAATTAACTTATTTGTATTAATACTTACTATTTTTGAACTGAAAAATAAATATTTTTTCCAGAATAAAAAATGAATCCACAGTATGTGCAACAGAAGCGTCCACTCTATGGACCTCCACCATCCAATGCATCATTTGGTGAATTAAATGCAAATTTTACTCCAAAAGGATCTCATGATTTACACTCGTTTCCACCATCAAAACCTCCAGTAGGTCCACAGCCTACTAATAATACTCCAGCTCCAACAAGACCACCTTACTACATAAATGATATTCAAAGTCATGGTTCAGATGTTGCACAACCACCAGTTTCTTTACAATATAATCAAAATAAGCTGGTTGATCAAATGTCTAGTGTGTCTTTATCAAGAAAATCTCCTCCTCCTCAAGGTTTTCCCTTGCAAGCAGAAAAACCTGTACCAACAATGCCTTTTTCATCTGGTATAAATGGAATCAGCAATCAAAATAATTATTCTGAACAAGGTACATGAAATATTCTAAGTGAATTACTTATTCCAATTAAAAAATTTCTTGATAAACTATCCTAAATGTGTTTAAATAATTGCCAAATATATACATATAATTTTAGGTGAAATGATTACAAAGAACTTATCAGTAGAAAAGTCTACTCAAGCATACACAACTCAAACATCTAGTCTTCCACCATCATATGGAGTTTCTAGTGGACTTCCATTACCTGGTCAACATCAGCATTCTGGACATGCACCACCACTTAGCTCACCAACAGGAATTAATGCTACTCAAAATATATCACAACCAAATTTACCAACACCCTCTGACCATCGGCATGGATCAACACAATTAACTTATAACCCATCATTGACGAGTCAAGCAAATTTAGCTGGAGTTCCTAAACCAGGAAAACACCCAGGAACGATTATAAGTCCTAATGCAGATGCAACTCAACACCAAGGACCATCTGTAAATCAGACTTCTTTAGGACAATCACCTATGCGCAATCAACAAAATATGACAGGTCCTTCGACTGGAATATTTTCATCAGATCCTTCTATACCAAATCGACAAATTGCATCAGGAGCACAGTTAATAGGTCAAGGTTATCAAAATTTACAGTCTTCAAATCTACAAAATTTATCAAGAACTTCTGTACCTGGATTAGCAACAAATATGTCAGGACCTCCATTACCAGGACAACAAAATTTATCTAGCCCTTGGACAAATGCATCTAAACCTCCGCCACTACCAGTACAACAAACTCTACATACTCAGTATCATGCTAGTAATCAAACATATGATCAGCGACAATTTTCACCTACTCTATCTCATGGAGGACATCAAAGTGCTATTAATTCCTATGGACACATGAATCATCATCATGCTGATGCTGGTTATCACCAAGGATATCAGCAACAAAATTATGGACAAATTGGATCAAATGTAAGTTATCTGTGAAATAAAAATTGATGCCCGACGATATTTATTAAAAAGTTATTTATCTAATTTCTCTTTTTTCTTAATAAGTCACTTTAAGGTGATGTCAGAATCAGAAAACGATTATTTTTAATATTTTTTATAAACAAAAGAATAAATTTTTTAAAAAATCCTGAACGTCATGCCCTTAGGCATGTTTTAAACAGTGTACTCAAATTTTTTCAGATTTTTAAATTTGTAATTTAATTCTGATTTTTGCGTTGAAAATTGATGCCTTTTTAGACGAATAATTACCGACCGAAAATTGTTCATTCAATTATTATTAACAAATTTGTTTTTTCTTAAAAAATCTAAACGTCATGCCCTCGCTTTTATTTTAAACTACCCCTATGAATCTTTTCAGATTTTTTATTTAATATTTCCAATATAATTCTTATGTTGGAAGGTGCAGATCCTTGTAACTTGGGTCCAATATCCCGTTAAACTAAATTGTAGTTAGAATAACTATAATATTAAAGTGCAGTAAAACTCATCAATTATAATTTTATTTGAAATAATTATAGTAGAATCATTCTAATAAACCCAACACTTAATAAATGATAACTTTTAGTTTCTAAGACATTATTAAAAAAATGAAGCAAACAAAGATTAAAATTTAATAATATAAATTTATTATTATAGAATTTTTATGAAAACCAAAGTCCTTATCAAACTGGAATGACAAGTCCGTCGGAGAATCATCAACCAAATACTCAACCTCAGCAAACAAGAAAACTAGATCCTGATCAAATGCCTAGTCCTGTAAATTAGTTTTACATTTTTGCAATAGATATTTTGATTTCGTATTTTGTTTTCTAAATTGTCTGACTTTTATTTATATGTTTTATAGATACAAGTCATTCAAGATGATAGGAAAACAAGAGGAGGTGTATTTACAACTAATCAAAAAGGATTAGTTCCACCTTTAGTTACTACCAAGTTTACTGTTGAAGATCAAGGAAATGCATCACCAAGATTTATTCGATCTTCAATGTACACAGTTCCCGCTGTCACAGATCTTATTAAGCAAGTTAGTAATTTTTATTTAAATTTAATTTTAATGCAAATAATTTTAATTGTTTCATTAATTCATTAAATGTTTTTTATTATTAGACTCAAATTCCATTAGCTCTCATACTAAGTCCAATGGCTCAAGTGGAAGAAGGTGAATATGATCCACCTATTGTGGATATGGGTGAAATTGGTCCAGTTCGTTGTAATAGATGTAAAGCTTACATGAGTCCTTTCATGCAATTTATTGATGCTGGTCGGAGATTTCAATGCATGTTTTGCAAGGCTACAAC
Organism: Theocolax elegans; assembly: GCA_026168455.1. Classification (NCBI taxonomy): domain Eukaryota; kingdom Metazoa; phylum Arthropoda; class Insecta; order Hymenoptera; family Cerocephalidae; genus Theocolax; species Theocolax elegans. The sequence continues at coordinate 97,146,861 of CM047425.1, forward strand.
AGAAGGTAACAATTTTAAAACTTAATAGGTTTGGATTAATGCAAATGAATGTATTAATAATTATTTATTGTAATTTTTAATTACTTAGTTCCATCGGAATACTTTCAACATTTAGATCACACTGGTCAAAGAATGGATCGTTATTCTCGACCCGAATTAATGCTTGGAACTTATGAATTTATAGCGACAAAAGAATATTGCAGAGTAAGTTACTAATTCATGAATTAAACACAATTTTCAAGATTAATATTAGTATTTAATTCAATTTTTATTTACAGAACAATACTTTTCCAAACCCACCTGCTATTATATTTGCTATTGATGTTTCATACAATACAATAAAATCAGGTTTAGTGCACCTATTGTGTACACAGATGAAAAATATAATTCGTAAATTGCCAGTGGACGTAGGGCAAACTAAATCTAACATGAAAGTCGGATTTATCACTTACAGCAACACTATTCAATTTTACAATATTAAAGCAAGTCTTGCTCAACCTCAAATGATGATCGTTGGTGATGTTCAAGATGTATTTATGCCGCTTTTAGATGGATTTCTTTGTGATCCTGAAGAAAGTGAAACGTTAATTGATAGTTTGATGTCACAAATTCCAACTATGTTTGCTGAAAACAAAGAAACGGAAACGATTCTTGCACCAGCAATCCAAGCTGGCTTGGAAGCTTTAAAAGTAATTTCAATTTTTAATTTTTAATCCTATACAGTATTAAGCATTATATTTGTTAATATGGTTTAAAAATTAATTCTAGTATTTAAATAATAATTAAAAATAAGTATAATAAACTTCGTTTTTAAAGGAGTTAGTTTATATTTATAATAAAATTATTTTTCAGGCATCCGAATGTGCAGGAAAAGTCATGGTATTTCATTCATCTCTTCCTACAGCTGAAGCTCCAGGAAAACTTAAAAATCGAGATGATCGTAAGCTACTTGGCACGAATAAAGAGAAAAATGTTATTGGTAAGATTTTAAATTTACTTTTATTTAGTACTTTATCATACAATGTTTATTACTTGATTCTATTAAATCTATTGAACGTCAAGAGCAAATACATGTTCTTCTATTTATAGCTAATTAACAATTGGTAAAGTGTAATAAAATTAGGATTGTATGTACATTATTGTTTTTAAATGCTTGAAATGCATAATTTTTACTAACCATTTTTCTTCTACAAAAATGCAACAGTTAGTAATAAATATTATTTTATTATACTAGCACCCCAAACCAATTTCTACAATAACTTGGGCCAGGATTGTGTTGGATCAGGATGTAGCGTTGATCTATTTATTTTTAATAATTCTTACATTGACATTGCTACTATTGGTCAAGTGTCTAGACTTACGGGAGGAGAAGTGTATAAATATACATATTTTCAGGTGAGTTTCGAGATAAAGAATATAACTTTTTGTCTATTATCCATAATATTAATATTATCTATTCATAATTTCGTCAGGCTGATACCGATGGTGAGAGACTGATAACAGATATAATGAATAATCTAAGTAGACCTGTTGCATTTGATGCAGTGATGCGAGTACGAACTTCTACTGGTATAAGACCAACAGATTTCTTTGGACATTTTTACATGTATAATACAACTGACATGGAGTTAGCTAGCATAGATTGTGATAAGGTACATGTATTTATAATATTACTATATAATAAGTAAATATATATTAATGTCGTCTAAATACTGAATACTGTTCTTTAGGCTATTGCAATTGAATTAAAGCACGATGACAAACTGTCGGAAGAGGAAGGTGTTTATATTCAAACTGCGCTACTTTACACATCTTGTAGTGGTGTGCGAAGATTACGAGTAATTAATTTAAGCTTAAAAACTTCATCACAAATGCCAGAGCTCTTTAGATCATGCGACTTGGATGCTATAATCAATTTTCTTTCTAAACAAAGTTAGTCATAATCCATTATATATTGTTTAGTAATTACTTGATTTTTAAACGTATACTTAAATATTTAAAATATTTTAATAACTACATTGTATTTTGGTAGGTGTTTTCAAACTTCTGGATTCATCTTCACAAGCAGTAAAAGAAAGTTTAAATGCAAGATGTGCAGCTATTTTAGCAGCATATAGAAAACACTGTGCTTTACCATCAAGTGCTGGTCAACTGATCCTTCCAGAATGTATGAAATTATTACCTCTTTATATAAATGGATTATTTAAAAGTGATGGAATCAGTGGAGGTAAAATTACATAGAAATATTAATATATTTCTTATTAACTATTACTAACTAATAATATATTATTATTAACTATTACTTATAATTAATATAACTCATTTAAATTACATAGAAATAAAGAATAAAAATACATAGTTAGTTTTTTGTTATTTTTTCTGATTTTAGGAAGTGGTATAACAGTCGATCAAAAATCTTATGTAATGATGGCACTTGCTACAATGCCTATTAGTGAGTCAGTTGTTCACGTTTATCCAAGATTACTTCCTCTACATGATATTGATCCTCATGATACAGATTTACCACCTATGTTACGTTGTTCTATAGATAAATTTACAGACGAAGGAGCTTATTTATTAGGTATAAATACGATTTAAATAATTATATACATGCAAGTCTTATTGTTGACTTAAATACTTATATGTAACATTATTTTTTAGAAAATGGAATTCATATGTTTTTGTGGCTAGGTTTAAATTTAAATATGCAATGGGTACAGTCAGTGTTTGGAGTTCAATCTGTCAATCAAATTGATACTGATAGAACTGCAATTCCTATACTAGATAATGCACTTAATATACGAATAAGAAACGTAATTAGCTGTGTTCAAAGTGAAAGACGTTATTGTATGAGGGTAAGGATAATTTACATTACATGAAGACCGAGACAGTGTACTGGAAGACAAAACATAAGTAATCTGTGGTACCTTATACTTTCGTAACTAAAATTACTTGTGTTTCAAAATTCTGTCTTGGTTTTAATATACATAATATCAACTTAGAAGCATAAAAATAAAAAAATACGTATTAATATAATTTATTATATACCTTTTTAGTTAACTTTGACAAGACAACGCGACAAAATGGAAATGGTGATGCGACAGTTTTTGGTTGAAGATCAAAGAGCTGATGGCTGTCAAAGTTACGTGGATTTCTTGTGTTGCATGCATAAAGAGATTCGGATACTTCTTAGATAGCCTAAAATGAACTAAAGTAATTTCTGATTACTCATTTAAAATCGCAGGCGAATAAATAAGGAAATTTTATTTAAGTAGTATGTAATACAACTATTGTATAAATGTTGTATGTGTCGAATAGGAAATTTTTAGAGTGAATGATAAATGTAAGAGCATGAATGGATAGGAGATATGGTGAGGCGTGGAATAGGGGGAAAACTCGATTTGTACAAGCATAATTTTAAAAGATAAATTGTACTATTATATACATAAATATATATACACATTGTGTATTGTGTCAATAGCCTTGTAATTATCATGTATTAACACTTTATTAATTAGAATTTTGCGTGATATTCGAAAATATTGTAAATGTATTTATGCAAAAATATGCTATATACATTTTAGGAGATTAAAAATACTCAAGGGATGATTTTTAAACTAAAGTAATATATTATTACTTATGTTATCACAAGTGCACATATGGAAACTTTTTTTTCAATAATTTATTTTAAAATACTCTAATGATTCTTTTAATGCGTTAAAATTGGTTATTGTTGTAAATTATATAAGGTCATTATTATTATATTCACATTACCAATAATCCAAAAATTTTATACAAGATATTAGCACTTTATTAGTTTATAATAGAAAAAAAAATTATATTGAAAATGATGCAAGATACTAATTGTTAAAGTGAAACAAAACAGTAAAAATTCATATACAGTGCTTAAAGGTTGAAAAGCAATATTATCTATTTTATTAAAAAATGTTTTATTTCTTTGATTTAAAAAATGTACATGTTGACATTAAATTACAATTATAATGAAATTGTTCGTAATAATTATGGGGCATTGTAATTATATAAGCAACGTTTCAATATGGAGTTAGAGAAAAATAAAATAATAATTTAAATAATATTTGTTTCAATTTACTTTATGTGACTGTTGACTCATTATTTAAATTGTGAATTTAAAAACTGACCGATAAAAATATATACTTATTCAGCAATATAATTTATTTTGTGTAATTATCTCTCCTAATTAACTTGAAATATGGATACATTGTTTTAATTGGCTTTATCATTGAATCGTACATAATATATAAACATCATCTTATCTTTTATGTTATATACGATTAAAATATAATTTTAGTAAGATTTTTATTAATGCATGCTTTCAATTTAAACATTAATAAATAAGCGCAAGCAACCACTTATGATTCGCCACAGTCATAGTGCGTCACTCGCTATTAAAGGTAGATTTCACAAGATAAAAATTGTTTCTAGTTTCCGTTTATAAGCTCCATAGCTTTCCTTCTAGCTGTTGCTTTAACGTGATTGGTTCGATAAAGCTTAGTCTAATAGTAATACGCCAATCACGTCACGAATCAAGAAGCAAGAGAATCAAGCCTGTATGAGCAACTAAGAAGATACACAGTACTGGAAGCACAAATCCTTAATATGAAGTTTATAAGTACGTAAATTTCGCTATTACTAGAATGCATAGTTACAGTGTTAAACTACGAATCGATAAGCATACTCCAGACATATTACAATACTAATAAGAAAGTCAAAGTCATTATTTGTTTTATTTTTTTAAGTTAATTCAAACAATAAGTTATCTATATTTCGCATTGATTTTTTGAACCCGGTTTTTAATAAGTTTATTTTGCCGCACTGGTTTGACATTATTATGATGTAGCAATGTGAAATTCGTGAGTGTGAAACGAAGAGGTTAATATTTGACAGCTTCAAGTGTGTGTATTGTGTTGTGTTTTTATTGAAGGTGTCAGAATTAGAGTACTTCGTATATACACACATACATACATACATATATATATAGGGGAGCAAACATATGCGATTCTGAATTATAGATCGTAGATTATTAATGGAATAATGACACTTGTAGCTCATCCGTTACGGAATAATTAAACATGTAACAAAATATGGCCAGTAGTGATGTCAAAATGAAGTGGAAAAGAAGATTAACGTTATTTTACCGGTCGGTTTTTCACGAACCGAATACCGTCACATACCCAATTGTTGATCATGAACCAATTTCTGATCAGTGTATTAGTTCAATAAAATAATAAGATTTACATAAATCTAAACGTTGTTACGCACAATTTGAAGGTTAAACAATCAATAATTGTTTAGTAGACCTCAATAGAAAGTGGTATATGTACCGAAAATTTACTGATCAGAAATTGGTACTTCCCGCTTTTTTTTCTTAGATTGTTGCTTACTTTAAAAATAGCACCTATTTTATTTTTCTGAGATGGCTAAAAGGAAGTTTAATACTTATACTTTCTGTATCCGTCTAAATATATACAATTATTAGCTTTTTTAACATAAAATTATTCTATGAACGTACAGATTTACCTTAATTGATCAACAATTGGGTATGTGACGGTACTTGGATTATGGTAACTGTTACCACAGCTGTTTAAGGATGCAACTTTTTTTATCCTATAAGAATCATGGTCGAGGCTACCAGCCTCCAGTCCTAATATATACAATTTTACATACTTTTCTCAATCCTGGTAAATTTTCATTGTTATTAATAATATACTTGTGTATTAATACAGTTGTTGGATCTATCTTTTTATGAAGTACGAAGTCAAAATAAGAATGATGATAAGAAGATTTAACTTATTTAACATGTATTATATCAAATACATTCAAAGGGCAAACGTAGATGGAAAGCCTAAACAAATTTTTCTTTTTTTTATTTTAATAACTTATTGTAGAATAATAAATAATAGAATATTAAATTTGGTACCTTTAAAACAAAATGTATTGTAATACAATCTTAACAATTGTTACATCTAACTGTATTAATATAAAATGGAAATAAAGATATAAAGCTTTAGAAATTAATTTTAAGACTTTTTATATTTTTAGAAGAAATACTTAGGCAGCAAAAACAATGCTTTGGCCAAGTGTACTCTTATGCAGCATTATCTTTTTGATCACTATAGTTAACTATTTTGGAATAATGTTTTACATATTCTTTGGATTGCTGATTCTATGTGGAACATCATTAGCTCCAGCAATTATATTTTATGCATATACTAGATTGTCACCAATGTATCCAATGGCATGGAAATATGTCGTTTCAATTGCCACATTCTTTTTCGTTGGGATATTATTCTATTTTGATTTGATAGTCTTCGTACTCTATGGATTATTATCTGTTTGTGGTATGTTACTTGGACCCACAGCCGTTTTATTCATTCATAATAATTTATCAAACACACAAAAATCTGACACAATTAAAAAGAAAAAGGTCAACAAATTTAACTCTTTTGAAGCTCTATTAATGGTACGTTATTCATTTATATTATGATTCAATAAGTTTTTAAAAATATATTTAATTTAAAATATTTTTAATAACAAAATTATTTATAATTACATTAATAATTAAAAAAAATCCTGTAGAAAGAATCATATTTTATCGAAGAGGCAAGAAAAGATTCAGCACGTCCAATAATAATTTCAAGATTAATAGATGGAGCTTTACAAAATCTTTTGGATTTAGCATTTAGAGATTTTGTCAGCTTTTGGTTAAATCATATTGTTATTGGACCTGATGATTTAATTAATGCTGCAAAACAAGATTTACGAGAAGCAATACAAAAAATTCATAGTAGAGCAGTAAACATTGATCATACAAATTTAGTAGCTTGTAGTATAGTAAACACCATAACTTTTCATTTTGAGAAAATTAGAATTGCTCAAGAAGCTGTGTAAGTAGTAATGTACAATATTTGTTGAATGATTATGTGAATCTGAATTTTAATTATCTTTTATGATTTAGTATTGATGGAGAAGATCCAGTATATATTTTATCTCCACATTTAACATCTGAAGAAGGAGAATTAGAATATTTACGAAAAGTTAGTGAAGTATTTATTTTATTTTTTATGCCTCGTGGTTATACATTTCCACCAACTAAAGATCTTTTAAGGGAAGTTATTACATGTAAAAGTAAGTTTAATATTTTTAATATTTAATAATAATTTCAATGATGTTAATACAATTTGATTGTAATTTAGTAACATTATCTTATTCAGTTTTAAGGCCAGTTATAAATACAATAACCGATCCCGATTACATTAATCGGAAAATTTTATCATATATTCAACAACAACAATTGGTAGAAGCTTTACACAAAAAAACATGCGAATACGCAGATTCATTCGAGGAGTTTATAACTATGATTAAATCAACTAAAGATCTTGAAGTTTTAAAACGTATAAGATACAATATTGTTACAGAAATTATGCAAGCAACTACAACACAAAATATTCAACGAGCTCAAGGCTTAGACCCTGAAAACACAACTTTTGGTAAATCTGATATGGTGCAAAGTCGAAAATTAAAACGGTACATAAGTCAATTGACTTATGCAAAAAATACTTGTGAGTGCCATATGCAATCGTTAGGATGGGATGGTTATCCCATGGAAGATGATGAAGTAATTGATCCAATGGCCCTTCCAGAAAATAGAGTTATACCATTACGCATCATTTTAGACAGCGTTCTAGGTAACTAATCATTATAAGAAGTTAATAGTTGCTTAGGTACTTCTAATCATTGTACGTACATATATATTGTAATTTTAATCATATTTTAATTATATTATTCAGGAAGAAAATATCTCTCACAATTTCTTGAGCAAGTATCTAGCCAAGGCTTAATTGGATATTGGACAGCCGTCCAAGAACTTCGTGCAGCAGATAGGTCTAGTTGGCATCAATTAGGGGCAGAGATCTTTTATACTTACATAACAATTCCAACTGCTGAAATTAAAATTGACAAAGATACAAGGAAAAGAATGGAAAGTTTTCTATTAGGAGATAAAGGACCTGATGTATTTTATGAAGTCCAAGATTTAGTAGTTCAAACATTGGAGGAAAAGTATTACTCGTCTTTTATAGTCAGTGAACAGTATAAGAATTTACAAGATGCTATGAATGATGAGAAATTGGATGGTTTGTAGTAATAAATTAATTTATAAAATTTAAACATAAATGAAAATAAAAAATAATTAAATTAAATGTTTGTTTTAAGTTTTAAACGATAATGCGAGGTGAAGCTTTATTTTCCGAGCTTTCCTTGATCCATAGCTGCAACGTTATAATATTAATCATTTCTTTTCAGTTTCTTTGGATGATGAAAGATCCATTATTAATGGTACGATATCGGAAACTAGTTCTTTGCTAGTCGGTGAGCATTCAAGTTACGCACGTAATAAACTCAATCAGTTGCAAGAAAAGTTAAATAACAAAATGCAAGCTCTCCAAGCTCTCAAATCTTCGTTGAAACCAGAGAGCAAAGTATTAGGTATATTAGCTAAAGAAGTTGAGTGGCTTCAAGGCGAAAAAAGACAATTAGAAGCGCATTTAAATCACACTGAAATGTGGGCAGAACACTTAGGTCACTGGAGAGCAGATGTCCAAAGCGCTGAGGTAAATAGTTAACTATATTGAGTAACATTTTTTAATATAGTAATAACACAAAACTATTTTTTAACGATTTTGTTATTATTTCCAGACTCCAGATAGTGGTGAGCCTCCAGAATTCGTTTTGGTTGTTCACATGGTAGCAGATGAAGCAGATGAAAGTAGTATTTCTACTGGTTGGGTTGTTTTACGTAAGCTTCCAGAATTTCAAGAGCTTCATAGAAAATTACGCCAGCTATCTCCTAGTGTGAAAAACCTGGAGTTACCGTCCCAACCAATAAAATTTTTTGGCAAAACTGATAAAAATACAATGGATAAAGCTAAAACGCAAATTCAAAAATTTTTAAATGTAAGTTTAATATCAATTTTAGTATTGATAATAATCAACTGTTGTTATTACCATCAGTAATAATTAATAATAATATCATTATATATTATATCTTGTGCACACAGTATGTATTAGAAGATGATCGATTAAATCAAAGTGAAGCATTGTATGCTTTTTTAAGTCCCAGCTCAGAACGATTAAAACACAGTACTCCGTCACCAAAAAAATCTCGTTTTTCACTATCGACTCTTTTTAAATCGTAAGTGCTAAAATTTCGTTGCTCAAAGTATAAACCATTATATATTTAGTCTTAATTATTTCTCTTCCAAAGAGATTATATTAGGCTGCAAAAATTTATTTCTCTCATTACCTATTCAAAATTTACAGTCTGTTATATTAAATGTTACTAACATTGCAGTAGCAGCGGATCAGGAAGTAGTGGTGATTCCCGGGAAAAAGATGATGACGAAGATTACTCATTATTACTAGACGACAACGAACCAGGTCGATCTATAACCGATAGTATTCTTGGACCAGGAAAAGACTCTATCGCTGAACCACTATATACTTTACTCGGAGAAGTGTTTGATTTAAGAGGAGTTTTTAGATGGCTTAGACGGTCTTTGATTACTTTTGTGCAACTTACTTATGGAAGAACAATTAATCGGTAATAATCTGCATCTATCTATGCTAATATTTTTCAATACATATCGATTTTAAGTGGGATTGTGTTGAACATACCTATATCAGCTTTTAATGTAAACACATTTCATAGGCAAGTGCGAGATACCGTTAGTTGGATATTTTCTGAACCAATGCTTCACTACTACATACAATTATTGATAAAATCTTGGTGGCCTAATGGTCAACTGGTGACCGAGGTACCAGTTCGTACGGATGAGGACAAGTTAAGAAGTCGTGCCGAAGCTCGTCGACAATTCTTAAATAATGTACCTGATTTTCTGACAAATTTAGTCGGAGCTCAAAGTGCTCAAAGAGGAGCAATTAAAGTTTTTGACTCATTACAAAATGTACAACTAAATAAACAATTATTTTATGTAAGTAATTATTATATTATTGTGATCTGCACATATTAAATCCATTAAATTCAGTCTTTTTCATCGTTATTTTTTTACAGGATACTTTTGAAGTTGTAATGTATGAAATGTTTCCAGAATTAAAGAAGGACAGAGACTAACTCATTTTTACAGCGAACAAATATAACTTTTTAAAAAATCATTATATTTACTTGAATGTGAAATTGTGTATAAATCTTGTATCTTTCGACAGTTTACTGCCCAAGTATAGGTAGTACATACATGGACCATTCTTTAACGGTGCTATAGTTTTTATTATACTACTGTTCAGTATTATTTAACAATATCCCGCATGTAACATCAAAACTATTATTTTAAACTATTTTATTTTATTTTATTTTATTTTATTTTATTTTAATTTATTTTATTTTATTGTATGTATGTAAGCAGGTATGCATGAAATTTTGTTGGGTAATCAAACAAAAAATATTTATAGATAAACAAATTGACAAAGCTCTTATAATTGGATTTTGATGCAATGATTTAGATTTTTTATTTATTTCACAATATATACAAGACCTTTGATGTTGGTGCTGGTTGCCAAAGTTCATTAATGGTGCATCATTCAACAATAATTTATTTAATTCAATCACCTTCTGACAATTTTCTTGGAATTGCACAATCTAAGTCAAGTTTTATTATTTATTTTTAAATTTATGTAAATTTTATTTTTTTATTCTTATACACTTTTTATACGGTTAATTCGCATCATCCAGTAGTTAAAGTTTTTATTGTATAACATCAAATAACAAATTATATGTAACATACAGCTAACTCCATGTTCGATCATCGAAATAATTGGCATCTCTGTATTAAAACTGTACATTCTATATATATATAAATTATATATATATATATAATATTGTTGTACTTGACTAATGAAAAGAATATATGTCAACCTATCATAATCGACTTAAACAATTATTGATAATTCTACAGTGTCAAGTGTTGTAAAAATTTATGTAAGAATATAGGAGGAGTGAATAAAAAATATATAAATACGAGGTTGATCATTTTTATTTAGCATAAGAAGGATTGAGCTTTCGATAAATAAATGCATTATTTATGAGCACTAAAAAATTAAGAGTTAATTTTGTGAATTGTACAAAATAAATTATAATAAGCACATAGTAATTAAAATATTTAGGATTTATTTTTGCACAATGTGCATAAATGTAATGTTTAATTTTTGGGTGCAAAAGCGATCCTACGCATTTTATTTACAAAAATATACATGAAATGTAAGGAAAAATAACGAAAAATCTGAAAGTTAAAATCTTTTATATAATTTAATTTAATTTAATGTAGGTCGTCTCGTACGAAGAAAAGCACAACTCAGATTTTCCTATTTAAAATAACATTACAAAAACTGAGTTGTGCTTTTCTTCGTACGAGGCATCGAAATATACTTTTACTAAATGATTAAATTTAATTTATATTGAAAAGAAGAATAACAATATAAATTTTAGGAAGAACAATATCATGGATAAATAAATAAAATTTGAACAAATATTTTGAACGACGTGGATCATTTTATTTTACATTAACAATTATCTAAAATTATATAATCACAGATTCTATACAAATATTACAATAATTGTCATTCTCGATTTTCGATATACAAGTCGATGAATTATCGCAACGTATAATTTGTTCTTACAGTTTTATCCTTAAAAATTTTTATAATTATCATGGGTAATTGTAACATCATCGACTCGTACCTGCGTATTACGTATGTATATATACACATTATTCTTAAATGTATTATAACTCGTGTCAACTGATACCAAAATGAAATATTTACACATTTATATGTATAACATAAAGTTCATAGCGCTATTCATTTGGCACTAGTAGCAATCAACAATAAGGCGATTATTTGCATGTTAGCTAAAAAATAATATTAAAAATGAACGATCGTGTAAGTAGATAAAATATTTAGTCCACGTATACATATCTTAACATTTTAGTTTTTCAATGTTTTAAGTACTCCTTTTAATCTTTTAATATTTATTGGTGAACAAGAGTTTAAGAACATGGACGAAATATCGTAATAATAAATTGAAGCGACTTATTTTTATACTTATCTAGGTACCAAAAGAACAATGTCATTTTCTTAATTGTCCAATATAGATATATATATATATTAATATTATTTCGCGAGCTTGCAACTTGTATAACCAGATTTAAACCAACTTTGCAAAGAGCATCGAATTTAAATGTTAACTTATGTAAATTTGTATCTAAAGTTACTTGTATATAGTCGGTGTACGATGTATCAGTCGTGTGTTGACTCGTCAGGTTGCCCTACGGGTATTTATCGTAAGGACTAAGGCGACTCTGCAGAACTTCGTATTCTTTTACACTTTTCGACGTAATGAAGAGCACGTTAGAACGTATCGTGGCACTTTAAATTATAATTAAATTCAAATGGTACATGTATACGTATAAATAATTCACAACTTTGTGCACCCAATTGAATTACGCCAGTTGACGTTAAATTATAATTTAATCACATTAAATGTATCAAAATATGATGTTGAACGTCTATATATATATATGTCGCACCGGTTTATATACATAAAAAACATCCAGTAACACGTTACACATATATAAATTTATACTTTTGTGCACGAATGTTGCGAAAAGCTTTAATTATATCTACAAGCATACGCACTTCGATGGCATTGCTCGTAATAACGAACGATCTGAGCATTAATTTCTTATGATTTCAAATATTTATTACAAATCACATAAGACAATATCTAACTGTCAGATAGCAATACAAACAAATTATAGAACTTGTTGGCTTAAATTTACGCTTTCACTTCCTCAATTGACTAAGTCGAAGTCAATAATAATTTAATAAATTAAGATTATATCGCTCGTTGTTTGATAATTTCAATGTACATTCATTTCTCGGTGTATATGCAAATCAATTGCTTTTTTTTTTAAACAAAAAAATAATATAATTCTTGTTTTTTTTTTTCGAGCAAGTATGAAAATCCAATACGTTGCTTTGCTAAATTTTCTATTGGATTGTAGTATACACTTTTTATATATTCTAATTTACCATTAAAATAAATATCAATATATACGTCTAGTGCCAAAGAAACAATCGTCTCTAATGTAATATTATTTTATTGATATAGGTAAAAAGAAATTTTCGGCTATTATTAGATTTACATTATTTTATCAAGTAAACTCGATTAAATAGATTTCTGGTAGGCGTAAGGAGAATAATTCTTGTTTCGATCAGGAGTATTCAGTTTATCAGCAGTCCGAATTTATTATGAATTCCAGAATTAAATTCGTAAATGTAACAGTAGCGTGTACAATTTGAACTAATTAACGTAAATACAATATTATAAATCGTTTTAATTATTTAGCATACATAAACTACGCGAAACGCTCATTCAAAAATAAAAAATATCATCCAATCTATTTGTTAGTTTTTTTTTCTAACCAATAATCAAAAATCAAATATTCGTAAATTTCTAATTCTAACTCTGATATTAGATATAAAAATAATTTGTTTGTAATCCTTGAAATTACGATTAAAATATCAAATGCGATGAAACATTGTAAGTTAACGTGATTATCATATTGAAATAATATTGTAAGATATTGTGCTTCCGAATAATGACTTACAGTATATGATTTTCTAAATGATTTCTCAGTACTATAAAACAATAGTAGACTGAGTAATAGACGGTATAGTATTTCGCGTATGCGATTGATCTATTATACAGAATATATAATACTTCTCGATTCCAGCAAGCTAACTCGAGGTATGTAAAAAAATAAGAGTTAGCATCGTAGGAAATAGTTGATGATTCCATATAGACTATGTTCTTAATATTATTATCGCGTTAGGTTCACTGCATATACATATACAATATACGTGTACATTTGCCGATATAACCGACCGATACCATCATGTGACTCGAAAACTTTAAACTTGTTCAGTTTTTTCGTTCTCTCATTTTTCGATAATTCTATAACTATTCGAATCGTTTTGTTACCTCGTCCTAGTCCAGCTGGGACAGTTGTTATAAACAATAGTTCCTCGACAAGGAAATTTTATCCTTGAAATAATTTAGTACGCGTTAATTTAACACTTAAAAGATCACTTCATATTTGCCGAACCTGCATTTAATTTAAATATTTATTTATTTAATAATTACGTGTGATTAAAAAGAAAAGTAACGTAAATCTGTACTTCAGCACGTATATATATGTAAAGTCACGCAATAGTACCTTGTATTACATTTTAATTGAATTTTATCATATAATATACTTATGAGTATATAAGCAAATGATATCATTATAACAGATCGTATATATAAGATGTGAAATATGAAGGTTCTCGTTTTAATAGGAATTTAAATAGTCTGTAGATAATGATAACCACTAGTTACGCTAAACTTTCAATTTTTCATAAAATTTACTCTTATATAAATTTATGATTAAGTCGTATCTACATATGTGCGGTAAAGTCTGATTTGCCCATAGATCTGACTATAATCTTTATCCGTACTCCCGCACTTTGTCCAAATGAGCATCTGCGAACCGTCATATACACAAGAAATAACAAAGATTAACGAGTACGAACCTTCGTCGGAGTACGTGCACATTTGGAAGACGATTATGCACAATTAATACGAATTAACTCGGTGTTCACAAACGAATGGAAGAAAAAATGAAGTGAGTATTCGAGGAATATTGGAAATTACAAAGTTCATTTCACTGGTTGATGTGGTAGACTCTTTGACGGTAGGAAAAGTTTCAGACGATTGGCCGGTGCTTCGGAGCATTCGAGCCACCTAAAATCGACGGCTCCAAACGTTGGATAGAGACGCGTGTCACTGCGGGTGGTGACGATTCCATTGGTGTGATCGAAGCTGCTCGACTGCTGCTCGGTGTCGCCGACGGAGGTATCAAAGACATAACTTCCGGGCTTGGTGCTTGCCCATTCTCTTCGTATACTCGCTCCTATAACGTTATTACCAAGTTATACACACCCAGGTTATTGTTTATCAAGTTTTCTTCATTGTGAAGGAAAAGAGAGAACCTATCCTTTATGTGGAATGATACCTGTATATCCCATGCTTAATTACATATTATATGCGTTACACAAATATAAACAAATGTATAGTATTTTACTTCACTTATATCGTCCTTTCCAATATCCAGTTGATATATATATAGTTGAGACCAATTATAAGATTCGCAACATTATAGTTTTGAAATTTTTGGATTGCTTTGGTGAGTTTAAATTAAATGGGTGTAGGTTAATCTGTGACAATATGATGTTACATACAGTATTATTGCATTATTAGAAGTATCAATTGTGTATTTATATATATTGATCCAACAATAGCCAGGACGTTGATAAAGATAAACAAAGGTCAGTATATTATTATACGGTAATGTCATCAGCTATTCTTGTAGTGCATAACAATCAAAAGTAGTAAACCAATATTTGTCGCATTATTGTTGTAGCTTATATCAGATAATATTACAATGTGAATTTTTGTGTATGTGTTGTAAGTAAATAAAGTATAAACAAATTATATAAGTGATATAAATGCCTCAAGTTTGTTACACCATTTTTATCTATACAGTTGCCCTACAACTCTTGCACATTATTCAATATGTAAGTAAACGCGCAAAGAACACGAAAAGTCCAAAATATCTCAGGAACGATAGGTAAATATCCAAAATGGTATATTTTCTTATTAAATTGGGTGTAGCAAACTGCAGGCTATTTTTGGTATATCTATATGTTATTTTTCTTTTAACTTCTTTAACTTTTCGATACAACTGATACATGTAATCACTGCATCGCGACAAGAGTATACACATCAAAATCAGTCTTTTCATTCACTTCGGTATATATTTACAATATATTTTATAACTATACCCGGTATATAGAAATTTCATTACAAGCGACCTAATGTAATGTTCATTAGCGAATTTAATTAATGAATATAATTTGAAGGAAGCTGAATGTTTGGTTTTCAACAAGGTATAAAAATATTTAATAAAAATTTAAACTGCGAATTATTACACACAATGGTGGTAGATGTGTAATAAGTAAAGTGTGATGTCTATCAAAACGTGTTGGAAATGGAATATCGGATCGCTAAACGAGGATTCGGGTATTGGAGGTGTTTGGGAGGTATAGATAAAAGCAGGCGTGTGTATCGTATGTACATATGCACGATAAGAGCGAAAACAAGTCGATCTAGAAAAATAAATAAAAATGTATCGCAAAAGCAGAATAAAGGCTGTAAGGGTAATATGTATAGGAGGATAAAGTGGGGATGTATATCAGTTATAAGCGCACTAAGTAGTCTCGGTCTCGTTCATCTGGATGAAGTGGAGCGGCAGGTGGTGCAGCTTGATCGGGCACTCGAGGGTAGAGGCACCGGCGGCACTTGGTGCTGCATCGTTGGCACTGGTGCCGCCGTCGTTCCCGGCAGCTCGCTGCATAATCGAGTGGCGTCACGCGCGATCACACCGCATTTTTTCGTTCAGTTCCGCCGGGATGTGCGTAGGTAGAGGCGTACGTGGAAGTGCGGAGGTGAGTGGTGCCGGACCCCGGAGGTAATGCGAGTGCGCCATGCGATTAAGTCCGAGTTAAAACAAATAAAACAGAAAGACAACCGAGTTAGAGACTCTATGCAGGACCGAGGACTTCGGCCGTAGGATTTGTGTTATTACATGTACGTGAATATATGTGTGTTCTTTGTGTCTCATCACCGCGCCTCTATCATTATCCTATATAATATTTTACTTATTACATCAATGTTATATTTATATTGCATTGCTGAACAATTGATTTTATACTACTTGAAAAACTCTGCGTTTTTTTTCCTCTCACGTAGGACCAATGACGTAATCATTTTTATTGTACAATTTGAAAAAAATTTTATCTCTACAAAAATGTTTATTACATATAGGTAAAAACAAAATTTTGTATACAACTCGACCTGTAATCCATTATGCATTGTCACATATACATATCTTTTTTTGCTATCATAAAAGAAGCGTTTTAGAATAATACGTTAACTTATTTTTTACTTGTTTTTGCTTAATGAAGTGTTACATTATATGTAATTAATTACTTTGGATGGTTCTTTTTCTCTTTTACTTTTATTAACAATAAAGAATCTAATGTTCCGAAAATAGATAAAATAACTTAAATTAAGTATACCTATTAAGTGAAATAAATAATCAGTAACACAACCATAAAAAGATAAATTCGTACTGCAACGTAAACAAATAATCTTAAACTAAATAATAATAATGAAAGTATAAAAAAAATGATTAAAATAAAGATTGTTTGACAAGTAAGAAGAGGTTCATACCTGCGATTTATCGTATTTAAGTCTTTTCCAAATAAAACCTTTCTTATCTTGGGACGGTTGACTCGTAGGAGTTGGAAGTTCTGCACCTGCTGACGCGTTATAGTTTGGATTTGAAAAAGTTAGTACATTTCTTCGATTATTAAACAGATTTTCATCTCTTTTGTTTTTCCGCGGACACTGTAGGTAAATTATCACGATGATGATGCCCAGCGTGATTACAAGAAGAATAACAGTAGTTGTAATCATCGTTCGAAGGCTTATCGTCTCACCATTGGCACGATTGTAATCATTAAGCTTGCCGTCACGATTACGATTACCGACACCGGTACGCGACGTGCTTGATATATCCTCTTCATCAATCTTGTCATCGATAAGATCGTAGTTGGGATCGTTTTCGGTACCTGGTTTTCTCAATGGCATTTGTTTCCTCGGTACTGTAAAACGTACTCATTTAGTTATTTTTACGAGAATGCTCGTGCAAAATTTAATAAGAATTTTAGAAATGTGACAACGTGTTCTTTTGTATTTAATAAAAATTGTTTTATATTTGAATTTATATAAATGAAAAGTTAATAATTATTTTCGTCGTCACGTTTTACTAACCGGTAGAGCAAGGAGTTGAAGTAGGTTTGTCTGGACAAGCGCACGTGTAATTTTTCCTTGTAAAAAAGCAGAGATGAGTGCACCCTCCATTTTCCATAGCACAAGGATTCCATCCAGTTTGCCTTTCAGCTGAAATTGCCTTGATATCAGTTATTTCATCTACGTCAGTTCGAATTCTATTGCGGTTTTGTCCTGTTCGTTTGTCAGCTTTTTCAATAGTCGCTTTTACCCAGTCACCCCAGTAAATAGTGTTACCATACTGCAAATCCGAATATTATGCGCTTAATAATTAAATATCTTGCAATAACAATTAATACATTTTTTAATTAAATTACCTGCGTTAAACCAAAAGCGTCATTGGCTTCAGGAACAAGGGCAATTCTGTATATACCGTGTAAATCCGACACTTCAATTCTGTGTTTGAGCAAGTCTGCCCAGTAAAGTTTTCTAGAAGTGTAGTCTATAGAAAGTCCATTGGGCAAACCTAAGTCAGTTGCCACTATAGTCTTTTTGTTACTACCATCGAGATAAGCCCGTTCAATTTTAGGATGTTCGCCTCCTTCGGTCCAATAAATATAACCCTCTTTTGGAAAGAGCGCCAACGATCCTGGATCTTTCAAATTTTCTATAAGTATTTTCCGACTTGAACCATCTAGTCGAGCTACCTCTATTAATCGCTGTTTCATGTTAGTCCAGTATATATTGTCTGCTACCCAGTCTACTGCGAGGCAGAACGGTATCGAGTTATTAAGAACCGATATGATCGGTACATGCTCATTAAAGTTACGCATATTGATTCGTCTGCAAATAATTATATTATTTTAATTTCTCATTATCTTTCAATATATTATTCTTTATCGAGGTTTATTGTAATTTAAAATTCATTAATTGTACCTGATTTCATTATCATCGACGTCGGTATAAAAAATGTACTGTTTCTCCCAATGAAAATCAATAGAGAATGGATGATAAAAAATTTGAACGGGTAACGTCACTTCCCACATTTCTGGAGTATCCAAAGATATTCTAATCAATTTCTTTCCAATTAATCTCTTCTTCGAAGCTAGTAGTAAGAAATTCGTGGGAGTATTATTACATGTTTTCTTATCTTCATTTATATTAATGCCAATTGGGCAGGCGCAACTAAAACCAGTCGGATTTCGCAAGCACAAGTGAGAGCAACCACCATTATTCTTTTCACATACATTCTTCGATTTAGTTTTCCGTTTCTAAAATAGAGACATTTCACTCAAATATAAAGACATATGAGAAATAAAATTAGATAAGAATTCGTAGTAACTGTACTTACATCGATGAATCTTAAGTCCATAATACCTTCAAGATTTTCAATTACAGTCTTTTTGTTTGTACCATCAGTTTTATTTGCTTTGAGAAGTGATTTTTTTAGCCAGTCACTCCAATAAATAGAGTCACCAACAATGGCTAGTCCATATGGATGTTCAAGTTTTTCTATTATAACTTTGCGATTAAGACCATAGAGATCCGCGCTTTCAATCGTTTTCTTTTTCGCATCATTCCAATAAATGCGGCCTTTAATCGTATCAACCGCCAATCCATTTGGCCAGGTGAGCCCTTCGGTAATGAGAGCCATGCGGTGTTCACCGTCTAAATCAGCACGTTCGATACGAGCGTTATGACCCCAATCGGACCAAAAAAGTAATCCTGCCCTATAGTAGATTGCGATAGCTCGAGGATTTCCTAACCCAGACCAGATGAGCACTTTACGATTCGTCCCATTTAGTTCGCTCACTTCGATGCTATTGAGCCCCGCATCAGTCCAATAGAGCTGATAAAAAATGATTTATCATTACAATTTTTAAAGCTGTTAAACAATTACATAAAAAATTATTCGATTAAATATTTGTTTACTTACTTTCCTTCCAGTTGAATCTACTACTAAGCTGTCGACAGTGCCAATAGAATCATCGATTACAATTTCTTTCTTTTGTTGTTTGTACGAAACCCTTGTTATTAATTTAAACCGTAGACCAGGATCGGTGTAGTAAATGTAACCAGTCTGTAAATCGACATCAGAGCCACTTACATTGTACAAGTCATTGATTGGTATAACGGTATCAACTGTGTAATTCGTGTCCAATGAAAGAACGCGAATATCAATTCGTCGAGAAAGCAGAAGGAACTTCGTTGGCATATCTGGGCATGTTTTTCCATCAGGCTATAAATAAAAATAAATTAATAAATTATTTTGCATTATAAATTAACATTACAATATTTTAAAAATGAATATTTATATAATTAATATGATTGTCACTTACAGCGAGTACCAGACCCGTAGAGCATGCGCATGTATAAAGTTTCGGAGTTGCAGTAAGTAGACAAAGATGCGAGCAATTGCCGTTGTTATTACTGCAAGGATTTTCTACGATAGGACGATTTCGATGAAATACACGAACGTCCATAAGCGTTTGGATATTTGAACGTATAGCAGTTATCGAAGATTTTAAATTTTTACTTATATCCTTGTCGGCACGATGAATGCTCGACGTTTTCCAATCAGTCCAGTATATTTTATTCTGGTAAACTTCAAGACTGAATGGGTGCATTACATCAGCTAGAAATGATAATAATATTCATTAATTATTTGAATGGTCTAACATAATTATATGGTATAATCATGTATATATAGATATGTTTCTGAATTTATAGAAAGTAAACAATAAATGCTTAATTTTTTAAAGAGTTTTATGCATTATAAATCATATTTTTTATAAAAAAATTAAATTAATTATTTACGTCTTGTTATAAGAGTAGTTCTTCGTCCTCCATTGAAGTCAGAGTATTCGATTTTGCTTGTCCCTCCATCAGCCCAATATAAACGTGATTTTTCATAGTCAATAGCTAAACCATTCGGCCATACTAATTTTTCAGTTATTAGATCTCGTCTTTGAGTACCATCCATTGATGCCTTTTCAATCTTTGAATGTGAACCCCAATCGCTCCAATACATATAACGACCTATTGTGGAAAACGATATTTATAATAATATTATTATAAATAATTATATAAACAATTATACAATAATGCATTTTAAGTGAAAAGGATAAATACACATAAAATTTAAACTAATACATATAAATTATATTGATTTCTTACTAATAGGATCAACGACAATATCTCTTGGTTTCTCAAGCCCTTCATATATTAGTAATGTTCTTCTACTATCGTTTAGATTGGAGCATTCAATTCGATTAGTACCAGCATCGGTCCAATACAATTTCTTGGTTATCCAATCCATTGCAAGTCCAGCCGGAGATTCTTCACGTTAATATAATCATAATTTATTAATGTGCTTATGTAATTATTTATCACAATACGTAGTCGTAACAATTAAAAAATACGTTTGTAAATGACTAAGTAGGTGTACAAATAGATATAAATAATATAAACAATATTGTAGTTACACCATTGTAATAATAATTTTGTTATTTTTATCTGATAAATAAATAAATAAATAAATAAATATTTCTTACCAAGATTATGGCTTACTACATCTTGTTGATTAGTCCCATCAAGATTGGCTTTTGAAATAGTGTGAGCTTTAACATCTGTCCAATATATAGTATCGTCATCGGAGCTCCAGGTAAGTGCAACTGCACTTTCAATATTATCGACTGGTATAACAGTGTCAAAAGCCTTGACTGACTGATCAAGACTAATAAATCTTAAATCTTTTTTTCTCGAGAAAATCAATAAATTATCTGCATTAGTGGCACACGTTTTTCCATCCTTTTTGATTTTAGATCCTACTGGACAAACGCAACTGTAACCCATGCTGTTCGGTAAGCACATATGCGAGCATTTGCCATTATTGTCGCCACAGTGATTTATGTATTCCGGTTGTCTTTGCGGGTGATAACTGTGCAAATCCATAGGGAAAAGAAAGCCAGAATGAATTGGCTTAAAACCGAGTCCATTATTCTTATTTGCAAGCGAGACGCTCTTTAAATGCCAATCGCTCCAGAAAATGGAATCTTCGAAGACGGTGATGGCAAAAGGGTGATGCAACCCGCGTGTCACAATTTTTTTACGATCATTACCGTGAATGTTAGCGGACTCTATCACGTGATGCTTCGCATCGGTCCAGTAAATTCGATCCATTGTGTAATCAATAGTCAAACCATTCGGCCAGAATACAGCTTCAGTAATTAGTGCAGTTCGTTCTGAGCCATCCATGTTAGCACGCTCAATTTTTGGATTCGGTCCTACCAATCCGAATAACTCAATTAACTTTGAAACTACTTTGTGCTTTTTATAACGTATGTAATGTCTAACTTACCCCAATCGGTCCAATAAACATATCCGTAATGTGGATGCACAGAGATTGCTCGCGGTTTGTCAAGATCGTTGGATACAAGAACGTGGCGAATATTCGTGTCAAGCGTAATAACTTCAACTCGTCTCGTACCAGAGTCTGTCCAAAATAGTAAGTCGTGTATCCAATCGATTGCAATGCCTCCTGGACTCTCCAATCCCCATCGAACAACGTCTGAAAATATCGTAATACCAAATACAGTTCATACTGTTTAAAATATGTTATATTTTATTTCTGTTTTGGGTTATACCTTCGTTTCCAGTTCCATTTACATACACTTTACGAATTACGTCCATGTCCACATCGGACCAAAAAATAAGTTTACGTTTATAATGATAATCTAAGGCAATTGCATTTTTTAGTCCTTTGAAAATAGATCGATATTTCGGCCCGCTTATACTCAGCTGAAAGATTTATAACATTTTATATTTAAATTACTTTTTAAATTATGTTTTTAGTGTACAATTTAAATCGTACCTCACGAATGTCAACTCTGTTTGCAA
Source organism: Theocolax elegans (assembly GCA_026168455.1). NCBI lineage: Eukaryota > Metazoa > Arthropoda > Insecta > Hymenoptera > Cerocephalidae > Theocolax > Theocolax elegans. Next base: position 97,169,767 of record CM047425.1, read on the forward strand.
GAATTAATGTTGGATTGGCTCCTAAGGCCTTACACGTTCGTAAATCTGGCCTCAAGACGTATCCTTTTGTACACTCGCATGTAAAAGATCCTTTGGTATTTTTGCACACTTGACTACACACTGGATTCTACGTAAAGATAGATAACAAATTTAAAATTGATACTATTAAAGATCTTGGATTCGATAAGTTAATTTAAAGAAAACAATCCCTTACTTTCTCAAATTCACACTCATTAATATCTTGACACGTAACATTATCTTTGCCCAGAATATACCCAGAATTACAAGCACAACTTCTCTTGTTATCACTAGTTTCTATACAATAATGAGAACATTTATCATTTTTTGTACATTTGACTTTTTTTGGACAGTTCTCCTCGTCTATATAAATAAATTATTTGGAATAAATATGATACTTTAAATTTTAATTACAATTATTGTAAATTAAAATATTGTAAATGAGAAAAATGTATCTACCATCTTTTTCGATACAATCGGGAGTGCCATCACAGACGCGTTTCATGTTAATACAATTAGGAAGATGATCACGTGCAAGTATAAGCCACTGAGCGGCTGGGTACACCGGTTTTGTATCGTTACTGACAGGCGTTCTGCATTGATACTGAGTTAGTTCACAACTTAATTGGCAACCCTGTTCATCCTCGCCGTTTGAGCAATCTAATACACCATCGCACATCCAGGAACGCTACGTTGATAATTTTAAGTTATATTACATGTATTAAAGAAAGTGTATTAAACTATATCTGAAAGTCGAGAAATAGTATCTATATATTTCTGCAGAATAATGTACATAGGAATGGAATTATCGACTTCTAAACTATTCTAAATTAAAAAAATTTTATTTTTATTTTATTCAGTTATAAACTAGTAATAGAAAAATAAGTCGATTAATATGTAAAGTAAATAATTTGGAAGTGTTACATACACAGATTACTTTAATAACTTAACCCGCAAATAAAGTTAATTTAATACGAGTTTAAGTCTATCTAGTCAGATCATTCTCTGAATTGAAAAATTGCCTTAAATATCTTCTGACGTGAATAATTCAACAAATATTATTGACTCACCGGTATACACAAACCGTTTGGACAAGCAAATTCTTCTTTTGATCGGCAATTTCTAGGTGCAGGGTACTTGCAATCGTGCTCGTCGTCTCCATTTTTACAATCAATTTCTTTATCACAAACCCACTTTTTACTTATACAACCACCGTTTGAGCACCTTAAATTAAAAATAATATATTTCAATAAATGAAACTATATGCAGATCATAACAACTAAGAAAGCTTAATATCATAGTGTATATTAATATTACGATACTATCTAAAAAAAAAGAGACTAAAAAGGATGAAAAACTTACTTAAATTCATTTGTAGCGCAACTACTTTCTCCAGTGGTTGGACAATTTTCTTCGTCGCTTTCATCACCGCAATCATCGTCTCCATCGCATCTGTATCTCATTGATATACATTTCTGGTACGCGCATTGAAATTGATTTTCTTTGCAGTGAATATCTACAACTTCTAAAATTCATATACTTTTTAATATTATACTACTCGATAAGAATAGGAATACATAAAATTTAAAATAACAATACGAACCACATCTCATTTCATCTGATCCATCCACACAATCTTTTTGACCATTACATCTCAAATAATCCCATATACAAGTCCCATCCGAACACATAAAATCTGTATCAAAGCAAACTCTGTAAAAAAATGTTTATTAATTATTCATAATGTTTTATAACTTTTATTTTTTAAATATTTTCTTAAATTAATGCTTGTTTGGGTACAACCAATATGATCAAGTAAAATTATGCGTACTGTTTTTTGCTGCAGTTTTCTTCGTCTGAAAAGTCTTTGCAGTCATTTTCACCGTCGCATACCCAATTTTGAGGTAAACATAATCCATTTCTGCATTCAAACTGATGATTTTCCGCAGTACAATTTTTTGCAGGTCCTGTATTTTCAAACATATTACATAAAAAATATTTGAATTTGTCAATAAGTTTATAAGAATAATTAATTTTCTCCATAGAATATTATTAGGTACATATGAAATGTTTTATTTATATTTTTAGTCAATTATCATCATATATTTTAATAGATAAAGATTTTGAAAGTGGTGTAAACTAAGTTTATGATGGTTTTAAATAACTTCTAAACTACTTGAAAGCATTTCTCAATATTATAATATAATTATTGGAAGAAAATAATAAAATTATATCGACTTACCACAATGAGATTCATCAGAATAATCGCCGCAATCATTATCCCCGTCGCACAACCACTCTTTGGCAATACATTTGCCCGAATTCGGACAGCGTATTGATCTTTTAATGCTACAAGTTTCATTCACGTGATAATCCTCACAATTTACTTCATCGTCTGCGTTCACGCAGTCCACCTGTAATTAAAAAAATTAACAAATATAGTACATTTATTGTACTAAATATATATTTTTCCTATATATATTGTATTTATACAAAACTTACGTTTCCATCACATCGATTGTCTAAGATAATGCAGGTACATGTGCTAATACAGAGAAATTGATCGTTTGTACAAGTAGAACCGCACGTGGTTGGTGCTTCGATTCGATCCTCGCTCTCTTCTTCGAGTTCATGCAAGAGGGTTTTGTGCTCTGCATCAAAACGATCCCCTGGCTCACCATGCTGTTCAATACCGTGTTCGGACACCAAATCAGTTCTCATTCTCGATTTGACAAATTCATCATATCCTACAATAATTAAATTTAATACTTAATGTGAAAATAAATGTTTTAGCATTGATAAATTGATTTAATTTGATTTACAGGTTTATAATCATAGTTAAATAAATAAATACATTAAAAAAAAATAGATGTTATAATAAAACCTACCTTCAAAAACAGGACCAAAGGCACCATTACTGTTGGGCATACCTTGGTTGTGAGATTTACCGAGATTATACTGAGGTCGTCCAGTATTTACAGGTACACCGTTTCTATAACTTGGCACATCAATCAAGTCATCGTCACTTTTCGGAAGACTCGGATGCCCGTACAAGTCGGATGGTGAAGAATGAGGTTTCTGACGACCTGTTGCACCATACACGTCGTAAGTACCATAACTAAAAGTTTCCGAGTCAGCATCTGTCAATGTACAATTTTATTTGTCGGTTTTTTTATCAGTTTATAAAAAACTTTCTTAAAAATTTGTATCTAAATACATTTTATAAAACAATATTATTAAATTGATGATCACACTAATCATTTTGATTTATGTATCAAACTTAATTAATAGGTGTAAAGTAAAATATTATATAAAAATAAAGTGATTCAAAAACGCAATAAACTTAGTAGTGAGTCATATCAACAGATAAAATAGAAGTTTTACTTGTTTAATAACTTTCTGCTTTTAAACATTATTTGAATGTCTGTTAAAAAAATAAGTGGTAGACGAAATTAATAACATTTATACCAAAATATAAACTAAATGTTGGAAATACAAGTGTACCTTAGATAATTTATTAATTGTACCCTATAATATAAAAAAGGCGGACCATGGACCTAACGTCCTGAGATAAGTCGACGCGTCTTATCGCTCACTCCATCCTTCTTGTAGATCTACGTGGCGCGACGATGCCCGTAACCACTCTGAACGTAAAAAATGACAGGTCTAGAGAGGTGTACCGCAGGATGGAATTTTATAATCCAATATTACATGATTTTTGTGTATCAAAAATAACAGCCAATTACAAAAGAGTATCATAAAAACACAATTGTGGATTATATCGCTTTCTAGTTATCAATTTATACAAATTAGAAGTAGTTCTTCTTTTGCCATAAAAAAACTAAAAGCACTAAATATTGTAAAAATTTTTTGGTATGTAAAACACTTATTTCACGAATGTATAGAAGGTATTTATATAAGAACATTTCTATAAAATAGAGCAATATCATAATATTTACACATGGCTTTAATGTCTAACTAGTGCTTCATATAATTTTATAAATGTAGACGTATGTAGATTTAGGAAAATTACTCAAAAATTCCAGTAGTCATAAGGCAATAATGGACAAGTTAATTGAAAATAAAAATGTATTGCATTATTTACTCCTTATTGAAATTTCCGTCGGTAACAGACGATTCTGTGAAATATAAATATTCTATTACGAGAGAACTCTAAAAACAATGTTGGATCTGCGCAGCAGAATTTACGAGCGCATAACGATTCCGATGCCGTACATATAGTTTTAATCAATTTATCATCCTAATTTAGTATTTAAATAAATCCTTGGCTAAATTCAAATATATCCTTGACATTAAAAAAAGTTAAATAAATTTTCGTCAATATCAACCACTTGTCACATCATTTAGACGCATCTTCACACGTAGAAATTTGTGGAAATACGAACGCTAATAAACAAATAATATAAAGTGGTGAATATTCACAAACGAATGCGAAATTCCATTAATCGATATAGAAGAGTGTTTTGAGGAAAACATGACATAATATATTCACAATAGTACCATCGAGAAAAATAAAACAGAAAGGAGAGAATATTTTTAACAACAATGCGACAAAAAATCAAAGTCGTGGTATTATAACAAGAAATTGCCAAATCGAAATATTATGTACTATACAATTCCTTAGAGCAGATTAGCATAATGACTGATTTACAATGCGTATGAGATGATCAATACCCAGATATAAAACTTACATAATAGCTATATTCGAGATTTGACTATTAAATAGCGACATTTCTTAAAAAATTACGATAAATAAACTACTACTTCACGTTTTCTTGTACTATCACAACCGAGGAATTCAGTCTACAAGCTGATATCTCTCGATCACTTGATCTCTCTTAAGAAATTAAAAACTGCATTATTAAGAAAACATAGTACAGTTCTCCCTGCACATTTTGATTGGTGAAAATAAAGAAACTAATTATCTTACAAAACAAGAAACATTAAATCAAAGAGAATTATTAAGATGAATTTTTAATTACTTTACCGACTATTGTCAAAAACAAAATAAATGAATCCCCACTTAAATTAAGTGAATTAAAAAAAAGTATTTGCAATATTGATACGTTGACAATAGAAAACTTCAGTTCAACAGTAGCAAGTTATAAATAGAAAAATAAATTGTAACCACCGATAAATCGATGTCGCGTTAATCATTACTATTTAGCCCCAAGAATGAATGTAATATAATATCTTATTCTAACAAAGATGAGCAACATTTCAATTACGTATTACGGCAATACGTTTTCCTTAATATAGGAAAGTTCAGTTTATAAAATCTTAAGAAGAAAACGAAATATATTTATGTGCCAGTGGAATACTAATTTTATATTAACCAAAACATTATGTAAAACGATTTATAAATATTTATATTTGTATAATTTATTAGATTAAGTACGGTTATGGATAAAAGAATGTATTTGTATTTTTTACAGACGAACGATCAGCAAAAAGGATGATACGCTTTACTTGTTAAAAAAGCTTGTTAAAGAAAGTTAAAGTTTCTCATTATTATATTTTAATTTTATAACACAATAAAGTATATTATACTATATAAAAGGAACTACATCAAAATAATTTTTATGGTTTACTTATAAGATTATCAATTCACGACTTAATCGTATAAAATTTGATCCATAATTTAACGAACTGTTAAAGTTTAATAAAATTAAGGTACCGTGTCGTCCGTGATCGTAATTATTCTTGAATTTTTCATCTTCTCCGAGGATAGTATCTATTTCTTCTTCTTCTTCCTTCGTAATAGGGGTAGATTCTTCAGAGGTAATAATTGGTATACTGCCCGTTTGACGAAGACTGCCACTACCGTACATCTGCCTTGCGGCCCCTCTGTTTTTCGAAGGTTGGGTCGAAAATTCTGTTTGCGCTCTACAGTCTATAACAATAAATACCATTCGGCATATAAGGTGTATTTTATACTGTTTTCATACTTCAATTAGCTAATAAATTAGATTATAAAATGGTGTGTATAACAAATTTTGAGTTATTTATAAATTCATTGTCACATATCTAGTTATTGATTATTTATCAAAATAGTTTCAAATACGAGTAAAAAAAGTTTGCAAAGTATTTTTTTTTAAGTACGTAGAAAAATTCTATTTAAATATCAGATTCAATGCCTCAGAAAATATGTATTAAACAATTTTTTAGTTAAATATTATTACATAAACATGTATATCATATTAATTATAACTGAAGCATTACTATTGTGTTGTGTATGCATAAGTATAAGATTTAGAAAGGTAAATTTGAAAGCGAAGCTTTAAACCAAAGGTCAGTTTACCCCGGTTTTCCGCACACAAACAAAGTGCGAAAGCTTTACGAGCTTTCATTCAGCAGTGTCACGCTTGCGCTCACTAGTCGATCGATACAACCGACGCACTCGGTCATCGCTCGACTTAGGGTACAGTAAGAATGAGAATACCTGGAAGTATCATAATACAAGATCGACAAGTAGCTGTGATTAAAGTCTCAAAAAGGTCAAAGTGATATTCATGCGAAAATATATGCTGACAACGAATTATTAGCAATTTTGTTACTCCACCATTATTATAATTAAATTTCTAGTGATATATATTTAATAAAAATACAAGTTTTTTTTTCTTCTTAAATTTTATCGTAACTAAAGTCATCTAAGTCAAAATTACATAGCAAACTATTGAAAAGTAAAAGTATTCTGACAAATATATACACACACATGTACTTCCTTTAAAATGAATATATAGGTTTAGCAATCGAGATATTAATTTAATTATAAAAATAAAACACGAATAGTAATTTGTAAATATAATGTTCCAAAATTTATGTTATAGTACATTGTAATTTTCTCCGATGATTACAAGATTTATCACATTTATGCAATTGAATCGTTTGCAAACGAAATTCATATATTAGCATTGGTAAACAGTTTCATAGCAAAATCTAATATCATAAAAGACAATGTTCAATACAAATTCATTATTTTCATTCACACATTTAAATAGTAAATAATAATGGTAAATTAGTATTGTTTTAGGATTTAATGATTCTTCACAATTTTGATAAAAAATAAATTATTTTTTCAATCAAAATGATTACAGATTGTAGTTACAAGCTGATCAATCCATCCCAATGTAAATCTGTAATGTTATTAATAATACCACGTTACGGTTAGAATCAATAATAAAAATTACGATGCAAACAAAGTAGAATTATATCGATTTATCACCTGTAAGCTTCTGAATAATTGTTAGAATAATAAGTAAAAGTAAATCTAATAAAGAAATGAGTAATATAGTATTCACAACGAGTTATATTTTTGAACGATTTTGATCAATAGACCGCAATTAATACCGACATGAAGACGTTTATATAGAATTTTGCTACGTTGTTCGAAATTTTTCATTACACAATATTCGTTACATTTTGCACATTGCTTATATTACAATATAAGAAGAGTAAATGTAAGACTTTATTAAACAAATTAATATGCAGGCAACATTTAGCACATAAAATATAAATCTTCACGTACCAAACAATTCGACTTCTGTTTATCATTTTGTTTTGTATTGTTATAACGGGATTAAATTAATTTTTATAATATGGTTTTATTTTTGGTAAATTATAGATTGAAGATAGAATCGATAGCAATAACTATCTATATAGATATAAATGAGTATAAAAGGTTAGAAAAATGATATTTTCTAGGTGAGTTGTTTGTTGAATGAATCAATTATATTTAGGGTTATCTCGAATAAATGAATTATTGTGAAGAAAAGAAGGTAAACAAAATATAAACTTATAATTACCGGTAAGCAGAAGAAATGTGACGCAGAGTAGGATTAAATCGCGACGAAGAGTAAAAGCTGTTCGGATGCTAACGGTCGACCTCATTGTGATGCCCTCGACGGATCTTGTTCTTATATAATTACAGTGTTTGTCTTCACCGCGACATACTCTCGGAAAAGCCCTTCAAAGGGGGCTTAGCTTAAAAAATCCGAAATTATCGTTTATAACTCATCGAGATCCTCGCGCATCTTGGATGATCGAGTCCAGATATTATGTATCGTTTGCGCAGGAACCCTTGCACACCCCACCCTTTTATATTTTCTAGGTTTCTATCGCAGTTTGTTATCCCTGCTGAACCATGACACTACCCGTTGATGTTAACATCCCGCGTGAGGTCGCCCTCATCATCATCTTCTTAAGTTCATCTGCAGACGCCATCATCGCTCCCACAGTTTTCTGCGCACTCGACCACTACCCTCTAAAGGACCAGTTATATATGGCATATATTCTATCTCTCTTTCTCTTTCTCTTTCTCTCTCCCCTCTGCTTTCCACGTTTCCTTGTATCGACACCCTTGCTACATGTAGGTACACACCTATATGCGAAAGTCACTGACACGTAAAGAGAAGTACAAAGCTAGATTGTCTAATTGGTGAGATAGAAATAATGGATCAAAATGAAAATAAAGCAAAGGAGTGGATCATGGGAGAGAGAGAGAAAGAGAGACACGCGTGCTATGCAAGCTTCCGGCATCGACTAATTCAGCTCTGGAGGTAAAGCAAGGGGAAGCTGTGTATATATTCCTATATACCAACTATCTCGAGTCCGCGCAAGCGCACTTTTTAACTTGGGGTACTTTTTGCGATACCTATCAATAACGAAGGGTATCATTTTTTAAACTACTTTTTTAACTACATTTAGTATATAGAATATGCATATTTTGAAAATTTTTAATATCTTTTTTATCTACAAATTGAAAAACGCTTTCTTTTCTAGCTTTTAGTACAATCACTTTTAATAATACCAAAATAAGTATGGCAAGTATTATTTAGGCAGATAGTAAATAAAATTTAGTAACTAAAAATAATAATAGAAATTTTCAAAAATGTACTCACATATATTAATTTATTTGTATTTAAAGGTACATTTTTCTATGATGGTTTTAATGTTATATTAAGAATCAAAATGTTGGACGCTCACCTGTTCTAATAGTAGGTTATACAGTAAAAATATGTTTTGTAACTTTTAAATTTTATGAACTTAAACTTTTTATGTAACAACGACACATTTTAATCTATTGTAAAAAACGTGCATTTTAGTGGATTTTTCATTAATTTCTTTGTTTTTTCACGCATAACTTTAAAAAGCTATTTCGGTTATAAAAAATAAAAGTTTTATAAGTTTAAGACAAACTTTTTATCCATATAAAGTTTTATGTAAGAACAATACATTTGAATTTAATGTGAAAAAACACGTTCTTTTTTTGCATTTCCATAGATTTATACATTTACTCTAAAATTATTGTTCTGATCAAAAAGAGTACAGTAGAAAAAAGTTTTGTAATTTAGAGAAGAACATTTCAGCCTGACAAAGTTTTTATATAGGTATGATACATTATGACGACATGAACTGCAAAATACAATTTTTAAAAGATATTTAAAAAATTAAAATAATAATTTTAAAGAGTTTTTTATAGTATTATAGCTGGAAGTAGGATCATATAATTGATCAGGTAGAGGTCTGCAATGGCTCGGTCGGTCAGGGTGTTGAGCTTGTAATCTGGAGGTTGCAGGTTCGATTCCCGGCCCCGGCCGATTGATACAAGCACTACTGGGGAATGTATTTTCACCAAATGCTTTCTTAACAAAGACGTCGTATAACCTCCATCGCTGATTAGTACCAAATTGAAATTAAAAAGAGCGACGTTAAACAAAAAAAATGATCATGTGCATTATGAGCAGAATAGAAATAAGAATAATAAAAAGGCGATTAAAAATTGGCCGAATTAAGGCACTTCAACACTATTACATAAATATACATATCCATACACTAAGAAAAATTTGCTAGTATAAATTATAAACATATTTTAATGGTAAAAGGAGAACAGACTTGCATAATTATAAAAATTGCTATTAATAGTGATAAAAATTGCCACTATTAATGGTAATTTTTCCAAAATGGTGGTAATTTTTACCACTATTAATAGCAATTTTTATAATTATGCAAGTCTGTCCTCCTTTTACCATTAAAATAGTAATTTATACTAGCAAATTTTTCTCAGTGTACATAATTATGGTTTCTACATAGTTATATATCAATTTTTAAGGAATTATACACTTCAAGGTATTCCGATGATTCCGTGTAACGAACGTACCTAAAAATTAGAGAAAATAAAAGGTATTAAATTATTGAAGTCATTCAAGTGAGGCTTCAAGCGTTTACAAAGTAAATAATGCGATTAATAAGAAATTGATCAATGCACGATGTAATAGCTGCATTGCCACAACTAATACGGAAAGAACTAGTTTTGTGCACGAGTACAAAAATAAACTAGTTAATATATTAATTGAGAACGTGCGAATGGTGCCTATAATTTGACGAATGAATATTGAAAACCGACAATTTCGTTAATAATTATAAATTATTATCACATCTACTAAATTAATTGTTTGTTACAGCTAATAATATATGCACTAGTTCGAATAATCAGTTGAACGTGTTGTTATATTTCAATTTATTTATTTGACATGTCACAATTATGTGGGCTCGCAAATTTAAAGATATATCGGAGTTCATGCTCTTGCTATCAACGCGTTGTTATAGGTCTTCCTATACACATCTTCTCTATACGATGCGTAAACTTCTGAATTTAAATTCTCCTACGCTCTTTCCCCTTCCATACCTCACTTTTCTTGTACTCTTTCTTTTTTGACTATAGGTACTTCTTATACGGCGAACTCCTTCTTCGTTTACAGTACGTATATACGTGTTTGAAGCACTTCAAGGATATAGTGCTATAACGGGAGGGAAGAAATGGACGAGTTTCGATTGGTAAAGTTTTTTATTTAACGTAAAGAAGATTACTGTGATAAATAAGTATTTAAATCGACAGTCATATATTGTAATAAAGGTAATTATATAAAATCCATTTACCTACGTACAATTTCAATTATACTATAAGCTGGAAACAAAGTTACTATTTTATTTGAATGTTTATTTATAATTTTTGAATACCGGACTATTTTCAAATTTTAATAATAATTTTGAAAGAAACGACAGTTTCTAAGAGTAATATGTCTTTCAAAGTTTCAATTGAGACAAGGATTCGAGGATATTTCCAAGTTACTATACTCTCCTAACAAATAAATGATAAACATCGACTATATAGTTAAATTCATTTTGGATTAAAGTGTTATTTGGACAAAATAAAATAATGGCGATATACGATTCACAATTGAGTTTTGAAGATGCTCGTTTGTAATTCGAAATAGTAGATCCACGCAGTATCGTATATACAATGTACTTGCATTGTCCGATTGTTCGTTAAACTAGTGCATTGCCCGGTGTGAGAGATGCATTGTAAACTGATTTCTATAAACCGATTGGTATACTTAATTATGTTTGCCGGTAGCCGCCGCGGGGCACAACTCTGGCGCCGTCTCTTGCACCGAAAACAAGTATTTCTCTCTCTCTCTCTCTCTCTCTTTTTCTCTTTTTCTCTTTCTTCTTCTGGCTGGTGCCTCCGTCCTTCTCTGTTTCTCCCGTCATTAATAATAACAGAGACGAAAAGAAGGAGCGCCAGTGGTGGGATTAAACGAGGCAAAAAACATGACGAAGGAAGGGGTCACGGAGAGTTCAAAGGCTCAGCAAGATGAATGAAAAAGTAGTACCGATCTATATGTATGTACTTACTAACCGAACTCGCCGATTCACATTTCAAAAGAAAAATAATCAAGACCGAAGAAAGGCATATACGTATAGTATATAGACACATATATGCGCCTCGTACCAGGAAGTCCTCTCGTGTCATTTTGTCGCGTAATAAACGCGAAAGCTGACATAGCCGATCAGGCGAAGGTACCACGCGGCCTGCGGTCAGTAAACGCGCGCGAGCGCGCGCACTCGGATCTCTTTTTGGAACTGTCCTCTATTGTCCTCTCTTCGGATCTGTACAGTGACTAATTCAACTTATTATAAATTCGCCAGTGAAACATTGTTATGTGATCGATCCGATAAATCGAGGCTTTTGTTCCTCCCATCGCGTTGATCCTCCGCGCAATATATCGAAATGCAGTTCCTTTGCCTATTTATCGAGACTTTGCTCGTCTTTGCGATTATATTTTCGAATACGATCGACGGTTTTAGCACGACGCGACATCAAATTGTTACAAGAGACAAAAGGCAATTGTTTCGCCGACAATTGGAGCAAATGCAAATTAAGATTAAAACTAGCAAAACTTTGGAAACTTTCGTAAGTATAAACAATCGATATTTATTTTATAGATTTATTACATTATTATTAAATATTTTATCCAACCTGTCACCAAAAATACGATTACTTATTATAACCCGAGGTGTGTATTATTATAATTAATCGAATGACGACTGACAAGACTGACCACTGCAATGAATAATAAAAGCCCCTTTAATTTATAATAACGTCTTTTTCTCTTATGTTTACCTACATACAGTATAGAGAATATTCGTGGAATATTCCTATCGTATAAAAAACATTAATATTTTTGGTGATTAACGCATCAATTGAATTAATGTTGTTATACATTTATTACAAAATTTTAATACACTTTTTCTTTTAAATATATTTACATTATTTTACATAAATCAATATTTTGTGCAAGCGAACGTTATACTTAATTTATATACATTATACAATTGTTAAAAAAAGATATTACCCGCGAATACACTAATATTTTTCATACATAATTCATAACGTAATTTGTTAAGTATATACGTATACATTCATATGCAATGATTAACAAAACCCTTAATTGATTTAAATTATTATTTTAATTTTACGCGATATATAGTAATAACAGTGGTAATGCGATTTTTCATTAAATTATGGAAATTGGAAATATTGGTAATGCGTATTTTGAGTCATAACTCGAATAATTTATTGACAAATAAAAATAAAAATTAATTATTAATTTTGAAATAAATAAATCTTAATTTTTTTTATTACAAATGAATTACGATAGCATTTGTATATATACTAGCAAAACGTGTCGGGCAATTAAATTCGGTTGGTGCGTTGCGTTGTGAAATCGAAAGTAACTGACGTATATACACATACTCAGTGCAGGTCAAACGACTTCGTTGTCTTTTTACAATTTCCAGTTTGTCTTACTGCTACATGCAAATTACTCTCGTCGATTATCTCTATAAGTCTTTTTGGGATATTTCAACACCGAAAGTTTAATAATAACGTAGATACGCATGTACGATTGTTAATAGTAAAAAGGAAGAATATAATTATACATCTAGTTTTCATTAGACTGTGCAATTACTGCACTGCTTCCATGGATTTTTTTTTTAATACATATGTGACGTCACTTGACCGAAAGTAAATACGAGCACGATTTGCATGTGCGACGATCATAATGAAACACGTTGACCTTTCAGGATGAAACGTATTGTCGTAATTTTTTTTCTCTTACGGCGGCATTTAATTGATGCATTCATTATGCGTTTAATGTTTTGTTTCTGTTTCACATTGTCGAAAAACAATGTTTTTCTTTTAACAATCAAAGAAAGAACACGCGAATTATGCCCGTTGGAAAAGTAAAAACTATATGCATGCTAATAAGTTCTTGGAATCTTAATGATTCTTTACGAAATCTTTACACACTTTTTTTTTAACTATTTTTTTCAAAAAAACTTTATGCAAAATTAGTTTTTCAATTTTTTACGATTTTTTAAAATTACATTCTAATGGCTACTCGTAACTTGTAATGATACATTAATGTTTATTAATTTTATAATATAATGTAATGGTTTTAACGAAAGTAAGCTATTTATAAACATGTCATGATGTGTATACATATATATACATAAAATTGGTTGATACAGTAAAATATGCAGTTATCGATATGCTTTTCTCAGCTAATACGATATTATCCGGTATATTAAACTGAAAACAAAATTTTAGATCGATCTTGTGAGATCTACGGGCTATACTGTCGAGGAGCATGACGTCACGACGGATGATGGATACATCTTGACAATCCATCGGATGCCAAGCAGTCCAAAGTCACCGGTGACCCCAAAGAAGCCAGTGGTACTTCTAATTCATGGCCTCTTAGCCGCTTCAGACGTGTGGGTATTAAGAGGACCTGATAAAGATCTTGGTAAATTTTTGTTCCTTTCGAGTTTAATTTATATATGTTGATTTAAATAATTGTAATTTAAATTTTAAATTTGACTTTTTTTTCATTCGTTTGCTTTATTTAGCATTTATGATGGTAGACGATGGATACGACGTTTGGTTATTGAATACTAGAGGAAATTTCTACGCAAGAAGGCATAAGAAGATGATACCAAAAGAAGAGAAATTTTGGCGTTTCAGGTAGCATAGAGATTGTACAACACTTATTATACACTAAACTTATAATTCTACAATTATTTCATTATTACCAGCCTGTTAATTAACGTAATGCACTAAATAAACGTATACTTAATTTTAATACAAAGTATGTGGGAATAACGAGAAAACAAAGGAACGTATATACTAGTTCTCAGTGGATGTATATCAAAAAATCTGAAACGTTTACGCGACATGAATTATAATCATAAATTTTAACTGTAATATGCTCACCAAGCTATGGCTACTAACTAAGGAGGTGAGAACCAGGCTTGCGGAATTCGAAAATTATTCTAACTTTGGAAGACGTTCACTCGTGTAAAAGTGTAAACACTTTCTGTTCATTAACGAATTTTTCTTTTTTTTCTAAATGACAATTTAATACAATTATATAGGATTTAAAATTATTAATAAAAATTAAGTACTACAATAGTTTATATTTTGTTTTACAATTTTAAATTAAAATTGATTATTAATAAATTCTTTGAGAGCCAGTTAAGTTTTTAATTTAAATAAAGAAAGAAACCAGTGTTTACCTTATATGCAATGTTTTTAATAAGGTAAACTGTGGATTGTGTTCATTTTATATATTTTATATTATGTGTTGTTGATTGTATAAATTGATAATAAAAATTATTTTATTTAGTTTAAAGAGGTTGCCGAATTTTGACAAAAAAAGAGTTGCATATAATGTAAAACGTGTTTTTCTTATTTTAAATTAAAAACTTACCTGACCCTCAAGTAATAATTTAAAAGGATTATTTATCAATTAATATTTGAAATTATTTTAATTTATTTTGAATTTTAAATAAACACTGAAGGAGCAAAGACAAGAATTATCACCATTTTTTAAAAATCCTATAATAGTGATTTTTTTTGCAATAGATTCATAATTTGAAAAAAAGTTTTAGAAAAAACTCAACTACTATCCTTTATAATTTTTCATAAATAAACATATCCAAAAGTGATAATAAAATCAATATTTAACAAGGCTATAACTCTCCTTGTGTCAATCTCTATCTCTTATATTTTTCCGGTTTAAAAAATTTTTTTAATTTATTTTCGTTCGAGTTAAGAGCAAACTGATATTATATTAAAGTATCATATAAAAAAGTGATTATATTTTTGTATCTCTAAGTTTAATGCAAACATATATTTATCTAGCCAGCAATCAAGTATAATTGCGGAATATTTGAAATTGTTATTATAAATCAAGTATCAGTGATGACTATGTGAGAATACGCATAAATAATCATTTAATTAATAATATTAATAATAATGGAAAATGTATATATGTAAGCGTTCATGAGGTAATACAAAATGAAAGTAATAAATAAATATTTCAATGTCTGGATATACACACATTCAGCTGGCACGAGTCTGGAATGTACGACACAGCATCGGCTATCGATCATATTCTTAGGACCACTGGTCAAGAGAAATTATCACTGGTCGGTCATTCAATGGGAACAACGGTTAGCTTGGTGCTACTCTCGATGAGGCCAGAGTATAATGAGAAGGTCAGCGCGATGATCTCCTTTGCACCAATTGCTATTTTCACCCATTTATTACCTGGACCAATTAGCACATTAGCCGTGCGTTATGGCAAACAACTTCAGGTGATTTAAAATATTTTCAAATTATTTCTCTACTTACGTACGTACGAAATTTATAATTATCAAAATAAAGATTAAAGTACCGTCACATAACCAATTGTTGATCAATTAAGGCAAATCCGTATACGTTAATAGAATAATTTTATGTTAAAAAGACTAATAGTTGTATATATTTTGACGGATACAGACAGTACAAGTATTAAACTTCCTTTTAGCCATCTCAGAAAAATAAAATAACTGCTATTTTTAGTAAGCAACAATCTAAGGAAAAAGTGGAAAGTAAGACCAATTTCTGATTAATAAATTTTCGGTACGTATACCACTTCCTAGTCAAATCTACTAGCCAATTATTGATTATTTAACCTTTAAATTGTTTGTAGCAACATTTAAATTTATGTAAATCTTATTATTTTATTGAAATAATATACTGATCAGAAATTGGTTCATTATCAATAATTGGATACCTTACGATATGTGACGAAAAAGTCTTTGAAAATGTGACTTTTGTAAAACGGCTATTAGGTAAAACGTGAGTATTCCATAAAAAAAGTCACCCATGCACTCGATGCACTTGTCCTAAAATGCAGCGATAAGTGTAACCTAGTAATGCAACATTGCTCGTATCTCGAGCACTATTTTTTTTCTCTTGATTTACATTTATCATCCCGTATATTCCCATATACAGATGCGATGAAGTTTTTACATTAACTTACGTATACTTCAGATTATTTATCGTCGAGGTTAGACTACGAGAAAATATGATAAAAAAAAATAAGTAGATGACAAGCATATTTTTAATTGTATTTTATTAATATATTATATCTTTTACGAGAGATGTATATACATATATTTTAAAGATACTGGTATCACTTATCAGGTAATTTTTCCTATTACACTCGAGCGTACGCTAAATAGATAGGAAGCGTATATATCCAGTACTCTAACTACTCCTTTGTAATAATCATATGCGTGGATGTCGCCGCGGAGACCCCCCTGCTCGTTCACCTTCCTTTTCGCGTTCGTGAGTTGGGGGGCGAGGTCGAGGCTCTGCCCACATAACGATACTCACATTCATTAATGTATACATTCTCACGTGGAGGCACCAAAACGTTCGCGTTTGTAATATAAAGTTTTACTGCGGTGGCCTTCACCGCCAGTCGAACTCGCTCGGTTGACTTGACCCCTCTGAAGCGTATACTATAATCACCTGCAATTACGAGATCGGCTAAACGAGAATCTAATCAATTAGTTACCTTGCTTTTTATCTTATCTCTCAGCCCGGAAACAATATTTATTCGATATGTTACATCTAGTTTAATCTTATGTTTCTTCTCATTATTATACATATTTGATGATAGGAAATCATGATTTGTACATCGAATTTTCGAAAATCATTTGTAACAATATTTTCGGATATCCTTGTACCCACTGTTTTTATTTTGAGTGCTGAATTACCACTAAATCTAGGAGAAATATTTGCTTTAAAAATAATGATTTAAAATGTACTTAATATGAGTCATATATCTGACAAACTCGTGAAATTTATACTGTTAATAAAAATAATGTTGCAAGGAAATATTAAAACTAACATATAGCTTCAACCTGTTTTTCAGTTTTAAAATTATTGCGTGGATTAATTTGATTTAATTAAAAATATATAATAGACAATTTTTATTTATTATTTATGCGAAACATTTCATTTCAGAAGACGTTTCGAACATTAGGAGTTAACGAAATATTCCCTCGTAATCCAGATCTGGTTGGACTGTATTCTACGTTTTGTCAAACGCCGCATATAGAATTATTGTGTCAAAAATTAATTATGAATATCGCAGGATTGTTAAAATCTAGTCAATTCGACGCAATTGACGTTGTAAGTATAGTTTAATATCAAGTTGATGATTTATGTATTTGTTTGCACATCTATAATATTGAGTAAAATTTCTGTATAGAAAATATTGGCAAAATCCATGCTCTGTACGCTATCTACATGGTCAATCCATGATATAAGATGTACATTTTCTACTAGTCTTCTGAGGGAGATATGACCCCTAGAATCTCGGCCCTCTAAAGATTAATGCATTAAGCAACTTTTATTTCACAAGAATATTAATTATACGTTATTTTGTTGTTATTATTATTATTATTATTTTAACGTCGCTCTTTTTATGCTCTCATCTTGGTGCTGATAATTATACGTTATAACAATGTTAATTTGCTTAATGATCGCACTCCGTATATACATAATAATTATAATTCAATTTTGGTTAAAAGCGCACTTTTTTGTAAAATTATTACTTTCATGCATTAAAATTTGGAATCAAAAGATAATATTAATGTAATAGTAAATTTTAATTGTTAGTATATTCAACTTTGATTTTAATAAATAAATATTCTAGTGGGAATTTACAAATTTTGTATTTTTCAGAACATGATGCCGAAAGTATTAAACCACTATCCTCAAGGTTCGTCGCTCGATACGCTGTTACATTATAGGCAAATTATGATTAGTAGTACGTATCGCTATTAAATTGCAACATTTTATTTTATTAAGCAGTATTTTATTTTATCTAAATCTAATTTACTTTATTAAAAATACAAATATTTTCAGAAAAATTTCGACAGTATGACTTTGGTCAAGATGGAAATTATATTAGGTATAAAAATGTAACACCACCTGAATATCCTTTGGAAAGGATAACAATTCCAATCGTACTTTATTATGGATTAAATGACGCATATACAACGAAAGAGGTAATACGCGTTTATGTTACATGGTATATTTCATAATATGTTTTCACTTCCGTTTTAATCCATCGTTACTTTAATCAATTAGAATCCAAGGTAATACAAAAATTTCGAAAATACAATGTAAAAAGTAAATGCAAAATGTTATACTATAGTCAATTTTTAATTGTATATACATATATGTAAATAAAAGTAAGAATAAAAGTAAAATCGCAAAAATAATAAATTGTATTTCATTGTTCGCTATTTTTGACAGAAGTTGTAAAGTAACATAATAATAATTTAGACATGTTATTATTTAAAGTAGAAAACATTATTTTAAAAAAGTAATCTATAGTAGTCGTTCTATTTTACAGGATGTTCTAGCTCTTATGGCAAGATTACCAAATGCTCAAAGCCGTGCTGTCGCACACGACCGTTTCAGTCATCTCGATTTTCTTTTCTCAAACTTTTCCAAGAGTCTTGTTTATGATGATGCGCTGGAAACTCTTAATGGGTACCGCAACGATCCTGACAAAAACTCTTCTACGTTGAGTGAAGCTATTGAATACGCGAACCTCGCACCAACAACCGTGACTGTGTGAATTCTGTTATCGTGAAAAATTTTTCAGTATTCATTGAATTTCTATAAATGTATAGCAAAATCGTCGAGCCTTGTTATTACGTAATATGTTGAGCTATATGGATACAATGAAACTAATACGCTTGTGTCATTAAAAAATAATGTCAGTGTTTATGTATAATAAGCTTTATTTCAATTTATAATCGCATATATTTACAATTTTATTGCAACTTCTTGCATTATGTCTTCAATGCATATACCAAATACCTAAGATAAAGTATATGTGTATAGGAAAAATATTGCAACTCGAATGGTTTATAGTTTATGGAGTTTGACTAATCACACACAGTTGTATGGCATTTTACGGCATTGTGGGATACCAGTAAAGAAAACATTTTGACATATAATATTTTCTTTTTATAATGGTAAACTACCAGTTGGGATAAAATCAAATCACTTTTATTCCTGCTTATTCACTATGTATCAAGTGTAGAGTAAATATAATTAAAAGTAGCTTTATTGTAGTTACGCAATTATATACGTATAATGGTGATAGTATTAAGAAGTAGTATTTATTACTATATCGAAAATATGTTATACGTCTCGTATAAGCATATACAAACAATCCATTGTATAACTAAGTCAAATATTTTGTGCAATAATAGGAAATAAAAAGGAAGTTTAATAAATGAATGATTACACTTTACTATATTATATATAAATGCATTTTCCCTAATAAGAAATTCACCATACTTTGGGCAACTTCTTGTGAAAAATGTTATACTTCGTCAAAACATGCTAAAATTTCTAACATTTATATATTTAAATACCAAGAAAACACCAAAAATTAGTAAATAATAATAACGAATAGAATTTGTATCGATATTGTTGTTAAGATACAAAAAATTTAATATATCGATTTTTATTTGCAATTGAGTACCGAGATTATAAAACATATTTGATATTTTATAGTAGCTGTGTCGTTAAAACTTTAGAAATAGGTGGAAGAATAGGTTATACCCTTCAAATCACCGATTTCGTTGTAACTTTGGGAGCTATATTTTATTGTGTAGAAGTGTGAAAGAATTCAGATGAAATTCAATTTTATAAACTGATGTTTGACAAAAGTTATACGCATTTAATGAAAAATTGTATTACGAATATGCTTCGGTTTAATCGCTGATAACTCGGAAACGATTAAAGTTATAGACACCCAAACTTAAATCTAACAAAAGATTGAGATCAAATAGATGTGATTTGAGAAAAAGACGCTCAAATATCCCATTTTGGTCAAAAGTTGGAAGAAATAAGAATTAGACGAAATTTTTGCCTAATAAGTCTATAACATTTTAATATTAAATTTTGGTTAAAAGTTTTGTCTAATTATTCTTATTTCAACCATCTTTTGACCAAAATGGGATATTTGAACTTCCTTTTCTCAAATCACATCTACTTGATCTCAACTTTTTGTTAGATTTAAGTTTGGGTGTCTATAACTTTAATTGTTTCCGAGTTATCCGCGATTAAACTGAAGGATATTTTTCACAATTTTTAATTAACTACGTATATCTTTTGACGAACAGCCTATAAGATTGAATTTCATATGAATGTTTACGTATTTCTATACCAGAAGACAGTTTGCAAAGTCGAAATCTGTGACCCAAAGGGTGGAACTCTTCTTTGTAAATATTAGCATTCTGCAATATAGTATACAATTTATTTGTACTTATATCTATTAATAATACAAAAATACAATATAAGTTAATTAATGCAGTCGAAGCCGCTACTTTAAAAATTAAATATATTAAATATCACACCCATCTAAAAATTATATTTGCCACAAATAATTATTTTAATTAATAATTTATAAGTAATTAATTGAATATAAAAATAATTTTTCATCTCAAATAAAAATCAACGTTAAAAATGTTTTTATACATATACTAGGTCTGCAGAGCATGGGTAAATTTACTATTAACTCAACGTTGCGGACAGCTATAATTTTCATATACTTAATGTTCGATCCTCGTTTGGGATTGTCGTTAGATTGCAAGCTTTTACCGAGGCAACACGAATTAATGGGTACGGCGCAATCTGCGTTGGCCATAGGGCGAATGTCTCGGGCCTAGAAAGGTCCTTGATATGGCTCGCGTCAGTTGGTTGTTATCTAGACGAAAAGTTGTTTTTACTCACTGTAATGCTTATGAATCAAGCCTGCAAAATCCAGGGTTACAGACTACCTATAACGGTCTTGGTGAAATGACACCTCGACGAATTTTCCACGATTCAACGGTCAATTTAATCCCTTCTCTCGCACATTTTCTTTTCTAGAGTACGGATTCTTGTAATAATCTCAAATGGGTATAAATACGAACGTACATTTTAGTATTGCGTAATTGAAATATTGCTAAAGAATACCCAAGTCCAATTACCGAGAAAACATTTATCAAATATCAAGTCCCAATGCTAAAATTCTCTTTCGGTTACTTTTGATCTACTTGTTACTAATATAATCAAAATTTATATTATTAATTTATGTTAAAATCCTGACATTCGCTTGTTTGTATAATTTATGCCCATATGTGTAATAAATTAATTAATTATTTAATCAGATGGCAGAGATTACCATGTCGGGCTGGAGTTGTTCGCAGTCGAGGGTCCCTTAAGCAGGTGTTTTGTTTTACAATTTTAACTATATGTAAGCTCTATAATTATTATTCAGATCATTTAGATATATTTTGTATCAAAGAACTTTTTCTCGCACTTTTTCTTACACTAAATCTTGTTATTGCAATTGTTACATTTGCTCTTCATGATTTTAAAATATGAAATTATACGTATTCGTATACATACTTTTTGAATTTTAATATAACAATATAGCCTCATTAATTAAAAAAATACTGTATATCACCACTATTTTCACAAGGGAGCAAGCAATTTATTCTATAATTATATTTTATCTTAAAAACCGGCTCGTAAATCATTAATTTAGCTAAACATAATAAAAGGAGGCTCTGGCGATAGTATACAAGAATATATAATATTATAGAAATAAAAAAGAGTAGTTAAATTAAAATTCAAATTATAAAATTAAGTCCACCTGGGTGTAATCGGTATGTGCATAGGTATAGGTATAGTATATATATATAGAGAGAGAGATATGTGATAAATGTACCCGATGTAAAAAAGTAACGCAACATAATTATACAGTATAAAGATAAAGAAGGAAAATAGATACGTTGGAGATGAAATACGTACAAAATAGGAATTGCAGGGAAAATGTTTGAAACTCATCGCATGAAAAGGAAAAGGTCAGTGGTGCGGCACATTCTGAGGAGTATTTCACGTTTCCCGCTCCTCTATGGATAAACCGAGGAACGGTGCTGCAATGTGTATATAAGAGGCGTTGCAACCACTCACCGCGGTTTATTGCCTTGGAGTACGGCGTGTGCCGCACGCTACGCGTGAGGGACAGCTGCGCACTGGTCAAACAACAACACAACGATATAATAAATTATACATAGAGAAACATGTCGAGGTTCAAGTGTTTTGGTTTGGTAACTTTAGTGTTAGCCACGTGGAGGGAACCGGCCGGCGTCCAAGCCAAACTAGATCCAAATCCAGACATCGAATTGAGGACCGTGAGTGACAACACTTATATCAACACTAATTCCCTAGGACTGCGATCATCGACTAGAACTTTTATTAATTACATATACGTGCAATCTCGTGCAATCTCACTATTGCCAATGACCTTTCCTATAATCTCAGCCAAATCAATAGATATATTCCTCTTCTTTCTTTTTTTAACTAACGGTAACACATTTTGTACGTACAATTATCTTTCATTTGGTATCTATTACGCCTTGTTTGCCTTTATAATCGAATTCACTACTGAAATAAATTGCACCGTAAGTAGCCCAATGTAATTAAGATATTTACTTATTTATTGTTCCTGGCAAGAATGAGCTAGCGAAGAAGTACGGATATCCTTTCGAAGAGCACAGTGTCATCACCGACGATGGATACATATTAAATCTTCACAGAATTCCCTTCGGACAAAGAGAAAATAGATATGATTACACAAGACGATCACCCGTATTACTGATGCACGGTTTGGGTGGTAGTTCGGCTGACTGGATTCTTATGGGCCCCGGATATTCATTAGGTAAAACACTTTTTTAATCAGTATTCCACTGCCTACACGTAAACGTTTCGAGCAACAAGTAAAACTTAAACTACAAGGTTTAAAAATTACCCAGTGTATTCTACACTTTTATAACTAAACAAAGGTACAAATTTTATGTAATAATTACGTATTCGACCGTTTATTTTCTACAAAATTTATACTTTCCATACTTATTATTTGATATATATGTAAAATAAAATTTTCTATCAATAACTGCATTTATTGCCGATTCTGTACTATTGCCTAACTTTACTACGTTTTAAATCTAAATAATACTAAATGGATTTCTAATATTCACCTAGTTTAAAATATGATTACGAAATTGAACCGAATGTAAAAATGTATTATATATAAATTAGAGCATAATTATAGAATATGGTTCAAACTGAACCGTTAGGTAACACAGATGGTAAAGTTTTTAAATAATGTCAAAAAATTATCTTTGTTACATATAATTTGTTAATATAAATAACAAAATAAAGATACCTATGCACGCTATATTTTATATTCCGCGATGCAGATTATTTATTATCTGAAAATATGTAGTATACATGTAGGTATCTAAGTATAAAGTAAACATGATACTGTGTATCCTTTAAATTAAATGATAATGAAATAAATATTATACTTAACTACCGTATTATACACATTTAATGATTGCGTAATTAATAATTGTACCGTTTATTTATACTTCACAATTCTTCAAAATTACATACTACTTTAACACATGAATAACAATAATATTACAGTATTTTAAAATTAGTATGTACCTATATTAACGTAAATTGATAACATTTTTAAATCGCTATTAAATAAATTTAAAATTAATAATTTCTAATCCACGTTATTAAAGTTATAATTACTATTGGAGGTGTATAAATGAAAGAGTTGGATACGAAGATTGTACACGTTGATATAAAAAATCATCCAACTCATATTTTGCAGCGGTTGAACTCTTAGCATTTGATAAGCAATGTTTTTTTGTACTCCAATTTTCGAAGCAGACTCGAATGCCCAGCGCACGCTTACCTTCACCGTTTTCGCGCTTTCATGGATCGTGCCGCTCATTTCGAATGCCTCGACCGCGCTACTCTCAGTCTATACATGCTGCATTCTCAATATATACCGACACTCATTTCCGACTCTCGGATTAAAGTGTGCATGGAACTTTGGTCAGGTATCCTTCGACTTTGCCCATGTATACAATCCCGTCGCTTGCTTTCGCGGGTTTCGCAAATTTTAACTCGGACAAGTTCTTCAAGGGTATTTAGATATATGGTTAAATTAAACAGTATTTACAGTCGATAATAGCAAGATATGTTACTATACTTTTCTTTTTCGTAAAATATTAAGTACACCTGAATTTCCTCTTATTTTTAACAGAGCAAAGATGGTTTAAACGATAATAAAATTATTAAACGTATACATCTTTTTCTTGTTGTAAGCAAATATGAATTATGAATATGAATATGAAATTATGGAAAATCGATGTTTAGTGATATATATTTTGTACAATACTTATTTTACTATTTGTAATATGCAGATCCAACTCTACCAGTAGTAGTTGTAGTCAATTTTGTAAACTTTAAATCACCCCTTTTTTATTTTTATTTAAGTTTTAACTAACCAATTTAAACAATTATTTAATTTTTGAGACAACATCTCAATAACTAATTCACAGTGACTGATATTTATTGGAATTGACAAAAACTTTACATTTCAGCATATTTTTTAGCTGACACGGGATATGATGTATGGCTTGGAAATAATCGCGGTAATATCTATTCCAGAAATCACACAACTATGGACCCATCCAATCGATATTTTTGGGATTTTAGGTAAAATATAAATAATCTACACAATTTTGATATTTGTTAACGCAATACGCACAGTATCCGCATTTAAAAAATAATCTACCCTCCCCTTTGTAAACAAAGTTTCATTTGCCGAGTTTGTCTATTTGCACAGTTTTCACGAATTGGGTGTTTACGATCTACCATCGAGCATCGACTATATTTTGGACAGAACGGGACGACGTTCGCTGTTGTACGTGGGCCATTCTCAGGGTACAACCCAGTTCCTTGTGATGGCCTCGCAGAAGCCTCAGTACAACAGGAAAATTGCTCTTGCTACCGGCCTCGCGCCTGCAGCCTTCACCGGCTATCTGCGGGGTCCAATTACACAACTCACCAAGCTGACATACTTCGGCGTGGTGCGACACTCTTTTACTTTTACCGTCTTTCGTTATTCAATGATCAATTTATTTCGTTCAGGTTTAAGTACCTATACACTCATTCTCTTAATCTCACTGTCTTCCTATCTTATGAAATAACTAACGATTCGCCACAAAGTTCAATGACACGATGTTCCAATCGTATGTATCTGTGAAGTAAATACGGTTCGCACAAAAAAAGTTTAAAGAAATAAATCTGGGTTAATACTCTCCCTCTAAATTTTTTTAAACAAATTACAATGTTTTTATGTTTTTCAAGACAAATTTTAAATCATTTATAAGGATGCTTTTCTATCTATTAACCGAGGTTTATTCTAGTAAGTTTGACAATACTATGCATTATTTTGTATATTTTTATTTTAAGAATATCAAGGGGCGCGTGTCGCGCACCCGAGGCAAGTATGGGTACGCGGCACTACCATATACAATTCAATTGTAAATTACAAATTAGCATTAGTATTTTATTAAAATTATCAAAAACCGTCGCGAGATAATCTTTTTAAGTAAATATAACGTAGTGATATACATATATACATATATTCGTAATTGTTACCGACTGAGTAAAATCGGTTAAATATTACATTTATTCAACAAAATATACTATGTTTTGCCAAATCGACGTAATCATGCATTATTTAAATAGTTGTAATAAACTAATTTTCTCTGGAGGTAACAATCAGGTATATCACACTGCTAAGTAAGTCTCAAAAATTTTATTATTGTATCTTTTAGTGGGTAGGTGAGAATTTTGGATATCCAGAGTTTGGATCACGTTCGCGATGGGGCAAATTTATTTCAAGGCTATTCTGTCAAAGTGCTGCACCTACTCAAATATTTTGTAGTACTAAATTTTATCTCCTGGCTGGATTTAGTCCTGATATCAATCTCGTAAGTTAAGATAAAATAGTTGGACATATTTTAATTCGCTTTATTATTTTTAAATTCATTATACAAATTTATTTCCATTAATTTGTTTTTCTGATAAATTACAAAAATAGGATAAATTTACCGTCATCATTGGACACATACCAGCTGGAGCCTCCTGGAAGCAATTGATCCATTATGGTCAAGGATATATTAATCCGGGTAATTTAAATTTCATACTGTTCACATAATAAAAAACAAATTCTTATCGTTGTTGGAAAAATGACAAATATCTGGAGCATTATCCTTTACTTATCAGTTTTCACATTATTAGTCATATATAATTTAATACAAACATTCACGTTTGTACAATATTTTCATTTAAAACATATATATTTAAAAACTCAATCATTTAATTATTATTTCCAGGATATTTTCGGTTATATGATTATGGAGAACCTAAGAAGAATATAAAATGTTACGGATCTTCAGTTCCTCCAGAATACAAATTAGAATCTATTACAGCACCAATTGCACTCTTCAGTAGTAATAACGATTGGTTGGCTACACCAAAAGTAATTTAATATTTACATTTAAAACATATATATTTAAAAACTCAATCATTTAATTATTATTTCCAGGATACTTTCGGTTATATGATTATGGAGAACCTAAGAAGAATATAAAATGTTACGGATCTTCAGTTCCTCCAGAATACAAATTAGAATCTATTACAGCACCAATTGCACTCTTCAGTAGTAATAACGATTGGTTGGCTACACCAAAAGTAATTTAATATTTACATTTAAAACATATATATTTAAAAACTCAATCATTTAATTATTATTTCCAGGATACTTTCGGTTATATGATTATGGAGAACCTAAGAAGAATATAAAATGTTACGGATCTTCAGTTCCTCCAGAATACAAATTAGAATCTATTACAGCACCAATTGCACTCTTCAGTAGTAATAACGATTGGTTGGCTACACCAAAAGTAATTTAATATTTACATTTAAAACATATATATTTAAAAACTCAATCATTTAATTATTATTTCCAGGATACTTTCGGTTATATGATTATGGAGAACCTAAGAAGAATATAAAATGTTACGGATCTTCAGTTCCTCCAGAATACAAATTAGAATCTATTACAGCACCAATTGCACTCTTCAGTAGTAATAACGATTGGTTGGCTACACCAAAAGTAATTTAATATTTACATTTAAAACATATATATTTAAAAACTCAATCATTTAATTATTATTTCCAGGATATTTTCGGTTATATGATTATGGAGAACCTAAGAAGAATATAAAATGTTACGGATCTTCAGTTCCTCCAGAATACAAATTAGAATCTATTACAGCACCATGTAGTACTAAATTTTCATCTACTGGCTGGATTTAGTCCTGATATCAATCTCGTAAGTTAGATAAATAGTTTGGACATATTTAATTACAGCACTTTATTATTTTAAATTCATTATACAAATTTATTTCCATAATTTGTTTTTCTGATAAATTACAAAAATAGGATATAATTTACCGTCATCATTTGGACACATACCAGCTGGAGCCTCCTGGACAGCAATTGATCCATTATGGTCAAGGATATATTAATCCGGGTAATTTAAAATTCATACTGTTCACATAATAAAAAACAAATTCTTATCGTTGTTGGAAAAATGACAAATATCTGGAGCATTATCCTTTACTTATCAGTTTTCACATTATTAGTCATATATAATTTAATACAAACATTCACGTTTGTACAATATTTTTAAATTTAATTATTATTTCCAGGATACTTTCGGTTATATGATTATGGAGAACCTAAGAAGAATATAAAATGTTACGGATCTTCAGTTCCTCCAGAATACAAATTAGAATCTATTACAGCACCAATTGCACTCTTCAGTAGTAATAACGATTGGTTGGCTACACCAAAAGTAATTTAATATTTACATTTAAAACATATATATTTAAAAACTCAATCATTTAATTATTAATTATTATTTCAGGATGTCGAATTACTTTCCAATAAACTGTCTAGTATTGTTTATCGCCAAAAGATTTCAATTAATCCGTTTAATCATTACGATTTTATATGGGGCAGAACAGCACCACAAATGATATTTGAACCCTTGATGCGTTTAATGGATAAATATCGATACGTACGGTAGTATAAAATGAGTAGTGCAATTATTAGTATACCTGCTCATTTGAATTATACATTTACCAGTATGTGTTCAAAACAGTTATTGCATTTAATAATAAAATAATTCTAGTCATCGTTACGTTAAACTAATTTTAAAATTTATTCTACTAAAAGCTGAAATGTGTATTTTACTATGTGTAATTTGTAAATATTGCTCTAATGCAACTATTTCAATGTTTTGAGATAATGTACAAGAAGAAAGCTATATATGTATGTACTAATAATTAAATTCGATAGCAAATTATTGATTATTTAATAATTTAAAATTAACCCTTTCAGATCCAATGTACATTGTAATGTATGCATACGTAGATAAAATATTTTAAATTCATAAAATTATAATGTAAATTATTAAAAATAGTCAAAAAAATGTTTCATTAGTATTTTTAAATTGATAAGGTGGTATTAAATCAATTTTATATTTAAAAACAATTGTGATGATAAAATTATAAATAAAAATATTTAACAATTCTAAATTAATTTAGGTCTGAAAGGGTTAAAGAAAGAAGAATAATTTATTATTTATTTATATTTTTTTAATGAAATCATGATTCATAAATACAATGATTTGATTTTATTGTAACCAACTATATGCATCATTCATTAACTTTTGTCGTAAATATAATGCTAAATGTGTGAATCTGTAATTATTCGTGAATAATGAAATATTTTCAAAAATTATAAATCGTTTACTTTGTAAAGATTATTTAAATACTGTGTACACAATTACAAACTACTATTGATAATCTGCGTAGAAACATTGGAATCTTCAAATTTTTCTTATCAATTACTATGTACATTTGCATGAAAGTATTGACCTTTGATTAACCACAGTTGTTAATAAAATAATAAAGACATCTTTCAAACTAATGAATAGCTAGTATTAAATATCATTGACTCAATCATAATACTGCTCATGGTGGGAGGCATTAGAGATTTAAAGATTATATTAAGCGATCGATACAAAGGCTGGTGATTTTTTAAAATCGTATGATTAACTTGATTGCCAAACACATATAATTGATTGATAAAAAATACCTTATTATAAGCTTCTCTTTGTGAACGTAAATACGTATATAAGATATACTTGAAGTAAAGAATAAATAGATTTTATCATTTTCTTATAAGTAAAAGTTTTAAAACAATTTGCCTACGAATATGAAAAGATTAATATGATGAACTGATTTTTTCAATTTAATGCACTAAATGCTTTCTTTTGAGATCAAGAAAAATTACTAAAATTCCTAAAAACGGATTTCTATAAACAGTATATATAGAAAGAACAAGATAAACTATAAACAAAAATCATTCGATTGTAACTTTCCATTTGAGTTGTAAAACAGAAAAATCATGATATTAAAGTAAATTTTTTTAAAGTCGATCTATGAAATATTAAAAAAAATAAGGTATTACGTACAAAATATTAGGTACGAAATATACAATTTGAATTTTTAATTTAAATATTTTTTATTTAAACTTTAAATAAGCAAGAAATATTTCAATGGATTGAATATTTTTTAATAAAATTTGAAATTATTTAATCGGACAATGTGAAAGTATCGTCGTAAAATTCAAACTTGGCTTTGGAGCAAAACAGCGAACATTGATGATATACGCTTTAAAGTTAAAATCATGTAATATTTCATATTTATAAATATGAAATGTTAATACATTGATCTTTTATATGACAGTGAAACATGCCTTGACACAGAGAAATTAAATGATGTTCAAGATATCTTGATATAATATCAATCAATCACTTTACTCATTCATGCAGTATTTTCGACAGAAACCTATCAGTATTTACAGAACATAAACATTCTTCTGGAAAGTTCAGTTTTGGCTAAATTGATAAAAGTAAAGGAAAATATTTTAAAACTGAAGAATAGAATATAAATGAACGTTTAGTTTGTCATTAATATGTATATTATCAATATGATTGTTATACGCATATGAATTGTTATAACAACGTAAAATAAGATGAGAAAATAAATCCATAATAATATCTGCACTTAAATCGATAAGATAAACATCAAAAAGTAATATTCAGAAAATACTAAAGAGATGAAAATATTGATCAATGATAATATTGAAGTACATAACAGTGATGGTAATCGATAAATATTTTCTTCATAAATAGAACTGAGTAACGAATCGTTTCTAGGCAAGGTGGATGTATGCATATATACATATATGTATATCAAAGATCCGATTGATACGCATTTGATCGATGACAATATACGTGTGCCCTAATCGATAAACCAGCAGCTGCGTATAGTCATACAAACCAGAGATTAATACCTTGACTAACTTTGTCTGATACAGTGAAAAGTATATTAAGTTGTGCGATCGATCCTCCGAGTCTCTCTTTTAATTTCTGCGTGCATCATTGCAGAAATGAAAGAATACGCGATTTTTACAATTTGTTACATTGGCTTTTTGTTCAGTGGTGGATTAGCTTTTAGTTTAGAGAAATTTAACGTATCAGCATTAGTGTCAATAAATCAACTACCAGCGGAAAATTTAAATATAACTGAAATTGAATTGGCTCTGAAAGCTGATCATCCACATGCTCATCTCAGTGTCGTGAGTAAATACACATAACATTCGTTTATACAAATGGAGACAAGCCTTGGATTAAAATTCAAAAAAAGCTATTCAATATTATATTATTATTAACTTTTATTTAAAATTTTTTTGACAATTTATTTCTAATATAACTATTTTAATAAATTATGAGACACCGTACTCTGATTTTTTTATAATGATCTTACCGCAGAGTATCTCAGGAACCACTTCATCCAATAGGCTGAAATTTTAACAGTCACGTTTAAATATCATTTTAATCCACTTGAATCGAACAGACTATGTTAACATAGTAATAAAAAAATTATTCTTTTAAAATTATTTAGAGAAATTAAAAAATTGTGTAATTAACAACTATATAATTTTTTTAAATAAACGTTAGACTTTTATTGAAATTTTGTTCCATTCACATGGATTAAATAAGAAGTTACTGTTAAAATTTCAGCCTAATATTCGATAAAGTGGTTCTTGAGATATCCTGCGGTAAGTCCATTATGGAAAAATATCAGAGTACGAATAACTGTGCTACAAATTAATTGGCCAAAAAATTTAGAATAAAAGTTAATAATAATATAATTCGGTTAAAAAATTAAGAAATGTTTTCAATTGCTACGAAAGAAATTATTAATTGTTTATACTGAATATTTCTTTTTCAATTTTAACCCAGGCTTGTCTTCTTAATTTAATAATTTTATTATTTTTCTTTTACCGATACAATTGCTAATAATTACTAAATGCTTAATCACAAATGATACATTTACACAAATTTAACTTCTATTAATATTGAAATCGTATTCCATTAAATAAGTATTGAAAAGATTATTTGAATAGAATGGGTAAAAAACAGGCAGAAAATGTGTCCATTTTTATCTTATCAATGAAACGCTTTTTCCCATTTTATGACCATTTATTAATATAAAATCCCATTTTCCACCGATTTTTGAGCTTGTAAATATAGATTAAGGTTGAATCTATAGTTATACGCTTTTAAATGTGTATTAAAACTGAACGAAGTGAAAAATCTAATAAAATCGCATTTATCTTCGTAAAATCTGAAAATATAACAGAAATTAGTTGTAAATCAGACAAAAATGTTAAAAAGCTATCCGAATCTATAGGAATTTTTAAGTTTACTGCTTGCGAAAAGCACAGTATTTGAAAGTTTCGAGATTGTCGTAATTCTATTAAGAACTAATAAAATAAGTGAAAAAGCGTTTCATTACAAGGTGTTTACTAGCAATTTTTAATTCCTAGTTCTTAGATTCAAAATTTTACTAGGGTTAAGTAAATAAACATTTTTCATTTTCATTATCTGTAAAGCACAACTTATATACTTTGAAGTGTAAAATTAATCGTTATTATTAGATACATTACAGAAATTATGTTCTGTATTAGACATTATATTGCATTTTTGTACTTGACATTAAAAGAAATGTTTGTAGTTTTGGATATACATATCTGTATTTTGTATGTACCTTGAATAAAATATACAATCTTATGTGCAGGTAGAAATAATTGAATTGTACGAATATGGTGTCGAAACACATTCGGTTGAGACGAGTGATGGATACATTCTTGAATTGCACAGAATTACGGGTAACAGAAATAATATAGATCCTGATGGGAAACCCGTTGTATTTCTTCAACATGGTCTATTATGCAGTTCGATGGACTGGGTACTCGCTGGTCCCGAACGTGGTTTTGGTAATTGCATTACATTTATACTAATATTATAACAAATTGTAATACTTATTAAACAATCTGCCAATAGCTTTTATACTTGCCGATGCTGGCTACGATGTTTGGATGGGAAATGTCAGGGGTAGCAGGTATTCTCGCAAACACAAAACTTTGACAGTTGATCAACCAAAATATTGGAACTTTGAGTATGTTTTATAATATTATTTAATAAATAATCATATACTTTTACCTAAAATTATACTTTAAATTGATTGTAGTTGGCATGAAATTGGTATTCGTGATTTACCAGCCATGATTGATCACGTCTTAAAAGTAACCAAATCTGAAAAACTTTTCTATGCTGGTCATAGCCAAGGGAGTACAGCATTCTTCGTTATGACCTCAGAACTTCCTGAATACAATAATAAAATTAGAGCGATGTTTTCGCTTGCACCAGTCGCTTACTGTTCGAGAATGTTTAGTCCAATTTTTCAAACTCTTGCTCGACTCACCACACCTATCAACGTAAGTAAATAAACGACACACAAACCGTATAATATCTTTTTTGACAATTACTTTGTTAACTAAAAATTTTCTATTACAGCTTATAACCAAGTTAATCGGTGTTTATGAATTTAAACCGACGAACTCATTTTTTAAACAGTTCACATCTATAATTTGCGATTCCAATTCAATATTACAGCCAATTTGTACCAACGTTTTATTTATGATCAGTGGGTTTAATTGGGACCAAATGGACAAGGTAATTTAAAATGTATTATTATGTAATTTTTTAAATATGTATAAATATTTATCTTAATAAAATTTATCATACAGGCCTTATTGCCAGCTATTTTAGCTCACACTCCAGCTGGCGCTGGAGTTAACCAATTCGTTCATTACGCTCAAATCATAAAGTCGGGTAAAAAAATTTCTTCGCTATATACATAACAATACAATAATTATTTACCAGCATTAAACTATAATTTTCGTAATATTCGTTTTCAGCACATTTTCGACAATTTGATTATGGATTCTGGAATAATCTTAAAAAATACCGAAGTATTGTACCACCGTCTTATAATCTCAAAAACGTGAAAGTTCCCATTGGTTTACATTACAGTGTTAACGATTGGCTCTCTGATTCAATGGTATAGCATTTACATTATCGTAATTAAACATCTTTTTCGTTTCAAATAATTTTTGTAATATACGTTGTGTCTGCTTTACAGGATGTAGATAAATTATACAATAAACTTCCAAATCCAATTGGCAAATTTCGCGTTCCGCATGACAAGTTTAATCACTTGGACTATCTTTGGGCTAAAGACGTTAAGAAACTGCTTTATAACAAAATCATGAGTCTTATGTTGCGGTATTAAGACTAAAACTATTAGTATTAATTTTTTTATAAATATAGCGCAGTTCTCGTCAACGAACTAGTCAAAATAAATCTATGAATGTGTTACTACTTATATAAACTTATGTATTATAGAAAGATTATTTATTACAATATGTTTAATTGTAAATAATGGTATATGTGTAGTAGATTATGTACTGTAATATATATGTTATTTTGTACGATTGAACATTTTAATAAAAAAAACTTTTAAATTAAAAAAATTCCAGCTCAAGGTTATTTTTTCATTGAAATTTTATCGAAAATTTGCGAAGAATGTCGGATTGGCATTGTTTTGAGAAAAATATGTGCTTGGAAAATACCCAGTAAAAATTAAATTTACAATTACAATTTACTCAAGATGACTGCCGCGAGATTTTACAAATTCTCTTAACAATAACGTCTTTTGCAACTCATATGCTTTTATTAAGATTTATTAATTTGCTACATGTAAATAATTTAGATTTTTTACCACAAATATATAAAAATTGAAGCACATCCAAATTGTCTTTAAACTGTTCGTTATTATTGGATATCCATGTGATCAAGACTACTTCTTAATATCCGATCATTTGCAAGATTGTACTGCATCTTATTCCAAAACATCGTGTATAATGTGTGATTGAACTTTAAGCACGCGTCTGATATGTATGTATGCGTTAAAGTGCGTGCGTAGATGTGTGCATGTTTTTAAAATGTGTACTCGCGCGCGCATATTTAAATGATGCGCATTGATTTACGAACACGAGCGATCCCGTGCGATTACATATATACGTATTATTATTACGCTCACGGTTCACGAGGTCAAGATGACGGGCGGAACTCGACGATCAGTCGGCGATCGGGACCTGATCGAGAGCGGCAAGGGTTACGCGGGCACCGCTTTGAGGTACTACTTTTTAAATATATCATTTAATATTTTCACGTTTTTCGAAATATATATACAGCAACCGTACGATTACAGTTATACCTGGGCATGCACGTACATTCTAGTGTCCCCACTACTACGTCTCACGTGAAATTCTAGAGTATCGCAGTTTCAATTTTATCTATTAGCTAAATATTTCAATTATTTTTATACTCGGTGCAATACTTCAATTCACTCGATACATTATTATCGAGAGTTTATAATAAAAAAAACTCACTGGTAACAACAAGTGTAATAATTCGAAAACTCTTACTTTTTGTTTAGTAAAATGTCAAGGACAACCAGTTTGATCAATTATTAATAGTTCTGGATCATTAAAATAATTAAAATCTTTGAGTGTACATTGTATTACTTAATTTTGTCAAAAAATAGAGTAACCATATGCCTATACGTTAAGCCATCCTGATTGGATATTGTATAACGTAGAATAAACTAGTTCGACGAGTTCAGGTAATAGTTCTTGATTCGCTCTTGCATTAATATATTTAGCATCGCGTAAACATCGGGTGATACTGAAATGGTATCAAAATAATTTTAATTTAAAATATTGATTGTGTAAAGTGAATGTTCCGTTAATCATAATGTACTTAAGTAAATATTAGCATAGATGTCAATGCGATTCTCGTTTTATGCAGGTACATCGGTTACGATCGCTGGTCGACAAAAAAAAAGAAGTTCATTACGTTAACAATGTCCACTACAACTTTATTGTTACTGATGACCGTTGGCATAGTTGTCGGTAGCGACACCTACTTTGACACCAGTGGACGAAATTTGGTAATAATAATATATTTATTTATATCGCTTACCAACTGCAGCAGCTAAATATTAATTATTAGACGAAAAATGCAAGATTGTTTCGTTACTATGGCGCAGTGTAATATGGAAAATCCAGTAATATGCACATACATAACATTTTTGTTTTGAATTTCTAGACTGTGTGATTATTAGTCATACCAGTTTTTCATTAATTGCTTACGATTGTCAGCATCGAACTCTATATGGCAACAATGAAGTTAAAGCTTTTATAAATGTGTCTGTGATTTTAAATTTTCATTTTTAATTTTCTTATTACTTCTTCTTTAGTGATACGTACAAAAATGTGTACATCTATTCTCTTGTATTCAATGTGTTTAAGAGAAAATGTTACTAACGTGAAATTAAAAATTTTTAATTTTGTTAATTATAAATTTGCATTTGAAATAATGAATTATTAAATTTTATTTATACAGTATCAGCTGTGTGTTCTTCCGGAGTACGAATTAGAACGTTACGCGTTTCCACCTGTGTTACCAACATCCGAGTCGGAAGTTGATAAGGAAATCAATACAAATCAAGAAACAATATTGTACAGAATATCGTCAGGACCAAAATCACCAAAAAGACATGGAAAAAAGCCAGTATTTATAGAAAATGGCATACTTTGTGACATCGATCCTTGTGAAGTAAACAAACCTAAAATCGCTGTTGGTAAATATATAAAATTTTGAAACGAGGCTGTTCTTTGTTATATTAACATTTTTAAACGCTATTTTTTCAAAATCTTCTATTGTACTATTACATAAAAATATTATAACTTGTATACTATATTAAAATTGTAATTTGTGAATTCACAATTATAAACCTATACAAATAGTAGTTTTTAATTTTAAAAATGTGTACTATAAATTATTTAAAAATTTTAGCATACATATTGGTAGATCGTGGGTACGATGTTTGGTTGGGTATAGGCAACAGCAGCATTGCCGACAGCACTGTATCGTAAGTAATTATTTATTGCTTTTTGTTATATTAAAAAATTTGCGAGTTTTTTTTAAAAACACGTAAAGCTCAATAATTTCCAGAAATAAGGATAATGAAATAAAACGATTGGAACGCGTTGCCCAATATATACTGGCGTCTACTCAGGCTGAAGAATTAACGGTTATGGGACATATCAACGGATCGGTGCAGTTTTTCGGTATGACAGCACCTCGTATTATCAATGAAGAACCACCACAGGTACCGAACTACTCATTTAGAGTTTATGATTAACTTATCATCTTATAAAGTAAAAAGAGGCAAAACTGCAAAAAAATATAGTTTGAACCTCACTTATTTAGCTTTACCTAACTGTATATATTGAAACGAGAATATAATTAAATTTTTTATGGATTATTCTATTTTTTTCAGTCAAAATTATCAAGATGGTTGGAATACATTCCAGGAGTAAAAACTATTAAAAGATTATACAAGAAAGGAACAAGTATTTTAACAAGTAATTTAACAATATAACACAAAGATTTATACTGCATGTAATATTTTATTCGCATGTTATTTGACTTTTATTATCGAGTACAACTATAACTCTTACTCCATCCGTGTTAAAAAGAATTATAAAATGAACATTAGTTTTAATGTTATTCTAACTGAACGTTCCATTAAAAAAAATTTACATGATTTCCCATTAATTGTAGAATCATAATGATAACCGTATTTTAAATAAACTTATGCAACATGAAAAAGGGATGAAAAGGGAGCGCTATTTAAATTGTTTTATAAAATATATTTTATAAGCGTTATAATTTTTTTTCAATCAAGGAAGTTATAACGATGTAGTTGAGAAATTTGATAGAATTGGTCGGAAAATCCACTACATCGCAGACGATACGAACATCCGTGATTTAAAGGTGAGACAAATTCATATGTAAAGTATACATTAAGCTTGTGGTATACACTTTTCAGAACTCGAACGTGTACGATATAAATATTTTATACATAAGAGAAAAATTGTGTAAAAACTAAAATTAATAAACTACATTTGTAATAAATAAATTTATCGAGTGGTAATACTGCACAATATCCTCGTATCGTGATAAAACTTTGATAAACTTCTGCTAATCTTCGACGATCATAAAAAATAAAAGTGCATACAAGTAGTTTCGAAAGGAAAATTAATTCTCGTTGGTTTCGCAAGGAAAAACTCTGTGATCGTCAGTTTCATGATGCTATATACTATGCAGGCAATACCTTGCCGTATTTATGGGGAAAACATACACACTACCAGACTATGATGCAAGTAACACGCGTCGTGAGCAACGTCCTTGACTTGTTAGTATTAGTACCGCTCGGTGAATGTATGATAATACTGCATCCCGGGATTGTAGTAACAAAAAAAAACATATCAGAGAGCCATAAAAAAGAAGGAAGCTCATCGATGAGTTTATTGCTCTATTATTTCTTTGAATAATATTTATCATTACTACTCCAACACTTACACACACACACACGCACACGCACACACACAAGTATATATTCTGTTTTCCTAGATGTCAATCTATTGTAATACATTGTTTATCAAATTTTAATTAAACCTGTAAAGATAATGTATAAAGCACATAATGCAAGTACAATTAATAATTAGGTATATATAATATAATGTCACGAAAAAGTGCATTACTGCATTAGCAAATTAGTCCTTTAATTGAATTATAAGGTTTTGTAATTCATATATACACCGTATACGAGGTTGGTGGAATTTTCGAAGCGCACCTTTACAGATATTTAAAAAATAAAAAATGAAGCGTTCCGAGCACGGCGACCTCCAGTTTGGTATAAGTATAATAATATTATTGATTATACAAAAGAAAGAAATGGTTCGTTTTATTTCAGGGTACTGTCATGAAAGCCTGGGGATTTATGATGACAATGGTTCTACCTACTTTATCTATAAAGAATTTTTCCGATATGATGGACCATCCAGATGTATTTTTGGATACTGTAATAAATCTTAATGCATCCTTTAAAGTTCCGCTTAATTCATAAATTCATTTTGAAAAATATGTGGTTTAGAGACAAAATAATAACTCATGTAA
Organism: Theocolax elegans; assembly: GCA_026168455.1. NCBI lineage: Eukaryota > Metazoa > Arthropoda > Insecta > Hymenoptera > Cerocephalidae > Theocolax > Theocolax elegans. The sequence continues at coordinate 97,209,075 of CM047425.1, forward strand.
CATATAGGCATCGCATAATGCTTTATGTGCGAAGAACGTATAGGTATCTTCAGACCATGCTATATAAATCATTGTAAGATGTAGTATAAAAATTTTTTTATCCACGCTTACATTATCATGCTTTAATTCGTGCAATTAAAAGTTTTTTAACTTGCTTCTGCGCGTGCTCATCTATATATATAATAATAAATAATTGATCAATTAAATTAACAAAACGATAATTATATTTATATTTACAATAAATAAACTTAAGTTGCATTGAATGCATTAGGCTCAACTCGTACGAAAATATGGTTACCAAGCGGAATCTCATCAAGTGGGAACCGAAGATGGTTATTTGCTTACGGTACACAGGATATTGGGTAATAATTCAGCATCAACATTGAAACCAAAACCAGTGGTTTTACTACAGCATGGAATACTCGGTAGTTCTGCTGATTGGGTGATGCTTGGTCCAAAACAGTCCTTAGGTAAGATAATAATTTATGCATTTAAAATACAAAAAATAATAATATAAATAATGTTAAAGTTTTCTTATTGCTGTGCATTTATAAAAAGTAGAGTAAAGTTAACTTTTATAAAATATTACGAAATTGTGAATGCAAATAATTTATCTTACAGAAATATACAAGGTGATTTAAAAATTTCATTAAAATAATCTTTTGTTTGTTAATATTGGAATTTTGCGGTATTGTGTATTTATTGCGTTACTTACAACTTTATTACTTATACGCTCGTTAAAATGTATTGACACGCTTTATTGTGTTTCATTTTTCAAGGATGCACACATCTTGTATGCCATAACAACATTTAAAGAGATTTTATATAAAAATAAAGAAAATAATTGATAGCAAATTGACATTAATGACATCATCTCTTACATTAAGAATAATATAGTAATTAACGGTTGTTTAATAATATGCAATTACTGTAGAAAAACATATATAATATTAAAGTGAATCACTTTTTTCGACTTTTCCATATGGGCACTTGCATAATAAAACATTTTGATAATATTAGCATATATACTGACTGATGCCGGCTACGACGTCTGGATGGGTAATTCACGTGGGAACACGTATTCCCGAGCTCACGTTAACATGACGTCAAGTAGCTCCAAATTTTGGGAATTTTCTTGGCACGAAATGGGTGTCGAAGATTTACCTGCTACAATCGACTATGTGCTCAACGCTACAGGTCGACGACAACTCCATTACATCGGTCACTCACAAGCCGCTAGTGTTTTATTTGTGATGCTGTCCGAGAGACCGCATTACAACGATAAAATAGAAGGAAGCTCATCGATGAGTTTATTGCTCTATTATTTCTTTGAATAATATTTATCATTACTACTCCAACACTTACACACACACACACGCACACACACAAGTATATATTCTGTTTTCCTAGATGTCAATCTATTGTAATACATTGTTTATCAAATTTTAATTAAACCTGTAAAGATAATGTATAAAGCACATAATGCAAGTACAATTAATAATTAGGTATATAATATAATGTCACGAAAAAGTGCATTACTGCATTAGCAAATTAGTCCTTTAATTGAATTATAAGGTTTTGTAATTCATATATACACCGTATACGAGGTTGGTGGAATTTTCGAAGCGCACCTTTACAGATATTAAAAAATAAAAAATGAAGCGTTCCGAGCACGGCGACCTCCAGTTTGGTATAAGTATAATAATATTATTGATTATACAAAAGAAAGAAATGGTTCGTTTTATTTCAGGGTACTGTCATGAAAGCCTGGGGATTTATGATGACAATGGTTCTACCTACTTTATCTATAAAGAATTTTTCCGATATGATGGACCATCCAGATGTATTTTTGGATACTGTAATAAATCTTAATGCATCCTTTAAAGTTCCGCTTAATTCATAAATTCATTTTGAAAAATATGTGGTTTAGAGACAAAATAATAACTCATGTAACATATAGGCATCGCATAATGCTTTATGTGCGAAGAACGTATAGGTATCTTCAGACCATGCTATATAAATCATTGTAAGATGTAGTATAAAAATTTTTTTATCCACGCTTACATTATCATGCTTTAATTCGTGCAATTAAAAGTTTTTTAACTTGCTTCTGCGCGTGCTCATCTATATATAATAATAAATAATTGATCAATTAAATTAACAAAACGATAATTATATTTATATTTACAATAAATAAACTTAAGTTGCATTGAATGCATTAGGCTCAACTCGTACGAAAATATGGTTACCAAGCGGAATCTCATCAAGTGGGAACCGAAGATGGTTATTTGCTTACGGTACACAGGATATTGGGTAATAATTCAGCATCAACATTGAAACCAAAACCAGTGGTTTTACTACAGCATGGAATACTCGGTAGTTCTGCTGATTGGGTGATGCTTGGTCCAAAACAGTCCTTAGGTAAGATAATAATTTATGCATTTAAAATACAAAAAATAATAATATAATAATGTTAAAGTTTTCTTATTGCTGTGCATTTATAAAAGTAGAGTAAAGTTAACTTTTATAAAATATTACGAAATTGTGAATGCAAATAATTTATTCTTACAGAAATATACAAGGTGATTTAAAAATTTCATTAAAATAATCTTTGTTTGTTAATATTGGAATTTGCGGTATTGTGTATTTATTGCGTTACTTACAACTTTATTACTTATACGCTCGTTAAAATGTATTGACACGCTTTATTGTGTTTCATTTTCAAGGATGCACACATCTTGTATGCCATAACAACTTTAAAGAGATTTTATATAAAAATAAAGAAAATCATTGATAGCAAATTGAACATTAATGACATCATCTCTTACATTAAGAATAATATAGTAATTAACGGTTGTTTAATAATATGCAATACTGTAGAAAACATATATACTATTAACGTGAATCACTTTTTTCGACTTTTCCATATGGGCACTTGCATAATAAAACATTTTGATAATATTAGCATATATACTGACTGATGCCGGCTACGACGTCTGGATGGGTAATTCACGTGGGAACACGTATTCCCGAGCTCACGTTAACATGACGTCAAGTAGCTCCAAATTTTGGGAATTTTCTTGGCACGAAATGGGTGTCGAAGATTTACCTGCTACAATCGACTATGTGCTCAACGCTACAGGTCGACGACAACTCCATTACATCGGTCACTCACAAGCCGCTAGTGTTTTATTTGTGATGCTGTCCGAGAGACCGCATTACAACGATAAAATAGAGAAAGTTGCTCTGTTTGCACCTGTAGCTAATACTACCAATTCTAGAAGTCCAATTATCGGGGTGTTTTCCAAAATATCAACGCCTTTATACGTAAGAGTTTTTTATTTTTTTACGAATCATATTTTTTTCTTATTCAGGTGATAATTGTATAATTTAACTAACAAAGATCACATGTTTGGGAAACAGATCGTGCCCAGCTCGTAGGATATGTTTTCTAATATAAAAATTTCCAAAAAAAGAGAATTCATTTTTTACGCTTATAATTGCTAAGCTATCAAATAATAATATTCAGGCCAAAGTTTAATGAAAAGCCGAGATAAAATAGATATAATTTAAAAAATACGCATCGCATAATGCTTTATGTGCGAAGAACGTATAGGTATCTTCAGACCATGCTATATAAATCATTGTAAGATGTAGTATAAAAATTTTTTTATCCACGCTTACATTATCATGCTTTAATTCGTGCAATTAAAAGTTTTTTAACTTGCTTCTGCGCGTGCTCATCTATATATATAATAATAAATAATTGATCAATTAAATTAACAAAACGATAATTATATTTATATTTACAATAAATAAACTTAAGTTGCATTGAATGCATTAGGCTCAACTCGTACGAAAATATGGTTACCAAGCGGAATCTCATCAAGTGGGAACCGAAGATGGTTATTTGCTTACGGTACACAGGATATTGGGTAATAATTCAGCATCAACATTGAAACCAAAACCAGTGGTTTTACCTACAGCATGGAATACTCGGTAGTTCTGCTGATTGGGTGATGCTTGGTCCAAAACAAGTCCTTAGGTAAGATAATAATTTATGCATTTAAAATACAAAAAATAATAATATAAATAATGTTAAAGTTTTCTTATTGCTGTGCATTTATAAAAAGTAGAGTAAAGTTAACTTTTATAAATATTTACGAAATTGTGAATGCAAATAATTATCTTACAGAAATATACAGGTGATTTTAAAATTTCATTAAATAATCTTTTGTTTGTTAATATTGGAATTTTGCGGTATTGTGTATTTATTGCGTTACTTACAACTTTATTACTTATACGCTCGTTAAATGTATTGACACGCTTTATTGTGTTTCATTTTTCAAGGATGCACACATCTTGTATGCCATAACAACATTTAAAGAGATTTTATATAAAATAAAGAAAATAATTGATAGCAAATTGACATTAATGACATCATCTCTTACATTAAGAATAATATAGTAATTAACGGTTGTTTAATAATATGCAATTACTGTAGAAAAACATATATAATATTAAAGTGAATCACTTTTTTTCGACTTTTCCATATGGGCACTTGCATAATAAAACATTTTGATAATATAGCATATATACTGACTGATGCCGGCTACGACGTCTGGATGGGTAATTCACGTGGGAACACGTATTCCCGAGCTCACGTTAACATGACGTCAAGTAGCTCCAAATTTTGGGAATTTTCTTGGCACGAAATGGGTGTCGAAGATTTACCTGCTACAATCGACTATGTGCTCAACGCTACAGGTCGACGACAACTCCATTACATCGGTCACTCACAAGCCGCTAGTGTTTTATTTGTGATGCTGTCCGAGAGCACCCGCATTACAACGATAAAATAGAGAAAGTTGCTCTGTTTGCACCTGTAGCTAATACTACCAATTCTAGAAGTCCAATTATCGGGGTGTTTTCCAAAATATCAACGCCTTTATACGTAAGAGTTCTTTTACTTTTTTTACGAATCATATTTTTTTTCTTATTCAGGTGATAATTGTATAATTTAACTAACAAAGATCACATGTTTGGGAAACAGATCGTGCCCAGCTCGTAGGATATGTTTTCTAATATAAAAATTTCCAAAAAAAGAGAATTCATTTTTTACGCTTATAATTGCTAAGCTATCAAATAATAACATTCAGGCCAAAGTTTAATGAAAAGCCGAGATAAAATAGATATAATTTTTAAAAAATACGCTCAAATTAATTGAAATTGAGCAAAGTTATAACCTAATTAAAAATTTGAAGAAATTTTAAACAAAAATTGGGCACTACAAATTTTATTGATTTTTTAAACTAAATTTCTTCAAATTATTAATTCGGTCATAACTTTGTTCTATTCTAACGTATGTGTGCTTATTTTTTGTAATTTTATGTATTTTATCTCAGCTTTTCATCAAACTTTATAGCTTAGCAATTATAAGCGTAAAAAATGAAGTCTCTTTTTTTTGGAAATTTTGTTTTAATACCATATAACTTTTGAAAAAACGAGTGTTAGGGACTCTGGCTTTTTTTATATTTTTATATTAGAAAACATTATATTAACACAATAGTACAAAATGAATATGACAATAATAGGTAATTATTTAAATAATAAAGAAAGATATTAGTATGTATATGTATATACTGTAAATTTATATATATATTGCTTTGTACGTATATAGAGTATGTGTATGGGTTATGAATGCGATAAGAACTGATGTAAACCAAGTCCATTTCTGGGCCAAAAGGCTGAAATAAACTTATTAATAATAAAAATATATTAGAAAACATATCCTACAAGCTGGGCACGATCTGTTTCCCAAACATATGATGTTCTCCTTGTAAGTTCAAGAAAAAGACAAGGTCAAAAATTTTGTTTAAAACGTTTGAAAGAAAAGAAGAATGAAATATTTAATTAACAATAGTAATTTTTTTTAGTACGTGATGAGATTTTTTGGTGTCAACGATTTTTTACCGACCAATGCACTTTTAACAAAAATTGGCAGAGAAGCGTGTGAAGCTCGTTCTCCTTATCAAGTGGTTTGCAGTAATGTTCTTTTCATGATAACAGGTTATGATGCATCATTGCTTAATAAGGTGCGTGTCTTATATTTTAGCAAAATGATGTCATGAAATTCTTAGGATAATTAAATAATTAGTAACAGACTTTTTACATCTAATTTGAGAACTGACTCTTACAGATAAAAGAAATTTGAAAAATACAATGAATGTTAATTTACACATTATTTATTTTTACATTATAGACAACGATACCGATTATACTTGGTCATGCACCTGCTGGTAGTTCAATTAAACAATTTTTCCATTATGCTCAGTGTCACAATTCAAGTAAGTTTACCAGACGTAAACAATAAAAAGCAAAATAAATGAATATGCGTACAAATAATTATTTACCTTGTTCACAGAGAAATTTCGACAATTCGATTACGGTTCTGACGAAATAAATACTTTGATCTACAATCAAACAATGCCTCCAGAATATAAAATAGAAAACACTAAAGTTCCTGTTGCAATTTACTATGCTCATAATGATCTCTTAACAGACGTTAAAGTAAGAATAATATAAAATTTTTTTTAACTTTTCTTCTTTTAATGATTTGCGACACGTATTTGCGCCAACCGAAAGATCGCGCAACAAAATTTCCGTTCCGCGTCGTAGAATGTAAGTCTACTATACTTACTGATTTTCAGTCCGGGCTTTTATCCCGAGGGAATTCCGGATACTGGCGTTCACCTTCTTCGGGATAGGAAGGTGTATAATTATTACGAGCAAATAAATAATAACACCCGATTAAAGAATAATAATCTTTACTAAATCCCTCTTTATTTGTACACAATAATAAATATTTAATTGCACGCGCGCTAAGTATTTACAACGGGAATACACACTCGTCACGACAATATATTCGCCCGCGACACACACACGTGCAACTCCTCCTCTTCTCCCTCTCTCACACGCTCACACTGTCTATCTCTCTCTCGCTCACACGCGTTACCGGTGAAAGGCGGCGAGTCCACTCGCTCTGCCGTTTCACGTAGCGCGGCTCTATCTCCTCGGTGTATCTCTCACCACGCGATTACTCGGGACGGAGTATGCTGCGCGCACGAATCGTTGCCGTTACACGCAATCGGCTAACAGCAAATAATATTCGTATTCGCTCTCTTTCTCTCTCTCTCTCACACGCACAAGCCTATCCGTTTCGGCACTACACTAACCCTGTACGCGATGCTATTCTCTTCTCACACACACTCTCTCTCTCTCTCTCTCTTTCCTCTCTCTCACACACGCTATCTCTCGCGGCGGCAATTTGCCTTGGCACCACCTCGGGGAAACGACCGAGTTGTACCGAGTTAACCGGCCTACCCTCGCGATCGAGCACGCTGGGAATAAAGGTTATGCTTACCCTGGACACGGCCTGGGAAGCGGCGGCCTTTCCTGGTGCTCGCCCTGAAAGCTGGTTCGCACAGATGGCCACGGGAGGTCCACTCGACCCGTGACTTCCTCGGCTGGACTCGTACGGTCGTCCCTCTCTCTCGCTCTCACACTCGCCGACCGATCTGCTGGCTCGACCCGGAGGCCTTCCTCAACCCAAGGAAGGACGACGGTGGACACGGCTGATTCGCTGGTATTTCTCCTCACTCACTGCACTTCCCGACACACGCGACACGGTGACCTGGAAAATGGCTGGAGACTCGAAGTACACGGCGAAGCAATGGAGCGAAGGTTCTGCCTTGGCATGCAAGTACAGACTGACTATTGAGCGCCGATTATCGGCGTCGCGGTTTCGCCGCCGCACCGATCGCTCAACCCGACACCTCGCCCTATTGGTCCCCGAAATCGGTCGGACCAATAGTGAAGAACCTATCCTCGCCACTTCGCCTCTTCTACGGGGAAGGCGACCGTTAAACATTTTTCCGAGAGTTGTTTTTTCTCTCGGATTGTTTTAACCGTCGAACCTTTCCCCGAATTTCGCGCCACAGCCCGCGACAATTAATATTGTCGCAGATTATTAAAGACACAGTAAAATTTAATACAATAGAAAATATTTTAGGAGCAAATCATATAGCAATAATAATAATTAAATATATTGCTAACAAAAATATCTTTCTACTAGAGAATTGAATTAAATTTTTTTATTTTATGGTACAGGATGTTGAGACATTGTCACTCAACTACATAATGTTTCCGAAGTGATGTATCAAGTACCAGATGAAAAGTTCAATCATATTAGTTTTATATACGCAATGGAAGCTCCTAAGTTGGTTTATGACCCACTATTAACATATTTGAAGAGTTAAAACTTCATAAGTCTTCCGCATAATTAGTTATATTCACTTTCTTCACGTATTTAATGTATTATACTATCATAATAAAAATAATTAATTATTTTTAAGTAAATTATAAGAGGTATGTATTTCTCAAATGCATCGTGGGATAAATATAATTATGTTATCTGCAAACTTGCTGTTCGACTAATCATTATACGAAGCTAAGTAAATTTAAACATTTCGAAATATTTGCAAATGCAGACATCAATTTGAGTTAAACGAAACAAATTAGTGCGAAATTTCTAAGATTGACTTTCACGTTTTTCCGTCTAACCAGTTGTCGGTCACCTGTCTAACATAGTTTACTCAATTCGAAAAAGCGAAATATCTTATAAGCTCTATATTACGCTATGGTGCAGATTACTGCTTGTAGACAACATTATTTGATTGGCTGATTCTGCAAAATTAACCATTTAGCGACGTAGTCTACAAGTACGTAACTTCTACCTTACCTTCCACCGCATTAAAAGGGCTGCTATACGTGTGTTACCTTCTACCGGATTAAAAGGAGATTTTGGGTATACGAAGATAGTTAAGTTTTCCAGAACTTTTTAATATTTTTTATGTTAGAATTTATAAAAACTAAAAAAAATTTCGATTTTCAATAAGATATATTATATAATTAATATAGTACTTCCAATTTTGAATACTCGTGTACAAAGTACATAACAAAGAATTTTAATTTTGTAATATTGTTAATATTATTGATGAATATAATCAACAATATTTTTAGCATTGTTAAAACTACTTTACAATGAGTAAATAAATTTTCAATTGCTGTACCGAAAAATTTTAAGTGAAACTTATCAAAGTCCATCCCTACCTTATCGATGTATAATAAATAGAAAAGAATAAAGTTTCTCTTTACAAAACTGAAAAATTAAATCGTAATTTTTGAAAATAAATAAATTAGTCTTAAGAATATTATAAGAATTTCTTTTAATAAATTAAAATTAATTGTAATTCATTAAATTAAATACTCATTTACATTCAACTTATTTACATTTACCAGTACTCTATTAAAATTTTTATCTATGCACGCGCGCTAAGTATTTACAACGGGAATACACACTCGTCACGACAATATATTCGCCCGCGACACACACACGTGCACTCTCTCTCTCCCCTTCTCTCACACGCTCACACTGTCCTATCTCTCTCTCGCTCACACGCGTTACCGGTGAAAGGCGGCGAGTCCACTCGCTCTGCCGTTTCACGGTTAGCGCGGCTCTCTCTCTCGGTGTATCTCTCACCCACGCGATTACTCGGGACGGAGTAAGCTGCGCGCACGAATACGTTGCCGTTACCGCAATCGGCTAACAGCAAATAATATTCGTATTCGCTCTCTTTCTCTCTCTCTCTCACACGCACAAGCCTATCCGTTTCGGCCACTACACTAACCGTACGCGATGCTATTCTCTCTAACACACACTCTCTCTCTCTCTTCTCTTTCTCTCTCACACACGCTATCTCTCGCGGCGGCAATTTGCCTTGGCACACCCTCGGGAAACGACCGAGTTGTACCGAGTAACCGGCCTACCTCGCGATCGAGCACGCTGGGACTAAAGGTTATGCTTACCCTGGACACGGCCTGGGAAAGCGGCGGCCTTTCCTGGTGCTCCCTGAAAGCTGGTTCGGCACAGATGGCCACGGGGAGGTCCACTCGACCGTGACTTCCTCGGTGGACTCGTACGGTCGTCCCTCTCTCTCGCTCTCACACTCGCCGACCGATCGCTGGCTCGACCCGGAAGGCCTTCCTCAACCCCAAGGAAGGACGACGGTGGACGGCTGATTCGGCTGGTATTCTCCTCACTCACTGCACTTCCCGACACACGCGACACGGGTGACCTGGGAAAATGGCTGGAGACTCGAAGTACACGGCGAAGCAATGGAGCGAAGGTTCTGCTTGCATGCCAGTACAGACTGACTATTGAGCGCCGATTATCCGGCGTCGCGGTTTCGCCGCCGCCACCGATCGCTCAACCCGACACCTCGCCTATTGGTCCCGAAATCGGTCGGACCAATAGTGAAGAACCTATCCTCGCCACTTCGCCTCTTCTACGGGGAAGGCGACCGTTTAAACCTTTTTCCGAGAGTTGTTTTTTTCTCTCGGATTGTTTTAACCGTCGAACCTTTCCCCGAATTTCGCGCCACAGCCCGCGACAATTAATATTGTCGCAGATTATTAAAGACACAGTAAATTTAATACAATAGAAAATATTTTATGAGCAAATCATATAGCAATAATAAATAATTAAATATTTGCTAACAAAAATATCTTTCTACTAGAGAATTGAATTAAATTTTTTTTATTTTATTGTACAGGATGTTGAGACATTGTCAACTCAACTACATAATGTTCGAGTGATGTATCGAGTACCAGATGAAAAGTTCAATCATATTAGTTTTATATACGCAATGGAAGCTCCTAAGTTGGTTTATGACCCACTATTAACATATTTGAAGAGTTAAAACTTCATAAGTCTTCGCATATTTAGTTATATTCACTTTCTTCACGTATTTAATGTATTTATACTATCATTAATAAAAATAATTTAATTATTTTAAGTAAATTTATAAGAGGTATGTATTTATCAAATGCATCGTGGGATAAATATAATTATGTTATCTGCAAACTTGCTGTTCGACTAATCATTATACGAAGCTAAGTAAATTTAAACATTTCGAAATATTTGCAAATGCAGACATCAATTTGAGTTAAACGAAACAAATTAGTGCGAAATTTCTAAGATTGACTTTCACGTTTTTCCGTCTAACCAGTTGTCGGTCACCTGTCTAACATAGTTTACTCAATTCGAAAAAGCGAAATATCTTATAAGCTCTATATTACGCTATGGTGCAGATTACTGCTTGTAGACAACATTATTTGATTGGCTGATTCTGCAAAATTAACCATTTAGCGACGTAGTCTACAAGTACGTAACTTCTACCTTACCTTCCACCGCATTAAAAGGGCTGCTATACGTGTGTTACCTTCTACCGGATTAAAAGGAGATTTTGGGTATACGAAGATAGTTAAGTTTTCCAGAACTTTTTAATATTTTTTAATATGTTAGAATTTATGAAAACTAAAAAAAATTTCGATTTTCAATAAGATATATTATATAATTAATATAGTACTTCCAATTTTGAATACTCGTGTACAAAGTACATAACAAAGAATTTTAATTTTGTAATATTGTTAATATTATTGATGAAATATTAATCAACAATATTTTTAGCATTGTTAAAACTACTTTACAATGAGTAAATAAATTTTCAATTGCTGTACCGAAAAATTTTAAGTGAAACTTATCAAAGTCCATCCCTACCTTATCGATGTATAATAAATAGAAAAGAATAAAGTTTCTCTTTACAAAACTGAAAAATTAAATCGTAATTTTTGAAAATAAATAAATTAGTCTTAAGAATATTATAAGAATTTCTTTTAATAAATTAAAATATAATTGTAATTCATTAAATTAAATACTCATTTACATTCAACTTATTTACATTTACCAGTACTCTATTAAAATTTTTATCTATGGATAATAAAATAAAACAAAAAAGTAAAACATAATATAATTTGTTTATTAAGCAAATTATTAGTATTTATAAAATTCATTGGGTCAATTATAAAACATTGAAAGAAACATTTTAAATCATCATATCTTGAAAATGTTTATTCATTACCGACTCGTCACATCTCTTATTTTCTAAAGGATTAACGATTTCAATAGACGAGCGCTTAATAATCATAAACATAATCTTGATACCCGTTACCGCGCAATTTTAACGTCGCTACTAAACATTCTGAGCACTTCGAGAACAAAGACACTCGAATAGTAAGCACTATCGCTCTTCTCAGTCTCCTTATTTTTTTCTTGAAAAAAAAAGGTTCATCATATTTGTTATATTGTATTTTTATAGTAACTTCGCATTGTAATATTTTTATTTAATAGATTAATAACTGATTACAGTCTAATGTAAAAATTTACCTTACAAGCTAAGTTTCATTATTTAAATTAAGACTCCATTTATTTAAATTCGAGGTATGTATATCTGTCAGAAACATTTAGATTCTATTTGTTTCGACTACTTTCGCTGCTTTACAAAAGGAAACATATTTGTATTTAAGTATTTATATAAAATTTTACAAGTGTGGAATGGTATCAATGTTTATTAATTATAGATGAATTACAATTTTATGAAGTACTTTCTATTTATATCTGGTGCAGCATTTATCTAAGATTTTGGTTCTGTATTTAGCGCAATTTGTATAGCAAACTTAAATAAATGGTGTCTTTATATTCAAGGAAATGTGAAAGATATTTTATTACATAGGTAATGTCATTTTATAAATGTGTATTATATAGATCAAAACATGGTCTATTTACAAAACTTTTCTTCATCAAGAACAATGAATAATAAATTTTTGTATTATAGTGATTAAAACTTTTATCGTCATTTTTATAAAAAGGTCTGCAATATAAAAAAGCTTAAGATATTAGAATTATCAAACGCTCGTTTTGTAGGTATATTTTGAATATGAACGAGATTTTATAAGAAAATTCTTTTTAATAAAATAACACTTTCACATTCCATTAAATTTACCATAAAATAATTAACGCGACTAATCGAAGGAACAAAGTTAATTTGTAATCCTCAAACGCATCATGTTAAAACAAAACATAAAATTTATAATAATTTTTTTATCAATAAGCCGCTCGAAAGAAAATATCACGAATGCATCTTAATTGATTTTCAAAATTTAATAAAATACTCGTGACAATTTCTTTCTTACATCGTTTAAGTCTTTTTTTCTTTTCACAAAATTATATACCATCTGTCAAAATTTTACAATAGCCTTGTTCCTTTTTCAACTTTATAAGTATACAATTCATCTTATTTTCTTTTAAATTTGCGATATCACACTGTATACGCGATTATTTATTGCTAAAAATTTTTATACACGCGCAAATTACGCGCAATTCAATTCTCATTGATATATTTATATATAATATTTATAAACGCAAGGAAACAATCGTTAAATCACCCTTTCATCCTTGTGTAATTTTTCGTACGCAAATTTTTCAAGGACAAGAAACTTTACAGATGTTGGAGAAATTTTACAAGAGTGTTATTCGAAAAAATTGCGTACGAAAAATAAAAACTATAATTATCTAAATCCTTTGGCTTTACCAACGAACTCTATCATCAATTGCGCTTTTTATTTAAAACGCTACACAGCTATATTAGCTCGCTGGCTATAGATTCACATTAGATGGTATTCAAAATCCACTGGTGGCTCAATTTTTCTGCATCTAAATGATTTAGAAGTTGATTCTTAATATCGGCCATCGTCGACATCAGCTGGTTGATTTTCTAACGTACAAGGCCTGTGAAATTCTTGACCTCTTTCGTGCAGCCATTTGTTTGCCACTAAAATAAAAATATTTATTAATTTTTGAATTGTAGATTGTTTGTAGTAATACATTTTCACATAAAAATGTGTTATTATATCAACGATCCATGAATTTGTATACATTAATTTTCAATTTATTATTCGCCAAAACTTTTATAGATTTATGATTTATATTTATATTTATATTTATTTATATTTATCTATACAAATATATTCTTTAAATTTACAAAGCATATGTAACAATATAGTATAATTGTTAAGTCACATAAAATTGTGTTGCTTACCCCACTTCGAACCAGTTAATACTGGACACGCAGCGTGTCGTGTTCGGTAATCTCCTTCTCCGTTAGGTTTGAGATTGTACCAAAAGGCAGCGCTACCTTTTTTCGGCCATAGCGATATATTAATTTTGGTGAACACAGTACCACCGCCTTGTTCAACATCACTCATCTAAATAAACATAAATAAACATTATTAATGTATTTATTATTATAAATATAATGACGTACATTTAATTAATTATATTAATATATGAAACTTACATAATATAAAACAGTCGCAATTCGATTTCCAGTACCAAGACTTTTAAATGCATTTTTTTCTTCTCTCTGAAAAAGTTTAAAGACTTTAATAAAATATTTAAATGCAATAAAATAATATAAAAACTATATAAATAATTTAATTGAATGATTTTATGATTAAGATATTTCTGACATTTTCATTAGTAAGAATTTAATTAATAATTAGCGTTTCTTTGACTCTATTGATAATACATTTTGTTCGAAGAATCCAATAATTAATATTATAGAAAATGACATGATTGCATAATTTATGTTATCTAATTAGTTATTACGTATACCCGTTTAGGATACTCAAATATTTAGCATCATACAAATCATAGGAAATTGAAATAATTATCCGCAACATAATTATATTTTCTATTGATTAATACGTAGACGCGCGTTTACAGTTCAATGTAAAAATAATTATAATCCATCGAGAATGAAAAACAAATTTTTAGGAATACTCGAAACTAATAAATTTTTCCAAAAAAAATCGACAAATTAGTAAATAAAGAAAAAAATAGCAGGTATAACGCTCAGAAATCTTTAAATCGACAAGTATTATATATATAGGTACTTCTTTCCAAAATGCAAAAGTGATGGGTAATTTATAGGGAATACGATAATATCCTCGAAAATCGTATGGAATTATAAATATATAGATGCCCAGACGCAGAGACACGCGATAATGCAAGCTATATACTCGCTCGGTCGTATGATTAATGATTATCACGGGTATGAGGTATAGAGATAGGGCGGGGTAGAGATATTTGCACTTACCCTAGCGAAATCGAAATGGGGCTCATAATGTCCACCGATTCCATAATTAACAACCTGGAGCTCCTCGGCGGTCTCGATGCTCATGCTTGTCATGTGCTCGACTCGTTGACTCACCGCCCGCACGTGCTTGTGCTCATGCTCTTGCAACCAGGCGCTCTTGCTAATGCGGTAGTTCGCTATTTCCAGTTCTCCGGTCTTGTAGTTCTGCACCGTCGCTCGCTTAAACTATATTAGTATAAACAAAATAATTCATTTTATTATTCAAAGATTGCACCTTATACCCCTACCTTAAACTTTATTTACATTCCTCTTTTTTTTTTTGTTATTTTTTTACTTTCAATTATTATATTCTGAAGATTCTTGGTAAATTTACTTATTTACATATTTTAAATTTACATGACAATATTCAATTTACATAATCTAAACATTTCAAAGGTAATATTATGTATTTATATTGTTCTTTTATTAGATATATAAACCGCACAATAGTGAGCTTATTTTCAATTTATCTTTTTATAATTATAAAATTAAAAAAAAATAGTTTTTGGCTTTATACACATGGGTTGTGAGGTACCCTAGTCACGCAATCTTCTTGTAGCATACTTTTCACGGTGGCTTACTCTAAATTTTACTGATAAAATTTTCTGATAACAAAATTTTTTTATCCCTTTATAGGTGTGTGTATATATATATATAATGCTGAATATAAATACTATTTTCTATCGTAGCTCGTGATTATATTTTTAAATTTTCGAGGAAGACTATTTTTAAACTACTTTTAGAAGATTGTCTCTCCGAATAATAAGATTTTAAATTAAAAGAAAATGTAGTAGAATATAATTTAAAATACTATATACGGTAATGGATTATATTTGTATTAGATAATGGTACATTTTATTTTTAGATAGAAATTGTACTTGGCTTCATTATAATTATTCAATTATTTATTGTTCGATAAAATGCAATAATAATGTAATTAATACAATTTATACGCAACTTATAAAAATGAACTCGATGTTCATTTGAATTATTTACTAATATAAATCTAAGAAAATATGTACATATTTTGAATTTGTCATCCGCATGAAACCAATCTCATTTATGCAAAAAACGACTGGACAGTAAAAATGTTTACGAGTTATTGAACAAGTCGAACCACCATAAAATATCGGTGATATAAAAATGCAAGAAATTTATATTTTAATTTAATTTCGTCGAGAAGCAGGTATAGCTAATAAATTTTTTATATTTTACTATCACGTAAAGCGTAAGGTATTTATTTAAAAAATTGGCAGGCTAAAAAATATTTACAATCTATAAGAATAACAAATCACCGTAAAATAATAACATTACACCAGATTTGAATAAATTCAAAATATAACATATATCTATTCACCGTACGAAAGAAAATATTCAAATTTTACATAATTCTATCAGTAAACATTCGTGCACATTTAATTTATTGGTTTTCTACATAGGTAAAAAATATTAAATATAAATGTCGTCATAATAATTGAAAAATTGTAAACGAATTTATCTGTACGTAGCAGTTAATAAATTCCATCCAAACGCGTGTACGTAGTTCGATGTCATATGATTCGGAAACATGGTATGAGCTAAAAGGGATTCTACATATAATGGGTCACGTGTCATGCCACATTTGGAAGGAATTTATCACATATTCCCGAATATTCGTTATGTATCAAACTGTTCCACCTGTATACCTATTCATGCTCGATGCAATATGGTACAAATTAAATTTTTCACCCGTAGTATTTAATTTTTCAACCGCAAACTGATAGCCTTCTTGTTACAGTAAATCAAGTTAAGTAGACCGTATAACTTACCTACTTTATTCAATCGAATAAAATCTAATTACTGAGTGATTGTGAGAACGTATTTATTTACATTCCGTAGTACGTGAATTATTAATCAAGAATTGTGACTTAATAATCAAAATCAATGCAGTAAATCTAAAATTAGTTTTATGAATCAAAATAGTTAAAGGAACCTTCGATATTTCAAGAAACCTTCGACGATATTTTAATTAGTTTTGATATTGTACTTATAATAGTAAACCAAAGAAAACGAATCTGATGTGGATAAAAAAGGAATAAAACGAAAAATCTTCGTTCTATCACGAATAAAACTAAAAAAGGCAAGTATAATGCAAAGCAGAGGCTTTCCCGAAACGAGAACTCGTAAACCCAAGCTTTGGAGGGGTGAAAATAACGCAAAATCCATCGTATATAAAAATTGCAAGAGTTTGCTCATACCCTTGGTTGTGCCATCCTCTTGATGGTCTCGATTTCGTCGTCGTACATGACGTCGTGGTAGATGACGATACGGGGATCGAGGTAGGCCTCCTCTTCTTTGAACGGGGCTATTTTAAGGAAGGGTATACCCCGATCGACGTATCGGCAATGAAGGTCTTTCTGCATGCTCAGTGGCATAGTGATCTCACCTCTGCACAACATCTCGTACCTTTCGCGCTCCGTCATCTCGCTCACACTTTTGATCTTCTTTTCCGTCACGGTGAACGACTGTAAGATAGACGTTACGAATCATTAATTTTTTTTATCATAATCGTCATGTAATTTTAATTTTTTAAAGATTTTACTAATAGTTAATTTTGATTGCCAAAAACTATTTAAAAACATTTGGTTATTATAACTTTTTAATAACAACGTACCAGAAATAAATTATAACAGTAAACACAGTTAGTATAAATATTGATTTTTTTTTACTTAAAAAAATACTATATTTTAGGGAACATATTAACAAGTATATAGCACAGTTATATATATTCAGCAGCACAATTTATAACAACGATTACTTCAACATTTTAATATTTACTATAAAATATATTAAAAATTGCGATTGTTGAAATATAACTATATAAAATACAGTAATTTTTAATGTACCATTTTTCTCAATGTACATTATTCATACTGCATGAAACAATACAAAAAAAACTTGAAATTAATTATTTTGTAATTAGGTATATTAATTTTATAAAAAAAATCCTTTAAAAATATTATTATAATTATAAAATATCAGTGCAATTCAATTTCTGAAAAAAATGAAGAAAAAAAATGATTGAACCCCAATTCCTTAAAAGGAATACTCACTTGATGCGGTACAGCAGAATCTTCAGCTCCGTCTTCGCCACGTTTCCTTCGAGATTCATTCGTCCTTTTTTGAATCTCTTCTTGGTAATACGCGCGATTGCCAAGGGCTCGCTGATGCGTCGGTACCAGCTCCAGAAGCTCGTTCGTCATGCTCAACGCCCTCACCACGTTCCCTGGAAACGATTAATTTTCCTCTGGTACTTTCAAATCGTTTTATCGATGGCTCGATTTGCCTGATTGCGACGTGTCGACAAGCATGGATACATTAACTTTGAATCTTGTTTTGACGCCATTCGAAATTACTGGGTTCCGAATTAATTGCGATGGTCATGAGCCACTTTAAGATATTAGTTTTCCTAACTTACGTACTAAAACACGATAATTCTAATCTTTTTTACAAATTCAAATGATTGGCGATAATTTAATTAAAGATTATTTTCAAAGCATATGCGACCATCGTTTCAAAATATATCTATGTGATCTCATTTTCGGCTTTATAATTAATAATCCAATTTCATCTTTCCTTTCTTAATATTTGTGCATAAACAGATAGAAGAATTTTTCGTGTTTGCATTTGTCCAGCATATCCATACCTAACAATAATATAATGTCATAATTTATTCACCTTATCTCACTTTAATACATGCACAAAATTAGTCTACTGATATATATATTCCTGAACGGGTGTTAGTGTAATAAAATAATTAACTTGTTTTTTTTTCACAAACACCACCGTAATAAATACCCACACAAACTCACTATCCATAAAACTAGTAAATAAAAGACAACCACATCCTTTCTGGTTACTTCCTAACAAAGAGCGTCTTAGAAAATTATTACCTCGCCCTCATCCAATTGAAAATCTATTAAAGCTTCTTTTTATTTTCCGTAGTAGTAAATCACGACGCAAAGTCCAGCGTAATTCTTCTCGAGTTTTAAAAAGTTTCACATCTCGACCGCGTAAAGCCTTTTTCTTGAAAAAAAAGTGCGAAGAAAAAGTCCGAACACGTATAGTCGGCTTAACAAATTCCAGGTTTAGTCACCCCTCTGCATCGTAATGAAGTAAAGATGATTGAAATAACCACGCGGGTAAAAACCGGCGTGGTTACGAAAAAAAAATAAATAAAAATAAAAACCGGCGAGTCCCTATTCGATAAAAGAGGAAATTTGCAAAGCCAACGAGTTTTATACACTCGTTTTCGATTTGTCCTACATACATACGAATTTTTTTCCCCTTTTTTGCACGACCGCAAATTACAAATAGTGCAAACGAATATAGGGTAGGGAAAAATAAAATCGTGGTTGAAGTGTGCGAGAAAAGCAATGGTATATAGCAAATTGCAGATTAATTTTCCGCAAATTAGCGCCGCACTCGTACGGATATAACTTCCAGTAATTTTGGTGAATATATTTAAGCGAAAACTATCGCGTGACTTGTGCGAAATTCGTGTGGCTTGCTTTTTTGAAAAGAAAATGCAATATACATACACTGCAAAACTATGACGTTAAACCGTGTGGCACGAAAATCTATTTCGACTTAACGTGAATCGAAATATACGTGTGTGTGTGTGTTTGTGTATGAGTGTACGTGTATAAAGATTAATATGTATTAATTATTTCACTAAATTGGTAATTTCATTTTAATTAAATTGTATAATTATAAGAAGATTATTAAGAAATACATCGATTTAAATGAGTGTTTAATTTATTAAGTTGCAATAATATTCAATTTTATATTTTAAATACATATTCATAAAAAAATGTACACATATGGTATGTCACATGTAGAAGTAGAAGTGAAGGAAAAAATTTGTAAAAAATTTAAGTTACTTATAATCGATCAAAAATATGTACGAGTGTGTGTACCATTAATTTGATCGATAAACCTCCTAGGAATTTAATTTTTATTTTCCTTTAGAATTGAATACCGACTTGTCCCCCTTAAAAGCTTGTGCTCTCGATGAATTTTTCAAGAATGCGACGGGTTTCAACGATAAAGTGAGAGGGGTTAGTGCATTACGTGCGAAAGAGATAAAAGGTTATGGGGAATTGTGGAACAGAAAGAAGTCGTTCCACACATGTGGATAAGAAGAAATTAAAGAAAGAGATTAGAAACGGTAGAAAAATGTTCTTCAATGAAAAGTAGGAAACGTCATTCGTTTAAAACATTATCAATTGTAAACGTGTCACTTACATCTTAGTAAAATTATATATTTTGTTATTGTTTATTTACAATTGATAAATATGTAGAGAAAATGATATATTGCACCGATTAGAAGAAATAAACACGTGGTTAATTACAATTATTAGAGTTGATAAAAATATAGGGTAGCTTTTTTAAAAAAATACAAAACCTAAAGCGATACAAGCGATTTTAAGTTTGTATGATGCACATCCATTAAGGAAAAATCTACATATTTCATGAGAAAACTCACTGTAAGAAAACCATAAACAAGTAATTATAACTCAATAGAAAGAACAAACAAAAGAAACCAAGTAAAGTAAGTCGAAAAACAGTAAGTGCAAGGAGGGAAAGAGAGCACCCAAGTACGGTAACAAACCCGAAAGGATGAAAAGGTAAAGTGTGGGAAAAGAGACAGAGAACCAGCTGGGTCTTTCTCCTTTCCGTCTAAATAATTCAGTCGAGTTCAATTTGTAATGTAGTTTCCGTTCCTTTTGTCATGTGACTTTCTTGCGTATATGGGTATGGGTATGGGTATGGGTATGGGTATGTGTGTGTGTGTGTACGAAGGAAAACTCAGAGCTTCCAAGATGCCGTGAACCATCTGAATCTTTGATTCGATTCGCCGGAGTCTCGTTAATTATGAAGCTCAAGTCCAGCAAGGAAGATGCGATTGCGACGAGCGTTGCATTATTTCGCGACTGGCTATCACTTCGACTGTTTTCTCTTGCACTGCTCTTTCGTGAAGGGAGTGGGAGTAAGAGAGAGAGAGAGAGAGGGAGAAGTGCGAGGATCAATTGACACCAGCACTTTTACGGTCTTGCAACATGAATAGAAAATTTTATGTTACAAACGAAGAGACTTTGCGTTAGTGCCCAGTGAAAAGAATCGCATTTCGGACGTCTGCTAAAGTATTCATAATTCGTTGGGTTGTACTGTTTTTTTTTCGAAGATATATTGTTCCGGAAATGTTTTGTTGAGTGTGAAAAATTGAGATTTCTCAGCACGATTCTTCTTATTTAAGAAAATGGAATACTCAAAAACAAAAATCAGAAAAGTTATTTATTTTAATGTTATGTAACGCTATTCTCTTTCTTTTTTTACGAAACTAAGTTATAAATATTATATAATTATTATCTCATCAAATTAATAAGGTATGAAAATAACTAGTTTTTTAACTAGAATATAATCAAACTTCAATTATTCTAAGAAATTCCTGTAAATCGCTTAACAATAAACTATTATAACCAGTTTGAAAACACTTTTGAAAGCGATAATGATCTTATTCAATTTCCTAATGAATTATTGCCTATCGACGATTTAATAACAGAAACTTTCTACGCGCTAATTAATCCGAAAGTAATAATAATTTATCAATACTAAATCCGTTTGTATATTGATAAGAAATATCAATTTTGAATTAGATGAAGTATAGATGAAGTGTAATATCATTTGATTATAATATGTACATTATATATTTTAATTAATTATATACTTCGAAAGTACATTAAATTTAATCCTTGCAAGAGTAGCGATAGATCTTACACGGAAAATAAATATTTAATAAAGTATAATGTAATAAAAGTAATCCTTAGTAAATTTCTGTACAGTTATATACAGTTGTACGAAGGAAGCTGCGGAATAAACGATATCCTCGTGTTATTGCAATTGACACGAACAAATGAAACGAAGAAAGGAGAAGAAGCCTTAGCAGATAGGTATCTTATATACGATGTAAGACAATTGGAAAAGAATAACATCTTAGTTAATTATCGAGGCTTAATTAGATTTTTCCGCCAAAGGCTTAGATAACGCGGTTAATTCTATTTCCCCTCCACCCAAGTTTTCCTAATTGTTCTTCTGTCAGTCCGTCTGTAGTCTCTTTGTCTTTGCCCTGGGTGCTCCTCACCCTGGCCCCCTTTCATATAGCTCAGCCGTCTTGGCCAACCCTGTAACTGTAATTGCATTCGCCTTCCTTCCTAGAGTCGCTCCTTTTTATCTCCCTTTAAAATATATATACTCTCGCTTTCTGTCCTCTGATTCTCCCATTTCACCCTAATAAAACACTCGCGCATTCTCTCGCGTTCCTCACTTATCTTTTCCTTTCCTCCCGCTCACGGATGTTCCGCGATATCTCCTTTTCTTCCGTAGTACCACTCCCTTCCCTCCTTTAAAACATTTAAGCCAAACATTTACACTTCCCGCGGGCTACGTCTATTCCGTCCCGACCTACCAGGGGAACTTCTGTAGTACGCACCTCTCCTTTTCGATTACTTTTTTTTTCTATATACTACCTCGCATTCAATCTCATTTCCTCGCATTATTCGTTTTTCATCCTTTCCCATTGGCAATCGATCCTTTTTCTGGATTCTCAATCTTTTAGTTTTATTTTCGGAATTAAAGGGACAGTAAAATTCATTCCAATAACGAATTTCCGACATATCTATTGCCTTCGTAGAGTTATTCTAGGCCATATATATTCTGCACGGGAGTAATGAATCTTTTCTATTACACATTGGTTTTAATAATATTGTTATATTGGATTGGCTGATATAAATAATAAAATTTAGCAAAGAACAATAAGCTGATTCACACTCAAGATACTATATTGCAAATAACTATTTCAATATGAAATATTTATATGTTATGAAATGTGATTACAAAGATTAATTCTAAAACATTGGAAAAGCTCAGGATACCGAATTAACAATACATCATATTAAGTACTAACAATCTCAGAACTAATATTTTAGAGGTAACGATTTAAGAAGACGCCCATCGAAAAGCAATTGAGATCTCGAAAAAAAGTTAGCATAATTCCTCATCAATGTCGCACCCCACACCGAAAAGCTAAGATCCATTCGTCACGGTAACCTCGTATTTTACCATGTTCCACAAAGACATCTTAGTACAATCCAAAATCCCCTTGTCGCATCTATCATTCTTCTCCCAGGCATCAGAATCTAAAGTTTCGCGCGTCACTCAAGAAAGCTCTCGAGCTGCCAAAAGTCTGATACCTCCCCCTCTCGCTCGGTCGCTCCCTCTCTTTACCGTAAAATCCAAGAAAATTACCTTGCATATATGTAGAGAAAGCGAGGTACTCAAGTATGTCAGGCTTAGAGATGGTAGTGCGGTTCTGCTCTTCCTGTAGACGATCCATCGCCTCTTGCATCCAGAGGACCGTGTGATAATAGTCACCGTTGTTGTAGGACTGCCTTCCAAGCTCAAAACAGTCGCCAGCTGTACAGACAAATGAAAAGCACCGTTCAAGTTTATATGCAAGGACACAATGGTCTGATACGTATAATGTCGTGCTCTTCCTCGTGAGATATTATTTCTCATCGGTTGTCTACCCAGGGGTTTACGCTACACGTATTTGTACACGACTTTGCGCAACTCGGATAATCGCGATCTTGTGGGTTTGTTCTTAGTTACGTTTAATTTATGCAACTACGGAATTTTAGGTCTATAGGTCGTCTCACCTTGTAATCAATCAAAACTTTAACTTTAATACGCTCTAAAGATAATTCACCCGTTTTATAATTGACTATGTTCTTAGTTAGATTTATTCAACATCTGGTTGTTCCATTAAAATAACAACAGCTTCGTAGTTTGTTCAACAATAATTTAGCCAATCGAATTATTATTACTTAAACGTATAATTACTTGTACGCTAATCTTGTGATAGATGAATCTACAATTATTCAGCAAGTATACAATATCCAATACCACGTATAATTACTACTTGAATCCACTCATTAATCCATTTATCGCTTAGATAAGTAAGGCACTACAATATTAATTTAGATTATGAATTTAAAGTACATCCTGTACATGTAAATTAATAAAATTCAAATGAGTCAATAATTAATGCAGCATGTTGAATATTATATTCTACTTTAGCCGATGCAATCCTCAATATTCTCCTCAATTAGTAATGAGATAACTACAATTTCTAAAGAAACGCTAAACTCTTTTTCTTACGACATAACAAATTCATTAGAAAAGGTAAATTGTAGATCAATATTGGATATCATTCGGTATAGCAAAAGTTTAAACAATCTCAAAATTAACAGATCTACCAATTTTAATTTGAATAACAAAATTCATAAGGATGTATAAAAATAAATACAGAAAATTCCCAAAAAAGTTTCAATCAAACGACCAAAAATATTTTTAGGTAAGTGAAATGTACGATAAAATGGAAGTTGCACTTGAAAACGTGTGAATATCGCTACCAAATTTTATTGAATCGCCTTTTTCAAACGATAAAAATAAAATTTCATCTATTTTTCACAAGATAATCGCAATTGACCCAAAACATACCAATGAAATAAAGAGGAGCTAAAAATTTTATGGATATCGGTATCTGTGGAAGGTCTGACGTTATATACGCAGGAAATAAAATTTACATATTGCCGACGTCAAGTACGTCAAAATTTACAAAGTACCAACAGTTGATAAATTTTGATAGCACAATTTTACATGGAATACTGCACACGCACGTTTATTTTGCGGTGTTCTAACCGTTACGCTCGTGAACCCGCCTATGTAGATAGTCCACGCGGTCTATCTCTATATGTATATACATGTACACACGACTAACTGTACCTACACACGTATGTTTGAGGGCAATTTTTTTTCTTGACGATGAAATGAGCTTTTGGATATTTGAAAATTTCGACATTTGTTTTCCGTTGACGGTTACTCTAATACCTAGACGACAATGGGATTATATTCTACTAAAGATAACTCAATACTATGTCCTATCTTTCCGTATAAATGGATCGTCCTTTCGGAATAGTTTTTACGATCCACCGTTATCAATATAGCTCATTGAGAAATATACTTTTATAATAGTTAAACAAATGTAAAGGATAAATCAAGTGAATTGTTTTAGACTTGGCAGAACTAAAGTTTTTATCGCGTTTATACTTTCGTGTACATACGGTTTTTATGATCCTTTAAAATGTACGTTTGAAAAATTTGTACAAAGTTGATTTATGGATAGTTGTATAGGTAAATATTCCTGACGAATAGTCGAGTGAAATACAAACAGTAGGTTTTTTTTATTTAGCTTAAAACTTTAATATATTTAAAAGCTTTATTTATTTGACTTTCTAGAGAGTATACGCTCGTAAAACAAATACAAAAGAATGGCTAACCATTGTGAGAGGAAAAATGTTTTATTATCAATAATAAAAAGATTATTATATCTGTAACCAAAGTGAAGACGGTAACAAATACATACCAATAAATAATAATTTTAAAATTTTACCGAGTATACGATAGAAAAATAAGAATGAAACGAGAAAATCATGATGTACTTTTTAGTCAATTTCAAACGGTGGCACAACACGAAAAAAGTATAAACCAAGTACAGAAGTTAATTTTAAATATACTTTTTCAGAGACTGGCTCGTAAAATTGTAGAATCTCATCCTACTTTACGCGGAATTTCGAGTCGCTTCCAGGTCCTTCCTCTCTTTCCCACTTTCGTACATCCCGGACTTTTTAATCAACATCAATTCAACCTGCCCGGCACAGAGAGTTTTAACATTTTCAACGTATACCTCTACGTATATATATACATAAGAGACCAAAGAGACAAAATTAACTCGAGCTGGACATTGAAATCGTATAGTTGAAGCGATGGAAAACAGGCGATTCTAGCTGAGGCCACAATAAAGCGGGTGGATAGGAATTAAACCGCAAAAATCCAGAACTATAGAGGTATATATGACCGCAAATGTAATGAAAGTTCATGGAGTTAATGCTACTATAATTTGACACATATTGCAAACCGAACACGTGATATATCGGGAAGGAAGATTTTTCCGATATCACTTTACCAACTTCTCTATTTGACCGCTAATTGTTTCCCTCTATTCTTGGGTAATATTATTAGTTTTGAGATAATGGAGATGTTTCAATTACCAGTGAATAATCTAACATTTTTACGGTCAGGTATAAAACGGTGTTCACTTCGTAACAGAGATAAATGAAAAGTACAAAATTTTCTCGGAATAATTGAGGAGAAAGAAAAAGTATAGTTTCCGTATATCGAAGTAAAACGTTAAAATGAAATAATAAACAGTGGAATAATCTGAATTCTATTGTAGTATTGTCTAGCACATATAGACGCATCGAAAAATAGAGGATGAAATCGATGGAAGAGCATAATAGATAAGATATAGGTATTAGGAAACAATCGTACTCACCGGATAGCCCAGTACTGTATTGTACTCCGTTAAGCACGCCTCTAGCAACCTGAGCCGTCTCGAGCTTGTAAGTATCCTGTAGCCTCATTAGCGCGACCGCCGCACCATTGAGGTCCTCTTCAGTCGGGAATTTCAGGTCGTTGCGCGAACTCGTGATGTTGGCGACGAACGCCTTACCGACATCCTCGGTAATTAATTCCTCGACCCGCCTCCAATCGGTCGTCAGTCGCTTTACCAGCAGATAAGCGTTTATCGGATTCGACAGGTATTGCTGGATGTTGCGCGAGGCTTCCTCGTGTTCTCTTGCGTAATCCTCGACGTTCCTGAAACCAAAGTGATGATCGTTAGTCGAATCTTTGATGGATATAATCGGCTATATGAGCTTTAGGTGCGAATATGTATCGGCTACCATATTTGCATCCGCCAGCTAGAAGGTTTACTCTAACGTTGTCCCTTCTCCCTTCTCTCCCTCTCTACCTCTACCTCTCTCTAAATGTATATATATATACACATAGATTCAATCCGGAAACAGGCTTCATCGTTTCGCGATCAATTAATTTCGGATACACATCAGCCATACGATACATATAGAAAGGGTATACCCTCCAAACCCATTGTAAATCATAGGCATTGCATGAATGCTTCGTGTCTCCGGTGTCTGCGCAGATGCGTAGCCTCGATTACCCATGGGGTTTACCTGTTAAGCATTTTTACGAGCTCGATGATCTATGCTGATTAATAGAGGGTATAGATATTGGTTAATCGATATTTCATCGGCTCTGTTCACTGTTTCAATCTTCGCTACTACATTTTGACCAGGTGCGGGCGAGGGGGGGGGGGGGGGGGGGGGGATACACCCACGTGTCGTTAACCTTTAGTCACCATTAATGTAGCTGAGGCCACAATAAAGCGGGTGGATAGGAATTAAACCGCAAAAATCCAGAACTATAGAGGTATATATGACCGCAAATGTAATGAAAGTTCATGGAGTTAATGCTACTATAATTTGACACATATTGCAAACCGAACACGTGATATATCGGGAAGGAAGATTTTTCCGATATCACTTTACCAACTTCTCTATTTGACCGCTAATTGTTTCCCTCTATTCTTGGGTAATATTATTAGTTTTGAGATAATGGAGATGTTTCAATTACCAGTGAATAATCTAACATTTTTACGGTCAGGTATAAAACGGTGTTCACTTCGTAACAGAGATAAATGAAAAGTACAAAATTTTCTCGGAATAATTGAGGAGAAAGAAAAAGTATAGTTTCCGTATATCGAAGTAAAACGTTAAAATGAAATAATAAACAGTGGAATAATCTGAATTCTATTGTAGTATTGTCTAGCACATATAGACGCATCGAAAAATAGAGGATGAAATCGATGGGAGCATAATAGATAAGATATAGGTATTAGGAAACAATCGTACTCACCGGATAGCCCAGTACTGTATTGTACTCCGTTAAGCACGCCTCTAGCAACCTGAGCCGTCTCGAGCTTGTAAGTATCCTGTAGCCTCATTAGCGCGACCGCCGCACCATTGAGGTCCTCTTCAGTCGGGAATTTCAGGTCGTTGCGCGAACTCGTGATGTTGGCGACGAACGCCTTACCGACATCCTCGGTAATTAATTCCTCGACCCGCCTCCAATCGGTCGTCAGTCGCTTTACCAGCAGATAAGCGTTTATCGGATTCGACAGGTATTGCTGGATGTTGCGCGAGGCTTCCTCGTGTTCTCTTGCGTAATCCTCGACGTTCCTGAAACCAAAGTGATGATCGTTAGTCGAATCTTTGATGGATATAATCGGCTATATGAGCTTTAGGTGCGAATATGTATCGGCTACCATATTTGCATCCGCCAGCTAGAAGGTTTACTCTAACGTTGTCCCTTCTCCCTTCTCTCCCTCTCTACCTCTACCTCTCTCTAAATGTATATATATATTCACACACATAGATTCAATCCGGAAACAGGCTTCATCGTTTCGCGATCAATTAATTTCGGATACACATCAGCCATACGATACATATAGAAAGGGTATACCCTCCAAACCCATTGTAAATCATAGGCATTGCATGAATGCTTCGTGTCTCCGGTGTCTGCGCAGATGCGTAGCCTCGATTACCCATGGGGTTTACCTGTTAAGCATTTTTACGAGCTCGATGATCTATGCTGATTAATAGAGGGTATAGATATTGGTTAATCGATATTTCATCGGCTCTGTTCACTGTTTCAATCTTCGCTACTACATTTTGACCAGGTGCGGGCGAGGGGGGGGGGGGGGGGGGGGGGGGATACACCCACGTGTCGTTAACCTTTAGTCACCATTAATGTATCATTAATTTTTTATTTACATCTTGCTTTTTATTTTATATCTCGTTTCGAGGATCTATGATAACTTCTGATTTAAGTAGGTCAGTTTTATAGCAATCGCTCTCCCGACAGTTTAATCGCGTACTCTTTCCATTTCAAGTGATTACGAAAATTACGAGAAAACTCTCACTTACCGAGCCTTTGGTACGAAATATCTCGAATTCCCTTTTGTATTGTCTGCCTGATTTTGGTCTATGTAACATTGTATCACAGCTCAATTAGTAAACAAAGACCGATCGATTCCTAATTCGTCAACAATTATTACTACATTATTAATTAGAATTAACCAATGTTATAATAAACGAGATTGTTAGATATATAGTGTGTATACTAGAATATATTATTATGTTGTTATTAAAGTCCTAACATTGTGAATTATTTTACTTATTTGAACGTACAGTTTATAAAATTTCGATAGTTTTTTAACGAATCCTAAAACGTAATTATAATTTGAAACTTCGTATTCTAAATACGGATGAAAATAATTTGATTTAAAACGTAAAAGGAATTCACGTATTTATCTATATTGTATGCATCCTTTACCGATATAAATTCTTGAAAAACTTGTTCATTTATGTAAAATTGTTTAATTAAAAGTCAATATGCATACCCGAACGTTCGTAAGATATACTGGTGCAAAAAATAGACATTTAACGAAATTAAAAATCTATATGCGAATAAACATATATATATATATATATATATATAGATTAATGAGACTCATTAATTAATAGAGATTATATATGTATATATTGAATAAGAAATAAATAAAATTAGACTTCGTGTTAAAAATACATAAGTATATTACAGATATATTATAATACTAAAATTAGACTACAGAAACAATAATGCATTATTATGTATATAAATACATATACGATTAAATTTTTCTATTAAAGCCCTAATGGATAGAACACCGAGCGACATCGCATTATCAGGTACGATAATGAGAGCGACGTGTCGGCTACACTAGTAATAATATAGGTAACCAACGATAAAATTGCCGCATTCAAATAGCCGGGTGTAGGCGCGGCGATTATTGCACTAAATCAGAAGTTTACGTTTCATTTATTAACACTCGAATGATACGAGGTATAGGGAGTAGAAGTACCAAGAGAGAACGAGACGGAGCATCGCAGTTATTTAGCGCGATAGTGGCCGACTCATTAATATTTAATTGTCAGCGTTATACCGCGCTCATTGGGAATCGGTGTGGCCGAATCCGCCGACTAATAATTTATCCCCCGGTCGTTCGCGGTGGGTTTCTCTCTAATAGGAAGTAAGGGAAGGGGTTTCCACGTTCCTCCTATACCTGCCTCACACTACCTTCAGCCACTCGTTATGCGGTTATTATAGAGGCTGGCATAAACTTCCGGTGGATTTCGCTTACACTGAAATCGATAGTTATTCCACGTGTGTGACGATACCCCCTATGCATAACAAAATATCTATCAATGTTCAACTTTTGCATTTTATATTTAAAAACAAAATCAGGAACGAGCATAATTCTTTGTGGTTTATAATATAGATGAGTTGACATTAGAATTTCAATTTTACTGGCGTCTACATTTGCTAATTTAACACGATGTCCACAAAAAAAAGGATTAACTACTGATTTAAGACAGGTGATGTGTATTATTTATAAGATGAAACGCTTTTTTGCAAGGGCTATGTTCTGGGAAATTTCACCAACCATAGTGGACAAAGAATACAAGTACCTTCTTTTAATTTAAAATTAAGTTTGATTCGAAAAATCGACCGTAAATGACTTAAAATAAACTATAAATATAAATATAAAAAACAAATAAAATGCTCAAGTCCTTATCAATTTTTATATATTTTCTCATTAAAAGTTATCGTTTTA
The DNA here is from genome assembly GCA_026168455.1 of Theocolax elegans. Taxonomy (NCBI): domain Eukaryota; kingdom Metazoa; phylum Arthropoda; class Insecta; order Hymenoptera; family Cerocephalidae; genus Theocolax; species Theocolax elegans. Next base: position 97,239,963 of record CM047425.1, read on the forward strand.
AACATGCTTATTAATCATCTGTGCGTGGGCATATATTCAAATCTCGGAAGCGCAGAACAACCCTTACAGGATTAACATAGCTGCGGCAATGTAGTACTGGTAATTTGATTAAAACTTGGATTGTAATCACTTAGATTCATTAAGCAGATGCATCTTAGCCCTTGATCTAAGGAGGTGTACAAAATTACGCGACAATTAATCAGGTAGATTGACCATTATATTAACACTTAGTCCACATACGAATATATACCTGACTTCTTGACATTTATTGCTCGTATGAATCAAATGTATGTTAATGTTTATGAAAGTGTTAATGCATTTAGAATAGAAACAGTTTTTAATTGATAAAAATATATTTTTCCAATTTAATAGTCATATATACCTGTATTACTTTCAGTTCGAGACAAAATTTGAAAGGTTCATAAAAGAAACCTTGTTCAATGCATTTTTCATTTTATATACCCACATACAAACTACAAAAATGTTTAAAGAAAATAAAAATCCTCTAAAATTGTTCCATTCTGCGAAAAGTTGATTACAACTGAGACATTGCGGATGCGTCATTTCAATCAAGCGGTCAAAAGTGGCTTTCTTTGTTCCATCAAAATATAGCCAGCCAAAGTATCAATGTCACTTTACCTCTCTCTCTCTCTCTCTCTCTCTCTTCTCGTGTAGTACATATCGCTATAAATATAGTCCCGAGTACAGTCTGAAATTAAATTGTCATTTCCCATCAGTGCGGATTTCGAGGCTCGTCGTTGCTCATACTATACGGCCAAAGTCAATCCGCTTTCGTTCGGCTACATCGAGCAACGATATTTCGTGCGGATGGTTGGTTTGAAAAAAAAAACGCGAAAGGGGACAAGCCAAGAGGAAACTTTTTTTTTTCACTATCGCTCGCGCATTACGATTTCGCGTCCATTCATCGATAAAAGCGCGGAAAAGCTCGAGGGTTATTATACCCATCCTATACGTAATGAAGTTATAATTTTTCACAGCCATCCGGTTATATTTATTTGAAAAAAAAGGAAATTATTTGAGATTCCCTGGAAGTGATATTAATTGTAGACGGTATGCAGTGAAACGTTAATTTAATATATAATTACTGGATCGATATGTGTGTCTTTAATAATATAATATATCTCAAATAAATTAAATTCGTACATATAATATATATCTTCATACTTATATTAAAAATAAATTTCTTTTACACTTCTGTGTGTGGTGACGGAATATTGTTTTATGTGATTTCTAGTAGATAATTAAATATACTCGCAAACAATTTTACAATTTAATATAGCTGTAATATCAAATTATACGTTAAATAATAAATTTAAAAATCTACATTTCGTAATATTACAAAAAGTTCCTTTAGTTTAAATTATTAATATATGTCGCAATTTCATCTACTTTAAAGTTACTACGGCTCGTACTTGACGCAAATTAATTGTCTTTTTAAACTATACGTAAATATGAGGTTCTCGATTAAATGATTTTTCCAAATCGAGGAAAATAAGTATCGTAAATTCATATGAACCGTATGGAGCGGAGACTGGAAAGTCTAATCTCCACTCGACTCCATTACCAAGCGTAACTAACCAACCGTATTTGACTGCCGTTGTGGAAAAAAAGAGTAAAATTGCTACAAAAATTCTTGGACGATCAAGCGCTCGCGGCTAGTACACCGGCGCCCAACCCCTGTGAGAAGAGAGTATCCTAGACTCCTCTTATACATGCACGGCGTTTTTATCCGTTTAACCGGAGGGCTCTCCCCTTCAATGCCGACGTCGCGCGAGCTCCCATTATTTTAATTGCTACCATCAGCGAAACGACTTTTGGCGAGCCCCTGGTGAACTCGCGAGGGAGACATTACTGCCGGGCTTCCCGATCACAAAGCGAAAGATGCGTATATAACAATATGTATGTGTGTGTGTGTGCGCATGTGTGTGCGTGTGTGTGTGCGTGTGTGTGTGTGTACATACATAACAACCGGGATCTTTGAGCGCGATGGGTGAAAACCGAATTACAAAAAGTGCGCTGGAAACGAATTTTCGTGAATTTCGTATCGGTAAATTGGATTATGCACCGAGTGCTGTAGATCTCTTGGTGAGATACCTGAGATTAGATTTCAAGTAGTATAGGATAGGAAAAAAACCAATAGGGTTCGATGTGAAACATATATGTATGTATACATAGAAAATTTTGTTACGTGCGAATCTATAGGCAATAAACATTCGGTGTCCTATATAGGTAGATAGATTTATTTTTAAAAAAACAAAAAATATTCTATATATTTGAATACTGATATTTATTTTTTATACGTATATTCAATTAGTTGCATACAAAATTTTGTTGAATTTGTTAATGAATTAATTAAATTATATAAATGTATGTATTATTTGTAGCAATTTATTTCAAACTAAATTAATGACCATCATCGAAACGTACATAAAAATAAAAACATTTTTAAAAATATATTGAAATACGATGAAAATATTGTATCAAACAAAAATTATTTGGCGTAACAATCGATTTTTTATATACAATCGACTAGATTTATGTATATAATAAAATTTAAATAAAGAATACCATTTCAACAGGTACAAGAGATTAATACCTACATACGCTCAACAATGTTATCCAATCTTCAGCCATACAAAGTATATAAGCTGATTATCTAAACTACATATAAACACCGAAGAGAATATTGAAAACGTATAAGTAGAGAAATTCATTTTTCGAATCCAACCCCTTTTTCATCCCTCTAATATGGATTTATTAATACTTGGCTCACATAATCCGTGAGAATGAAAGATTTATAACGATACTTATATAATCCAAGGATCAATGGGTAAAGTTCCGTTAACAATGCTCACCGAATAAAAGCTATTACGTATACCCATATACGCGTTTACGCACACACATACGCGGGCGCGCGCGCATGTGAAATACACGAGTAAATGTACACACCACTGTCCACTATAGATATCTATATATCTATGAAAGAAAAAGAAAACATACGGAAAAGAAACAAAGAAATAGAGAAAAGAGCAAAATAGAGACACGAAAAAGAGGATGAGCCGGTTTAACCGTCGCAGAGGATATTGTCTGATCGGCTTTGGGTGTCACCGATGAAAACGCGCGAGCCATTTCGAAAAATCGCTCAGCCAGCCGTGTCTTTTAAAAGCTGTTATACTACTATGCGACGACCTAATTCGTTACGTGAAAATTACACCGGACTAAAGCGGACGTGTACTTTTTTCGTAGCTTTATGTTTTTAAATTACTACGCGACAGCTCAAGTTCCTACACCCTCGCCTCACCCTCCCCCTCCCCCACCCCCTTATACCTCACTTTATTTAATCGTTCGCTTGGTTTATTCCGAATATTTTCTTACAAATTTTATATGCATTATGTAGAGGATGCCGTTTTATCCAGTTAAGCATATACATTTCTACTAATTTAATTATCTTTTTTATCTCTAAAGTATATTTATTACGTAAATAATTCTAGTTATAGCTTCGTTTAAATCTCATTTATTGCATTATTTTGATTAATTTTTTTACTGTGTAAGTATAGTTGTACTTCATAAAGAAAAATATTCAGAAAAGTATATAAGATATGTAGATATTATAATAATATTTCAATTAATCGATATTGTTTTTTAGTCCTATTAAATACAGGTGACATCAAAGCTAAATTCATATGTATATATGTATATATAAAGTATATATACCTATACATAAATCAACATATCAAATGACGCACCTATATTGCACTTCATTATCCAATTTTGAGGTAATAAAATGTTGTTACTGCGAAATTCCGTTACATCTGCGTCATAATTATTTTAAAATTAGGGATGATATATAATTATAGATTTGTGCGTATTCGAACCATTTAGAATAATTTATCGATATTTGAATAATTAAGTATATCCTGCGTTCGGAAATTTAATATATTAAAACGATCGATTAGAATGTTACACGATATTGATGCATTCAATTGAATTTAAATTGTTTAAATAAGTTATGCATATAAATTATAACAAAAAGTTAAATTATACATTATATTTAATGATAAACTTACGTATGTATCATTGAAATATTTTCAATCCGATTTGTATCGATTCTATATTCAACGAAATGTAATGCCTATGATTAATAGGACGCCGGATAATTTTATATACACAGAAGTATTGTATAATTAACTGATATACATTAAAGATTCATGTAAACATAATAATTTTTAAATTAAAACTTTATGTTATTAATCACAAATTCCAATTTTGGATCGTTCTATTGCATTTTATACGATCCGTCAAATCGTATACTAAAATAGAATGAGCGATCAAATTTATTGATTTGATTATTATGAATGTTCAATACTTGCGTTAGAACGGAAGCATGCATATATAAAATATTAAAATATATTTTTAAAATATCAGTTCTTAACCATAAATGAGTTATAAAAATGTATATAAATATAAATTTTAGCAAATTACGTTAAGTGGTATTTATAAAATCGAAGTTTGTAGAAATTGTACATTTATAATAAATATTATTAATAGCCTTCAAATTGGTATATGCGTATAACCGTAATATTTATATATTTTTATATTGAACATATGAAAATCGACCTGATAATGTGTAAGTATAACAAAATTTACAAAATTGATTAAATCCAAGTTGAAAAAGAAAGAGGATCAAGAGCGCATGAGAAAAAGGCTCATAGAAAGGACGACACAAACGTACGTACAAAATCCTTTCCTCAAATCCATTTACTAAACTTTTTACGGCAGCTGCACCTGCTTATCTCGCGGAACGTCGGGCGTTTCATACCTCGCGCGTTATACGACACACGGAATTCATCAGCATTCAGCGGCGCAAAACGACAGTGCAAAAGGACGAAGGAAAAAAAAAAGAAAAATACACACGCGTTCTCTTATATTCTCTACCACAACGTGGATCTTGCCTTTTTAGGGTCAATAAAAGGCGGAGGACAAACGCTGTACCACTGGGAAATAATAAAAAAAAGGAAAGCTCGAAGGGAGGAGAGAGAAACAAGCGGCCAAGAGAAATGGAAAATGGTGAAGCTTGCGGGAGGATCACAACGCGCACGTGACGCGGTGTAACGCGTGTGTATATGTATGTATATATATATATAAATATATACCCTCACACAGATGCATTGTGTGCAAGGCTATAGGTTAGTCTTAGGTAGGTATACGTAGAAAGAATAGCCATACCTCTCGATAATCTACGGCGATTCAGCCGACGTACGGACGCCGCATTTCCTATCTCTGCGTTATATCCACGCGCATATTCTTTCTCTCTTGCACTTTTCCGAAATCGCTCTTCTTATCGTTATCTGCGAAGTAAGGGACTTTCATTCTATTTTTTTTTGTAGCTGCGCAAAAAATTGAAAAATTCACGTTGTAACGATTTTCGATTTCGCTTGTGCGTGCGATAAAAATATATTGCTCCACACAGTTTGGACAAAATATTGTCTATACGCGGTTGCGATTATGTAATATTGTGGCTATTAATGTTAATGTACAAATGAAAAATTTAGACGATCGAATTTGTGGATATGTGTATTTCACATATTATTGATATAATTAGTGTTCAAGATAAAGTAATAATTTACAACAAAATGTTCAACAGTACTATTTTAAAAAATACTTAAAGAACCACAGAATTTTGATTCTTGACAGCTATAGGACAATCTACCTTTTCTTTTTTTTTCATCACGAACGCAACGCTATCGGTTTCTGCTTCGCGACATTCCCTTTTCATATCTTTCTTTTAATTTTTCCTCGCTGGGCCCCTCTCTTTGCTCGACTATAACCGTAACCGAGGCTAAATCAAGATTTAATCGAATAATTCGGTTGGGGTCTAATGGCGTGTAATAATCCCGGAGAGAGTAGAAAGAGGAGGCGGAGGAAGAGAAGGCGGAGGAGGACCTAAGGAACGGACGCGAACCGCGTGACGTGGAGCTGCGAGCGATTTTCAACCAGATAGATGTTCGCGGTGATTTTGTGCAGCCACCAACGGATCATTGAACAAACCACTGTAATGAGGGAAAATAGGAAAGTAGATTATATCATTAATGTGTATACCTGTTTTCCTTTTGTATCATTATTTTTCTTCAACATGCAACTGGATGAAATTGTTTACAATCATAGAGTTTGTGACGTATAAATAGATATACTGGAACAAACGCGTCCCTTATACAAAATTGTATAAATAATGCAATTTGTAATTTCGCGACTGTTAATTTATGTATACTAATTTTATATTGAATTATTCGTTTCCCTATTCCAATTACCTAATTAAGTATCTAATTAATCTTTGTACGATGAATTATTTAAAGTATTAAACAAGGAAAGGATATAAAATTTAAGCTCATTCGCATGCAAAGTAAATTTATTATCGAGCTAGTAATTTACGAGATTGTATAAATAGAAGAGGAACTACAGAGGTATTGTGTACATCTTCGGTATATAGATTTAGAAGAAGCTATACCTAAACGGTTCTGCTTGGTCGTCTATGGCGTCCTCCCAGCAGCCGGCAACTCATTGAACAACTTTGGCAATAAAAGCGAAAAGGAAGTAAAGAGGTACCTAGCATAGAATTGGTCCAGCTGATTGAGTGATTTATTCGATACCTTTACTCGATTAGAGACCGTAAGCTCGTACAACAATAATATATCACGTTCTATATAGTGGCGCAAATTGAAAAACACCAACGTCGCTGTATTATTAATTGAATACATTTGTTTAGAGTTTGAAAATGCATAATACATTTCATTAAATTCCAAGGAAAAAAAATAGATTCCTTTTCTTCGTAAACGAGGTTATGTATTTTCGCTGTTTTCGCTCAACTTTTTTTTTTTATGAGATTGTACTTTTCGAGAAAAATTGCAAAAAGTTCCGGGAAAGCCCCGTTAAAGTTCTTACCATACAAGTTTGGGAAAACTTAACTTTATTTATTGGAATTGAAAATGTTCAATACTTTCACTTATTTCTTCGTCTGCTGTATGACAAGACCGCTTGATTCATTTAGTTTCAGAGTTTTCTTATAAAATATGAGACTTTTTAATGGCTCTTTCTCTCATTGTCCTCGTACTTTACAATAGTACCATAAACAGTAAAACCAAACAAAATATACAATGTACAAATAAATGTGAGGTTCGAAATTGAATTATATTCTAGATCTTTAAAGTCTTAACTTTTGCAAATGATTAATTGATAAGAGTTATGTTGAATAAAGTGTCATCAAAAATATTCCTTCATACAGATTTGTATTGATGTAGTTGTATAAACTATTTGTATTAACAGTGGACTAGTGTACAAAATTATATTTCGATAAATTGATCAAACTACACAGTTACAATAATACCAAAGATAGATAAATAAAATATTTTTAACGTAATTGGAGTTTTTAAGGGGATGTCGGATCCAAATTGCAGGGATCTACACCTTTCAATCGCCCAATTATATCTAAAATATTAAATTAAAAATCCGAAAAAAAATCATAAGAATAGCTTAAAACATAAGAAAGGGTCTGACAAATCGATTTTTTTAAGAAAAATAATATTTTTTATAATAATTAAATAAACATTTTTGGGTATTCTGGGTCGGTAATTATTAGTGAAAAAAGCATACATTTTCAACCATCAAACATAATAATTAAAATATCGATTTAAAAATCTGAAAAAATTTGGGTTTATTGTTGAAAACATGCCTGAGGGCCTGATGGACAGGATTTTTTAAAAGTTCATTCTTCTGGTTATAAAAAAATATTAAAAATGACCATTTTCAGTTCAACATTTCCTTAAATTTATTATATCACATCTTCAACATACAAATAAAATGAAAAAAAGTTTTATAAAATAGGAGGCTCGATTATCCAAAGTAAATAATTATTTGTTTCTACTTACAAAATATGATTATCTTTGTTAATTAAAATCAGAAGAGGATAATCATGAATCATGGTATATATAATAATACAATTTAAATGTATAAAAAAAGTAAATTTTAGTACGTTCATCGACATCAATTCTAATTGTGTAAGAAAATCATAAAATTTTATGCAGTTCTCTAAAATACCTTTCGATCCATAACCATTGAATTTCCTTTAATATCTATTCCTGAAGCTACCTCTATTAAGAAAATGATAAAATATAAGCTATCAGACTAATTGCATGAAAAAATTAACAATTATTTTTAGACATAATTAAGTTCAAAACTTGTATTTAATATTAAAAAATTATATAAAAATATATTTCTTGTACATATATAAAGAACACTAGTTTAAAATACAATCAATCACCAATTTCACTATTTAAAAAAATCATTAAAAATTAAAAAATATTTATAATTACACATTAAAAGTAGCACCTGAATAAATCTTACCCTATTTAAATGTTCATAAGCTCGCATACTAACGAGCTACGTCTCCCCTAATATTGTGAAAAATTAATCAGAAAGGCTTAAGCTACTCGAGCAATAAATGCTTCAATTAAAAGGAGACTACACATACACGAACACATACTGAGTGCGAGAGAGAGAGAGAGTATCCGAACCCAAACCCATCTTAGCTCTCGAACCCTAACACTCTCGAGTAATACCTTTATATTATCGGTAAGTCGGGCTTTCTGTATGCACGTAACACCCCGCCTGCTATCGACCTTTTACAGCGACCCCTTCTCCCCCGTCCCAACATCCTCCCACCGCCTCTCTTTAGACGATGTCCACCAAGAGAAAGATAAAGAGTAGATGGGGTGATGGAGGTTATGCTTCCATTGGTTGAGCTGCTGCTCATAAAAAGCATGAAACTTTTGAACGAAAACTCGTTGGACGTGGGTATTGTCATACGTCACGGATTGATGTTAAAGTAATATCGATGCTGATTAGCATACAGCTATATGCTATTACCTGAAACTATTCTATCGATATTCTCAGATTTTCTTGTTTTTCTTTTCTTTCAAACAAGTATAGATTATAACGGTTGGTTTTTACCTGTATCGAACTCATGATTGTCATTTATATTAAATTGTTAATAATAAAGAAAATGAGTTTTAATTTATTTTCTATTTTGTTGAAAGTATACAACCATTTTCTTTAAAAAGTTTATAACTAAATAATTAAAAATAAGTTAATTTAATTGATAACTGTATGACATAATAAATTTATACAGAAAATTATTCACCATAATTTTTAATTCCATAAATTAATCTTACTTTCGCTGGAAATATCAATGATTATTAATTAAATTAAGAATAATAATGATAATTATTAAAGTTATTTTCAAACGAAGGAAAATTAAAATATTCAATACCCTTCTATCGATTTAATGAAAGGCTACTTAAGCAGCTTACTACAAGAATTCCAGGATTCTTCTATATAATACACAACATTATCAAGCTAAGCACGAAATTTATTATTCATGCTCGAACAAACACTTTTTATTATTAATAATAAAATATATAATATTGATCTCAATAAACTTTAAAATGTATTATTGAAAGTTAGTAGTTTTAGACGTAATTTTAAATTTCAATTTTAAACTTCAGATGCATATTCAAGAAAGTTACAGCTTAAAATATACATAAATTGTAAGTATCGATGTAAAGTTTTCAAAAGTATAAAAAACCTTTAAAAATGCATTAAAAAAACAGCTAGATGTTATAAGTGAAGATTTGAATTACAATTAATAAAAGTAGATTAATACATTTTATTCACATAAAGAATTAACAATTTCGCATTAAGTGATGTTTTATGTATTTGAATGTTATGATATAAGTATATAAAACAATAATTTTACTTTAAAATATAGAAAAATATATATATTATGTACAAAATAAAGTGGTACACGTAAGATGCCTTAAATTGATACGATACTCTTATCTACAAAAGTCAAAAATACTAATAATATCTAAATAACCACCCTTATTCAACAATATCACAATTTAAACCTTTGTTAAGCTATCACAGATGACCAGAAGAATCCCTAATGCAAGTATTTTGGACGAGTAGCTAGATAAAAATGTTGCACAGGCAAAAGCATTTTAAAATACACCCTCCTCACTTCCACCCTCGAAAACAGTCGATATCCCAAGGGCTTGTGCCATTGTGAATCTCCCTGAGGAGCAGCACCACCGGACCACAAAGGATCGTCTCTCGGTCTCTCTTATCCGATCTGTAAATCGCGTCTTTTGTCGACTCGTCGACGCTTATATGTATAATCGGCCAGACAGACCGTCGAACTCTAATCGGTCGCTTATTAAAATTTCAGTCGTGGATTTGCCCGTTAATGAAGTAAAGATACCCTCGGGCTATGACAATTTTTGAGGGGACGCAAAAGTTTCTTTTTTCTACGGTACGCACATGCATGAAGTATATTAACAGTTGATTAACAGTTTATTAAAGCCCGCTTTTTTAAATTTCAATTTTAAAATGATCTATATTGCGTTATTTTATATCGTTATGTAAAGCTATTTCACTTAAGGAATATTTGTTATAAAACGGAAAATAAAATCGTTTTGTTTAATTTTGTAATTATTTGCAGTAAGAAAAATAACAAATTGATTACAGTAAGCATTATTCATTATTTTTATCGTGGGATCAATTTTATTTTTGTCAAAGAAACAATAATAAGTTATTGAATGTGGACGAGCGATTGTAATCGTAACTCACAAGGAGAGGTCACACCCTCTGGAAAACGGATCCTTCCCAAACTCTAGGATATAATTTCTACTATAAAATAATGCAGAAAGCCGGAGTTTTAGTGTCCAATGCCCATTTTTACGATAGATATAAGCAAATAATGAAAAACCTCGCCGAAAAAACCGTTGAGTTTGAATGCTTATAACTCAGAAACAATTAAAGATGTACGTATAAACTAAATTTGGAAAGAAAGCTGAGATCGAGTAGATACGTTTTTAAAAAAAGGAAGCTCAAATATTTTAATATGGTCAAATTTATGGGAGAAATAAGAATTAGACGAAATTTTGGGCTAAAAAAATCATTAAATTGTAACTTTAAATTTTCGATAAAATTTTGGTTAATTCTTATTTCTCCCATAACTTTTGACCATATTAAAATATTTGAGCTTCCTTTTTTTCAAAATGTATCTACTCGACCTCAGCTTTCTTTTAAAATTTAGTTTATACGTACATCTTTAATTGTTTCTGAGTTATAAGCTTTCAAACTCAACAGTTTTTTCGGCGATATTTTTCATTATTTGCTTATATCTATCGTAAAAATGGGCATTGGACACTAAAACTCCGGCTTTCTCCATGATTTTATAGCAGAAATTATATCCTAGAGTTTGGGAAGGATCCGTTTTCCAGAGGGTGTGACCTCTCCTTGTCAGAGTAATAAATAAGGAAGGGTATACGTCTATGAATATAAAATTGCTGTTGCAAGAAAAACAATCAACGGTGATATTTCTTTAATACATTGATACCCATAAAATTAAGACTTCCAAGCCAAATTATTCAGTCAACGTGTCCAATTAACCGTGCAAGAAATTTCACAGAATGTTAATTACATCTCTCATTTTCTAAGATACATACATGCATTTCCTAGACAAAATTTGATTATTTTTACCGCATCTTAGACTACTTTAATGTTAATCTTTAAAAACCACTGAACACGAACTTCCTACACGTAAAATGAAGCTTTATCATACGATATAGGAAAATTTATGACAAAGCAACATAATACTAACTTATACTTTATGGGAAACATTAGTATACATTTATAGAGATTATTACAACATTTCCTTATACAATATGTATACAAAGTGTACTTTTTATTTTAGCTGTGCATATGTGTAGAGAATTACTTTGAATTTTTTACATTATTTAACGAATATATTATCAAAACAATAAATTATATTATTTATATAATATCTAAACATTTGTTATTGTTAACTCTTATTAAAATTTAGCATTAATATTCGTAATATCCTCGAAATTTAACGTATACGGTGTTCTTAAGCAAAAAGCGTTTTAAATCAATATACCATCATCCATAATCAAACGCTCGTCAAATCTTGCGGTTAAGCCGACCGGAAACAGGAACACATATATATGTATAACCGAGAGCCTTGAAAATCCATTAAACCCAAATTCCGGAATATCTCATATAATAAGAGAACCTTAGTCTAATCTCCTCTTATATCCATCGATGTCCTTTCAGAATAGGCACTCAAACCTTATACTGGCGGTGTATGCATCGAGTTATACTACTCTGCACTGTACTGTACTCCGAGCGCAATATATCGAAATGAAAGCTCGTGTACGCGCTCGACCGCGGGAAAAAATGAATGCCATTGAGACTTGGACGTTTTTCGTCTTTTTTTTATGATGGACGTGCATCATCCTGTACAGCATGGATGCCGCATATAAAAGTGAAGAGAATACAGGAGATTTTTTGTTTGACAGGTATATTAGTTTAAAATGAATTTGAATGCAAATGTTTGAATTTTGCGGATTTTAGTTTTCTTACGGTATAGTTTTTTTATGATTTGATGATTTCTGTTAAATTGATTGACGTTTTATTATTGAATATAAAATTGCTGTGTGCAATTTTCTAATTTTATAACAAGCAAATCCCATTGTTCAATATGTTTTTATACTATTCGTCTAAAACTTATAACAATATCTTTATGATTTTAAATAATTTATGTTGAATTTAATCAATATATATATTTTTCAATGCATTCTAAATGAAATTTCGTAATAGCATATACGTTTGTACACATAAAATCAATTTTTACTAAATTTATAGGTTTATTTGGAATTGGGAAACTCTTTGATTTAAAACTTTTAAAAGGTTCAATTTTGTTAGTCTGTAAAGTCTATATTACGCTTTGATTGTAACGAAAAAATTAAAATTTTTAAAAATTCTAAGGGATGGTCATGCGCATATTAATGTCATATATTGAATTTTAGAGAGATAAAGTTTTAAAATTCAAATCTTTGCAAAATCTCCCGGTATTGTTTTTTTAACATGCTTCCGTAATCTATAATTAAACAATAAATAATAAATATTTTTATACGAAACATTTTATAGTAAACGCATCTATATAATAACAAAATTTTAAATAACCGTTTTATAAGGTTTTATTGATAGGCACGGCGTCATTTATATTGTATTTCAAAATTATATCATCACTAATTAAAGTGAATGTACAAGCGTTTCTATAAGTTTGTTTCGAAATGATTTTCACTGTATAAATATTAAGAAATTTTTCTTACTGTTTTAAATTTAAGTGACTTGATAATTGTAGATTGTGCTGTTTTACATTGAATAATAAACTTACTATTATATATTTAGAAGAATCTATAGTATTAATCATACGAAAAGTAAAGATCAAGATTATTTGGTATATGGATGCACGTCTATGCGTGAAGGAAGCAGTTAAATGACGAGCTCCATTATATGGGAGAATCGTGCAGATGCATATATATATACTGTATATATACGTATATATCGAAATTCGCTTTATCTTACACTACGAAACGAGAGACGTGATCGAAACTAAAAAACGGCCCTAGAGAGAAGAAATACGTGTACTTGTTACACACGCTGGTTTCCCCAAATGGATGAACAGCTTGGGAAATCTATATGTACCTAAGGCTAAGAGTAAGAGAGATTTGCCTATAGTGGTAGACATGGCGTTAAGCGTGAATTGGTATAAGGTCATCAAAGGCTACGTTGGCATCAATCGCAGACGATTCGGTTGAATGTTTCAATTCTAGGTAAAGAGCAATTATCAATGATGAGGGTTATAGAGACTCGATCAATCGGGTATCTGTGAATGGATAGTGATTGAGCTTTAAGATAGATGCGTGGCTATCTACATGTAAATTTCGAATTTATTCTACAGGAGGAATGTCACTCAACGTTGTTATTTAATGTTTTTATCCTCTAATTCTAAACTCAGAAATATTCTTTAAATCGATAAATAATATATACAACAAATACATTCAAATACAACAAGAGTTAGTAATTTTGAAAGTTAAATTTTAGATAGCATAACAATTGCATGAATAAAATGTATAGTTTGTAAAAATAATAAATACTATACATGACTTTTCAATATCCATTTTACTTTAAACTTTTATAAAAATTTAAATAATAACATTAAAAATCAATTTATACTAAAATACAAATTTCCATCAATTTAATCGATTGACTACACAATGAACGCTACACATTTTGAAGGAAATATGATTTACATACATGTATATGTAATTAAAAATAGGTATTATAATTTAAAAAATATACGAATGATCCAGAAAATATTCGAGGTACATTTCATTGTATATAAATAATTGTAAAAAATACAAACAATTATTTTTAATTACATATCAATTAATCCTGAGATTACTTGTAAGAGTTAGGCCCTATAAGGCACGCTTGTATTAAAATAAAAAATTATATGTATTAAAATAATATAATTCACATATAAACCACGTATCAATTTGATGTATTTTAATCAACTTGTTCCATTATATTTAAAGAACAGAAGAATTTTTTATAAAAGAAAGTATAAAGAAAAGAAAAAAAATGTCTGAAATTGAGAGGAAAAATATTGAGAAAGAAATGGTTATATTGTCGAGCAATGAAAGCTGGACGTCGACGAGTTCGTTACACACTAGGTAGAAATCAAGAAAGCAATAATAAAAAAAAGGAACACAAAAATCGTCGAAGCTGCGTTTATATAGCTGAGAGAACTCGATTAACAACACACGCGCAAGCTATACGAGTCGAAAATAATAACGAGCGGCCAGCGGCACTGTTCTTGACGGACGTGAATTATTGTTTCGGATTTTAGGTTTTAGCGCGACATGGAATTTAATTATTACTGCTGAGGAGGTGGCCGCGCCAAGAGTTCAAACACGTTATTTCGCTTGTATAGAACTTGCATATTGCTCGATGAAATGTTTGCCCTTTGGCTATTCTCTTTAATTTACTTTGAAAATTCATATATTTTTTCTTTTATAACAAAGTACTACGTAATGACCAGATTAAAATTCTAATCTTGAATAATTGTTGAGCTACGCAAAATGTGTATAGGTAAGTATATAGTTTCAGCAATACGCAAAATTTGTGTATAGGGATGATTATTCATTTTCGTATTTACGACAACTTGGTGATAATTCTTTCTGATTATGTAAATTTACGATGCAAATGCGCTATATTTATACAATCAAAATATTAATTAATATTTGCATTATATGATAGTTCTGGAAAATGTAATAATCTCATAATTTACATACCTAAAGTACTTGGTAATTGCATATGATTTATGTATTCGACTAGGTGAAAAAAAAAGAAAAGTTGGAGCGTCGTTAAATACAAAACTATTTTATATAGGGTCGAAACGGATAAACTTTCGAGAAAAGTGAAAACGTCATAAAAAAAAAACTTTCCTTTACGATCGCACAAGTGGTCGCAAAGTGTCTAACTGACTGATGCTTAACGGCAGTTTGCCTTGATTACAAGTTTGCAGTTAAAACTTATCGCCAGTTCACTCTCCTTTGAACTTTTATTTCACTACATACTTTATCATAATTTGCAAATCCATTACTAACTACATTTGTACAAAATGTATACAATTTATTTATGTCACTAATTATTTGATAACAGGGATAAAACTGTATAGTGCCAAAATAAATATGGAATTTTTAACGTTAATGAATACAGTAAATAAAAATAAATAACGCAGTATATAAATAAAATGAAAATATGTTAATTCGCTTATAATAACAGTTGCTTAAACAAAGTGCTACTAGAAAATTATTTTCGTCACTGAAACGCACATCGTAGCAATAATTTGCAGCTACATATCCGAGTGTTTAAATTAACGTAGAAAATCCCATAAATGTATATCAAACGAGAAATATATTGCAAGTTAAATATTGTTACATTTGTTTGCCTGTTAGTACAATAGTTAATCTTCAGAAATTTAAACGATTAATTAAAAGTTTGTTGTACACTTTTACATAAACTCCTAAGTTAATAAATATAGTACAACATACAAAGTGAATTTTATTCATGAAACGCAATGTTTTACATTACAGTACATACAAAATTTAATAATAATATGTACTATACGTATTTTTACCAATTTTAATATAATTTTTTTGACAAAGTTTATGCAATCGAGAAATGAACTTTTGACACACTACACACGACATCAAACAAGTTAATTACCAGTGCGCCAATGGCACATATCAATGAACGCTTGATGAAATGTGTGCACCGCGTATCTATACATAAATATATATATATATATATAAAAAAAGGCGACCACGCCACAATCGATTTTGATCTAACACCGCTCAAAAGATCACATTTTTCGCGAGCTTTCGAATGGCGGTGGTTAGATTATTGGCCAAGACCGTTGGTGTAAGTTATACCCCATAAACCTCATAAAATCACTAATTTTCATGTATTTTAGGGCATAACTTACACCAGCGGTCTTGGCCAATAATCTAACCACCGCCATTCGAAAGCTCTCAAAAAATGTGATCTTTTGAGCGGTGTTAGATCAAAATCGATTGTGGCGTGGTCGCCTTTTTTTGATATTCAATATTTCCAAGTGCCCTATCTCTTCGAGATTTTAAAATTAAGAATTGTAACCCAGGTAGTTAAGTTCTAAGGATTATTTGAACAAAAGTTGTTTTTAATGTTTTTTCAAAAAAATCAATAGATTTTGAGATAAATGCCCTAAAATACATGAAAATGAGTGATTTTATGAGGTTTATGGGGTATAACTTACACCAACGGTCTTGGCCAAATATATATATATATATATATACAGAATTATAACATGTTAAGGTAATTTAATCTCACGTTGAACATCTATATCTACACACTTAAAAATTGATATAGTTAATATTAAAGTTGTGACTGTTCACTTAATTGCTTTGTAGATACTAACTGTATATCATAGTTCTATGTATAAGAAGAATGCGTGTATAAACATGAAAAAAATATAGCCGTTAAAAAAGGAGAGATAGGTGTATAGATCAAGAGGCACGCTCGGACGATCATTTCCTGTGAAAAAAACTCCGTGGCACACGTTAATCGCGCTCAGATGCACCTCGTATGTTCACAGTCGAATGAGTAACGAATTACGAGTGCTAAAAAAGGCTACCCTCTTTTCCATTCCGTTTTTCTATTTTTTTTTTCTTTCTTTTTTTTTATTTTTTTCCCTGCAATTATCGTCTTCTAAATTTTTCCACTCGTGCTAATAGTAGTAACGCCCCTTAGCGCTCCTCTGAATTAATCCGGTTCTTCTGACGCCTAGTATTTCTATATCTGTTTTTACGCGCGCTTTTACATTAGTTTTGCGCGCGGACGTGAGCGCTTTTCGAATTAAAAAATTGCGAGCGCGTGATAGTTGTTACAGTTTTTTTTCCTCGACGGTTTTTTTTTTCTACTTCCTTGTACCCAGTTAGTATGATGGATGTTAAGTGCCAGAGAGAAAGAGAAATTAGCGAGGATTTCGTACATTCATAATTTTGGATGGTTTTATTAATTAGGCTAGATTATATGTGGAGATAAGTACATTTTCTTTTATGTTGAATTTCTAATCGAAATTTAATTCTTTTTATTTTTTGCACATTTACATTTCCATAACTAGAATTGAATAAATTACGTGTCTTTTTACATGTTCCCGTTTAACTTATAATATATTAATAATTTTAATAAATTATTCTTAATTATAAATGTATAATATAAAAAATTATTTTAGATAAACGTTGTATATAGTTGTAAACAACAATAACTATTATATTTAAATCTTTTTCATTAATGAATATATATATTTAAATTGGAAAATTATTTTTCTGAAAATTTGATACCAATGCGTATCATCGAATCAGTACTTCGTACCAATCTTGATTTTCGCCTCATTTAAATTCTTTTTTCTTTTTCGGTATAGGTATTACTCTTGAACATTATCTCTAGTAGTTTTTATTCACCGAAAGGAGAGGGGGAGGAGAGATTTCGGCGCCTTTTATTGACCATTTCCACTGCTAACCGTATTTCTAACTCTAACCTTTAGATTATCTTTTCTTTCGTCTACCCACGCTCACCCTCCTCTCTCTTTCCATTCTTCTTGTTCGATTCACCGGCTGGCTTTACACTTCCTACAATCCTCGACTTCCTCGCCTTATCAGCTTCGTGCTTGACCGTAACCCCTTTTGCCCTTTTCTCGACTATGGCGTGAACTTTTTTCTCTTTCACTTATCTTGCCAATGCGAATCGCGATTAAAATCCAACGTTTACCTTGTTTTATTTGTGACACCAGAATTTTCACGTTACACGACGATCTATTTTACCTTTTATTTTAACAAGAGTTTATTTTAATTATATATTTAATTTAATGTAAATATTTGACCCTGCTTTATGATAAACTTTATTACGATGGCAATTAAATAACGTACTTTTGAGTAAAATACCAAAATTTAAAATATATTAGTACATCACATAATTAAAACGATTTGTCAAGTATAAATGAAAAGCCCATTTCAACATAAAATATAAAAGAGCTAGTCTTAATCTGACAACATTTAATTGGTATTACCAATGCTCATGAACTTTTGGGATCAAAATTATAATAACAATATTTTTGAACCGTGATTTTAAGGTAATAACTATTTTTATTGCAACTTCGAAAAACATTCAGATAATAAAGCAAATCTATATATAATAAATAGACAAATTAACACATACTTAATATGTCACATTTATTTACATAAAATTAGTTTGAACATAATATTAACAAAATGCCGATTTATCGTTCATGACTATCCGTTAATAATTTTTCGGACACCTCTCGCAATCTGCAAAACATGTAATTTTAATAATAATCTAAACTTTCATGCTTATCTCTTTTAGAATAATAAATGCATGTAGAGGTAAATATTTTATCAATAATTTTTAATGTTTATAACAAAGTTGCGTGGTTGAAGCACCTTCAGCTATAATCAACGCGATACGTTCTATACAAGCAAAATCACAAAAAAGAAGAAAATTAGAACCAGGGATTGGAAGTAGAAATGAGCAAAATCGCGTTAACGAAGTCTCGTTATTGGAAAGGTCCAACAAGGCAAAACGCTACAGTTATATACCAAATACAGAATCTTTTTCTACCTTCATCGAAAATAATTGTACTTGAATATAATAGTATATATATGTATATACATACATAAGTTAGATTATCACGCATAACTAACTTTTATTACTTTGAACAAATTCGCTACCAAGCGACGAATGAACCTATCACAGAACTATCCTACAATTTGTAATTTTGTGAAAATGTATGTGATTACGATTAAGTAGACTTACAATGTCACATTTCAAATCAAATTACACAATCTTATCAAATAGTATGAACTAAGATTGTTATAATTATTGTAGTTTCATAAGTGATCGTTAGAAATTATAATGTCTTCTACGTGCAAAATTTGGGTAAGTCAATTTCTCTTTTTTAGATAATTTTTTTCAAAATAATTACTAATAATGATAATTCTATTTATTTCTCTGATATAAACTATATTGTAATAATCAAGTAATTATTATTTCTCTTGTCATGAATATATTATACAAAAATTAGTACCGCTCTTTTAATTACCAGTTGATGAAATCCACATTTAAAGAATTTCGTTAATCCCTTTTAACATTATTCTATTCTTTCTCTGTCTCTACAATTCTTTCCTGGTCCTCTGTTTTTTTGGCTCATTTATCACGAAGGTCGCTTTGTCGTGTCGGATATTTTTTTTGTCTTAAGTATAACTTAAAGTACACACAGAATATAACTGTATATTTTACTTAAATGTTCGATTTATTTTAATAATTCTATATTTTAGTTTTATATAGGTATCATTTCATCATCTCGTATAATGTGGCCGTATCGTATACCCATGTAGCATTGAACTTTTAGGATCACTGTTTAATAGTTATTTCAAGTATTTCAAAGTGAAATCGAGCAAAATGGTATTACACGATACAAAATATCCGACAATTTTAAGCAGGTTGGCGATCGTCCAAATATATTACCTTGCTGCAATCCATTAACTTTCAATAATTTTTATTACTTTATACTAAAAGTATAACGTTTTAGAAAAATATTATACTAGACAGGATAATGTTATCTATTAGACAAAATTATATAGTTTTAAGAAAATATATTTTGACAATCGAAAATTAATCTTTTAACCGTGCTACTTCTATCACTATGTCAATTAACGCTATAGTCACTTTCACATACTGTCGTATATGAGTATTCTAATCGAATTTCTTTCGTTTTATGAGCTTTTTTACTCAATCCCCTCAAATTTTCCAGCTTATACTTTTCTCTCGTTTTTTTCCTGTATATACGCCCGCAACTCTGACTTTTCCATTCAATCGGTTATCGATATAACGCGGATTTATTTTGCTATCGAGGTAACTGGAGAATTACGCGGAAACTTTTTTTGTGTGCAAGATATAAACGAGGAATGACCGGTAATTGGGTTTTATTAACGCCGAGAGAAATTGTGCGAGTAAAAATGTCAATATTAGTATGACGCAATACCACAAACTGATATATAAGTTATATAGGTTGAATCTTTTGCACTTTGAAGTTACTAACCTGCACATTACTGAAAGGTATATAATTTTAATCTAAAATCATATTACTTAATTATTTTTATGTATAAAACGCTTGAAGAGAACTAACAGAATAATGTACATGTAATTTGAAAATGCTACTATATAGTTCGTAAAAATTAAAATTGACAGGTAATTAACGCAGTATTTAATTTTACAAACGCACAATGTACCATAAACACGATCGGATATATTTGCGATTCTGTTGATTGGATGACTATATATACCGGACGGAATAAATATTTGTATTCCGATTGTAACGCGTTAGAGGCACATCCGTCACTTTTAAAATCATTAAATGAAAATTAAATCAGATAATTCAATTTGCGACAGATGTACATCCCGGATAATTCGATTGTTGAATCCATACGTATATATATATACACACATATTATACGCAAGATGAAAAGCATGTAAAAATCTCGTATATCAACGGTAAGCGGATAAAAATCATTCTGCTTCTTAAATATTTGAAAATTTTATACTTATGTTATTTAATATTTCAATATGGATAATATATGAAAATGTATATTCAATACGAGAAATAATAACTTTTTATCACGTAAATGAAAAATTAAATTATGCGATAACAATAAAAATTGTACACATCAAGTGAAGCTATAATTTCTGAATTTTAATTGTGTTATCTAAATTATGACTTCGTCTTATGACTTTATCTACGTTAAAAACTTTTTATTTGGATCGTTTATTCGATCATTGCACATAATATTTATATCATATTGAAATTAAATAATTTCAATATATATTTTTGTATTGAGCAGTTCAAAACTGCATTTACGGGTATTTTAAAATATTATTTTATTAAGTATAATAAATAAAATAGTTTGCATGTATTTACTAAAATTTTCTAATATGCATATATTCAATAAGTAGATAATCTGAAGTATAATTAGTATTAATCTTTGCTCTATTAATAAAATGGCATAATTGTAATTAAATAATTTAATCAGTGCATTTTATCATACACTACATTGTACCGAATATTGTAAATAAAAATTTAATAATTAAATAAATTAATTATCAATATAAATTAAATAATTAAATCACTGACCTATAAAATATTATTTATTAAAAGAAACTAATAAGTAAATTGAATCGGAATTATTTATTAATAATATCCTTGTTTTGTTCAAAATTCTGTAAGAGTACATTTGCTGTAATTTAATGCGTTAATTTGTAATAATAAAACATTTAATTTTAAAACTATACGTTAAGTATCTTATTACTGAAACTTATTACTAAAGATATAAATTAAATTAAAAATAATATTAAAATAATATTCATATGAAAATCATAATAATGTTATTAACAAAATAATGTATTGGGTTAGTAAACTATGAGAATAAAGTGGCAAGTGAAGTTAAAACCCAATTTAAAGTAAAACCGCCTCCCACCTACTACTTGAATAGATGCCGCACCCGCGCGCGCGTCACAGGTCTTCGATCCGCGTTCCTTTGGCGCATGCGCGTCTGATCGATCCATGTTCCTCTACGTACAAGAGCAGGGGAACGCACGGACCGTGAAGTCCGGATCATCCAGACAGAGGTAGACCGTCCTGGACGTACGATCGTGGTCGTGAGTTTTCACTCGTAAACACCTTGATATACCTTATCGTTTAAATCGGTCAATTGTCAAATCGCGATCCAATTGTTCGTCCCGATGTGAAATCAAAATTGTGTCGTCCTATCTACGTCACGACTATCGTAGCCGTGGTAAAGTGCAAGTCGATACTTTTCGTCATGGCCGCGAGCGCGTTTATTCCCGAGGAGAAACCCCAGGTCAAATCGAATAATTTAGAGGTTATGACAAGTAATTACAGCCAGGATCTTTATCGACGCTGGCTTAGAGCATCAAATCCTAAAACTGTCCTTGTTGATGGTGACCTCAATGATATTGTTGTACAATGTGGAAATAAACTAAACATTAGAGTTAACTTAGTTTCTGACAAATTTGAATTCTCTTGGTCTTTCGAATGTGTTACTCAAGGTAAAGATATTCATCCTTTCTTTTCTCTAATCGGATATTTTTATTGGGTTGGTAAATTGTAGCTATACTTATTCCGTTGTTTACAAACATTTATCTCGAATAGTTGATATGCTTCGGTGGTACGCTATCTCTTCGATGTACTTTTAAATTTGTTCTTTGTGCTTTATCAAGTATAATGCACTAATTTATAATATTCATTCATAATATCATTTGTTAAGTGATTGTTAAAAATAATTTATATTTTATCATATTTATTCTGTAACTTAATACTCAACCTAAATTGTTTTCCTTTTCCAAGTGATAAATAGTTTTGTATTTCATAAATTATCTAATCTAAGTTTTAAGTACAAATAGACCTTTGTATATTAAGTTATGCCAACCCGATCAATGTATCATCAAATAAATATTATTTACTTAGACTTTTTAACAAAATTTATTCTGAACCACTTATGTAGATTTTATAAAATAATAATTTTGTTTCAGGTTTGAAGCATCTTACCAATTGCAGTCTGGTACATGATTGTCACAGAGAAAATTTTCATATTAAATCGATCTATAATGATAATTTACAATTCTCTGGAAATTGTATTGCTCAAGACTTTGTTGCACCTAGTGATTTTACCATTTCAAATGATAAGCCAAGTGTTAATGTTTATTATGTGACTGTCGACTTTTCAGCGAGTACTACTGGTACTTATTGCCAGGATATAGTTTTTGGTTTTAATGAAGGTCCCGCGATAAGGCGTCAATTGTGCATCGATATAATAGTGTCTGAAGATATGAATCGACTTGAAGCTGCTCATGAGTACCTTGTTTTTCTAAACCAACAAAGTTCAAACAGTCAGGATAAATTAATAGTTCCATTTAAATCACCTTTTGTGCCCGATCGTGATCCTCGAGAAGACACATTATGCGAGTTATATCCTAAACCTGAGTTGAATAGTTTTTTCCTAACTCATACAACATTAAAGGAGACTGAACTGGATATAAAGAATTATAGAAGAAGACTGCACGAATTAGTCACAATTGAAGAGATGGCTAGGCGTGAACAAATAGCAAGATATAATGAAATAACGGAGTTGAGGTTATCAAATAATTATATATTAGCGTCTGATACTGATGCATCAACTGTTGCAAAATATGCAGCCCCTGGTGAATTATTTGCTCAGGTATGTATACCATTATTTTATTTAGATTAAATGTACAAAATATTAAGTTTTTTATAACTAATAGTTACTTGTAGCGCAGATTAGAAATAGGAATATTTAAAATATTAATATATTTAAAAGTTAATTATTTATATAAAATATTGTTTATAAATTAAATTATTATAATATACTATTTACTAATTCTTTACATTATTTACAAAATTAGATTGATACTTTGTAATTTAATTACACACACACACACACATATATATATAATTTGACATAATAAAATAAATAAAATAAATCTTTGTAGTAATAAGATACTCGTTGATGTTCAATATGTAGTATTAATAAATATCGGGATTATTAGTTTAATTGAACTAGAATAAAAAATTAACTTACCTTTTAATATAAAATTTGACTTAGCCTGTTGAATTAGGAGCTTATCATTTTGCATGAACAAAATCCTTAATATCTTTACCAATGCAGTTACCCTTGGGTCGTGAGATATCCGAGGACACGAAAAGCGGCCGACTATTACTACGCAGCTGTAACAGTCTCTTAGTTCAGAAAATCACCTTTAACGACAAATCTAGCATGCGGCCGAAATTTGGTAAAATATTTGAAGCTCACATCGAGGATAAATGCAACCACGTAATCTTTGCTCGCCTATCAAAGAAATGCGTCAAGGCTTTAAATCTCGAACCCGATAAAAATATTAAAATGCGTGTACAGTTTGTGATGAACCGTACGCCGTTCTGCGAGTGGCGAAGAGCAATCGATGCTTTACTAGATACAAGGCTTGTTTTTCCTGATCCTAGATTAACGATAAACGATAATGGATTCTTAATTCATAGGGTACGAAATTTCTTAAGGAATTATGGTCAGAATACTGATAAATTTCAATGGTCGGACGAATGGACATTGAATTTACCAAATTCTCGATTAAATGAAAGGCAAAAGGAGGCAGTTGCGGCAATTATGGTTCCAACAATTAAGACGTTGCCACCAATTTTGATACTAGGTCCTTTTGGTACAGGAAAAACATCAACGATTGCACAAGCATTAAGGATTTTGTTGGTGAACGATCCAAAAAGTCGAGTCATATTGTGTACGCACAGTAACAGCGCGGCAGATTTATACGTCAAGGAATTCTTTGACGTTTGGTACAAGGAGACCTGTGATCCCAGACTAAAACCTTTGAGAATTTACTACAAAGGCCGTGTTATTAATACAGTGAGTCTTTATTATTTTGTTATAATATTAATTATCCTTGATTTTTTTTCGTATGCGATAGAATTATATAACTTATTCTTTAGATAGTTAAACAAATGTCTAGTTATTATATTTATTATGAAATTTAATCACATAGTTCATAATATTACTAGTATTAAATATTAAATTTGATATGCATATTTTAAACTGAATGATACAGTCAAGCTACACGAACACATAACTATAAAACATAAAAATACACTTGTCTTCCAAAGGTAAACGCAGTAGTTCGTGAGTACTGCCCAACGGATAATGTTGGGTGTTTCCGTGATCCAACGAGTAGCGATTTGGTACACTGCGGACTCGTGATCTCGACTCTTGCGACTTCCAGTTGCCTGATGGCACTCGACTATGATCCTACTCATATAATCATCGACGAAGCGGCTCAGGCACTTGAGTGCGAAGCTCTTGCTTGTCTCGCTCTTGCAACAAGGCGAACGAGGCTGGTTCTCGCTGGAGATCAAATGCAACTCGCTCCTGAAGTATACAGTGATTTGGCGAGAGAACGAGGTCTTGGTACTAGTTTATTAGAAAGAATACATTTATTATACGAGCCCGATCACCCTTGCAGGATACAGTTATGTAAAAATTACAGGGCACATAAAGATATAGTTAAATTGACATCAGATCTTTTTTATGGAGGAAAAATCGAGGCTGGTGCTACTTTGCCGGCTCATCCTTTTTATTCGCCGCTTACGTTTTATGCATGTGAGGGCGTTGTTATGCAGGTGCGTTATTTATTTTGTCCTCATCCAATTTATCATTACTCAGTTAGAATAATACTTTTCATAAATATTTAATTTGTAAACCATCTTATAAAATATATACACAATTTACGTATTAAAAACAACAATAAACATTATCAATACAGTATACCCATGTTTAATTAAACAAAAACAACAAATATTCTAATAATGCAGGGTTCAAACTCTACGGGTTACTACAATAACATCGAGGCGCACGAGATTGCAGAGCGAGTCTCGGAACTCCGTCGGTCTTGGCCTACGGAACAATGGGGCCCATATAACGAAGGTTCCATAGGTGTACTCGCCCATTACGCGGAGCAGGTACTCCGTATTCGTAGTGAGTTACGGAAACGTCGACTCTTCAACGTCTCGGTTGAGCGTGTACTCAACGTCCAGGGGAAGCAATTCACCGCGGTCTTTATCAGCGTAGTGCGCACGCGTCATTGCAGTCGACACACTGCTGAACGTCAACTAACTGACTACGGATTCTTAACCAACGCGAGACTTCTCAACACTGCTGTTACGAGAGCGAAGAGTTTGGTGGCTGTTGTTGGAGATCCAGTTGCGTTACTTACTATTGGTGAGTTTTACATTTTTTTTCTTTTTTATACATTTCTCAAATGCCTTTAATAATTAATTGTTTTTGTCCGTATGTTTAAATAAATGCGTTTTTGGAACTTTTAAATAAAAATTAATTATTCATAAAGTTTAAAAAGATTTTATGTTAAAGTTCAATTATTAATCTTTTTAACCTACCTAAAACTGTATTAAATTTTTTCTAAATCAAATTTAATTAATCGTGAAAGTTTAATTATCGCTCACTTCCTATACAATTAAATTAACATCGCGTTCACAGGTTCATGTGCAAATCACTGGCGTCATTATCTACAATCAGCACATGTCTACGGTATAGAACAGCAGGAACTGAGCTACTATTTGAATAGAACGCAAGAAATGCCTACCGGGCCTGCCTTGAACCCCCTCGCTAAAGAGTTTGTCCCTAGGAACAGTTCACAAACGGAAAATCCATATTGGGTCGAGTTTGTTTCTATGCCGATTAACTATCCAGTGATACACTGTTCCGTTAATTCAGGTAGTGTGTGAAAAACTCGCAAGTACGTTAAAGATAACAATGGGACGTTGAGGGCGCTGTATACTTAGTTATTTAAGGCCTGTCGAAGGAGGGAAAATATCATTTTTTTCTTGACGATAATAATGAATTACTCCTTTCTTATTCATTTATTTTCATTAAAATATCATTAGTCGCATCTTTCTCCACTCCTGCCTCTGTCGCTCCTTCGATACTCTTATTATTTTGTATTAAATATGTAATATTTAGAAAAAAAAACATTCATTCCTGTGTATTATAAATGTAATCATGATATGTAATTGACGAAGACATACGTCGAATAAATTTGGGTGTAAGTTGTCATAAATGTATGAATTTTTTCTATAACCTTATTTATCTATTTATTTTATTAGAACCAATATAATAATTATTTTTATTCAAATTTACTATATATTATTATATTAACTGTATGTATTTGAAAATATATTTTTTTTTTACTTTTTAAGACAAAAAAATAATTGATTAAGTTAATTATAAAAAAGAATTAAACACCACTATATTCATTTGAAGAAGATATGGAAATAATTAAAATCGTTCAATAAATTAAACCAAACCCTTACATGTTTAATTCAATTTCGAATTCCAAATAATGGTGGGTTTGTATTACCCTAGACTATCAGAACTTCTAGTTTATTCACCTATTCTAAAATTGCATTAGGACTTGGCGTGATCACTATTTATACCTTTCAAATACTTCAATGTTTATAAAATGAAATGCAGAATTAATATAATAAATTAGCTATAATATAAATGATATATTTCCTTTGATTATTGATCTATAATTTATTGTATTAAAAATTAGTTTTTAATTTAAAGTTTTAAAAAAAAAAATTTGTTTTGAATCTTCGTTGGCGATTAATGTGATGAAAATGACAGTAATCGCCAAGTTATTAGGGGCAAATTTAAACGTTAATTGTTAGAAATTCGTAGCATGAAGTTAGTGAAATATGTAAGTTTACTTATTAATATATTTTAGTATTGCTTAATAAACATAGTTTGCAAAAATCACGTCTCTTTCGGTTGTTTTTTCGTGTAGATATAATTGTGCTTTTTTCTGTATTCAACTACAACTTCTTTTTACACATTTCGCTCTTAGAGGATACCCGCTGTATAGTTTTCTTCATATGTGTGTGTGCTAAAGGAACTTTTTCTTCGTCGCAAGGTTTTTTTACGTTACAAAGATTCTTTTCCGCTTGCTTTTCGTTGGTGTAAGTAATTAAGAGAGCGTAATTTAAAGTTTTTCTTTGATTATTTTAATTGGATTGGAATAACTTTATCAATGAAAGAAATTTCTTGATCTTTTTTTACGGTATTTTACGAAATTTAATTAAATTGACAGTGATTCTTTAGTTTTCTTTCGTTCAGATTTTTCTAATAGTTTATTTATCAAACGTGCACATTTATATACAGTAAATTTCAACCTCTACAAATTTTTCGGTCGCTCGATTTGACGGAGAACCGCTGATATAATATATATATATATGGGGTATTCCACGTGAAGTGGTCCGATCAAAATTTTAAAATGCCCCAAATTTTGGGTACACATTGCAAATGTTTTTCAGAATACAGAAAAAAATTTTTAGGTACTGGAATTTATTAGTTCAAAAGTTATTCTAACCTCAAAAAGTGAACTTTTTCCAGTTTTTTTCAACACCAGCTGGGTTCATCGCTATTTAACTCAAAATCTATCAACTTTTACTATAGAACATTATATGTAACATTCGTTGCTAATTATGTCTAGAATTTATCCTTCTGGGTTAGAATTTCCAATCTCAAGGTTAATGACAAATAAACTACATGTCAACATTCAACTTAAAAAAAACTAACTTCGCCACAATTGATTTTATTATCCAAAAGTCCAAAAGAAAGCTTGGAGCAATACCTTTCAAATGATCTGTAGCATTTTTATGGCCTTCAATTCTGTAAAAAGTTATGATAATTTAAAGAAAGACGAAATTTTTTTAAAAATTTAAATGGGAAATACCATGTTAATTTTTGTGAATTTTTTGTCATTCTTTAAATTATCATAACTTTTTGCAGAATTAAAGGCCATAAAAATGCTACAGATCATTTGAAAGGTATTGCTCCAAGCTTTCTTTTGGACTTTTGGATAAAAAAATCAATTGTGGCGAAGTTAGTTTTTTTTTAAGTTGAATGTTGACATGTAGTTTATTTGTCATTAACCTTGAGATTGAAAATTCTAACCCAGAAGGATAAATTCTAGACATAATTAGCAACGAATGTTACATATAATGTTCTATAGTAAAAGTTGATAGATTTTGAGTTAAATAGCGATGAACCCAGCTGGTGTTGAAAAAAACTGGCAAAAGTTCACTTTTTGAGGTTAGAATAACTTTTGAACTAATAAATTCCAGTACCTAAAAATTTTTTTCTGTATTCTGAAAAACATTTGCAATGTGTACCCAAAATTTGGGGCATTTTAAAATTTTGATCGGACCACTTCACGTGGAATACCCCATATATATATATATATATATATATATATATATAAGTAATGAATATACTTGACATGATTATATTAGACATTTTTTATTAATATTTTAAAAATTTAAAAAATGATAATGAGTTTGTAAATATTATTTATGGAATATTTCGTATTGTCCTTTTTCGGTTTGTTTTGTACATTTGTATCAATATGAATAGAATAACTATTTGTTATTTTTTATTTTTTTAATGTGTTGAAATACTCATGTATGTTAATTTTTTCCGATTTTTTTTATTTGTATAATTATAATTATTAACAATAACTATTAATAGTTATAATGATATAAATGATATTACTTTTAAAGTAAATAAAATAAAAATCTCAACCTATCATTACTCAGTATCAAAATCTCCTATTAGAAATTGAGCATTTTTCGGTCAGTTGAAACCATTTTTGGTTATTATAATTCCGGACTTATTGCCCATTTTTTTTTGTCAAACGGCTATTTTTGCCAAAAATCGTTTCGATAATGCTTTATTTGCTACTATTTTTGATTCTCAAGAAACATAATCAAAGTGAATTAGACGATGTAAAAATAAATTCATCTTAAAGTTATAAAATTGGCAATTAGGTACCATAATAACTCAGCTACGCACATCGTTCAATATTTTTTTCAATAACATCACGGCAGTCTACTTATTTGTCTTTCCGTGAAATTTTAATTAAAGCAAACAAGTTTCCACGAGGGCGAAGGGCTCTCGCTTAAAAATCGCGTCGATCTTCAAGCGAGCTTTCCAGCCGTCGACTTCCATTTCACGAAAAGCTCGCGCACTTATGCACTCGAAAAATTCATGGAAAAAAACGTGATGAACCAAACAGTTTCGAAACTCAACGAATTTAATCGAAAACTCATCAATTTCAGCCTCCGCCAATATATATATATTCAGTCACGCGAACAAACGAGCGCAACGAACTTTCAAATAATGGTTATTGTGCTTTAAAATTTTTCTGCTCTTCCTGACCGTTACTTTTTCCTCCCTACTAAGCTCTCAATTGTATGTAAATATATATATATATATATATATAGACACACACACACACACACGTGTGGGTATGTGCGTGTGTGCATGCGATTGTGGATGTGTAAGTGTGCGAGTGTATGTGAAGTGAACTAAAAAAATTGTAGCCTTTTTTTTGAAATTTCAGAATGGAATCAACTGGATCGTACGTTAACGAAGGCTTTACGATTTACGATATTTCTGTAAAAGGGGACGCTCGTTATGCAGTATTACATAGTGAGGGAAATAATAATTATTCGGTAATTGAATCCGTGGTTGGAATAAAGTCGGTAAAATTAGTTTTACCCAAAAGTAGCTTTGGAGATTAAAATACGTTGTAATTAGGAAGTAATAATGCGAATGACTTCTTATTATAGACTATTTGCATATCAATCAATAAATAAGTAATGAGTTAAAAATAAAAGGTTTCATAATATAACGAGTTATAAAAATTTTGTACTTGCTGTAGAGATTTGTTAAATATTCATTATTACATAATCAAAAAATTAATAAGAAATAAATAAAAATTGCCAAAAACTTTCTTGATATTTTTACAGTTAAAAATCCACATGGAAATATATTGATGACTTCGATTGTTATATTTAGTTAAAAGTATAAAATGAGTAATTTTTTACAGATGCTTAACCATTAAATTAAAGTATTATATTTATTTTTTATAACTATGTATTTATATTAATATATATTTAAATGTAAATCTAGTAACAATTTGACTTCCAAATTTTTATACACTTTTGATACTTTCAGGATTAAAGTTTCTATTTTCACAGCAAATTCCAAAAATTCATTAGAAAAATAGTTTTATGACAAAGGAAAAATGTGGCTTGGTATTTACACTTTCTAGAATTACCCTATATACTCGTGTTACTATCTATATAACCAAATTTATCAAAGTAAATAAAAAAAACTACAATTAATATTGGTATAAATATCAGACTACAAATAAAATACACATCTATTTCTTTAAAACGTATATTACTGCGCGTAAAAAAATTAGTATTTTACGTAAAATTAAATATTACGTTAAAATGAATTTTATAGAATATTATAAAGTTTGCATCGAAATACATGTAAAATATTTTAACGTTATTACGCATCATTCATCATATTCTATAATTCAAATCCGATTCCCATCCCTGTACCCGCGCGCGCGCGTAATGCAACGACGGTGTATATTTTTTTGTACCTCGCTTCCGGCGTAACATCACGGTTAAATTTTCCGGCAAAGTTCCTTGCAAAAATTCCAAGCGACGCCCGAATGCTTCCGTAGCGTTTGATAATCTCGCTCCATTTTTTTTGCACACTCTTCTTCTTTTTTTTTGTTCCTTTCGTTTCCCTTGTTTCGGTTGCATTTAACGCGCAGAATGTTGCTCCTTTCGCGCTTTGCTCGAGAGCTTCCGTGTCCTGAGTTCTACAGTTTGAATTACGCGCTCGGACGCATTGCACGCGTATATGTGTGCGTGTGCGTATGTGTGTATGAGAGCGAGGGGAAGAGAGAAGAGGGAACCACCTCATTCGTTCAATTGTTTCGATTTTTCCAATTTATTTTTCGTGTCTTCCTTTTGATTTGTTGGGGAGGTTATCTTGCGTTTGAGGAATTTCAAAACGTGACTTGCGCTTGTGATGGATTCGGCTTCCCCTTATTCCGGCATTTACGGTCGATGATCTACAATTCTGTAAGGGAGTTTATATATACGTGGTGGAGTACATGTTAAGCATTTTTTTAACGTCAGAATAGTATGAAATATTATTAGATTGTTATTTAGTTTTTAAATAATGTTAACAAGAGTTTTTTAACTTCCCGCTTGCTTTGTATATGTAGGGAAATGCGTAATTTAAAAACCTTCAATCTTAAAATAAAGAATTGAAAGATAAAGTGACATTAGATATTGGTCTTTTCAATATTTTGTTCATTCGACACTGAATTTTTTAAATGTGTGGTAACAATAACTGGACAATTTATCAATCAAGTATTTTACGAATAATATTCAGAAGAACGTAGGATCAAATCTGCCGTAATCAAACTGTACGAGCATTTTATTTTCAAGTCTAATTTTTTGTATATTCTTTATTAATTGGTTTTCATTGCAAGAGTTGTATCCGACGTTAAATTTATTTAGAAATGTATAAATCTTGAATAGTGACCGGGGTAAATGTAAATTGCGCTCAAGTTTTGTGTGAATATAACCATTGTAGAGTTGATGAAGCGCATACACCAAACGTAAAATTCATTTCTCGAACTGAAAAGCTTCCGTTGGCTCGTGATACATTTTTTTCACGCCCATACACACATGGCCCACAGTTTTGTAAATAACTATTTCAAAGTTTTTGGTGCTTTGTGTATCATGTGTATTGAAAAAATTCTATCTTTTGACTTTATGAAATTTCATACTTTGCGAATGAAAGAACAATTATTTCATGCTTCCCATTCGAATAAATTCCTATTATTCCGGTACGAACTTTATTATATTGCGCTTCTCTTATATAAATTCGATAAATTCTGAAAAAAAAGAAAAATACACGATGATTGTTAAAAAATTTGCTGCTGAATATATAATTACGACCGTTCAATGCAGATTTAATGTAATTGCGATCAAGGGCCATTTATATTTAATATTCACGCGATTTTCATGCAAATAACTTCCTCGCATTTATTGAATTTTAAAATGTCAGGACTTTTTGTATTCCCAAACTGATATGCGTATATGTGTGTATGCGTTTGTCTACATATACATATACATTTGAGATGCTAGTTGCATTTAAAAACGTAGTCTATCAATACTGTTATTTAACCATAATTTTTTTGTCGATGAATAATTAATCTCAGTCTGAAGATCTTTAACTTCAAAACATATTTTATCATATATTTAATCAATCTATAGCAATAATTTTAATACATTTCATTATACCAAATATATGTGTTATTTATTTGTTTAATCGAATATTAAAAAGTCATTCTAATATAAAGTCGTTTACTAAAATTTTTTATTTACACTTTGCAATATTGGTTTGTAGTAAAATCGTGTACACATCACGTGGATATAGTATTATTTAATTCATGTATATGAAATTATGTATATACCTTTATATATTCACTTTGAAGTAGCATTTTAATTTGAAATATTTATTAACATTCTATTTGTAAGTTAATAACTCGTATTTCATTAAGTAAAATATTAATTTCTGTATAGACATGTTATGTCAATAACTTATTTTAATCTCATATATATATATATATAACTTTTGAAGAAAAACAATCTATCATTCTAATATTTAATTAATATTATACTTGCATTATATCCAACGTAAAGTTATTAAAATAATTAAAAAATGAGTAATAATATTATAAAGATAATGTTTCGTAAAATTGTAACAAAAGAATTTCATATATTTAAATGATTGATAGATCGAAGTTAAATTAAATGTTTTTTACATTTCATAAAAATTTAATAAACATAAAGTAAAATTTAAAACCCCGCACAAATACCGACCATTTTATTTTATAAGAGCACCGGCAGAAAATCATGTTTAAAATAGACTGGGGTTTTGAAAAAAGCGCGTACGTAAAAAAATGTACGTTAACAATGAAACAGAACGTCAAACGGGGAATAGCGAGACTAAAATAAATTCCTACCGATCAACTGTCCCTGGGCCGAGGTAAAAGCTCTCGAGAATACCTAAATAGTCGTTCCGTGGCAGAGAGGGCAGACTAAAGGTCTGGTCGAGAAAGCGGTCCCTCTAATCTACTCGGCGTCCCGCGCGATGTGACGTCCGGAGCTTTCCCGTCACACGGAGGCGACGTCCCTTTGCTCCCTGAGCTTTGCGGAATAAAGCAATCTCGTTAACTTTTTGTCTCCGCGGGCTCGCGTCAAAACGGAAATTGCGCGTCGCGTGCTCTCCCCCCCCCCCTCTCCTCCCCCTCAACTACCCACAAAAAATTGAGTGCAACGAAGAGACAGCGAGACACCGAAGTAAGAAAAAATAGAGCGAGAGAGATTGACTAAATGGAAAGTAAACCAAGCTCGACGCAACTGGATATTATAATTTATGCTTGTAAAGTGATTTTATTGACGATGTTATACAACTTAATATTACAATGTACAAAAAAGTATTGCTAGCTTTAACAGTAAAGTTATGTGCATACCTATATATAAAAAAATGTACATGGCAAGTCATGGATTATATTTTTAGTATTACATTGTACACGTAATTTTTTAATGTATTGAAAAATTAGTTCTTTACCAATTTTAGTCAGTTTTGCAAATTATATTTGCTAAAAGTCATCAGCTATAATCTGAAACAAATCTCTCAATTTTATTTTGTACATTAATTGGTTCCGCACTAAAAAGCAATTCCATGTTTTACCAATTACTTAATTTCTAGTATAATTGACATTTAGTTAGAAAATGCATCATTGGTTTGAATTTTCGATATATTTTAATGGTAAAATAATTCCAATAATCTAATAATAATCCAGTTAATAAATGTACTGACCATCGTTAACGTAAACAAATTGTATTAACTAACTCACTATTATTAGTATATGGTGTATAACATATTTATTTATATTAGTAAATTATTTAGTTCGTATAAAAAATAACTAAATAACTTCCTCTAACGAAAATTGCATTATATAAAGCTTCTAAAAATGTAATTAGGTACTAGTAAAGTTTGATTGGAAAAAATTAATTTTAAATAGAAAATAATCTACATTGAACTAAGCAAAATAGTATAAAAAAGTAGCAGTGAAAATCGTGCATAAAAGTTTAACGAATAGTACGTTTAATGATCTGAAAAGTAACTTATACTAATTGTTGTGATTTAATTTGTAATAGGTAATAAAATAAACCTTTGAAAAATTATGAGGTCAGAACTTTAACTTGCTCAAATAATCACGTAGTAAAGTCTGATTATCAGCAGTTAACTTAGTCGAAGGGTTACCGTGGATGTGAAATATATGTCGATAAAGTTTCTTCTCAGATTAAAATGAAATTAATTGTATTATTTACTCGGAAATAAAACTTACGTTATATTATCTGTAGTTAATTTTTATTATTTACAAATTTAAATAACTCGTTCTTTTTCAAAATTACGTTATGTACGATCCATTATTATTTATTTAAAATTACGTATAATATAATATAAACAATTTACTAGATATATTCGTCTTTGTTAGGGAATCTACTTTTTCATAATATTAAAGCATCATAGACTTCCTCGTTATAAATAATTGACAAATCGTTTGTCTTCGAAAGATTAAAAGAAGATAGTCATTGTAGTAGTAGTGAACAGTGAACTACTAACAGATGAATAAAATGCAAACATCCTTAGGAGAAATTTAAACATTTTTCTCGGTATAAACTAATTATTGATTAGAAATTTATAGAAAATAGGTTGCTATTAGCTATAAATCACCTATGTTAAGTCTCAAAAAAATAAATAAATAAAAGTGAACAGAATCATGTAACGTTATCTCAGGTAAAAAAACAAAAAGGTAATAGAGATATAGAAATGAAAGAGAAAAGATTTACCTTCTAAGAGTGGCGAGTCTCTGTTCCTGAACACTAATGTAGCCATGCAAGGTGTCGATGAGTACAGCTTCCGTTTCGAGGAGCTCCTCCATATCGACGAGAGCGGTGTAAAGTTCAGCTCGACCCATCCGGGTGAAACATACCACTGTCGTCACCCAAGCCAGCAACCACCGGCGTTCCGACGTCATACTGCTGCTACTCCTCGACCCAAGCTCTGCTTCCTGTAACAACGGAAACGTCGCTTGAATCACTCGTTTTTCATTTATGGATATATCTTGTTTCTGATATAGTTGTTGCCGAACAATTTGAGTTCTCAAACTTTCGCTGGTCACCGTCAATTGATATAAAAGTTATATATATACACACACGCGCACGCATACACGTACACCCACCCACCCACACACACACACACACACACACACACACACATATATGTATAGCTTGACGTTCCAAAATTTGTTGTACAAGATAAGACTTAACAGGATTTAAAAAAATTTTAATTAAATAAATTAATGTTGCATTTCGATGATAAATTTTAATGATATACATTTGCACTGACTTTACGACGTATAAAATTTTATTCGTACTTCATCGAGTTTCTATACATGGTTAAATACCTGCAATTGCTTGCATCATGTAAGTCGACTGATACTAGTTGAGCTGTTTCGGATGAATTGGTCCGTTTTACAGTTTACCTACGAATTTACCTACTCCGTAAACTAGCTACACTCTCCTCTCTTATATGCTCTATAACTCGTCGGAAATTCAAGCAATTTTGGTTTAGCGAGAGAAGCGAATGGTAATGATACAAAGTTGGGTTTCTTTCTTCTACGTAGTTAAATCACTATACAAATATTCAAAACTACAGCAAACACTAAATTAAAGCTACAATACACTTTATCACCTACCACGTTATTTCCAATTAATATACTTTCTATATAGGATAACTTGATTAGTAATGTACCCTCATCTTTGAAAAATATTTTCTTTTCATTTACTCTATATCTAATAGAATTGGTCATTGTGAAATATTTTCAAAAGAAATCTGATTTATTATAGATTTAGAAATAACAATTATTACTTGTATAAGCACTTACAAATTGTAATCTGATGGTTGATAAATTAATTTTTTTTAAACGTGAAAAAATGTTAAATTTTTATAATTAATGCAAAATAAACTGCTCTCTGGACACGGGAAGACGCAAACTGAATAACAGCTTCCGTATCCACTAAGAAGAAAAAGTAAGCTACTTGTGTATAATCAAATTGTTGCAGTACGTTATACTAGATCATAAAATTACCTCCACTTCTTCTTAAAATATAAAGACTCATTTTTACTTTTGTAATTATACTTGTTAATACATATTACAAAATAATTGCAGTCTATGTTAATCATTATATAACAAGAAACTACTATGTTACTAATTACAATCATTACTAGTACATTAACTAGTAATGTTCATTTACAAATTTCTTAAGTGACACATAAAATATGTTTTTAAATTATTTCTTAAATTATTTCCTCATCAAAATATCCATAATACGATATTACATTGTTTATATCGAAAAAGTACTATACCATAATTTTAAAGAATAATCAGGCTTTTTAAACTTAATCTTGAAACCTTGAGCTATAACCACAATAAATAACCCTAATCAATTGTCTACAAAGTTAAATAAAATTGTAAGGCCAAATTTGACGTTTTCACGTTCCTATTTGAAGTAAAAATATTAATAACATTAAGTATAAAAGTATTATTTGCAGTTTCATTCATTTACAACAACTCAAATCTCGCTTATTCGCGCACGAGCTCATAAAAGCACCGAGTTTTCAACCACGGGAAAGAAAAATCCTCACGTTTGTCTCGGTTTCATTACAGCATCCTGCGCGAACAAATAAACGAAACGAGTCACGATGAGCAGCCAGTGAAAAAGGGACGCTAAACCCAAAAAAACGAAAGGAGAAACCATATAACGGAAAATTTCGGAGAATAGTCCGCGACACTGTCCGAGTCATACTCGGGAAGAACCCGAGGTGCGACTATTTTTTAATTAACATAAACTTGTCGTAAAGATATATATGCGCCTGCGTGTATATATATGACTCACACACATATGTATTAAAATATATAGTTATATGGTTACATTTTAAAGAAAAATTAATTTTATAAATAATGAAAATAGTGTGATAAAATAATTAAAAATACTTCATTCGTAATTACAGAGAGCCCATTTGAAATAATATTCAATTCGAGTCTTAGTAATATTCGTTAAAGAAAAATCAGTTGAGAAAAAGGAGAAAATAAGTCACCAGACGAAGAAGCTTTCGCTAACCAAATAAACCACGCTCATTCATCGGGGAAGCAAACGAGGCGAATAATTTCTCGCGCAAAGACGCGCAAAGACAAACAACTAAGTTCATTCGTCTCCCATTCATTCCTTAAAAATTAATTAAAAAAAGGTAGTAAAGGAGAAGGTATATAGGTATATGCAAGTGCTGGTGAGTCGATCGCGCGTTAAGTAAAAAATAAGGGTAACAAAAATTAAAGGAATCGTTCGCGAGTATAGTCGGGAATGTCTGTTTATTTCGAGGCGTTTGCCGGGTGCGCGACACACGATCACTGCAAGAATTTAATTAAGAGCAGACTCCGTATAAGCACGTACGAGGGGCCTCGATGTGTATCGGAGCGCGTGTATACCCCCGTCGATCAGGAGTCAGACGCGGCTAAATTACAAGGGTGGAAAGAAACTCTCTCTTTCTCCCTCTTTCTCTTTGCTGCTACCGGAAAGAGGGAAAAAAATCGGAGGTAGACGAGGTGTTCGTATTGTACGTATTAAACCTTCCGCGCCCTCCCTGGATTATGGCGTACGCATGATGGGTTTCTTTTTGTGTCCCCTTTACTTTTTTTGCACGACGTGCACTTCGAGAGGGAGTGCAGATTTTCCCTCAAAACTTATTTTTAGAGAATACGTTACAATATAATATCTTTAAATATTTTGAAATATTCATTTTAATGTCTATATTTTACTTGAAGTATATAAGAGATAAAAGATAATTTTATGAGATATAGTTTAAAGTAAGCTAATTGCTTGTTATTAATAGTACTGCAACAACCTTTGAAATTGTTCTCTTTCATAATTTAATCGATAATGCATTCTTACCAATTTTAAATTGTTACCCAAAATTAACTATCAATATAATTTATTTTACATTTATCAACTGGATATATGATTAATCATAAAATTGTTTAAAGAATATATCTTATCATAATACACAAGTAGAAATAAAATTTACTCTACTCTAATATTCTAAAAATTGTGAAATTAAAAAACATAAAATTTGTATTATATTTATGAAATTTATATAAAATAGCTAAGTTGATACACGAATATCTGAAACTGTTATCTGAATTATTACGGAGTACACCTTTTAAAGAAAAATAATGAAGTAACTTAAGCTTTCAGGAATATTTATCTACTTGATCTTGGTGAAAATAAAATCAATTCATAATTAATTTAAAATGTATTATAACAGCAATATTATATTTTTTCATGTTGTTAATTAACTAAAAAAAATAAAAATTTGAACTTTAGTCTATCTACTTCAGTGTATATTTCATTCTCTTGTGTATATCAATTCCACATTCTTACATAGAAAACTATATTATTCTATAAGCGTTAAACATTATTTACAAAACTATTTTGAAAAAAAGCCTCAATCCGGGATTAAATTCGAGCTAAAATTAAAAAAATTATTAAAATTTTTGAAAAA
This sequence comes from Theocolax elegans, assembly GCA_026168455.1. Lineage (NCBI taxonomy): Eukaryota > Metazoa > Arthropoda > Insecta > Hymenoptera > Cerocephalidae > Theocolax > Theocolax elegans. The sequence goes on from CM047425.1 coordinate 97,279,775, forward strand.
TAATAATTAAAAAATAGTTTATACAACGTTTAAGAAAAAAAATTTAAATGCCTCAACTACAATAGAGTAATCGCAAATAATATTATTTTCGTGTATTAATATTAAAGTATTTTGGGATTATCAAATTTATTTATTGCTAAGATCAAAAAATTATATAAAAATATTAAGAAAACTTGTTTGGATAACAAGAAAAATATTTGATTGCGAATCGATCATTTATATCTGCAGTTTCAGTAGAAATTCTCTGATATGGTCAGACATACGAATGGTTTTCGATAGAAATTATTATAAAATTATACAAATATATACTTTTTCATATCATATTTTTGTAGTCATTGGAACGTCTAGGTTACATAAATGTTCTTTAAATCAGAAATTCTATATCCCGTGTATATTACACAATGTATTGTATTATTACAGCGCTCTCCACATTATGGAATGTAATATCTGATATTTAAGTTGTCAAAGACGATGAATGGTTTTAATTCGTTTTCAATGCCAAAAGTGCATATGTAATACATTCTTTAATATTTAATATACGCGTAAAACCTGCAATACATGAAAATAATTAATAAGTTCCATAAATCTGATTAAAAATACTAGAAACCGTAATATTCTAACCTAATAAACTTACCAATTTCTATATACATACTTTAAAATTATGTATATCAACAAATGAAAGTTACTAAACGAAACTAGAATATCAAAAAATTTATATTTGTAAGTAGTTTGATATATGAGATGTAAATGTAAATCAACCATTAAGACAAATAGCATCTCTTATATAGTAAAATATGGTTATACTCTTGAGTATCATGAGGACATTCTTAGAACTAGCTATCTCAAAATTCTTTAGCCTAGAATGAAAAGAAACCCCTTTGAAATTCACTTTTGGTGCAGAATTTTGTCGAGAAAAAAAATGAGCTCGAGAAAGCTCAAAAGTGGCGGCAAACGAAGAGTGGAAAGGCGCGATAAACACGGTAAGTAAGGGTAAGAGAGTCAAAGTGAGGGTGAGGCAAACCCGCGACGATCCTGTGAAATACGAGCTACGAAGTGCGTTACGCGGGCTCCAACACATCTGGATGTATGTGTGTGTGCACGTCTACATGTATAAAACACGCCTTCACAGTCTGTCTCTCAACGTTACACACGGTTACAATACAGCTCTGCAGATAGGTGTTCGCTACTTCATGGGACTCGAAGACAATACGCCACGTCTTATACGGTGGAAGGAAAAACCGAGGTATTTTGTAATGAAATGGAAAACCAAAATGTCTTTCGTGTAACCAGATCGTTCGTTGTTAGACGACATTGTTTTACCTTTTTAATGGATGTTAAACGATAACAATCTAGATGATGAATTGTGAAGGTACGAGAAATTTTAGAACGATATCCGTGGAAAATTTAATATTTGGAAGAGAATACTTTTTAGTATAGGTGCCTCTGGAGCCCTCAAGAATGTTTAGTTTTAATTTCACGTGAAAATAATGGTTACAGCTTATGAGTATAAAATTTAATACATTGGTGTAATAATATCATTTGTAGTATCATAATGTCTTGTACATGAATTTTACTCTAAGTATCAGTAAGTTTCATCAACGATAAATGAATTGTCGTTAAAATGTTCCTCTGGTTATAAATTTTTTTTAACGAAGGCGCTACTACGCGTGCAATATACTTTATCCATTACGAATTCGCTTGATCGACAATACAATTGTCCGACATCGTGTGTCTATTGTTAATTTGTTTAAAACGCTTCGAACAAAAAAATAACATCTAAACATGAATTCAAACGTGCCGCATAGAACGAAACCTCGATCACACATGTTAAATATTTACATCACCTATACAACCCTTGCGATATTTTCATTCCTAATTATTTATTTTTTTAGCTCGCCAACAATTTGTTACCCGTACCCACTCTTTATTTCGAAAAACACGTTGCACATTTCACACGAAAAGATAAAAAAGGACCATACAAGAGGGAAACACAAAAGGCAGGGGATACGACGCCGAGACAGTAAAAATAAAGGAAAGAATGCTGTGCGCATTGTGCGGAAGCGCGAAATCTGCGAGCATACGTGTCCTCGTTTTGCGTGTCGGTTTTCTAGAGGGAAAGGGAATGCAACCCGGGCACCGCAAACCTCCGAGTGTTACGCAACTGCGTTCGAATCCGGCACCAGCTCTCTCGGTCCTATATTCCTTTTGTGTCGATCCAATATGATAGGTTTGACTCTCTTTTTTACCCCTACACCACTCTTTTTTTTCGTTTCCGCGCGAACGTTTTATTCAAAAATAACTATTTGAGCTTTTATGGCTTCTTTCCGTTTTGTACCCTTTTATTTCGCTTTTGTTTCGCTCTATAGTTTTTCGCGAGGTCCACGTGGAAAAACATTTTTTAATTTGCTTTTTCTTTTATTTTTGTACATAGTTTTGTCGAGAGTTTGTAGGACAAGGAATTGTTTGACGAATTCTGACCGGGAGATCTTTATTTTGAAATTCTAGAACCAAAGGTGTTAGTCGAATCTGTAATACTTTTAATAATTTCAATTATTGTGAAACAGAACATTCGTTGTGTCACACAAAAGTTAAATTCAAATACTTTATTGAATAACAGAAGAATTTTATATTTATGAAAAAATAAAATGGAAATTATTGCCATCTAAATCTCCGTCTGGAAATTGACACACGAAACCGTATTAAAAGTCTATTAGTAAATAAATATTTAAAACTTTAAAACTAGGTTTACTTTTAATATTATAGAAGCTCTATTGAAGTGCACCTCATTAATCACAGAGCAACGAAGATATTTTAATCACACAATATGTTCTAGTTTGAATTTATTTCGTAGCCGTTGACGTCAGACGTATAAAAAACGTAACTAAGTGCTATTGATGTCCCCGCGATAATTTTAGTTTTTAAGTATTACGTATATTTATAATCTGAATAATATAAGCTTCGACTAATTAATAAAATATTTGTTTATTAATACTTTTTTATGATAATTCAAAAATTATTTTATTGATTATTTATTTTCAAGGGCAACCTTTTTTTTAATAATATTAATATTATGAATATTTGTTAATATTAAAATTCTATTTAAAAATGAAAAAAGAATTGTTTCTTTCTACGTACAAGTGCAAGCGATATAAAATACTTATTAAAAGATTGAAATGTCAGTATTTGCTTCTGTAATTTAAATATTCACAAAACATAAAATAAAAATATCAAAAGTTTACTATAAAACATTGAATCTTTCGTAGTATCCATTTACTGTCAGCTAGATTACTTTTTTACACATGTTTCGGATTTACGATTCTGTAATAAAAAGAATTTCAACATAGCAGGATCAACATGAAAGCTTTTTCATACGTTTTTCGTCATATTCGACTACAAACAACAAAATATATTTTTAAATTAAAATCACAATGCATTTCTCGAATAAGGATCCCATTAGGTATTTTGTTGGTAAACTTTCACTAAGAATTGATAAATTTTTCAATATATACTTACTCGATATTTATTTGCTTTACATTCCGTATATTTAATTTTTATGAGCATGAAAATCTACGTAATTATGATGTGCAATAGATTAATTTCACAAACTGTCTTTCGAATATAATATAAAATAAATTTAAAAAGTTAATTGTCGAATGCAATAATAAGATTTATTTGTATTAGTAATAATTTTAGTCGATATACGTAAATAACTAATATTTATTCCAAAATAAATTAGGAATATAATAAAACATTGATGTAAATAACGTTAAAATATTTTACCTTTAAACAGACTTTTCTATAAAATATATTTGCCTAGGATTAGCTAGTACATATACAATTCCATTTATGGCTGTAAAAAGAAGTAACAAAATAAACTTTATGATCGCTATATCCTTAGCAACGAAGCACGCATAGTCTAGGCGCGTCGTATCGAACCTTTTAAGAACAAAAAAGAAAGCCATGGAAGGTTCATATACACTTTCCCCGTCTAAAAAGTACTTTACACGTGTAGGGTATTAAAAGCTTACACGTACATGAATTAAAATATGAGATCGGCCCATCGTGAATTCGCATAATAAACGGGTCTTTCCTTGAAAATGAAGCTATTCGAGTCATCAATATGTATGACTTTAAAATTTATAAACTAAATTAATCATTACCCTAAGAATATTGTGCGTTTGTTTTATATAAAATATAAATGCGTTTGTAATTATATAAAAAATATTTATTTAATATAAATATTTATCGTTATAAAGATAAGTTTTGATACACAATACGTATTTTATTACAAAAATGTGATATTACATATTTCATATAAATTATGTGGAAATTTATGTAAGGTATTTATGTAATTTATCTTATACATACATACGTATATCTATATATGTATATATAAACGCTGAAACCAAAATAGATTGTTCGCATGTTTAATTTAAAATATTTTACATCTACTTTAATTTATGTATTAATTTCCTTATTACTAAATATGGTACATAAGTACACATGTTTATATTTATCAATTTTTTTCGACTTTTGCGTAATTTAATTATTTTGTTCTGGTGTAAATAATTTTACTTTTGAGGAATATTAAATATGTAGTTACATTTTACGAAATATTTAGAGCAGATATATTTTTAATTTACACTTTTAAATTTTCATTAATTAACGCAAACAGTAAATAATAAGCAAACTATATTTCTACTTTTAAAAGAGTAAGAAAAATTAAAAATGTACATATACAATTTTATTTATAAATTGTTATGGTAAAAAAGGTTTATTTAAATAATTTAACTTTTTTGCGGCAAAAGTAATGTTATAAATTAGAAAAATGTCATTTAAGACTAGCTTATCAATGAAGTCGGTTTGAAAAATTGTCTAAAAAGAAATCCTTGCAAATAAATCTATCATAAATCCGAATCAAATCCGACTATATGAATATCTTTGTAGACCCCTCGTAGAATTTAATACGAGATTTACTTGCAAGCTTTTACCATATTTAAATTTCTGAAAAATAAGAACAACGTACCTTTCTTAATAAATGTTTTCATATACTATTCATATACACCTTAGATTTATTACAAACCTATTTGTAGTTGTAGAGTTTTTAATAAATTATAAAAAATGACGCGAAGCTTTTAAAAGTTAGAACATTTTCTTTCCCTATAGTTCATTATAAGCTATCGTCAACGAAATATTACCAGTAAACTAATAAAAAAAAGTAAGTAATACGTACCCCCTAGGTATGTTTAGAATCTCTACCGAATTTTTTTTTACTTTACAAGTAACAAGCGAGTCCATAATATGATAATATATTTTACAAGGCAGGGCAGTATTTTAATGTACATTTTCCGCGTGGTCCGGGGCTATAGTATTATGCTGCGAACGAGAGGAGCCGCCGGGAAAGCGCGTAGCCAGTGGAGGAAAAATCCACCGTAATTTCAGCGATGTTTAATGCGCAACTTCCACAATATAGCCAGAAGCTTGCGAGGCCCAGTATACCCCCTCCGTAATATAATTCCGTCGCCTCAAGCACGACGAGGAGCTTGCTTTTTACTCACTCACTCACTCTCTCTCTCTCTCTCTCTCTCTCTCTCTCTCTCTCTCTCTCTTCATCTCTCTATTCTTCTCCCTCTCCCTCCCTCTGCTACCTCTCTCTTGCGTGCAAGCGTCCTACGTGGCTCGTCTTTGACTGTTCGAGTCGACGAGTAAATCTTGGCTCGTGACGCTTTTACTTAACCCCCATGGGCTACCGGATTTTGAGAGATTTAACTCGTGATTCTGGAAATCGTCCTGATGATTGTGGATTGTTTCTAGGATTTTGTATACTTCGCTTTTTCTTATTTTCGTCTTCTATTTTGTTTTGCTCGTTATGTACTACATACAAGCGTTCGCTTACATTTAATATAGTCCATTACTTTCTTATTTTTTGTATATTTCAATGGATTTATTTTATTGTTGAATACATCTAAATTGTGTATTTCAAATTTATACAATTCGAAGACTCTAATCTACCTCTACAAAACTTATAAATATTTATGCAATGTATATCATTTATATGCAATAGATTTGTAAGCTATTGTATTTGTCTTTCAATTTTTATGTGCTTAATCTTAATAAACCGTAAAAAAGAGTTAATAGCAATTTGCGTAATTTATTTTGTGATCGAATAAGAAATTAGCTGCTAAAACGTTAAAACGATTTAATAAATTTTGTACAGGGTATTTCGGAACGATGAAACAAATTATTAACGGAAAAGGTATTACGAGAACGCTACATTTTTTTAAAAAGAAATTATCAAAGAATGGATAATACGTTAAGTAACAATAGAAATACTAATGAGACTTAAAAGTTTAGGATGAAAGTAGTTTAACGATTTAATAAGCCTATCAACATACAACTTTTGTTAATTTTCAAGAGTTTTTAAATATTAAAGATAAAGTTAAATTAGGAAAAAATAAAAAAAAATTTTATATTTCAATTAAATAATTTAAAATTTTTGTGGCATTTGTAGTCAAAATATAAAAATTTTAAGAAAATTTCAAAAGATACAATCATTTTTAACCAAAGTTATGCGTGAAAGTAATTGCTACACTTGATTTTTTTTATATAAACTGATTTATGAAAACAAATATATTAATTTTTAAATATAAATTTTTTTATCTATTAAAGAAAAAATTTTTTAAATAAAATAAAAGCTTATGTAAAGTTGTAGCAATAATCAAGAATATTTACATAAAATTTCAAATAAAATTAAAAATTGATGTAATGCAGGGAGCTTTGGCTTCAAACATTAATTTTGACACATTTTTTTGCATAATTTTAGTTAAAATAATTCTGTCTTGTTAAATTTTCTAGAACAATTTTTTTTACTACGAATATGCTACACAAGTTTTGAATCATTCAGATAAATAATAAAAAAATTTTTTTTTTGACCTAACTTTACCATTAATTAAACTTTTTTATGTCAAGTATATGTAAGTTCTAATTTACATATATATTTATTAACTACATCATTTTCATTTTTCTATTAATTGATGTCAAGTTTATTTTAAAAAAATGTTCAAGACGAGTCTTGTATCGAATATCTGTAACAAGTAATTGCAAAAGTTATTGGAAATGGTAAGCCTTTATACTGATCCGGGAAATAACTTCAATAAGTTTTCAGTTAATTGGTTTTGAAAAAACTTGGAATACCATTTTTAAAGAAGAAATTTTTAAATGATAATAAGAAAGTATTTATAAACAACATCTTTTATGTAAACGTAATACTGCTTACTTATACTTTAATGTTAAACGCACGTTGAAAGCTTACTTTAAAATATCGATACACAATTTATAATTCTTTGCAACCAAAATTTATTATTCATATATTATTTATAGGTTGTACGCTGTCAAGTACAAAGTGGAAACCTCGGACTCGGGGATAAATAATCACCCGTCGAGTTAAAAACTCATCCGAAATTCATAATTTTTCGTCATTTGCAAATGAGCTAGAATAGAGCGTTAGTTATGTATCTGAATAGCAAATCACTCGACGATTCCGGCGATTTGAACTCTACAGTTTAAAGTTAGGAAGAGAAGGCGACATCCGCCTTAAACGAGCGCGTCGGAAGCGAAGCGCAGCGAATGAAGGAGATATTGCGTAACGCAAGTATATACAACGCAGGGTGAGAGGGTATTACAAGTGCGACGATAAGAGAAGCGCCCAGGGATGTCTGTCGAGCCGGTGGAAAGAAGAGACGTCGGAATATTGCAATTTCGGGGTAGAAGCACAACGTTGTTATTCAAATTTCCCGCGTTTGCGCTGTATTTACATTTTTATGAATCGAATCCATTGAACGAACGCTCGCGTAAAATGGAATTTTTCTTATTCGGCAAGCGTCCGATTGAACGATAGTTTTCGCGTACAACGTAGGAGGTTATCGGGCATTTAGCGAAGACGGGCAAGCCGACCGGAAGATCAATGGCTGGATTATGCCAGACGGAATCGAACGCGACAATATGCTGGAAATTGCACCTCTATCCATCTCTCCCCCCTCCCCTCCCCTCCCCCCATCTCACTCTATCTCTCTCCCTCTGAGAATTGATATTCCGCATTTGTAGCTTTCATTCGTACCTTTATTTCTTTAATAAGATTGTACTTGTTGCGTATAGTTTGATTATACGAGTAGGAAATTCGGCTTTGGTTGATTTGCATTATTGCGTTTTTATCGAAATTCGATGTGTTTGATGGAGAAGACTGGTGCATAGTTTTGGTTATTTTTTTAAAGAACAAATCGATCGAGATTATTACTGAAAATTGATAATATGTAGGCTAGTACGAATCGGGAACGGAACTGTAATATTAAATCGTTTTCACCGGCCCGCAGTTTAAATTTAAACAACAACCAATAATTAATTTGGAAACCAAACCATTTATCTCTTCCAGACACTTGAAAGTAAATAAATTATTTTTCCAAGTAAGTAGGGAACACGATACCGAAGCAAAACACTCAACCAGAAACAAATTGACCTGCCGACAGATGCCAGGACCAAGCTAATGATCTCGAGAGAAGAAAAAAGCTATATACAACGTGTATTACTGACCCGAGCTCTTTCTCTCCTCCGAAAAAATCCCGAGAAAGCAACTACGTTATAAAGAAACCGCGAAGAAGCGCGAAGTTGACATTCGCGAATAGAGGGGAATGCATAAATGTAAAGAGGCGAAAGAACGTAACGGAAGGGGATCGCGACCAAGTTGTGCTGACTCGCCGCCTCCTGAAAATCGCCGAGTAAAAAGCAGACGATCCGATGAATAATACATTGTACGGGGCGTTCGCTTGCTCGCGTAATGTATAGTACTGGCCTGTAAGGATGGATGCGCTTGTACACGTATACCTATGTATAACGTGGGTGCATATACGTGTACTCGTCTTTGTATCTCGATGTACCGGTGTTGGTAGACAGTAGTCGTAGACGACACCCGAGGACGTTTTTGAGAAAAGGGATTCGGTCATTATCCGGTTGTGGAGGTACAGTACGATATTGTCATTGTCGGATAGTATTGTTACGCGTTTCCTTCCTCTTTCCGGTTATAATACTTTTTTCACATATACTTCATTTGGCTAGTGAGATTTTATTACAATATTTAGTATTTTTGAAAAAAATGATTCTCTACAATTTTTTTTAAATTATAACTTATTCTGAAATATTGTAATGTTTTCGCTTTTATAACTTATCTTTTGAGCCTAGTGATTTTTAAAATTGAGTTATAAATTACAACACATTAATGATTGTTTATACTAATAATATTTTACATATTACATATTACTTATTACATATTATGCTAGATAATATTTATCCAATACGTATTTTGGGTTGTAAAACCAGAATAAGTCGGACGGAATCAGCAGATTTCACGTAACTTTTTCTACATCAAAAAATTAAAATATATTCTATCATACATATTTATTACTAAAAAGTTATAAAATATATATCTAAAATCAAAAGTTAAGGTATTATTTTTAAAGGATTCAGCAAAAAATGCATTAAATATTTAATGTTTACCGAAAAAAAATTGTGGTTCAACAAAGTTACTTCATAAAAAATGTATGCGTTCATTAAATAATGTGTACCAAGGAAATAGAAAACGCAGAGTAAATTGGTTTAATGGTTTTTTTTGCAAAAAAAAGTTAATTAAACTTAAGGGATATAAAATTTACATTTTGTACAAACAGATTTAATCACGTCAATTAAAAAGTGTACTAGTCTTCATAAAACAGTTTCTATAAAGACTAAATAAAAAGAACATTTTCCATAACGTACTAAATTACATCTACCCAATTTTCAATAAAAATGTAAAGTAGTTGTATAACAATCTATGACTAATAGTAATAATTTTAAACAAATAATATTTAATATGTCAAGATATAAATAAATAACGAAATATATATACATATATAGTGCATTTTATTCCTATTACATTAACATTCATTACTGTTTTCGTCCAATAATTTCAATAGTGCAATTAAGATCACGAATGTATACGATATAGTGATAGAATCGTTGAACTACATTTATGAAGTTCGACTCTTATTGATTTTATTCTGAAATATACTTGGATATAAAGACCGAAATATATCGCATTAACTGTTAACGCGAATAAGATTAAGCCCCTCGTAAAGTTACTTAAGATAGTAAACTTGTCGGAGTTCATACCGTTGATGCTTAAAACATGAAGTTACTTATGATTTTCGACTATAATATATAAAAATACATAGGGTATTGCTTTGGAATCAATAGTTCAAAACAAGAATTAATACCCCGTGAACCAGACTGACGCAGAGACATTAAATTGAATAATTTAATGAACATTAGTGACGAATGGCCAACCAAATGTAATTTCAGTCAAATGCAGAATCTGCCTCGGTAAAATACATCGCTACATCAGTAGTGACGTTCATTTACAAAAATTAACGATTCTTTAAATGTAATAAAAATATATTATTTTTCATTTTATCTGTTTTTCTTTATGTTATTATATTAATACAGACGTAGCATTGTGCATGTTCAATAGGGTAGTACATTATCCTGCTGTTTATGGCGTAACAAAAGGGAGAAAGAGATTATTACTCCGGTTGAAACAAGCTTTTAGAAATACACACGCGCAAAAAAAACGGTTAAATTCTACTTATAGTAGTAAAATCTCATTTGCATTTAACAAGGTAATGCTTGCCAAACATCTACAGTGTATTCAAACGTTGGGTTAAAACATCATTTATATTAATTTACATAACATTTTCATTGATAAATGCAAAAATCACAGGAAGTAACAAATACTTTTAAGAGTAATATCGTTAGTGTGTTCGTTCAATTGAATTTTCCAAATTGCATTTATTGATAAATCAGTTTTTGTTTAATAATATTAATTAGAAAATACTTACTATTTTTACAAATATTTGCGTATAAAACTTAATATGAAAGTGTACACATTAATCGAGTTTACATTCTATAAAATTATAAAACGTAGTACATATGTAACTATTTATTGCAATATACTTAATAAATTAATACTTTATCTATCTATTGCTAACAATATGAGAATAAGTAATAAAAATTTAAAAAAAAAGTTATTTTTATATCAGTTAAACAACTAAAAATCAATATATCCTAGGACTTTACTATCAATGGCATTAGTTGGCTGAGTTCCATACTGAAACTCTTAGGCTCATCACTCAGGATTACCGTACGGTATTCATTTTTCATCACCTCCGACAATATAACGTAAAAACGTGCCATTTTTATTCTTGGTTAACAAAGCTATGTAAGGCTTCCTAACGCTGTACTAAGGAGCCAATGCTACGTTCTTTATCTTTCTCTATATATACATATATATATACGCACACGCATACGTAGAACTTAATAATTCTTTTTATAGAAATTTCCTTGTTTGAATAATCGGACGAATCGTTAATAAGTCGATTTTCTACAATAGTTTATTTTTTTAATCCATATGAATTTTTAATTACGCGTAATATGCTGTTAGCATGCATAAATGGTTCATCAATCGTACAAAATGGAAAACAAAAAATCCTCTTCCTTACATACCTGACATTATACCTTTACCAAAAGTTTTCCGGTACCAGATTATAGTACCACTTTACGGTGCTCTAAGTAGCGCATACTCAAGAATAAGGCTGGCGTAAGCGACTTTGCATGCCTCGGATATAAAGGGCCATGGAGGCTCTATCGTCAAATACCGTTCCTACTTATAGAAGCGCTTCTTGGCACTAGTGTTAAAGTGTTTGTTCCCCCATTCAAGTTTACTCGAAAGGTCTCCGATTCAATTTCCACCGCGACAACAGTATTCCTTTTTTTAGTGATAATTTTATCTCAAATTAATATACCTAAGTTTATGAAAAAATATATACCTAGATAAGACAAACCGATAATTATAGAATAATTAAAAGCGATTGAAAAGTGCAATTAATTACTTAATATCAAGCGCAAATAAGGAAGTAGGAAAGTTGAACTAACTAACTTAATTCCATGATTTAGCATTACTTTCTTTAAACGGGCATCCGCAATAATCGACAATTTTAACACTTTAATTCCCAGTCATTAAAGTGTACGACACCTTCAGGCTACCAACCCAGGAATCGAGTTAACAAAAAAGGTAAACTTAAAGAAAACAAAAAAGAACGAAACAAGTAATATCCGTAGCAAAGAAGAAAGTAACCGGTATCGTGGAAAACGAACGCTGAGAAAAAGAGAAACGCGTTTCTGTACAGGACAAGAAAAATCCAAGCGAACGGGGGCTCTGCAAAATTCCCTTGTGGGTTAAGAAATAAAAAAAAAGAAAGAATTGTCGGATACCTATAAACCCGAGAATTAATTACAAGTGCTTTGATCCCGATCCAAAACCTTGAGTTCTCAAGCCGCGAGGAAAAAGAATCCGCGCAATGTCGCAAATTGCCAAAAGCAGGCGCGCGTACGCGAGAAGGAAAGAAAGGACGTTGCGGACAGAATCTGAACTAAGTAAAGCAAAGAGTTTAAAAGGGGAGAGAGGAAGGATAACGGGGTGGGGAAGAAAATGCCCGGGAAAAGGGGTGGAAAAAAAAGCCGTGAAAAGAGAGATGGAAAAAGTGTCGCTGCGGGCTCGCGGGAGACAATAAAGCCAGAGGGCCAACGGCAAGACGACGACGACGAGGACGACGACGACGACAACGACTTGTTCCCCACTCTCCTTTCGACAAAGAGAAACCATGAAGAAAAAGAAAAAAAATAGAGGATGATGGTTTAAGGGTAGATTACACTCGAAATTAAAAAGTCCTGATTTTGTTCGAGATTTGTTTATGAGTAATTAAGTATTAATTTTGTTCAGATTTCTAGAAACAGATTGTTTAGTTCATAAGTTATATCTAATTTATTTTGTTATTACTATTCAAACAATCACTTTTAATTAATTATATACTAGTAAATTTCGTTCTTATAATCAAAATGAATAAGTTGCACAACTTCTAGAACATGAAATATTCGCAAACATCAATTTTTTAATTAAATTTTATATTAAGAGTCTAACATATATAATAAAATTAACAGGAAATTCAATGTGCTCCGTCTGAGTTGAATAATATTTAATTTAATAAATTTGGTCATAACAAAATTTGAAACGTCGCGTCACCGACAAATATCATTGACACAGGCATGTGCGCGTGTGAGTTAGTGAGTGTGTATGTTATTCTGCAAAACCACTTTTCCTTTATTTTTATCACTTTTACATTTACTATACGATATAGTATAATAATCTAATATTTTAAATCTATGATAAATTTATTTTAAAATGGTAAATAATAACACTTACTGCGCCAATATTTATATTTAAATTTAAATGATATTATGTACTTAAATTGTAGGACATTTAAAAATTTTTGAAGAATAACAAGTAGGAGTTGAATATAACATTGCCTTTTTTATTAAATTCTAATAGTTCTTATTTTGCATCGAAAAAAATTTCAGTATTCATTTAAAAATAATATTTACTTTTAAATATAGTTATAATTCTTAATAGGTAGGTCAATTTTATGGTTATTTAATCTTTCAATATACGGCCAAAGTAAATACATGATTGACTTAGGCAAAAATGTTTTATTGAAGTCAAATTTATTCAATATAATATTCTCAATAACTCGTAAAAATGTACATAAATATATATAGTATTTAAATTTAATATATGTTATATAACGTTTATAGAATTGACAATCATATTTCGATAACAAAACGCCATATATAGACGTATTCGAATAGACCTTTCACACCGTCACCGATCGGAAAGTTTCTCGTTTCACCTTAAGAAAAATTCAACTTCCATCTAAAAATGCATCTCAAAGTCTGTCAGTGCATATACCTGTATGTGTATATACCAGTGCCTTTAACCTGAAACAAATAGAGAGGTCAAAAGAAAGAGTAAGAATGAAAGTATATACACCTGATAAGAAAGAAAAGGATATAAGCAATGGGTATTGGCTTTACGTCAGGCACAGGTACACGTGGTACAAACTGGACCCGAAGGTGCGACAAACGATAAATTTCATTCCCGCGGTTTTTCTCCCTCTCCTTTATCTTTGCGATTCATCCCCCTTCAACTTGATTTTCTCCCTCTTAGCAAGTGAGGTGCCGAACGGAGATTTCAAATTATCGGAAATATCTCTCTTTTTTTTCACGCGCGTCAAAGGGTATGGGGAGCCTTTTCATTGAACTGATCGTACCAACGATTTCACGAGCTCTTCTCATCATCCCTTTCCCTTTCGTATGTTCTCTCTCTCTCGCTCTCTCTCTCTCTTATTTCGGGAGAAATTTTTTTTTTGCGCGAGATGAACTCGGAGAAAATCCGCCGTAGAATCCTTGAAACTTTTATGCGAGATCAAAGTATTTTTGTGTCGGTAAGTAGAATCAGTAAAAAAGAAATGAACCTCTTTGATAATTTAACGCTTTTCGAAACTAGTATCACTCAATCACGGGGAAGAAAAAAATATTAAAATATCTATGTTAAAGCATAGTGGATATTTGATAGCGTTTAGAGTTTTATATGATTTGACCTCTGATTTACTTTGATACCAATACCAATTCTCACTTTATATTCTTTTGTACCGATCATTTTAACGTTATTTGACAGCTTTAAATAATTTTTTTTAACGACATAGGTTTATAAAAGTATATTTTTCTCAATATTTTCAACATCACAGGGGAAAAATGCAATGCTATTATTTTACTGCAGTGAGACGCGTTTGTCAATAAATATCCAAGCTTTTTCAGGGTAAAACAATAAAAGCAATATATCTATTGATGTTTGAATTTCCTTTTGTATTTATCTTCGCTACAAAATTGGACAACGTAATTAAAAATTTCACAATCTAGATAAATCGCAACAGTTTAATTAATGCATATTTTTGAATAATTTTTCAGTAAAATATTAATTTGTTTGGTGTAATGGTGTAACTATATTACTATACTATAGTTTAATTTTCGTTTATCAAACAATACATTACTTAAATTACATTTTTTGCATTGCCTTTCTAGTAGACTTAATTGAGAGTCTATTTATAATAGTTTCATATGTCGTGTGTTCAAAATTTATAATAATTATTATTTTACATTATACATATAGATTATAAAAAGAGTATCTTTGGTTTAATAAGAATATATTAAACTTTAACAGAAATCTTTTTAGTAGAAATTTCTTTATCGTATTTTTAATATAAAATAACTAGATCGTTTTATTTGATAAGATTTAAGTTAATAAATTTAATTCCATGAAAAAACTGATTTTATTACATATGAGTATTATCAACATTTAAAAAAAATTAATTAAATTTATAATTATTGGTATGTAAAGCATTGAAAGTTAAATTGCAAAAAAAAACTAATGTCAAAACTTATTTTTTTCCTATTTGTTTAAAATAAATACACAATACCCACTATAAGAATATTCAGTACTGTTATCAACTATAAAATATAAGTCCGTCGATAAGAAAAAAATGAAGTACCAAATAACGACCATTATTCACTTTGCATAGCCGAAAGCCAAAAATATTCGGATTAAAAAAATTCCTTTTTTTTATCCAACCGCGGTCCAATCAGTGCGAAACATCTCATAAATACAGGGGAATGTTGACAAGCAAGGGTACAATTTTTTTTCCTTCAACGATTCGCCTCGACGAGTCGCCGTCACCGGAAAATAAATAGCTGATAAGCGTATATAGGGATATATCTGCTGTAATTCGTGAATCCGGGCGCCAACCCGGGAAATCAAAATTCCGCGACGAGGAAATAATGCACGGAAAGAGGGGAAGGGGAGTTGGGTGATGAAACGTGAAAAAGGAAACCTTTGTGCGATTCGATATTGATCGAGGATAGGAAGAGGACGGTTTTATTAGCCGAGTGAGTGAAAAAGAGAGAGAGAGAGAGTCAGAAAATGTTCGCTTTAACGTTTCTTTTTTTTATTTTACACAGACGGATGCACGTCGATTCGTTAGCGTTTGTTTATACAGACAAATATATTTTTATTGTGCGGCCTTTTTACTGACAGTTTAAATGCCGTATATATACATATATGTATATGTAGATACATGTACAAGACATTTCATATATATGACGACGAATTTTGTAGGTATATCCTGTTTTTATTAAAATTTTACAAGGCACTTTTGATGCGCAAAATCTGTGTGGTATTTGCACCAGCACAACTGTAAAATTAATGTTCAGCGCGTGTTGTACGACATGTGACACGCTCGTGATTCATGCGTCATTTCAACCTACGAATGTTTTAAATTTTAAATAGTTTACGAATAATTTATTATACGAAGCCCTATTTTTTTCTCTTTGCAATATTTTTATTATACGCGTATATCGTTTGATTGTTATTTTAATAATTATTCTTCAAACTCTGTGCGTGTTTTGCAAATAATTGATTAAGGGACTGCAAGTTCAAAGTATCACTGCGATATAAAAATATCATAAAATTCTTTAATGTATTTATTAATAAATTTTACTCGATGTTAAAAAATAATGTGTGTACACCGAATGTTTTAATCAATAATTATATACAATATTCATAGATTTTTGTTTGCATTTTATGCATAAACACTTTTGTTATTTAAATTATTTAACCGTTATGTATCTCGTTAAAAAGAAAGTAAAATTGAACAAAACAAAGAAATCGGTTATTTTTGTTTATTTATTATTGTATAGTAAGAGATATTTTAAACGAGAATTTAAAGTAAACAAGCTTCTTTAATTGCCTCGCAACGTCTGTATACTAACTAAAAAGTATAAAAGGAAAAAATATTTGGCACCATCATCGATATTGGATACCATACAAGTAATTCAAGACAGTGCGGTTTCACTCGATCTCTTCGATAAAGAGTAGCCCTTAACCTAACTCAAACTCTGGTATCGAATAGTGATTGTCACGTATGTTTTCTCGACAGCTTAAGTTATCGACGTAGTCGAATACTCGTACTATCGTTTTAACGAAAAGGAAACTTCATAATTTGAAATTAATATTAATAAACTTTCAATAAACCGTACGTAAAATGAGTCAAATGCAGATATCGTTAGTATAATTTCTAGAACGTCTATACAATCTGCACATGTTGCGCCATTTATTGCTTTATTACTTTTTGATTCTGTACGTGCCCGTCGAACTCATCATCTCGGTTTACCGTAACTACAGAAATTCCCGAGGAATTTCCTAATCATTTTGTTTTGCAATGTAGAACGGGCTTACTAAAATTTTCTCAATCATCAGGTGAGAGAGAAAGAGAGAGATTTTTTTGCACATGTCACATGTCATTGTCTTTTAAGAAACACATTGGATCACACTTACATATATTTGCACCACTGATAAGCCGGAGAAAATTCATATCCTTTTCTGGTCTGTGTGTAGTTACGCACATCTACATATACGTACACGCACACATCGCAGACTGGAATATTCCCACACTATCAACATATATTTTTTATATAATAACCCAACAACTTATATCCCAGAAGAAAATTCAAAGGCGTTTTTATGCCTGAAGGCTTTTACCCAGAATAAGTTAATAAATTATACAGTTTGCGGCTAAAATTGATTCATTTATTTATCACCCTCCTGACTCCTTACCAATACAAAATAATTGATAATAGAATCGTGAAACTTACAAAAAAAATATACCGACCACGGAACTTCTCGTCTATAAAGGCAAACAATAAAGAAAAAATGTCAACAAGGGTAAATAATTATTTAATTAATAAAGAGGAAAGGCATCGAAAATCAGAAGCATCGTACGATGTTCAATATAAGATACAGATACTTCGCTATACCCGTAATAACTAATTCTATAGCACAGTGTCTACATAATAATGTAGATTTTAAGCCCATTCGATGATACATGAAACTAGTTAAATGTTGTTATTCTCGGAAGTTAATCCTCGAGCGTAGTAATCCTACAGTGCAGAAAGGGCACGTATCTCTCAATAATACCTTCTACGTCGATGCTTGAAGCGAAACTAACTTTATATTAAGTGCGTTCTAGTGTACCTGGCATAAATTTCACATTGATCAGTGTGAGAGATCGTCTGCTTTTCGAGATACAGCAATTAGGAGGCATAAGAATGCACGGTTGTTCTCAAAATTTGTTACTTTACCTTTAACGAATGAATGTCGTAACCCATACTCATATTCCCTGTTGGCTAAATCTATGTAAATAATTGTCGTGAAAATAAAAATTTAATGATTCACAAAGCTAATTAATGTTGAGTTAATTATCATCTGGCAAGTCATATGTATTTATACTGTAAATATTTCTGTTTGCCAATTTAAACATTAATTTAAAAGCATAATTAAATGTAGTATTTATATATTAAACTCTATGAATATTAGCGTGTATTTGAATTATTTAACAATGTTTGCTTAAGCATCAGTTAATCATTGTTATAAGCTTCAACGTTATCTAATTCTGTTTTTGACAGAATGTCTATGTTATGCTCACTTGGTATTCAATTCAAATCACGTTTATATAGAGAATAATAGTTAATTTTTTAAAGTTTTGACTTTTCATTGTTACTTATTGCCGATAAACAACAAAGTTTATTTAATCTGGCTAATTGAAAGGAACTATTACAGAGATTTTTATCACATCTTCTCTCCAAGGAATATTTTTATCTTTTACCCTTAGGCGCAAAGGTATCTAGGAGTAACATAGAGTAATTTGGCAGATAAAGGACGAGGGTCTACAAAATCAGATTCCAACCCATCAAAGTAATGATTTTACCAATAGACTTATTATCAAAATGGTTTTAGAAACAAACTTTTGTTCAACCTACACAAAGTAAAGATTGTTCAACTTAAATTATACAAATCACCTTTTCTTTTTATAATACCGTTATTTCTTTTTTGGATCTTATATTTCTGAAATAATCGTTAAAAAGCAAAATATATATCCCCCGCGAAGTCAAAGAAAACAACTTTATCTCCTTTTTTTAAAAAAATGTAAATTAACTCAATTTCATGCGCAACAAAAGAATTTACTTTTTTTTTTAACAAAAGAAGTCACGACGTTATAAAGAATAGATTTCTCTTATACTCATTGTAACTTTATAACTGAATTAAAATGTGGCTAACTTTTCTTCTTCAAAATTGTTCGACTAGAACAAAAAGAATTCAAATATATTAAAAACCTGTTTAACAATAATGATAAAGTACGTACCTAAAATTAAAATTAAAAAGCTCTATGTGAATTACTACATTTATAAGTGTATAATAGAAAATAAATTCCGAGTATCCGACGTATAGGCAAACGTACGAAACAGTTAAAGTGTAGCATCATCTCTAAAACACTTCATAATTTATAGAATGAATAGAGTTGAATTCCACATTCAGACATTATGGATCATCCTCCTTTCCGTAGAGCTTATGTAAACAGTCGCGTATACAAGTATAACCTACAAGAGTACATAAAAGCCTATTCACATGTGGTCTCATAAAAAGGATTAACAACACTAAGCTAATACTGCAAGCTGGGTCAGCCTTTGCAGATTGTTTAATATGTAAATTCGGATTTTAATATAGTACTACAAGTATTAATAAAAAAAAGTTATTTTATTGTCCCTTCGAAGACACATGTCATTTTCAATGAGTACAAGTGATTTAATCGTACGATATAAAAAATAAATTGATTAATCAAATGTATTTTTTAATGCTCAATGACTGACAAGTGATAATTTCTATTTGACTCGTAAACTAAATAGCAATCGATCCATCGCTAAGGAATAATATTTTTTAAATTTCATAAAAATACATCTAATTCAAAATGACATGTAATCATTATTGATTTACTACATTACTATGTAACCTAGAATGTAACAATTTTTCACAGAAACTGATATCATTAAACATAACGCTATACTTATTACGATAAAACAAATCATAAGAGTGTCTTTTATAAGAATGTCAAACATTGTAACCATTTTTCCTTAGCAGAAATCAATCAAGTGTATTAAGCCACATAATAGACCAATACATCATTGATATTTATATCGACAAATATATCGATTTCCAATATATCACTCAAAACTATGAATAATATAAAAAAACACGAGTGAGTATGTAACGTTACCGATCCGTGTGCAAATTTCTGTAAGAGCAGCATCGACTTTTCTATAAGTTTATGTGTATATACATATATATTTATAGAGAGAGAGTGAGAGAGAGGGAGAGAGAGTACGAGCAATGCCACTTCCAGACGAACCTCGGCTAGTCTTGAACCTGTGAAAGTCAAAACGTCGGGTTCGCCCGAAGGCTAGAGTCGTAGGATTAGAGGGTACCGGAAAAGCTGGACGTAGCCCTCGTTACGTTTGGCTCCTCCCTTACGTGTCTGCGATATGTGTACGTGTGTACCTACACGCACGCACACAGGCACACATATCTGTTATATAAGCTGCTCGTGACGTACCTCAAAGCTTCCGTGTAGAATTGTGCGTGAGGAGGCTTTTTTACCTAAAAGTCAAACGTCACGAAAAGAAGGCTGCCTTCAAAAGTTGTCGTGATTACACGCTCAACTCTTGGGTGGTTATAGGGAGGTGTCTACCGAGGGTTTGAGCGTTTTTACGTTCAACTCGTTGGATGAAGGTACAAAGAGGAAAAGTTAGGCGGGGATAAGGAGCACGAAGTTTGATGTACGCCCTATTCCGACGTAATTCTTGGGAAAATATTGAGGAATTTTGGTGATTTATTTGCCTCCTTGTGTGAAAGATTTTCAAATTTCTTTCATTTCTTTTTCCATGAACCATTTGTATTTTGGCATGTGAAATATACTTATGATACATCATTGTCATTTCGCAGTATTAAAACCAATTGTTGAAATACTTATCTTATTAATCAATAGATTTTTTAACGCTGGATCGTAATTTTTTCTTCTTTTTGACTCGTGAGTTCATATCAAATTTTATTTTACCCTAATTAAAAAACTTTCAGTAAATGTAATGGAAACGAGACAGCTCTCTTTGATCTTTATATACATGTGTATTATAGGGATTCACTTTTCCATATATTACTGTACGTTATTGCTACTTTCAAGGAGAATGTCAATTGTGAATAGTCAAACTTCTTTGAAACAGTACCCATTCACTTTTGATCATTACAACTCGAGCATAGAAATTTCATTTTGATCTCAGTAAAAAAGAGATTCCAATCTGAACTTTGAATTAAAACTATTATGAATCTATCAGTAAAATCTTGCGAACTTAGGCAAGGCATTACAGTACAAGGTAATCCCAAGAAACTGACCAAAATCACGACTTTTCACTCGAAAGGCTAGCTAATTAAACGCAAATCCTGTGACTGTAAGACACGGCACCGCCGTCAAACACTACGAAATAACAAGGCACGACAGTAGCGCGTCGTAGTAACCGAAGCCAAAAGCCGCTCCTTGATACAGACTCGGTACGGCGTGCAAATCTTCCTCCCTTACCTCCCTTTCTCCCCGTAATATAAAGGCCCCGAGATGCAAGATATATGTATGTATATATACATATACATATACGTACACACAGGAGGTAGAAATCGGTGCGCACGCCCTTGTGACTGTCGTCTCGTGAATTCTGGGGGCAAAATTAGTAGGACCCGATGGTATACTCGACGAAGTGCCGCCCGTTATACGCTCCATGCGCGTATAAACGCGTGTATACACGAAAATATCCCGCGGTTTTGTTCGTCTTGCCAATTACGCTACTCGCGGTCTTTGTCGTACTAGTGGCCGATTAATCATGCTCTTTCGCTCCCATATACTTCCTTTGGATTATTTTAAGCGGGATGTGTTATCTACCACTTTTATATATGCTATTGGAAAATTGATATGTATAATTTTTAAATCAAATAATATTCTATTTTTTAATTTTTTAACATTTTGAAACTACAAATTTAATTATTTTACCCATTAAAGTAGTTGCAATTATTAAAATACTGATATATAAAACGTTTTATTCGTATATTACTAATCATGTATTATCTTAAGATTTTGATGATCGTATATATTTTAAACAATGCATCACCATAATGCAGTATTTTATATATAAACTACGAATTTACGAATTTTATTTTACCATATTATATGTCAAAAACAAATTTTTGAAGTGGCTTGAATTTTAGTTTTACATTGTAAAACCAACGCAATATTCTCCTCCTGTCAAGTCCCTGGGAAATCAATAAGAATTACTCTGTACAATTTTAATAAAAATTCAGTTCAAGCGGTATTTTTTAACAATAAAACGTATTATTTTAAAAGAAACGTTCATAAACTTAAGGTAACCTGTCTTTATATTTTATAATAAAAGCATTTGAGTACTTTTAATTATTACTGGTTTATATATATATATGTTTTATAGTTTTTAAATTTAATTTTCGATGTAAAAGAATGTATAGGAATTTATATGTATATTTTAATGCTTGTTCTTAGATTTAAATATAAATTTTGTACTTGAAGAATTGTGAAATTTTATACTAACTTGACAAATATCAAGCTTAAACAGAATTCCGATGTAGTATGTAAACTATAACATTTGCATTATAAGCATACGAATTTTAAAATTTTTTTGCAAAAAATTTTATATAAATTATTTATTAAAATATCAAAGTAATTGCAAATTCTGATATTTCAAAATATATGTCCATTGTAAAATGTTAATATTATAATATTATTTAATAAAAATAAACGTTATTGTATTTGATATTGTTCGAGCAAATATTTAAAAGATTTTTATGATAAAGATATTAAGGTTAATTCGTATCGTTAACAATTAATTTCATAAAAACGCAAGCCGAATAACCTACACTGCATTATTTTTGTAAATTACATTATTTTTGTTCAATACAAATATTAACATTCAATGGTAATAATTAAAATTTTCGTTTAATTTCGATCCTTTCCATTAACACTGAGTATATATTTATTTAATTATGCTTATTTACCAACATGAATTAATTTAAAAAATTGAAAATACGTTAAACAAATACAAATTTTTTTTTATAGTATTGTATTATTATAAAGTTTCTTTACAAGTGATACATTATTAATGAAAAATATGGTTAAACAATTTGCTTTTTCAATAATAAAATTGTTGACTAACTTCTACTAATGTTTCAGTAATTAACTGAACGGTTATTGACAAATTCAAATTAATTATAAACTTTAAACAGATGTAACACGTAAAGTTAAAACTAATTTATTACATGTACAGTTTCATATTTTACTATGTTTTCCATTATAGAACTTAGAAGTGTACCTAATTATAAAATAAAATTCAATATATGCATGATTAATATATATTTCGTTGACTTTATAAGTAACTGTTGAAAGTTTTGCTAGAATTTTATAAAATATATTTCTAACTCATTTAAATTAATTGAATAATATATTTAAGAATGTATCATACAGATAACGATATACTACTACATTTCTGTTGGACGGTATACGGTGTCGGGTTACGTTTAAATTTCGCAATGCGCCTAATTTGTAACCATAACAAAGCGGAATGACTGCGGGCATGCGCAAAGAATTTGCACAACTGCGGACAGTTTAGATAAGTGGAAATGTTCCGGCACGACACAGAGATGTTAGACACTTTTCGCAAAAGAGTTAATTACACTCTCACGTACGAGTTGGAACGTCACCAAAATTTTTCGGTACAACTAAAACATTTTTTGTTCCATTAAGCTAAAAAATTTGGTGTAAAAAAGATACCAATATAAATTTCATTAAAAGCATTAGTATAAATTTACGTATCAAATATAAAAAGAATAATCTTGCTATTATCAGTGCTGATTGTAAATTTTCTACAGAATTTATCAGAATGTAATATCACACAGAAAATTTAATAACATACGAAATATAAATCGGAATAGATTCAATTTGTAATCTAAAACTTATTCGATTTGTAGTTTTCATTTCTTGAAGGTACAACTAACAATAAGCTAATTGTAACAAATTGAATTTCCCGGAACAAAATTTTACTATTCAAACAAGATTAACCTCATTTTATTTTATATAAACCTTAGTAGAAATGGAAACGATTCTTAAAGTAGAAACTAGGCATTTCTAAAATATGGATAGAAAATGGATAGTTATGAACTATAACATGGCTATTCCTAATCTCAAACGATTTAAAATTGCCATATTTCTAGTAGGGAAAATAAATAATTTATTAGTAACAATTAGATATTATGTATAAATAAAAATAAATATTTTGTGGATTTAAAAATTGTATATAATAAATTAGACAATCCATCAACCTAATATTAAAAAAGAAAAAGCTCCAAAACCAAACGATTAATCCCATTAATCTTACACCAGCAATCATCCGTAACGAATCCAACAAATCCAGCAAAAACCATACTGCAACACCTTACAAAAAAAAGAATCTCGAATCGACTTCACCGTACACCCCGACAGAATCAGACTGCTCAACCTGTAAAACTAAATCGGAAAAGTAATTAAGAGCGGAAGCTCAGCGAATCCGTCGAGGGTAATTTCCCTCAGGTGCGAACTCGCGAAAAGCGATCCCGAAAACGTAGGGCCTTCGTATGCGGCACACGTGGCTGACCGCGAGAGGAACGTCGAAAGTCTACGAAACGACGCTCGGATATAAAGTAGCAACGAGAGGACACCTTGGGACCGCTTAGGAGCTCGTCCTCCCCTTGTCCACGAGTCTCGTTGCCTTTTACGGCTGGCCGCTTCTTTGTTTCTTTTTCTTATTTTCTTTATTTTCTCTTTTCTTTCTCGGTTTCTCTCTCTTTCTCTCTCTCTCTCTCTATCTACTATTCCAAGGTTTTATATACCGTCCGTTGTCTTTTATATGCCATAGTATGTGTGTGGTACCCTCGTGAAATTATTATGTATGACTGCGGATGCCTTTGAATTAAAGGGCTTAAGGGAGGTCAGTTTTAATGCACATACTCCCTTTGTTTCAATTTTACCTACCACATGCGTGAATCTCACTTTCTTCAGACGTCTACGTGTCTACGTAAAGAGCATTCGGTACCAAGTGTTATTAAGCTAATTGTTTTAATCCTTCTTTTTTGCGCACTAGTTCATTTTTGACAGACACAACTAAGAAATATTTAAGAGTATTTGATGTTTTAAAATCGCAACATTTTTTTGTTTAATTTAAGGATTCACTCTTTTTTTTCCTTCTTGCTAATTCCAATTTTAAAGGTCTTGCATTTATTATCAAAGGATCAAATTAACCTAATTACAAGGACGAGTACAAATTGATCGACAACGTCGAAATATCCAAAACGTATCGAATTGCGCATAATTAAGCCTCCACTAAATCCGGCATTGTCGCGAGTTTTGTTTACAAAATAGAGTCGCGCACGCTCGCGTTTAGCGGGTCGCATCAATTATGCACGGAGCAAAAATGGCGATGTGCCTCACCGATCAAAATTAATGCTCTGGCGAACGTGACGCGACGCCGCGCCCTGCCACCGCGAATTATTTACGAGCTGGAATATTAAGGAAATATGAACTTGGCCAAAGTCGATCCAGCCTTCGCTCAGGAATCTTTTACGCTCGTGCTCTTGATGCTTCGATCGTATATACGTTCGAAGTGTGCTTCCAACGAAATGTTACACTTCCTTTTTTTCTAAACGCAATTTTTTCTTAAACTTCGCTTCGTTCTCTCCGTGGTCCTATTGTTTACAGTATAATAGCATCCTTGTAAGATTTCATCGTCTATAATTAATTTTATCATAACCCAAGTAATTGTATGAAAAAATTATCGGTCTTTCATTATATTCTTTAAGAATTTTAAGATAAAAGCAGTTATAAAATATATATATAATTACTCATCATTATCTCTCTGTTTTCGAGGCAAAAAAAAGAATTTTAAATTTTAACAAATTTCTTACTCTTTCAAGAAGCTACACGACAAGTATTTGCTCTCAACGCAAACATTTTCGTAACATATTCTATAATTATTTGAGCTTATCTTGGGACTTTGAAAGTACCAAGACTATAAATTAATATCAAGTCAAATATTATCCCAACTCGGTTTAGAAAGAAAACCTTTATACGTATCCCTTTCATTCTCCCTTACAGTCATTCTTTATCTGTACACGTTCATTTTTTTTCTTCTCTCCCTCCTTTCCGCTTGGTCCCTTCCTTCCTAGATCCCCACTGCTATATCCCACTGGTTTATTTTCCTCGAGCCAGCTTCTGAATAATCACCGGATCGTTATTGAGTTATGAAAAAGGTATACCCATATACTTTTTGAAATTTCTTATCCCAACCAATAGCAAAATAAAGTTTATGCGTTTATTTTCGAGTCGTTCGTTCTATCTAACTAATGTTCTACTGCTTCTCGTACATACACCTAAAAATACGATTTTTCGAGATTCAAATGTCAAAAGGGTGTGGAGGGGACTGTGTTGGACAAAACGCGGATGTCTCGAGATTCTCGGAAGCTCGCCAGAGAGATTTCTGATATCATCGATATTCCGAATCCATTCAATCCATATATCCGATGTTGCACGACAACACAAAGGGCTTGAATCTAGGATTCTTGAAAGTTGAGAAGAAGACAACCGAAGGGGAACGAGAACGCCCACGGGTATGGGTGAAATGCTACCTTGAAAACTGGAACTCGCGAGACAATCTCGTATTGACAAAAATTCTAGTTTAAAATTTTTTTTAAGCAAAGATTCTATTTTTTTTTTTAAACAAAATTCGAGAATATGAATATATTGTACATTTTGTAATGGTAAACTATATGGTTATGTATAAAAGAAATATTTTATTCGCCCATGTTTTTTAAAGTTTAGTGAAGTAGGTTTATATAGAAAATAAAATAATATAATTTTGAAGTAATGTAATTTTCATTCCAATTGTAATCAGGCAATAGTTTTAGATTTGTAGCCATTTTTATAAAAGTACATTATTAAATATTTCTATGTATACAACGTTTAATAATATTTATAGACACATGAATTTAAAATTGAATGTCAAAACAAAAAACACTTGTATTTGATTACTGAATATGATTCTATAAAACGCGAAAAGGACTATGGCAATTCAATTCTAATGTATGCATTTTGCTTCATTGTCTTAATAATTAAATATTGTAAAAAAAACGAAATTATCTTTAAATTTGTTTTGTCTTTTTGTTCCTTTTTTTTAATTTCTACCGATTTTTCTTTTATGAATTTACGTAAATTACGCAGCATAATGCAGGTATCTAAATGGAAAATTTTTTCGAGTTTACTTTTTTTAAACTCATAAAGAAAAAGCAATTTAAATTGCATTACTTACTTTTTAAAGTAAATTTATGTTATTCCTGATATATAAAAGTTACGTGTAATCAACTTACGTATTATAAGATGATAATTTCTGTAAACTCACCTGAAACATAGAAATGAATACAGCATTAATCTTCAAAAATGTCAGGCGATAAAAATAGTTGGTTATAAATAATTTCATTAATAACTAAACATTAAAAATAGGCGAAATAAATCAGTCGATTAATAATATTTTAAAGTTCTTGTTTGTTTAAAATCTTAAAGATATCGGTATCAAAAATATAAACTATAAAAAATGTCTATAAAATTATTATTTGATAAACATTATATGAAATAAGGAAAAATATGTAACGTAAAGCCTCTCCCTATCCAAGTACAGCAGTCTCCCTGAACGCTAGTTAATTTCACTTAACGTGAGATTATCGATCAACCACTACACCGTGGCTTAAGTACATCGACCTGCTCTCTCCCGAACGCGTAAAGTAACCAAAATTGTGAAGCCTTTAAATACCATGGAAATACCTTTAAACAAGATTCCCATTATTTAGCGAACAAGTACAATATCCATAAATATTAGTTAATACCGTATACGCGACAAAGTATTTACAGCCTGGAAAACCAAACGAAAAGACTGACAATCAGTATTAACGTGTCACGTACTGGACTAGAATACCATGCGCGTGTGCGTGTGTATATGTATGTGGATGATACGGCTCGAAAAAAACAGAGAGTAGAAATAAACCTCGGAAAACATATAGAAGAACGAGATGCAGTGATTTCCAAGAGATCATAGGGTATAAGAGAAACGCGCTAGTGCGATCGTATAAAAAGATGGAAAATTTAAATATTATTCCGCGAATAAGCACGAAGAACATGGAATTTCTGCGCCGAATTCCCTAGGCGGAATTCTCCATTCCGAGGAAAAACGAGCAAATATGTAAATATAGAGTAAAAGAGAAAGAGAGAGTGAGATATCTCTCTTGAGAAAAAGCCGTGTGTGAAACGATGTCGAAAGAGAGTCCAAGCTTTACGCGAAGGAAACGGTATATAGAATCTTGGACGCGTGCACGCGAACGAATAAGACGTATACGCGTATTATACATATACATGTATATAACTCACCCTTTATCCTCCCCCTTTTCAACGAGATTAAAGGATACTCGTAGAAAAATTCGTAGATGGTGCTTCTATCAGGCAAAAGGCTGGAGAAACTATAAGTGAAAATATTTCGCGAAGAAAGGATAAAGCTCTTGTGCAACTTTAGTCTGTGCGAATAGAACCGTAGAATGGAAAAGAATTACAAAGTCAAAAAGTTATGGGGGAGTGAGCGCGATAAGAATTTGAAGACTGAAGAAAAAAATGCATGGGATGCGTAAAGTAACGAAAAAAAAAATTTTCGAGAGTCAACAAACGAAGGAAAGGGAGAAAATGGAAAATGGAAATATAAAAAAAGAAAGATATATAGTCCGCGAGAAGTAGGAAACGAAAAAGAGAAGAAGAAAAATGAAACGTGCAATTGAGGGGTCTCTTTGTGCACAAGTTTGCAATCGGGTTTACTAAATGTTTTCTATGCTCGAACCCCTGCAAAATTCAAAGTCAATTTTTATGGACGCTAAGCGGATTCCTCTTGGAAAAGTATTAATGTAATATTTCGTTGTAGAACGTTTTAACCAAGTTAGTTTCATTGCTTTTATTCCTTTTATTGAAGCAAGAAAATAAATGCCTAATCGAAACAGTAGGGCTATTCTTTTGGATAATTTTTATGTAAGTCTTTACGTATTTATCAAGCATTTATACAGCATTATTTAGAAATTAAAAATAATTTTAAAAATGACTGAACTTAAATAGATAGTTAGTACGACAAACCCATAATATATATTCGCATATGATTTACAGAAATGCAGTGAAGAAAGTATTATGATTTTTTGTAAATAAAAAGATCAAAAAGAAATTAGAAGTACGTTAACAATTCAGCAAGCAATAATTAATTTTTAAAATATCAAAGATTTACACATACGTTCATTTATACAATTGTATAAAATCTTTATTATAAATCCTTTACGATTGTTTAACACAATGCAACTTTTATAGATTCTATACAATTTTTACAACCCCTATACAATTTAGCTTTAGAATAATATTTTACAATAAAACGCGTATAAATTCAACCATTCTATACCTTAAAAGTCATTGCCACTCCAACAATAAAAATTCTTGGATGAAAAAAATATATATATACAAATAAAAGTGAAACAAAAAAATAGTTGAAAAATGGCTCGGAAAAAGGAAAATATCCAGAACACGCATACATGAGCCTGCGCCAAAAGTTAAGAGCGCGCAAGGCGCCGAAAAAAGTAAAGAGCGAAAGTTGATAGTGAGGGGGAAAAAAAGAAGGGCCAAGAGAAGAAGAAAAGAAAAAAAATAGAAAACGAAATCCCGCGAAGCAAGAGTTACAGAGTACTCAAGAAAATACGAGGTAGAAAAGAAGAGAGACAGAGGAAGTTTGCGAAGTGAATCCCGGATCGAGAGGTTGTCGTCGAGTGGCGGCGCACGCATCGCTTCTAGAATGCATTAGTGTCACTTGAACCACGCGCGATGTGTATAGCGTATACATACACACACACACACACATATATAGATATATATATGCCTACGTATGTATGTATGGGAAGCCGAATATGTCGCTTTGGCTTCTCAGCTTCTTTTCCTTACATGTATGTATCCTCATCGTTTTTCTTCCTTTTATTTTTCATCTTCCTTTCTCTCCGACTCTCTTTCTCTTTCTCTTTCTCTTTACATGTACATAGGAGGAGCAAAGGACAGGGATCTTATGTGACTCTTGAGCCGTAAAAAAATCATCGTTCTCCCCCAGTTTTATTGTCTTTTATTTCCTGATTTTTCACCGCCCTTCTTCTCCAGCTTTTATGTTTTCCTTTAGAATCTCTCGCGTGGGTTCTATCTATTTTTTTACTGTTGGATGGGTTTATTCAGCTCTGCATAGAATGGAGCTGTTGTATTATCAATTGACGGGCATATGCATGAATCGAATGTAAATTCTTAAGCAGATGCGTTTATGGATGTTTTACTGCATGTTTGTTTTACATCGTCACGCGAACTATATACATTTATCTATCATACATGTTGAATTTACTCAAGGGTTCTTTTTTGAAGACCGTGAATATATTTTTGGCAGTTTGACTTTCTCTTCTTTGATTGCCGCGTATTGTATACATGAATATAAACCATTTTTCTCTTTATTTAGATATTCACGTTTGCATATAACAAAGAAAAATATCTGTAACGAATATCAATTATTTGCAATGTGATTGATATCGAATAATTAAAATATACCCCATTTATTCTGAAATATACATTTTTACCACAGGGAAATAAAAAAAGATACGTCTTAATAGATGCGACCACAAGGGACAACCGCATATTTTTAGGGCCGATTGTACCGGAAAGGAAAATTCATCTTCTTTCTTCGTACCACGTGCTGGGCATGTCGGAGTAGCTGTCCCATAGCTTACAGGCCAATTGGAGTAATAGCAACAATGCGAATTTTTTTATCAAGGTTTAGTAAATGCAGGTAATAAATAAAAATACGACACCTCAAACTCATATCTTTCAGCTTTTTTATGATTATCGAATATACGTATTTTATTGATTTTATTTTTTATGTGTTTATTATACGTTTTCTAAAAAAAACATGGATATAATTTAGAAAAATACATTGTAATCGTGAAAGTCATAAAATATCATTCTTTATACAATGTTTAATGCCAATCTAATAAAAGAATAATATGAGAAATGAAATATAAAGGATATACTGAAAAATTCGTAGCACTAATATAAAATGACAATTGAATTTTCCAATACGATATCTCGCAGGAACCTCGAAGAAATTATACAACTGTCTCTATCGGATTGGAACTTTGGGAGGGGAAAAGGGAGTGAAATCCATCGCGAGCGTTTACACACGCTGCCGACATCGGCCGCAGGGTAGTAGTGCCTTAGCCAACTTCGATCGCTTTTAGACGGAAAGCCACTTGAAACTTACGATTGCGCTTTACTACAGGAGTTCTCCTACGAGAAATGAGACTAGTCACGTTTTGAACGCATCTTGACTATGACAGACACGTTCCTGAAAAATTGCATTCGTTCGAGTTCAATCGGTTTTTTATGTTACGGCAAATGGAATACATAACGCCTGATAAATAATGAAATTGTGCAACCCTGCAAATCGAACTCCATTTACATGATTTAGTTTCTTTATTTCGTCTTTGACATTTTACACAATCGACGCTCAACCGGTTTTGTAACTTAAACGAGGTATGAAATTCAGATTCACAATTCATTTTTTTATATATTTATATTATTTTTTTTATATTTTAATTAATATAGCAAAATATAGCATTTATATGCAATAAATTTCTGCTGAATTTTTCACGTCTTTTGCATCACCGGTTTACGTATTAATAATAATAATGCAATCATTCGAAAATTTGAATTTCTCACGATTGCTTCAATATTTACACACGTTTATTAATCCTTAAGTTTAACAAAGAATGTTTAAATTAAAATTTTAATTGAATACAAAAAATTTAATTACTTTCATATGCAACAATAGTTAATTTTCAATTTTCAAACCGATAATATTTATGTAATTACTAACACCTGTTAAAATTTAAATTAATACATTACAAAATAAGATATTACTTAGCGTTATAGCGGTTATAAACGAAAACCAACATTGAAAAGTGAGCAAAAAATGAATTTTCTGTAAAGAAATTGTACGACGCTTTTAATTAAAAACAATATTTCCTCACTTCTTAAAGTAATCTACATTAAATTAGTAATTTGAAAATGTATTAATTCGCATCTTATAGATGATTATATGACTTTAGCCTACAATTAAATGCAACGAATTATTCCCAAAAATCTTTATCTCTATCTCAATAAAATTTTCGTACAAATAAATAAATGGCATTTCAACAATAATAGATTAAACTCATTGTCATGTCCTTCATCAAAATATACAAAAACGCGTACAATAAAATAAGTACCAAGCAGTCAGGCGATTTTCCACTTTTCTTATGCAAGCTTCTTCCATCCTGTAAAACTTGCCGAAAATATCGTTAAAATACATCTTGTGCATCTGTCGAGTTCACTCGATCAAATCACACTTTTACCGCGTACGTTAAAAAAATCGAATCGAAGCTGTAGACCAAAAAATGTCGTATAGCACTCGAACTACGTGACTGTGTACGTATATATGTGTGTGTATCACCATCCATTTGACTCGTAGATAGAGACGTAAAATCGTCTCAGCATCCTGTCCACACGTCTACCATGTAAAATGTACTATCGATCGAATATGAAAATGTTGGTCGTATATCTATATAACAGACGCGCATTACAGAAGGCGAGACGAAATTTCAAAAGTGAAGGTGAAAGTATACGGGGAACGATCCTCGTTAGAGGAGAACGTTGGTAATCCTAATCCAGGCTCGGATTTCTTGGTACGTGGAAGGAGGATCGAAGAATCCTGACAAAGTCACTGCGCGTCGACGGCGAAGTTGACGTTGTGGCGGATCTTCATAAATCGCCCTGGTCTTTCTTTGCCTTGGTTTCCTTGTATCCTACGCTTTTTCTGAAGGGTCTTCATCCCTCCTGTCTGTACATTTGATTTTTGTCCATTATGCCTCTAAGTCCATTTTTATCACGTTGATTTATGCTGTTATATACTTTCAAGGATATACTTTTTAATTGCATCGTTATTTTTTATTGTGCAATATACGTTTTAATGGAACCAAAAATTGAATTTAAATATAAATAGAAATTTATGATATCTACTAAAACAAAGTAGTTTAATATTTTTATTTGCAAGCATTTGTTGTTGAAAATTTTTAAATTTATTTAATTTTTTACTTTTCACAATTAAAATAATATATATATATATATATACATGTACTAGTATAATTGGAAATATCTATGCACTATGAATACGTTATTGAGAGGTTCCTCGAAAATTGCAACTTTTCAATTATTATCAAATTTCAAAGTATACCGCATAAAAGAAAAAAGAACTTTAAAAACCGTACTTTCCCCAATTTCTAACCGAAAACCCTCATGAAAATGTACCATCCTCCCCGCAGATAAAAAAAAGAATCGCACTTGAGAATCTCAATCCATTCTACCCTCTCTCTCTCTCTCTCTCTCACTCTTTCTTTCTTTGAATGGGATAGCGCGACGATCTTTCGAATCGTCTGGTGAAGTCGAGCGTCCAATTTCGAACGGTCGGATACTTCGACAATGACTTTCCGCGAGTAAAAAAGCGCGCATGGATGAATGACAAGAGGAGCGTGAGAAAAAGCGAGGAGACAGATGCCCGAGAAAAGAAGACGTCGTCGTTGGCATTGTCATTCGAAAGGAGTTGGAGGATGGAAGGAGGAGAACAAGAAGAAAAGATTGCGGCACGACGATGAATGCAAGAGGATAGCCGTATAGCGTAGCAAAAAACATTAATAAGGATTAATCGATGAGTTGAACACCAATTCGGTGGTCTTGGTTGAAATGGGCTTTATAATTAGTTGGAATGATTCATAAACAATATTTATTGAACTTATAAGTATGAGTTCTTTTATCTTTCTAATTGGTAGGTATACATTACAATTTCACGATTTATATTAAAAATATATTAAATCAATATTAATTTTCACAAAAATTCGTAAAGAAATGAATTACTTTAATTATATATTAATTTTATTATTGAATAGAAACTATTTTAGTTGACAGAAATGTCAATAATCTATGAAATTTAATGTTCAAACATTCATTTATACATCCAAACATACAATTATAAAAAAAAAAGTATAGAAAATAATAATGTTAATAAAGTTTAAGTTTGATGCGTTAGCAAAATAAAATATTTAAATGCGAAAGACGTGTATACCGTATTGAAAGATAATGTTACTTCAGTAGTACCGTGCTATATGCAGTCAGCCGTTTTATGAAAGAAAGTATTATAATCAGACATTCATTGTGAAATATTTAAATACGCACAGAAAAGAAAGTTGCTTAATCTAAGTATTATATTTTTTATAAGACATAAGTAACGTGGATAGTTGAGTTAACCAACCTGATTCGTAGTAAGTTGATAATGTTTAGGATAACGAAATTATTTCCTGGGTCATTAAAAAAAAAACATAGTTACTGTAAGTATAATAAAGTTAGTTACATTGAGCTATCAAATGGTTACATCAATTGCTTTATTTTAGTCGGAACAGCTATTGATTTTTTTCTTACAATAATAATAAATAATTATATTACTTAACACAATAATAAGAAAAGTAATCATTCCAGTGTATCATATGGTGAAACAGATAATTATTGCTTCAATAGTTTTTAATTTACCATGATTACCGTTCTTTTAGTAATTGTAATCCCCAATACTTATGTTTTCATTACTTTCTAACGCCTGAAGCGATTGATTCGTTGAACTCAATAAATTTGTACCTGTTAGCAATTTTAGCGATTTGAAATAATAATCAAATAGTTATAGTAACCATTTTTAATACTTACAATAAATAAAACTGAATTAGCAGTTTTAACGATGTAAAATAGACATCCTAAATATACTAACCATTTTATTGGTTAAATTCAGTAATGATAGATTAGTTATTATAAATATTACAAAATCCTTGGCATAATCACTTCATTACAAAGTATATATTGATCGGTATTTTCGAGCTAAATTGCGGTACTCGATATTTTTTCAAATATTGCACAAAACCCTCTTTTTTAATACTTCTGGCCACATTTAAGACTTAGCGATATGCAAGTAAGTTGCTAAAAGAAGGGTTTTGTTTTGGTTAAAAAGTTTATACCTCGAACACATATATAAAATTGTATCTTTAAACAATAACTTCTCTCCTGACTTTTTTAGTAAATCTCTTGTAAAAAAAACTTCGAAGAGCCGTAGTCAATGACTCAGTTTGATTTCCATTTAGTGAAGATGTCAACGTCAAATTTATATACTATAAAACTAAAAATATTTTGTAAATATAATATAAAATCAATTAAAATACATTTTCTTCAGTGTATAAATATACGTGTATATAAGACCTTACAAGTTGGTTATATAATTTGTCTTCTGTTTTGCAAATGTGCATAAAAACTATTAAAATGTTCAACTGCATCCGTCGAAAATGTACATACACACACTTTTCGAAAATAATGAAAAGAAATAACCTTATTGACTCCGTTAGCTGACTTCTTGGTGATCGTAACAGTTTTGAGTACCGATATGGCTTGTCTGTAATGTACCGTCCGTGGCTCCTGTGTATTTTCAAATGAGAGCGCAAATTATTTACCTTAGATTTCAAAAAAGCGAGAGTAAAGCGAGCCTTACTATGAGCCAGCTATTTACTGCCCCGGTTGACGTCCCGTTACGCACCGTATTATGGGCCATTGGTGGTAACCATACGTGGGCCTTATGATCTAACACGGCTAGCTATTTTCCGATCGGGATATACTTTGTAATAAATACATGCATGGGCGATTTAGGGTCAAAATTAAAAAAAAATAATTATTTCACGTTGATAAATCCAACTATTTGTCTTACTTGTTGTAGCCTCTCGAAGTAACCACTTGTGTAGCCTAACTTTTTTCCGTGAGGAATCCCACAAAAGTATCGTTGAATAAAAATTAATGGACATGTATTACTAGTTAGAATTATTTCACTAAAATTTCAATGTACATAATTTTATAAATTCTTAAAATAAAGTTATTTGTAGTAATACAATTGTTTGTAAGTAGCAGAAAAGGTATTATTTATATTACTGCATTATTTTTCTAATAAAATTTGATATATATTTGATTTTCCAACGTATATCAAATGTACTCGTGGTAAGATCAATTAAAAACAATAGCGTCTTTTATTTGTTAAATTTTGAGATTGAATTTCTGTAAATTCAATTTAAATTATGAATTTTTAAAAAGTCTACATATTTATTTACAATAATATCGTTTGCATACCAATTAAACATTTACATAGATTTATTTATATTACTAAATTGAAATATAGTTTCTCCTCAATTAAGCGAAAAATTTCATTTTTTTAATAAATATTATATATATATATATATATATATATATTATATTATATAATAGAAGAGAATTATTATAAACGTTTAGGTTAAATAAAAATATTTAGTGTTTTTGTTTATTTCAGTTATCTATTGTTATATCTGCAGCTTCTTTATCTTGTTTTCAAAAAATTTCCGGAAACTTCACAAGCAGAAAACCGCCGGACTTTCATGAAACTTTTACAAATGTCTTCCTTATGTTCCAGTGGGTAACATAGCCTATATAGGTTTTGCGAAAAGTGTTTCACTTTGCCGCTAGGAAATTGAAAATAGTGAAAATGCGATATGAAAAATCACGAGAGCGTGTAAAACTTGAAAGCTGCTTTTCATTTTCGTATGTAATGACGTTTCGTATGTAGCTGTGCTTTTTTAAATGATATATCGATTTATAGAAGATATTAATAATTTCTAAATTATTATTGGCAATTCGACAAAGATATTTATTTTGCATAAAAAATAAATAAATTAAAAAATATTTATTTTATAGATATTGATTCTTCGGTAGCCTTAGAAAAAGAACAACCTAAAATTCAATAATAAATCGAAAAAATATCTCGAGCAAATAGACAAAACAACTTCTCAAGAAAAGCTCAAACAAAGAAAAAAAGTTTATTAAAACATCCTAACAAGCCTGACCCAGGTAATTTACTCTTTTTCCCGATATACAAAACAAGCTCGATGAATTTTCTCTACTCAGTTGAAAATCCGAAGGAAAACTGAGGGTAGGGAAAATGAAATTATTCAGGTAAACAAGACAGTTAAATAAAAGTGGATTCCCTGGGGTAGGTATGCTTGTACGTCGTCATCCCTCACAGAGCTTTCGCGGGAAATCAGCGATTCAATCAATTTCCCCTCGTATTACCCCTCCGGACGATATGCGCGTGGAAACGGGGCATTCGTCTTTCATTCTAACCAATCGGGAAACTCTCGCGTCAGTAATACAAGGCGCTAGATAGAAAGCTTTCTTTTGGGTTTCCTTCCGCTTCGCTTATACTATCATCTCTCTTTTTCTTACCTCACTCTCTCTCTCTCTCCCTTACTATGCCAGTCTGTCGTGTTTTACGTCGTTCGGTCCTGTGCGCAGCTAAGTCCTTTCTCTACGAAACGCATCCCTTTCGACTTCTTTTTCTTACGAGCTTCGCTCTTGCACATTTTACTCGCTGCACTTGTCGAATTTCGAGGAGAGATCTTCAGAAGAATGTTTTTCATTTTGTAGTACGGTTTAGTTTCAGTTTTAATGAAATATCTTCTTGTCGTTACGTTTGAAATATATGTGTGTGTGTGTATATATATATATATCATTTTTGTGGTAATTGTCAAAATTTGTGTAAAAAAAGTAGATGCACAAAAAACAGAATACGTTACATTTTAGTAAATATTTTATTTTAAAAGAACTTGCAAGAAATTAGTTTGTAAATAAAATAAATGTTAACCAGTGTACATTTAATTTTAGAAAAATATTATCTATGACTACAATAATTATGGTAATAAATAATAACTCTTTTTGAATAAATGTACAACGCTTTTATAAAAGTCTAAGTAAGCTAACAGGTGCAGCATAATGAAGTCTACTACATTGTAAATAACGAGCTTTCTTGTCATATATTATACATTTTTCTTGACATAAATTCATCAAGTTTAATCACATTTTTCTTCAGCCTTAATTTGCAAATGTACATTCATTTTTAAACTAGATAATGCATGCCGTGAATAATTTTAATACTTCTTTTATATTAAAAATGTATTGTGAAAAAATGCATTTTAGTACATGACAAAACAAGTACACTTTAAGTTCCGTGGAAAGAACCTTTACAGTATGTAAAAAAAATACTTATTTCATTTTTATTGCTAGTTTTAATGGATTAATTTAAAATTTGGAGAAAATACACGACACTTACTTATTTAATTTAAAATTTTTAAGTAAAATATTCGTTATTAAAATTGTACCTCATCCACCATTCTAAATAATGTATAATCAACTTTTATGCTACTACTGTAACTCACTACGTTTTTATTACATAAACCGTCCAATACACGATCCCAGTTACAATACTTACACCCTAATATCATTTAAACAAGAAAAAAGAAGAGATTACTCGTCTCAATAACCACGGGTTTTCTATTCATCATTTCCAACGCTATTTCTCAACGCACTTCCGTAACGGGGTTTTTCTCTGAAGCATTCATTCCTTCTAGCTCTTATTCCGTATACCCTGTTTCTCCTTTTTCTTTTCCTCTCCCTACCTTTGCCCACCCTCCCTCTCTGCCCCTTCCCACTCTCTCTGGTCGGTTTCCTTACGTAGGTACTATTACCATTTTTTCACGTTTCCCGTCTCTCGTCGGTTTCCGCGCACTTTTTTTGCCCCTTTCCCTCTCTTCAAGAAAGAGGTAAAAGATCGATCGGAGAAGGCACACACGTAGAAGGGGGGTCCGCCCGGAAACTCATTTTCCGCCCTGGCAACTCTTCGGAATCGGTGTAAAGTGCGAATGCGCGCGAGCGAAGAGAAGAATGCAACCGAGGAGAGCATTGCAAGGGGCCATCTACCCCCCGCCCGCCCCTCTCGAATGTAAATTACTTTCGACGAGAGTTTGGCAGGCTGACTCGATTTTTGCCAATTTTTTGTCGTGAACGCACGTGTTGAGCGGCAAAATCTTTTTATCTTTAGAAAATCAGTGTGTAAGTTCGTACGGAGAGATTAATTTTGATCGGTATAGTTGAATTTTTTGTTTGGAGTGTGTGTACAGGGAAGTTTGCTGTGTGGTCATATTCTGGATGAAGAAAGTTCTCGTGTAACTCGAATATATTTTCCAGACATTATTGTATACTGTGTGGTTTTCATGCGAAAAGTTTTGTGTAATTTAAATTTTATAATTTGAATATTAATGTACTTCTTTTGTTACACCTTTTTGTACAATTATTTGAGTGACGAGGTATGACATTTAAATAAAAATCAACATTATTATTTATTAGCCAAAAATAATTTCACGAGAGACAATCATTAATTTCATTTTACAAATAAAATTCGTTGGTTAACACAAGTTTGTCAAAATATTTAAACGTATTAAATGAAAATTAAAATGTATCGCTAGTATTTTACGTATCTCTCATATATTTAACATTATGCCACCTGGGTTGACGAGATAAAAACGTGAGACATTAATTACGCTGAAATAAAGTATGTGTTTTTAATATGCTGATGGAGTTTAATTAAATACTTTAACTTTATGCACAGTAGTATAAAAACAGATTTGAATAAACTATCGCGCAAGAATATATGTAATTTAATACCCTTTGAGAGAAAAGTAGATACATATATGTATTCATCTTAATTACTTATATAGCTGTTAATTATTTAACAAAAGCAAAAGCAAAATGTTTTTTTTATACATTTGATACAACATAAATAACTTGAATGAATGTTAATTATTTAGTGCAATAAATGTAACGATTGAAACCAAAATAATCTCTATCTAAATCATCACTTACTACAACTAGCGCGACATAAACTGGAAATCCATTCTCATCCTATCGAAAATCGATAAGTCTAAGGAAAAAAAAGAGTTCCATTGAAAAGTTAACAGATCTTCCGTCTACGTTACCCAACGTCGAGAAGTGAATGTCATCGTTCTCGTTTCATCAGATTCTCAAGACATTGAACAAACTTTTCATAAATACCGAAGTACACTGTCCTCGGCAATGCAAACGTCGCAAATTAATTAACCGATAGTCAACTTTTCTCGAGTAAATACAAAGATCGGATGGCGAAAAAAAATCATGAGGAAAAAAAAAAGAAAATGGTAATCGCGATTGTGCAATTAAGGTGAGAGGAGAAGAAAAGAACAAAAAAAAAAATAAAAAACGATGGGTACTCAGAGAAAGCGGGGGACATCGATTGGTATCGAATCGCATGACGGTGCGATCGCAATTAGATTCAGCCAGAGTCGACGGTTGAGTGAGAGGGAACTACAGGTGAGAAGATGAGAAGCGAAATCGATGGTAAAACAGACACTCCACCGTTCGAATCCGTGAATAAGTCTGAAAGATACAAAGACAGAGGAAAGAGAAAGAGGGAGAGAGAGTGAGAGACAGAAAAAGTATATAGAAAAAAACCAGCTAGTTGCCGGCACCTATCAAAGGCAAGGTCTTATAGGATTGATACACCTTTGAATTATTTACTAGGCAATTAGGAGCGTGTGAAAAACTTTTCAATTGGTCGTTGATAAATGGTGTAGCGAAATTCACGATGAAACTTTTTAAAGGCTTATTTTCTAACCTTTTGAGAAAACAGTTTACAAAACAATGATTACATACGATTAAAATAATAGTATAGATATTTTTAAAGAGAATTATAGTTTTTTCCTACAACAAGTATTTCTAAAAATAAACGGTAAAAATATTTACTGTTACGTTTGACTTAAAATCAATATAGTCATTATTACTTCAATAATATACGAGGATTGTGTTATTAAAGCCATTATTTTTTTAATGCAATATTCTATAGAATATTGACATTCATTACAGACTGAGGCAAAGACAAATAATGTGATTAATGACGTATGTCATATCAAAATTATCGGA
Organism: Theocolax elegans; assembly: GCA_026168455.1. Lineage (NCBI taxonomy): Eukaryota > Metazoa > Arthropoda > Insecta > Hymenoptera > Cerocephalidae > Theocolax > Theocolax elegans. The sequence goes on from CM047425.1 coordinate 97,320,814, forward strand.
TAGCACTGAATGTTTGAAAGTAAGGATCAACGAAACTGTACTTTTGACGAACAATGAAAGTTTCGAACTATTGATGTATTGACCCAGACGGTTCCATGTCATTGGAAAGGTGATTAAAAGTACCCGTACAATATTAATTATTCATCGAGAATTGTTAAATATCCGTAACAATAATAATTTCAAGAATTCACTATTATCAATTAATTGCAGGCATTTATTGTAAAATAGCATTCTAATGAATGAAAGAAAATACAACAATTGATATGTATTGAAATTTGAATTGCCATATGTTACGTAAAATTTAAACATTGAATAAATATAATTTCAAATCAAATCAACAATTTTTTTATCATCAATTATTTTTGCAGATTGCACTGGATGTAAAATAAAAAAAAGGATATGTAATATACAAGCAGTGAGTAGGAGAGATAAAAGTGCTCGAGATTTTATCGTTCGTGACGGCACTTTCTGACAGCAAATGTCATGCAGCTCTCTCTCTCTCTCTCTCTCTCTATCTCATGGAAAATGAAAATAGATAAATGCGATATCGTAATTGCATGGATTGCATATCAAGCCAATTCTGTCACGATAATTATTGTAGGTCGACGTTATATTTTGAATTTCAACCATTGACCCTTTTATGTGATTCAGATTGGTATAGGTATATGTGATGCATTTGAATTTTCCTGACATTTAGATGATAAAAATGAGCAATTATTTTACAATTCATTATAATTTATTTTGCGAATGTATATTATTTGTTAATTTAATAACAAATAAAAGTCAATATTTTATTAATTGAATATACATAGATCTATATTAATATTAAATTGTGTAAACAATAATAATTTATTACTTTTGACCCTGCAAGTTGCGCAATTGCTACAAACATAAATGTAATCGTATGTAAATTACTTTAACGAAACTCTACTGAACCTACACCTACATCTTAAGTTCGCATAACGATCTACTGTAAACTAAACTTTACAACGGTTTGCAAATTGCAACACCCAAATCGAAACGCTATAGTTTATTTGAATAGCGATATTTATAACATCAAATATTTCATAAAAAAAGATCGACCCTCTTTTTTCGCAGAAAATATGGTAACACAATAACTCACTTCACACGAAGGATTTATAGAGCCATCCTCTTCCCCTGACCCCCCAAAAAACGCGCCATCCTTCAAACAAAATGAGACAAAAGAAAATGTTCCTATCGAATCGAGAGTGTGGTTTAGGCAAAAACATGAAAATTGCCAATTGGTTCTCCCAGTATGAGAGGGCTCAGAAAACAAGAACTATTTACGGAATCGCCTAAAGGCGAAATACGCAGAACGTATCTCAATTTACGTTCTTATCTATCGAAGCGACGTCAAAGGTGTAGACGCGAGAAGAGATCGCACCACTCGATTGCACACCTGTCCTCCTCTATACCTTCGCCTCTTCTCTCTGGCAATGGAATCCGCGAGATAACCCCTGTGGCTTGATCCTCGAGGCGCTGCACCGAAGAGACTCGAAATCGCGACTCGAAATCCAGTCGCTAAGCTACCAGCCGCAGTGGATATGTCTTAGGGATTTTAAGGACCTTTGGGGGTTACCTCGCGTGCGAAAAGTGCTTGATCTATGTTCTCTCGGAGTGGGAGAAAAATGTCTAGACCTTTCGTTGTCTTTTTAAGATTGATTCGAACCTCGTATAAATGGTATATTGCGAAATAGTTTGGGTGATGTATTACCTTTCCCGCTGCTATTTTCTGTCGGATGTTATACCTGTAAAACGAGTCAAAATGGTATTTAATAAGCTGTAAGGAGATCGTTAAATTTAGTGGATACAAAAAAATCGTCATATTTCAAAGAGCCAAACAAACGTAACAAATTTATATGTTTAAGGGAATAAAAAAAATTATGTAATGCTATAGGTTGAGCAAGAGAAAAATTTTAAAAAACTGTATATCATTCCAATGGCTCAATAATATAAATTAATGACGGCATCGATCAATATGTCAATATTGACGATATTGTTCGTCTCCACTATATCATCAGTTGAACACAACGTGAACTAAAATCTTTTTCAATTGAGTACGAGCAAGAAAAATCAAACAAATCGACAAGTAATCAGTTAAGCCTTCCATTTACTTACTTTCTACATTTAATTGTTTTATTTTTATTTAAATGATTTGTTAAAGTTAAAGTTGTTACAACCAGTGACTTAAATCCCTAATTAATCGTAAAACTAAGGACATCATTTAATATTATCGGTATCTATAATGGCGACCACATGCTACTTACATGAAAAGTTAAGAACAATGTGCTAATTCAACTCCGTGGCCATTCCGCACCAGCCTACAATAGTCGAATTATTTAATCGATTGATCCCATAGTTTGAATTGAAATTGAATTTCAAATGAATTCTTAAATTATCACTTGAAATTAATCAAGATGTAAGTGTTATATACATCAACTAAATAGTGTATTAAACAGTTTATGGAAATAAACTAATAAAATTACTATCAAGCTTATCGTAAAAATTAAATTCAAGTTATATGTATATATATGTTAAATTTTACGTATAGTAATAAAATATTTTCATTTTCTCTCGTTTTACAAGTTTGACCCCGAAATACTAAAAATTATAGTAAAGTTTGTTAAGCGCCCTTACCCATCATGCACACGTAAAATTTAATAACTTTCTTTAAATTTATATTCAAGTTAAATTATATTAGGCAATTACTCGTACATTTAAAATTGAATATATTCAGTTAACACGAAATTTTATCAAGTTAATCCGAGGAAATAAATAAGATAAAAATATATATTTTTAATTAAATACGTATATTTTTAAATTATACGAATATTAAATTATATTTTTGTATTATGACGTCGAGAGTTCAGAAATTTAAGAATTACAAGTTGGGGAAATAAAGTTACTATGTAATCGTAAATATTTTATTCAAAGCGCAATATCTACAAAATTTAGAGAGAAAGAGCATCAAAATCTAGGTCGAAAAGAGTATTAGTGGTTTCGGGCTTTTAACTCAACGAAAATACCGTGAGTGAGATTTAGTTAACTTGGTTGAAGGATAAGCATCGAAGTACTCGGCGACGCATAACAGAGAGAGTGACTTTTAACCGAGGGAAAACCGATGCGGAAGATTGCTTCTAAATGACGATTTTACCACGAGTAATACCTTACTGCTTTCCGATTTCAGTTTTTCTCGCGTGTCATCGAGAGCCGCTAGCGATTTACTTAGGCGATTAGTTACGGCACCTCTCGTTAAATTTACGTTGAGTGTGAAAGTTCCGAAATTGCTATGCGGCTTGTTATTTACCTAATGATTTATTCGTTAAACGTTTAAGTGATGATAACCTAACATCAATTTATCTTGAGTTTAGATTACAGTCAACTCCGATCATTCGACAAAAAATATTGTTATCAATTTTTATAAATTACGAAATGTAGTTGAAAATGCCTATATTATACGTAGGTTAAACATTTCTCGTTCACGTATTTTAACAATATATACTGTTAAATAAATTTTTAAAAATTATTTAAATTGGATTCATTGTTATCGATATTTCCCTTACCAAGCTTAACGCGATTTAAATAAAAAACTTCCATTTCGCGAACTGAAAAATCCCTGCAATTGATTGATGTTACGTCAATTCATATGACTTATAATAATTAAGTATAAAGGTATCAAAAAAAAATTTTTAATTTTCCAATATCAGCATTAATTTGAATTAGTACATACTTTAAAATGACCAAAAGGTTCATGAATTATTAAAAATAACACATGTTTTAAAACCGATAATAAAATTAAATATTGATTTTTTTATTCAATATATATAAATCGTTTATTCATGAACATTTCAATTGAATTGTGAAACTCACTAATTAACAGTTTAAAAGTTACTGAAAACATTGTATAGGAATCATTTACTGTTTCTTTAATAATACATAATACACCGCATATATATTTGTTACAGCATTTTCGAAAACTGTGCTGAACAAATAACAATAAGTTAAATAGTAGCAGGATATTTTTAATTAGAACGGTGCGGATATTTAAAATAATCTGAAAATTAAAAGCGCAAAAAAGGAGGAGATCGAGGAGGGTCTAAAAATGAGGTAAAAGAATCTCATATAAATGAAGTTTACCACTAGTTTAATTGCACGAAACGTAAGTTACCGCCCCAAGCTTTTAATTATTCCCTTCTTCTTTACTCCGGCGTATACGCAATGTTCTAATTAAGTGCAGCAAAATACTTCGAAGTTGAGCTTTGAATCTAAAGATGAACCACTCGAATATCTTGACTCTCCTTAAGAAAAACCATCTAGCGAACTAGGAAAAAAGAAGCGCCAAGATACATTTTCACGTCGCTCGCCAAAGTTGAATCTAGCTGACGCAGTCTTCCGAAGACGACACCAAGAAAAGAGAAAGAAAGAGAGAGATAGAGAGAGAGAGAGAAAGAGGAGGAGAAAGAGTTACAGTTTCACTACTTCACAAGTTACCTGTCCAGATGTTTCTCGTTTACTCGCCCGTCCGTAAATAACAAAAATATATGTCAGATGGTAAAAAGAAATTTTAAATTTTCTGCAATCGGAGGTAAAATTTAACGTATATAGTGAATTTTTCCGATATACGCCAACAAATTGCAAAAATTTGCAAATTTATTAAGCATTAAATTGAATCAGATATTCGCTTAATTATTATAAATACGTGTGGTAATGTAGCTTGAAATGAAGAAAATTTATGTACGTCTGTTGGGAGTTTGAAGAGGTAAATTAATACAACTAAAATAATTAATTAAACAATATCAATATTATGTACATAATATTGTTGTTTGGAATTGTGCAGAGTTGCTGAAATATGTATGTATGAAATGCAAAAGTTTACGTTTCAGTAAATTATTGAACAAAAACTAATTGGTTATGCAGCTTCCTTTTGTTTAAGTAAACACATTATTATTATGATGTGCGTATTTGCTCGCAGATTGTTAAGATGTATACATCTAGATAAACAAGAATGCAACCTTTTGTTATATGCGCATTTCATTTAGGTAATATAATTGGACAAAATGTGTATAAATGTTGAGGTAAGTCAAATCATTACAAAAATTTAATATCTTATCTATATTATTTTTAAATGTTTATAAAGGATTAATAATTTAGTGTAAATAATGAACACATTGTCTTCATTTGCATTAATTAAAAAAATATTTTACTTCTTAATTTTAATTCCCGTAAATTACAAATCAGTATTAAACACAACCGTTATTCACTTCGATTTAAATTAATCTCAGTTTAAAAATAGCTGAACCAAACGATTTGTGTCGAGAAAATAACAACTTTGTAAGAAACTTCCGACTTTAACATAATCCAGGCATTGGAACTTCACATAAATTAGAAGTTAATAAAAAAGAAAGAAGAAAAAAAAAGCTTTCGCGCAATTAAAAGCAATAATTATCACGTAGTTATATTTGACACAGAAAATTTATCAAACTTCAATCGGCACAACTTGCATTATGTAAATTGGTCGTACAACATAATAACCCCTTCTATTATCAATATGTTTTTGAATAAAAATATATTAAACACGAGAAGGTAGATTTATAAAACCTTATCACTATAGGTCTCATTATATAAAAAAAATGTCCAAAATTGATTCGCTCGGAAAAAGAGAAAAATCACGCTCATATACCTGTAATGCGTGAATATAACAATTTAATATCAATTACACGGTATTATATGTAGGTAATGCTCGTGAATTTCCGCGAATCGCGTTGAAATCTCGTCCTGGGTCAGTATACCAACCCTTGTTAATCTTATTGCCGGCAGCCACGAATCGTTATTTTGCTGGGGTGTGCGCGTTTATACGTACCTGTACGTGTGCAAGGGAAGTTTCGTGTCAAGTGGTCCAGTTAGAAATAAAAAAAAACGCGTGGGTTTGGCGCGCACGTAATTCTTTCTCGAAAACTATCAAGTTTATGACGAGACTTGCGATAATATTATATGTTGTTAACTTTTTTTTCTGCTAGATTCTATTTAGCCTGGATATTTAGATTATTATTTTCATTCAATTTTTTTAGTGGATCATTCTCTTTGATTATTAGGGGGGCATTTATTTTGTTTATCTTTGGTAAGTGTTATTTCAGTGACTATTAGATAAATTCAATGGATAATCAAGTAGAAAAATGTTCTACACGTATTCGTTCAAATAAATATTTTCCAGCGTGTAAGCTGAAAATATTTGAAATTTATTGTGAGATATATACTGGGTATCTTTATAATTTACGTTATTAACTTTTGTATTTATTTGATTATACTTGTAATCCTTGACATTATAATTCAATAAGAATTTCTCTGTTGAAAAATACGATGATTCATCAAGATAAAAGAATAAAATTTAATGAAATAAATGACAAATTCTCATAATACATCTTAATGCATATACATGAAATGACAATATAAAACATGAAATGTTCATTTATATGCAATTATATTCATCGGCACGCATACAAAAAATGTATTATAGTCGTATCGAAACGAGGGTATATAATTCATAAAGTAATTCAAAAATCAAACTCTTGACTATATACATACATTTTCTGGTGTCTATCCATTATATATTCCGTTGCCTATTGTGTTAAAACAGCCTCTCTCCCCTATAGCGATGATAAATTATTGAAGTTGAATTAACATCGTGTATATAGGAAGCTTTCACGCAAACAAAATAATCTGAATTTGCGATGGTTCTACACGATTCTTTATCATATACGCACGCGGTCACTTATTACGTATCAATTTCAAATTTCTAAAATGAGATACGCTGTAGCGCAAAACATTATTACGCAGTTCAAGCAATTTGTATATGAATTTATTGAAATATCCGATTTCTATTAAATTTGTCCAAACAATTTGTTGGCTATATGTGTAAATTGTAGTTGATTATACGGTAAATTACATTTAAATAATATATATGAGTTTGTTCGAAAGACATCGATACTTAAAACGTATACTAGATAATAATTATTAAAGGGGAAATGCAATATTTTTATAGGAAGGTAAATCAAGAAAACCACGTCCTCTGATCCAACAACTCATAAAACCTATGCGTAAAAAAGTAATGATCCTCATCGATAATTTACTATCGACATTTTCAATATTTACAAGCACACTCAGCTTTCTATTTTCATCTTGAAATTTACCATACGGCACAGGTATAGAGAGAAAAAATATGGAGGAACGACACGAAGAGTCAATCGAAATTGGCTGCGGGACGATTGATCGACGAGTAAAACACAACAAAGGGCTAGAGGGAGACGCGAAACTACCCATTGCGTTATACTTCCTCTTTTATTTTCAGTTCTTCACCGCGCCGCTCGCAAAAACAATCGACAGAGAGAAAGAGACGCAGAGAAAAAGAGAGGAAGAGAGAAAGAGCAAAAGAGAAAAGGGAAAAAGAGGGAGAAGGAAGGATAGAGAGAGAGAGAGCGAGAGAGAGAGAGAGAGAGAGAGGGAGACAAAGATGGAATGAAATCGCGCAGGTGTATCGTACCGATGAAATATTTTTTTCAGACCCCCACCGAGTTACGTTCTCCGAAACATATTTCCATCGGTCCGCAACGATGTGGAATCGAAGGCCCGTACCAGCTTCTCGCAAGTGAGAGAAGAGACGATTGGATTAATTTATTGGCCGAAACGTTACCCTTCCTATATGCCTCGCTTTTGTTGCTTTACTCTCTCGTGCGAAACGCCGAGATGGACGACCATATGAATCGAGACTCCCAGAGAGGCTACATTGTTTTTAATACTCACATATACATATCCATACGAAAATAGAGTTCTATATATCGTTTAATAATTGCTTGACGATACTTTTTTAGTTGTGAAATACATTTGTTTTGTTTAAATTGATTAAAAAGTTAATTTACTTTATCGCAGATAAACGATTCGTTTATTTGCGAGTCTAAAAATGAAATTGGTATCGACGCTGTGAATTCGATAACAAAATTCGATTCATTGTAATAGAATATTATTGTATAATTAAAATTTCAATACATTTTTTTTTTCCTTTTTCGTATCTTTGATGAATACATTTAATAATCCCGTATGAATCGAGAAAATAATTAAATTGACACTCAAGAAAATGTATGAAGACAGTTATACAGACATTTAATGTATCGACATAATATTATCAATAAATTAGCAATAATAATCTTATTGTCAAAGTATGTCTCTTTATGCGATATAACATTCAAATCGATAATTGCCTTCCATTTGTACAATACAGACAATATTAAAGAGTATGAAAGCCTTTTTTATTTAAACGAGATGTTCTATACAGTATAAAACATCAACAGAATATTTTCCACAACGTTTAATTAAAACTGTTTTCTTCCCGCGATTTACATTTTTTCATTTCGAAATTACATTATTCATCCTTTTGCAGATGAATGCTACTCTGTCACATTTAAATCTATTTTTCGTTTGAAACTACAAAACAACAAAATAAAACAATGTCATTCGAAATTGAACAATATTACAAAGTTGAATGATATACAGTAGATTCTATTTGCTTAACCAAAGTGCGCACAACTTTTAATTAACTTTTTTTTTAACAATACAGTGGTTTAAGCAATGCGATTAATTAATATATTTTCAATAACTACCACAAAGTAATACTTTATGAATTGCTGTTTAGAAATCATAATTTTTCAACTTAATATACTTAACAAGAACTATGAACGACTAACTGGAGCAGCTTACGAAAAAATAAATTGGTTACACTGGTGTACAAGTTCAATGTGGTAAACGTAATCTGTAAAACTGTCGAACCGCAAAAATAAAGGCATTAAGCCACGAATAACCAACTGAATACTGCTTAGTATATACATGCTTTTTGCGGTTTTACTTGAAATTTTAAGGACGTATATAATGCAATGTTACAAACTTATACTAAAAGTACATAAAATATTGCTATTACAAAATTTTATTATTTTAAGATAATCAATTTTCATGTACCATATAACAAATAACGATATAATATATAATTAAAATTTATTAGTCATATTCTTGTAACTATGTAATCGATATTTGAGCAGATTAAGAGCTGCCTCCTATTTATCAAAAAGATTATTTCTCTCAGAACAATGTGTAAATAAAATATAGATAATTTAGTTGTAATTTTTTTATTATTTTGTTCTACGGGTATACGAATATTATATACTAGGAAAAAGATTGAGTAAAATATAAAATGAACTGCCGGGGAATCGCAACTAAATTTCAATTTTCCAGTTCGAAATAAATTTCTGTACAGGCGTTGCGTGGGAGTAGCCGGTGCTAGCAAGAAATTATACACGTACGGTTGCAACACGCACTGCAGCGAATATATACGACTCACGCGAAAGAGACAAATTCTCATCCTTCAGTTGGTACTTTCGACGAAAAAAAAGTAGGAAAAAAATCGCGAGTGCGCGCGACACGATTTATCGAGAGGGTTTAGGGGGGAAAGTGAAAGAGAGGGTGAATCCTCACGAAAATGCAGCTGAGATTATTGATCGGCCACGGCTCGTTTTCGCGTACGCGACACGATGAGTTTTACGATTTTCCAGGATTTAGGATTGAGTCTATACCGGTGAAGAATAAGCTAAAAATAAGCCGAGGAATAGAGAACCGCGTACTTTTGTACGTGAGAGGGTATTTTTTTATTACTCATCTGGTCTCTCGATATTTTGATCGATTCCTCGACTTTTATATATAAATATATTTCTTTTTTTGGTAGATTTGTATAAGTATACGTGTATCGACGGTACGATTTATCTCTCTCGAGGATACTCGTGGCGGATCTTGAATTTCTTCTTGGAAAACGATGTATTTTATTGGGTAAGGGAGAAGGAGAGAGGTACACATGATTACGCTCGTTTCGATCGGTACATTAAATATTGAGGTAGAATTCTTGTATAGGACATGATTATCTTGTTTTATTTATGCGATAGAGGTTTGTAGATACTTTTTTTATGTTGACTTAACTTGTTTTGTAATATCTTTCACACTTTTGTTTAAATAACTTTATTTAGAAAATACAAAATAGAAATTCCAATCATACTTCATAAATAATTGATTAATCTTCTAAATAATAAACTAGAAAATAATAATAAATAATAAACGGTAATCTAGATTTAAATTTTTCATCAAATTTTCTGTTAACCTTTTTATTTTGCAGTGTTTTGCAAGTATTGATTAAAATTGAATATTTACACATACTCTCAATTTTCTATTTTGCAATATTCCACAATTGATAGTTTACACAAAGTAAATATATACATTGGTGAAAAAATGATGAAAAATACTTCAATTTCTATTCTTAGTTAAGAAATAGTTATTATTGTAGATAATTATTAATACCAAATGTCGCCTTATATTCGCTTGAACTATCATTAAATCTCATTCACAGTAAGAGGAAAAGATAAAACGGATACTATTATCCGCAAAAAAATATAAAAAAATATAATACTTATTCAAGCACAATGCAAATGAATTTCACGACCACTCGTGATAATAAAACATTATTATCTGCCCTGTTTATTCCAAATGCATTTCCGCATAAAGTTCAATTACAAAAGGTCTGCGGAAAAAGGTAAACAAATGTAATTTTTCCTTACTCGACGTAGAAGAGGAACGGGAAACAAAACCAAGCCACGCAATGAAAGGCCAACTTGTTATCTAAGAAACACAGCCGCAGAAAAATTTATCCCTTTAAAACTAAAATAAAAAGAGTCATTCAGATTCCCGTGTTATATACACGAAAAAGAAGAGAAAAACATCTGTGTATAAAAAAACAGGATCGTGCGCAAACATCGTAAATATAATGCCCTTCCGCGAGAGCAACCTTCAAAGACAAACCGCGAGAAACCAAGCGAAAAAAAAGAAACGTACCACCTCGAAATTATTTCAAAAGAGGTAGGACATAATAAACCAATCTTGAAGTAAAAAAATGAAGTACCCCGAAGCTAATGCCTGCTTTTTTGTTATGCCTATACAAGCCTCTTCTCGGTTTTGTTTCAAATGAAGATGACGGATCTTCTTGAAATATGTATATAAATGGAAGCCCACGTAGAAAAAATTTCATGTGAAAATTGTGGCGAAATATTTGCTTGCGAAATCTCGACAAAAGAGTAGCAAAAGTGTGACTAATGAGCAGAATCAAGATTTTGCAAGATTTTTGTTTTAAAAATTATTTATATTTTAATGCAAATAATTCTAAATTTTCGTTGCAAAAATATGACATTCTCTAACGACTCGTGAGTCAATGTAGTGATTATGAAATAAACATTTTCTTAGACTGTTTAGTAAGTTAATAAATTCGTAAATTATTTTATTTATTTAAATAATATTTAAGTTAACTTTTGCGATAAATCGTTACATGTGACGGTGCCTTGATTTGAACGCGTCCGGTAAGAGCTGTTAGAAGTCAGTCAAATTTCAAATTAGATGTTAAATACTTTTCGAAAGGCTAGCTTGATATTTTTTAAGCCTATTTTTAGTTTTTAATTTAAAACGAAGAAAAAATTAAATTATGTTTCTAACGATATAACTTTCATTAACAAATAGGTATATGAAAATCATCAGTTTCAACAATTTTTTTCTCTTATATTAATACAGCCACTTATAAAAAAAAGTTTCAAAAACAATTCACTTTTTAAATAATCTGATAGAATTTTTTATGTATCTGCATTATATTTACGAATATTAAGATACTACCTTAATTTATTTTAAATTATTAAAAGAAATTACCCTTTTGAGATCTTTTACCCCGTACTCTTTTGCTCTACCAATTGAGCTATTTTATAGTTAATGCCAATATGTTAAATTCAGGTTATAAGTATAAAAAATAGTTGTAACAAACATAATTAATTTTATAACCTTAATTTAATACGTTGACATAGAAAATTAAATAGCTCAGTTGCCAGATTGGAAATATACTTGGGGCGTTTATGAGGCCCGAATTCGTATCCTCAAAATAGACATTAGTTCCTAACATGGTTCCCTAGCAGAACCCTAGCGTGCTGTGTAACAGTACATTAACGAGGCACTGAGAATATATTTGCAAATACAAGTATCAAACCCGTTCATCATACAAGTATCAAATTGTTGAAAATACATTAGCCAGTGGTGCTTCTATAAATTGACAGAGACCTTGAAATGAACCTGGAATCTCCGGGTGTAAGTACACTACTCTACTGACCGAGCCATCGCAAGCCTTTTCTTATTTATTAACGAACAATGTAATAATTTTTTAATTGTTAACACCTAAATAGTAGCTTTTTAATAAAATAAAGAATTTTTTTTATTTTTAAATTACATATCTGTAGTTGAATTTTATCTTTTTACTTTTTGTCGACAAAACAACCCCAATCTTTATAACTATTTATGACACTGAGAATATAACCTTTCTTGGTTATCTCGTCGACAAGATACTAAATTCTTGTCTATAGATTACTGTTTTCCTTACATTAATAATATAATTAATTAATAAACTATTATATGAAATTGCAATTAAAAACTTTTATATACATATTATAATTGTCTTATTATTATTGTATCATTTTCGGAATTTGATAAGACTAAAGCATGGGTACCGTTCTTCATTTATTTTCTCAAATCAGGACCTTATGCGCGTACCGTTACACGCCCTATTAAGAGCCTACCTAATCACCCCTATCAGGGCCTTACGTAAAGTTGGTTTACCTCTAACTATTTTCTGATCGGGTTGCGGTGCAGTTAAAGACTTAGAAATCTCGGTTCGAATTTCCAACAAGCAATTTTTTTAAATCGTGGATTCTACTCGATAACCACGATTTTGCCTAAATTTTGCGAAATGTTTTTTATTGATTTTCACATGAAATTTTATCTAGTAGGGAAGAAGGCCTCTTAAATATGAAATCTAAATCGGGTGAAAAGTAAAGTTCACCAACAGTAGTATAGAGAAATATTAAAATTAAAAAGCGGAGGAGGGAGTTGTAAATATTCTTTATGGTGACACAAGGATGAGATGTTTGTACCGACTATCTGAAAATACATAATGTAGCAATATACTGCTTGAATCGTATTTCTCTATTGGAATTATATTAAACTGAAATAATGGACATTGTAATAGTATAATTTAAATTTTTTATTCTGTTCACGTATTTGAATTAGCAGTTAAAGTTAGTATTGTAATATGATATTTACAAATCTAAAAGTAATGTTAATCATTTTCAAGACACTATTTTAGGTTGAATAGAATTTAATAATTGTTTGATCAATCAAGTATAACTTAAATCAACAGTTTATAAATGGTTTTAAAATTAATTTTGAACACTTACAAATTTACTACAGAAAAGAAAACGCATATTATCTACGTTAGGAATTATTTATGCTCAACATCTCGGTGAAATAATTTTAATATCAAAACTAAAATGCACTCTAAAATACCTCAATAATATTTCAAGAAGCACCTGTTAATATTACGTTATTATGAGAATCAAGAAAATTTAATATCCTCTTTCTATTAACTTACAAATTTTGCATTAATAGACTTAGGGAATGCTTCTGAAACTTTAGAAGTTTATATTAAAATTTTAATAAATTTGTATTCAAAAACACAAATAAATTTTGAAGCTCGTTTTTAAGAATGAATATATTTCTTTTGCTATATCTGCTATAAATAGTTATCCGTTCTTCGATTTTGTTAAATGGATTAAAGCATTTAAAAGTTCTGTATTATTTATAAAAGCTACTAAGTTAAGCATTGTGCAAAAAAAAAAAGAATAAATTGAAATAGGTGCGATAAAATAAGATTTTCAATTTAACAGTCAAAACAAGATAAATACTGCATAACAATATCGAGCAATGGTAAACATTACTTCATGATTACGTTAGGATTACAATACATCGACTAATGTAATCACTTCATACTCACTCGTCATTCACTCTGGATTATAAAATTAAACTACAAAACTACCTATTACTTTTTGCTCAAATTTAAAGCTGAAGATTCATAATTTAAACCGTGCAATATAACACGTTTTACATTAATTTGCAAACGTACTTTTCATAATTACGATATCACGAAAAGCATAATAAGAAAAAAGTTCCCTCTTGGTCTTTTTTATTCTACTCTACTTGCGATGCCTCGAATAAAATAAAAAATAAAAGAGAGGCTTTCGACTTCCTAGACGTAGAGAAGGAGAAAAAGTGACGAGGAGCCGCAAGAAAGCAGGTAAAACGCGAAACACCGACAGGAAAGAGGGAAGGTCTGAAGAAATGGTAAGAAGTAAGAGAAAATTGGCGAGTTGCCAATGTACGCTTTCGCACCCCCTTGAATTACTGCACGCGACGCCTTACGTGCGTCGTCTCGAAAGAATTTCCCAAGCAAGGCAAACTGTTTGCATCCACGAGAGGACACGGATTTTTCGAATCTGAAGTGAGCGACCTAAGGGTTAAATTAAAAAGGAGACGCCATTAGGATTTCTCGTAATACCTTATACACTCAAGGTATAAATTAAATTCGAGAGATGAATTTTTTTTTACGTACTTACCGAGATTCTTTGGAATTAGGTTATACATGGTTGATTATGTTAAACACGCAGAGGAAAATATTAAACTTTTAGTGAGCGAGAGTATAACTTGAAAGAAATTGAAATTAATACTTAAATCGTTTTAAAATACATAATTGACGAATATATCAATAATCTTATGTTTATTTTTTTGACATTTTTCATGACATTCTGCATAATAATCATTTTCAATAACCATATTTACTAAAAGCTAAAAACACATCAATTTTATTTATCAAAAAAATAAAGAATATTTTTTGAATATTGCGTTTGTTTCATTATTTTTTGTTACAAACGTTCAATTCAATCATAGAAGTCATTTTATTTCTAAATATTTATTATAAAGTTCAATCCAAATGCAAAAAATCTATTTTGCAAATTCGCAATAAAGTAATTTGAGTTGAACAGGTAACCGTAACTTCAAATTTAAAGGCAATAGAATAAAATAATTTCAAGTTAATATTATTCACATTTCTGCAACTACATTTTGAAAACTTAAAGCAATTAAGATATTTAAAATTAGGGTAGGAAACTCGGTAAAATGGAAGTAAAACTCGTTAACATTTCAACTGCGAATTATTGAGTTTCATAGAATCACGTAAAACTCAGCTTAAACGTATTACAGTAACAATATTTTCACATCAGTTTAAATATTCAATATCTCATCGAGAACCGTAACAACACTTAATATAAATAGTCTTATCCAATATCGGTATAAGGTCAAAGTATATTTAAACTGCTACCTTGGAAAGTGGTGTTAACTCCTTCAAAATGTACAATTTTAGCGTATAATACAACAAACGCGAAACCTAGTGATATATTATATAAAGTAGGAGATATTATATAAAGCAAATGCATCTTTTACATTGTATTTCAGTTAATAACGTAAAATCATTGTTTAAATGTTTTGTAAGTAAAATTCTTGTTTTACATTTAACGATTTTTCCTTTTTTAATAAGTACTTGCCCATTTAGTATTTATTATAATGTGTATATGCCTATAATTTGACTTAAAAACAACAGTACAAAAGTAAATAAAAAATTTATATCTTTTACAATTTTAATAAAAACAAATCAAAAACGCATAGAAAATGAAAATTTTTACGAAAAAAATTAAACATTTTATGTAAATTGTATTATACTTAAAAAATGAGCCATTTTTATTTATAAAGTAAATGTTTAATTTACATTACCTTAACGAAGTATGTAACATACATTTGTGTGATGTACGCAAGTCGCTTAAGCCATTTTAATTTCGCACACTTGAGTCACGATTTGAAGATAATTTTTTTTAATTAAAAAATTCGTCAAGAGTAAGAGACACTTTCGCGAGATGAAATTTTTAGAACGTTATATATGTATACATAAAATTATATTTGCTACATTTAAAAATAATTATTCTAACTCTTAAAACGTTAGAATTAATTTTCGTTAGATATTTTTCTTCCATTAAACCCAGTCATAAAATAGTTTTCAACCCAATACCGTTGGAGGAATTTCTATTAGAGAAGGACTTTAATATATATAGCTAATAAAGTTCCTTTCGCACTAAGAAATGCTTTTATTATTTCAACGAAACATTTCGTTTATTTCTTATACTAGCTTATATACCTCAATTAAATTATTTTGAATAATTTGTAAAGTATAACAATATTGTTAAAAAAGTTTAAATAGTGAAAACATTATTTTTGTAAAGTACATACATTTTAATGCAATACAATTTGACTTACACTATATGAGACATTATAATTTATTATATATAATAAAAACTAAATTAGAGTATCATTCATTTACGTATAATAATAAAAATAACTTGGTTATTGTTTTAATTAAAAATGTCAATGTAAAATAAGCATTTAAAGTATTACTTTCAAGTTTAGAAATAAACAGCTGAATATAAAACTTTCAATGTAAGAAAAATGCAAGTTGGCGTATAACCAAGATCCATCAATCCAGCTCTCTTTCAAAAACACGAAGGTAAACACCCAAAAAGTCAAAGCGCTTATAACTTTCAAAGACGCTCTCATCGGACACGCGCACACAACAAAACGCGTTATGCAGATGATAACCCGTAGTCATAGGAGAGGCAGGTCGGTACATAAAGTAACGTATAATCGGGATCACGCTTGCCGGGCTCCCTCGGCTGCACCCACCCCTCTTCCTATATAACTCTCGACAACTCTGGGTAGAAAGGGAAAGAGAGAGGGAGCGAGAGAGACCGCGGACAATCAAAATTCAGCGCCTATAAGCGGGCCCGCGCGAAATTTCGGCGCAAAGTGCGCACGCCTCCCTTACTTGCCGCGTCGAGAATTATGGAAATTTCAGGCTTCCGTGCCGGCCGATTACCGCGGTAATTTGCCGGAATTTCCCGAAGCTCCCCGCTTTTATCGGAGCTCGGTTATCTCCCTCGCGCTCTTTCCTTCCGACGAACCCTTTCGTTGCGGGCCTATATACTAATCCGCACGTACCGCTAATCTCTTTTTATTTCGCCCGTATGCTACCTTCAACGAATGCCTTTTCTTTTTTTCAGTTTGTTAAACTTTTTCTACCGATTTGAATGCACGCTTCCTTTGAGAATCTAAAGGATTTTTTTTTCTTTTCGGTGGGACTCCTGTCTTTTGGTGCTTTATGGCTTCTTTTACGAGTCATATCGCGTAGAGTTATTTAGGAATTTCGTGCGATTGTTATATAGAGCGTGGATTTCACTGATGGATATAATGTGGAAATATAAACGAGAGACTTTATCTGTTGCTCCTTTGCTTTAGTTTCTTAGTTTGTACAACGAAACTTGTTTTTGGATAGAATTTTTAGTTCTTTAAATAAATGGATTTTAAAATATTCCGATTTTGTAAATATCTACGTTTTTTAATCTTACGACAATTTTTAGAATATTATAAAAACAGAATAAACATAACTAATATTTGATTGCAAATATTTTTGAAGCACATTTCTATTGAAATTTATTTGATATCGAAACAAATGTAGGTGTTAAACATACAAACCATTGATATTAAAGCACAAATTTTGCATTTACTTTGTCGAATATTATTTATTTATGGTAATATTAAACTTGCGTACACAAAGAAGCATCAAAATATTTATTAAATAAAACAAAAATCAAAGCCAAAATTTTTTATAAATATTAAAGTAAAGCTCAAAGAAAATTTTGCTTTCTAGAGGAAATTTTTTACTATACTTAATGGAAGCTTTACTGAAAATTAATGTCGATATACAGTTTAACATCAAAGTGAATAGAACCTTTCAAATTTAATATTTTCAAGGTTTGATGTTCATAAGATTTTATAGCACAATTTACTTATTTATTTATTGTTTGAATTTAATATGAAAAATATAATATCCGACTCTGCTTCAATATAAAACTACGTACGATTTAGTTTTTATATTAATTGAATAGAAGCTTTGAAAGTTAATATAAGCACATCAGTCAACCTACTGGTGAAAGAATATATGTCACAAAATATTATAATGAATAAAAATGACATTATTATTAATTAAAGTAGATCCAGTTATTAAAATGAACGTAAAACATTCAGAAATATGTTTTTATCACAACTAGACAAATTCTCGTGCCTTACTCACCAATCTAGGACTCCTAACGAGAATCAGAGAAATGTTCAATTTAAATACCATTAAACATTAACTTAATAAACTCTCACCAAAGTTTCTCGCTATTCATAGAACTAGAAGGGAGAATTTCAAATTCCCCTAAAAAATTCACTCCGCGCCGAATTCTCGTAATTCTTCGACCACTTTAGGGTTATTAAGAGCTTTTACGACATTTCCTCGATTCGTCGAGATTTTTATCTCCTTTCTCCCCTATCCGTCTCTCGCACACATATTCACAAACGTATAGTTGGAATTCTCGTGTACAGGTTTAAATGCTTAAATTCCTCATGTAAGCGCGCAAAAGACTCATATTTTTATCCGCCAACCCTAGCACATTTGTCGTGCAGAAAAAAAAATTAGTACCACTTTGTATTCCGCCACTTGCGTGTAAAGAAAAATCTTCCACGGACGTTTCATCAAAAAAGCTAATCCATCAATCACAAAGTAATATTCGATTCCTTGTAATATCTTTCCTGTCACGATGAGCTTCCGTAAGATGTCCAAAGTAATTTTCTCACCCCTTTTATCCTTTGTTTCGATATATATCTCGCCGACTTTGATTCGCTGCTATCCTCATATTTATTCATCCCGACACCTTTTTTCTATTACCATTCCTTATTACTCGCTTTGTTCGTATCTGTTTGTCGACGTATAGTAACACTGATGAAGACTTTCCCAAGAATTCATCGGATTGCTGAGCAACGTACTGCTGGTGCCATGAATACGATAATAAAAAAAATTTCCTAGACGTGACGTCGAGTTTTTTCGTGTTCGCAATAATGCTAACGTGCGAATTGAAATGTGCTCACATTAAAAGATTATTATGACTTGTCCGATGAGTTAATTCAATTTTTTATTCAACTCTAATATTAATGATAAGAATATTTCGCGAGAAAGGTTTAATATTACATGCCCTGTCAGATACTTACTGCAGTAAAACTAGCATAATTTTGTCTCAAAACATTTTGAACCTGAAATTATCGTTCATTTTCACTAGAGAATGTGAAATATTCCATATATTTATTTTCATATTTATTAGTAAATCAAATAATTAAACAAGTACGTAAACCAATGCATCATAAATATTCGTGAAACAGCATGCTTTTATATTTCATCTCCCAAATTTTACATCGAAATAAAATAAAAATGAAAATGATGTTAATAATAAATTGTAATCAGAAAATTCAGCATCGTAAAATTGTAATTTCCATTATTATTACATCTTATTGATTATGAATTACACGTATCTGATGGTTTATTCGATATAGAAATAAAAATGTACGTCTATCTATGTAGATGAGATATATTAATGCGTGAATATGTGACATATAAATTTATTAATTTTCAATCCACAAAAATGATTTATACTAAACATTTACATTTCTCTACAGACTATTCAATGACGATTAAATATTGAACGTAATTATTTAATAATTACTATTACTAATCGTTAAATGTAGTTCATGAGAAATTATACATTAAATACACATACTTTGTAAATGAACACACAATTTTACATTTATATATTATAATTAATGTTAAATTCATTTTGTTGAATAATTAATTTAATCATTTAACTATAAATTATACATATTATAATAGTAATGTATGCATATTTAAGTTTATTTTTTATTTATACAACGTAGTATTTAAAATGTTAATGCTCACAATTACTTAAAAAATTATCGGGCAACTTCAAACTTTTTAAATTTTTTGTATATAATCTTTTTAAATGCATGAATTTTGTGTATTGTACCAATTGTCATAAAAAATTTTATTAAGAAAAATAAATGTTTGTTACTAAAAGATTAATATTAATAACAACAAAGTTACAAAAATACACAAACAAAAATAAAAAATATTATTGTTCGTATTTTTATGTGTGTGTGTATATATATATATATATATATATATATATATATATATTCATGCGGTTCGATAGCAATATCTTGTACTAATACGTGGTGGTCCTTCACTGAGTGATCGTCTAGCTGGGTGAGTGGCGACTTCAATGTCTCTCTTAAAAGTTTTGATAGTCGAACACGAGAAAACAGGTTCTTTAATCTAGTAGTCGACAGTAGTCATATTTTTGCTGAACCTCACAATAGTTCGTACTTCACAGTTCAAGATCACAGAACCACGCACATATACACAGTTTAAAATTCAGTTTCAACAAGTCCGTGTGATGCCACTTTGCCTTTTCTTATGGCGTACTCAAGCGATAACCTAAACTAGAAGAACGCGACTTTGTACTTATAGGTTACTCGGTACCCGGATAACGAACCATCCTAACCACTCGTTTGTCAGTCCGAGTAAAGTGTCAATGTACTTTTCGTTCTATTATTTGCAAGGCACTATATATGCGAGGAATGGAATATGTACTGGATCGTCTGTAGCCTTCTCAGGTAGTGTTACTCACGTGTACAAAATTTGCTCTGTAAGTCGAAGAGCGGTCATATGTTTGCAAGTGAAGTAAATACGCGGCAACGCTTGAACTACTTTTATTACCCACAATAACAATGCTCTTTCAAAAATCTTAGAAATTTTTATATGCATCGGGAACTTCATTTTATTACTTTTACATGTACGACTTGATTTTTCGTTTTGTACAGGCAGCGTTTTTATAATTATTGTTACTACAATTCCTGGATATATTATTATACTCATTATTAAATATGCCATGTAAAAAAACCGTTTATGTAATTGCACTTAATATTTAATTATCTTTAGAAAAAAACAACCTAATAAAACAATTAATAATATAGGTTTGTTCTTATCAACATTATCTGAAGCTTAAAATTGCTGATATAATAAGGCAACTAATTAAAGATTTTTACTTCTTAAAGCTATATACATGTCTAAAAACAAACTAATAAAATTAATAAATTTCTAATAAACTTGAAGATTAATAGTGTTTAGCCTTTTTATTACAAAAAAATGTATTAAAAGAGAGACCCTAATAAATAATACTTAACACCATTTCCACCCCGGTATAGGTTTTTATAATAAAGCTAACACGTCTGATTTATTTTAACTACGTTATTTATTTTAATATAAATATATATTTATATAGTCAAACAACTTATTATTACGATTATTTAAAAAATGTATTATTAATAAACATGTAATATATATTTTAATATAGATATATAAGTATGAAAAGTACATTAATACATTACATGCGTGAAATGTAAAGTTTAATAAATAATGACAATCATCTATTATTAATATAAATTTTAGTTTTAATATAAATACGTTAAAGTTACAATTATGTCGATTCATTTTCGCATAATGACGTTCATAATTTTTAATAAAACACGTTGAAAAAATAAACTTGCTCGTTAATTATTTATGTATATTTAATATTATTTAATAATTGAGAGAACGAAGACCTAACTGCATGACTATATTAATCCAGAGACGCGCGATAGTTATCTTTATCAGTCTAAAATCTAAAGAGCATATATAGGCTCTGCTCGAAGACATCTTGATCGGATGATTCTTATACAAGTCCATATAAACCTCCTCTCGTAGTCAAGTGATTGAAATGGGCCGTATCTTTCAACGCAAAATAAATTTGCCGAGTCGACACGTGGTATTTTTGTCGAGGTCCGTACTTCGGATCCATGCGACCGTTATCTCCGAACGTCGCCCAACAAGAAAGCCAGTATCTCTCATTCTTACACTGAGAAAAATTTTTTAGTAAAAATTACTATTTTAATGGTAAACGGAGGACAGACTTACACAAGTATAAAAATTGCTATTAATAATGGTAAAAAATGCCACCATTTTGGAAAAATTACCATTAATAATGGCAATTTTTACCATTATTAATAGCAATTTTTATAATTATGCAAGTCTGTCCTCCTTTTACCATTAAAATAGTAATTTATACTAGCAAATAATTTTCTCAGTGTAAAACACGGAACTGTGATCGGCGGTACAGTACCACCTCGTGTCAAAAATATAAATTAAACAAAATGTGCATTCTCTTACCTCTTACATTAAGTCAATTATATACGTTAAATATTTTTTTAATTTTCTTAAAAATTGCAAACTTATAAGTAATTGAAACTAATTTTTTCAATTTTCTTTAAACTATAACAGTACAATCTAACATTTTTTACATTAACTTTTTCGTGATAAAATAGAAGAAATTAGGTTTGTTCATGCTAACGAACCTTGATTTTATGTGACGCCAATGTATTCATTGTTTGATTTACTGTATTTTTTTATAACCTGATTAGATCGTTTTTTTTATAATTGGATAACGATATTTATAGGAATTTTTATTTTTTATAAATGTATATAAGAAGTGGTTATACATTACGTAATTTAAATCTTTAAATTGTATATGATACGATCAGTCAACAATTTTAAACAAGAAATTAATATATAATATTTAATTATATAATTATTCCAATCGATTTAAAATTTAAAATATTCCAATTAAAAAAAATTATTGCTCTTTAAAACCGGAAGATTGAAAAATTGAAAATTTTACCAGTCACACCTAAAACGCTCGTTACATTCTCCTTAATCACCAATTAAAAGGGCGCGCGTCGAGACGCTGCCAATTGAAAGTCCGCTGGTAATTAAAAATCGTCATGATCATCTCATCCTTTCTTATGAAAGATAAAAAAAAAACTTTCACTCTCACTGCGGCATATAACACAACCACCCCCTTTTAATCTTTCCGCGTCTCGGCAGGCAACTCCTTCTCTTTTTTCCCCTCGGTACTCGACATCAGTATTCATGAAGCATAGAAACTCTCCTCCGATACGCACAGCGCCCTTTTCACAGCACGTAATGAGGAGCGGACGCGTTATTTCAGAAAATACGAGCTTATGTACGCGGATCGGCTATCCATTTTTTTTTATTACGAACTTTAGCCACTGACCGCGTATTTGAAATACCGAGATGCCGAGACCTTGTACGGGTATAATTTTGTTATTGATGCTTCGAAACTGGGATCGGGAAATATTGATTTTGTCGCTTAATTGAACTCTCTGGCTATTTTGTCATAATGTTGTTGTAAGGATATTCCGACTGGACGATTTCTTTTTGCTTTCAACGGCGTGGAGGGGGAACGACGAATCTTTTAAAATAAATATAAGGGAAGTACAAATATTGGAAAATAGAAGAAAATATTTAACTAGGCGTGGGATAAAAAAAATATACGGATAGACGAAATGTCGAAACAATGTTGATATTGATATTTTTGGTTTTTCGTAATATACAATCTTTGACTTTCTCGGTATTTTTGTTTCATTTAAATATCTGTTATTTTACATATCTAGTAAATTTTTAAATAATTCAAACGATCAGATTTTTTCAACGCGCTTTTTCCTGTTTTTTCGCTTTTACGTAAACCATATATATCTTATTGTTAGAATATCGAAAGTTTTGAAAATATAATAAAACATATGCGAATCCAATTGAAGTAATGCGACTTTCTTTCTGTTGGAATCTTTGTACCTAATTCAGAATTTCAAACATTTCTTATATTTTTATGGTCAAATATAAAAGTATATTTTGCAATGCTCTTTTCTGTACGGAGTTGTTTCAAAACCACTTTCGAATATCTCTCGTTTATTTATTAAATTTGAATTTTCAACTTACACGAAACTCATGAAACCATAACAACCAATTTCAATACAAAGTACAATCCTACGAAAAGGAGAATGAGTATTTGAAATTTCTCAAATTTCCAAGATTCTCTCTTGTCTTAGCGTTATTTTCTGCAGAAAAACGTTATTTTATACTAAATGCAATTTTATTTTACACGATACTATATATACGTTAAATTATTGCACGTGAAAAATTTATTACATTTTTTTACAATACCGAGAGAAACAAGCAGAAAGTATTAAAAAGAATAAATAAAATTTTAACGGCTAGAAGAAGGGATGAATATGACTTTGAAAAATTTCGACGACTTGGGAGTTTCAAATCGATTCGACCGCAAGATGCATTAGCATAACAACAGAAGTCAAGTCAACACACACAACAATTAACTCGGTAGCCAACCAATCACGAAACCCATAAACTGTCAACAATAAAAAGCCCATAGATATTTTATAGGAGGAAGTTACCCCAGCAGTGATACCAAGCGCCTCGCAACTGCTCACTTTATTTTCTTCTCCGAGGCTAGGGAAGGACGACGCGGTTTACGGTTAGCGAGCTTTACCCGTCTTAGTCGGAACTCGTAATGAGCTTCGTTAAAGGGGACCTTTTTTCAGGTTTGCCTTTTTGTGGATTTTTAATCGTCCCAATTTTGTACTCGAGGTAGAGGCTTAGAATTTCGATTTTACGTGTGAGTATACCCGAAGATATTTAATTGAAAGGGTTTTGAATTTTTCTCTAATTTAAAAAAGTGAAATATATTTTAACGAAATATATTAAATTACAGGTATTTTTATGGCGGGTAAACCCAGACTAATTAAACTTTCTTGTTTTTTATTTCCCATTTTTCATCATTGCAGTGAAGTAAAGGAAATCAATTATTTGATCTTTAATGAAAACTTCAAAATAATTAAAGTTAACCTAGAGATGCTCAAATATATATATAGAAATATGCATTTGGTATCTTTCAATTGAATAAACGCGTATGAATCCAACTCCGAGCATAATGTAATAAGCGTCCATTCATATAATTTAGCTCCACTGTCAAGGAAACAAACACCTATATCTACGTCATAAAGTGATTAGTTCCACGAATTGCTCACATTCGCAAACCTCGTAATTTTAAATAATGTTTGCATTAAATCCTAGCCCAGGCGTATTTACATCGTACACTAAGCTGAAACTGTAACAAACCGCACAATAATCGTAGGTACCGTAGAAATTCTACTCTTCTCTTTTCCTCCATTCTAACCATTGTTACCCTTCAATGCTGTGTTAATAAACTTAATTTCTTTTAGAGAAATTTTCAACCATTCCGAACGTTTCGAGTATGCCAACATTATGTAAATGTATACTTCAACCTTTTTGTTATTATCCTCGTAATTTATCTTTTAAAACTTTGCCTTGAAAATATCATTGCTCAGTGCTATAAAGATACTTTGACTTCAAAGTGAATCTTTAATAATGTAAAACTTTTAAATGAAGTGTGAAGCTGTTTTGAATGTAAGAAATGGATATAATTTCGTTTACAATATTTTATAGTTTACTCGAAATGAAATTTGAGATTTTTTTATGTAATTTCGATTTTGGTTTTTAGAATTTCTTTGACAAATTAGTCAGTTCAATATTTTGTATAGAATGTAATAATAAAAAGAGATTATCTCTGGTGGAAATGAATTCGAATTTGAAACTATAACATAAGCATTTTGAATAGAAATAGGTAAAAAATGTTTCCAGTTTCTTTCTGAAATAGAACGATATTTTTTATTATGTTCGCCCATTTTTTAAAAACACGTGATTTCGACTCCTGACGTGTTAAAACTTACTTATAACATGTTTTTATCGAGTCGAAAAATTTTACTATTACAAAGCTTCCTCCATGAGGAAGCAAAAATGAAACGTGAACAAAACGAAAGGATCGATCAATATTATTTTATATATAAAATATAAAGCAAAGCTAAAATTTTATAACCTCTAAGAGATAAATAGGAGCTAAATTATACGTGTAATATCTTAAAATAATAGTAATTCATAAAAGTTAAGAACAATCAGAGAATTCATTAAATTCGTAAAGTAATTAAAGTTTAAAAGCACCATTAACTATTGTCGATTTAAATAATGTGAACAATTCATTGCATTATATAATAAAGGTAAAAGTTAATTTAAGCATAAGTACAAATTAAAAATTACGCATTCCATCCAGCGTTTAATGAATTAAATTTTTTTTATCCATTTTTCTCCCTACACAATTTAAAACTGTATCTTTAATCTGCCATTGCACATACTTATTCACAAACGAATATAACCCACTCCATTAAAAGTGAAATATCAGCTACTGTACAGTATCCCAAGTGGAGTAGGCATATGTAGATATACAGACGTACGTACACGCACGTGTAGACCAATTTTAAACGGTGTATATACGAATCAGCGTAATTGAAAACCATCGGACGGGTGGTATCTACCCCACTTCGGACGTTAACTGTCAAATTCCGGGACCAACGGAAGAAATGTCACCCTATATCTCGAGGGGTTTCGCGGGAAAAGTCCACACACGTGGAGGTTCCGCATTGGGATTCAATCTAAACTCGACCGTACATTGAGAGGCTGATGGGATGTTTAACTTTTTTTAACCTGCGGATGATTGAAAGCTGCAACAGTGTACAAAGTTATCGGGTTTGACAAAATAATGTATTATTGACGAGGGTTCCAAAATTACAGAAATGTATAGTATTTTAAAAAATGAGATAATTCCGGTGGTATAATAACGATGCAATTTAATATTTTAAATACATTCATTTTATTCATTCCCAATACAAAATGTTATGGAAGGCTGTATGTATTTAAATTTCAAAACAAATTTATGTGTTTCAATACAAATATTCGATTCGAAATAAATAATATTTACTTTATCAATAAAAAATAATTTAAAAATATAATGTTTGTATTATTTATAACAAATATTACAATAACAGTGTCTATTTTGTATAAAGATTAAGTGTTTAAGTGTATCACTGCTTTAAATTTCGCATGAAAATACTGTAACAAAACTTGCGTAGTCACTTCCAACCAAGTTTTATCACTCGAAAATCCTATTTCCTCACTTACAAAGTTTCCCTCTTCAAACAAATACATCGTACACAATCGTACGATATTGGATTTGTAAAGAATGAGTTAATTAGTAAAACCACGAAAAATTAAAATTCATACTTATTTTTTTAATAATTCGTAAATTCTAAATGAAGTTTTATTAAAAAAAACTAATGTTAATCTTTCAAGCACAGAAGCTGACATAACATTGTAATTAATATACTTACATGTATAGCACGTATAAAGTGTAATAAATGAAATATCTGCTTACCTGAAACATAAAAATTTTTTTTGTTAATTATAATATTTACATTAACAAATAGTTATGAAATATGTACTGTTAAGTTGAAGGAAAAATTTAATTAACCTTACTAATATGTCGGATACGTAATTAAGATTTAAAAATTAAATTAATCAACCTTTCCCAGGATATAAAATTCTCTTTAGCTGGAATAGCTTCACTTGTATAAAAATTTCTACGTACTGAAAGTAAACTTTTATAATTTGATTAACGTTAACTCAATGCTATTTATATTACTTTACAATTAAATTTCTGGATAAATACTTTATAGCTACTATAATCTATGAACTATTTCGTTTTTGCGAACTAAATCACAAAAAAAATGTCACCTTCGCAAATTATACATTTCACTCTATGAAAATGAGATTAGCTAAAAATTCATTCTCTTGTATAATAAAACGAGAAGCACCGCAAGCAATTCCAATTCAAAATCAAATCAAAATGTCTACAATAGAGAAACCTTCTCATCGAGTTTTTGCGAACTGTCTATCAGATCGATTCATAGAGCCATTCATAAACTTATCGAATTCATTAAACAAATGCCAAACTCAATTAATGTAAACTCAAACTTGTTATCTTTCCGCAACTAACTTTGTAATTTGATACTATCTCACCGAGTCACGCAAGTTCTAACAACGAAATGTAATTGTATAACTCTTAGACGTAAATTAATTATATTGAATAAGATAAAATGCAAACAATGCATTTGCAACTAGCAAAAAATGTTTATTTATATTAATGAGTGTTAGAGAACCTTTTATATTTTGATAGTTTATGGAGTATTTTTATCAGAAGAAACTGATTGACTAAAAGGAATTTATTTTTCATGAACATTGCTCAAAATTTCCAGATGAGTGAGAAATGCAATTTATCCGATATTGTAAAATTGATGAGTAGGTACGTAAAATAAAATAAAATTTCCTTTCTTTTAAATATTTAATTAATTTTTTATAATAAACGTACAAAAATAATGACTGTATATTATGACAGATGTAATTAAAACTCAATGTTTGCTACGCGTGTGTACAAATTAATTTTCGCGTTAAAGAAACCAAAACTCATAAACGATTTCGTGGAAGGACATGAACAAATTTTTTGCAATTAATGTAGAATTGCTCTTGTTCTAATTAGGTCGTTTTTGAATTTTTGAATATCAGAGTTTGCTGGTTCAACGTTATCATTATAATTAAAACAAAAATGCATACAGCAAGATATTTGTGCACAAATACAATGTAAGAAATTTTTAAAGTGTTCATATCAACGTTTTCTTGTAAATAGTTCAACTAATTGTCTGATACTGTAAAAACTAATTAAATATATATCAAAATGAAATATATTAGGCTTTTTCTAATATTTATAGAAATTTTCAATATATTTAATTGCCCTTTTTAATTTTAAGGCATTTAATTTGATAGGAGATTTAACATATCACCCGTTACATTTTTACGTTTTAAATTACCCCTTAAAATTGGAGACTAATCGATCTACCCATATATACTTACGCAAAAAAGTATATTGACCTTCGTTTTATCAAAATATTGGTAACACGGGTAACATGTGCGGCCCCCTTACATGAACAAATATATTAAATACACATTTAAAAGCGATAAAGGAATAGCTATTTAGTGAAGCATCTTTCGTATTTTGATTATTTATTTTCGATAAAAAATGATAATGCATGTATGCATATTCATACCGTAAATTCTTTTAATTCTTAGAATTCCATCGCAATATAATAATATTATTATTAAATACCAATAAAAATAAAGATATTTTATTAAATCTGTGCATGTAGGATAAACTGAGATTTATACAAAAACTTTTCCCTATTTTATCAGTCCAATTTTAACAACCTTTTTTTTATAAATGAATCAGTTAACATGAAAAGCGTCGGCAAAGTGTAATATGCAAAAAATTGGCGAACTCGTTTAAGGTAACCAATTTCAACCAAATAACAAATTCAGTCTTTCTTTATTAGTTACACTGAGGTAAGCGAAGTTGTATCCGCAGTCACATCAAACAGAACCAAATACACCTGGGTACCGTTAAAAAACGTATACCCCTCCTCTCTGTTTCTCCCGGTTTGAAAAAAGAAAAAAAAAAGAGAGAAAAAGAAAGAATGAAAGGAAGCGCAGCAATAAACTCGAGCATTTCGCAATTTCAATATTGAAATAACTAGATTATACACTCCCGTGGGCAATAAAGAATCATAAAAAATTCGTTTAACCAGGGGTACAATCGAAAGGCCAGAAGGTTTGAAATATTCAAACAGTCGAGCTGTAACCTGGCGGGGGGTAACTCGAAAAGCCGCTGTCACTGGCACGCGACACTTTGCCCGAATCGCCCGTTAATAGTCATTTCGCGCTACAAAAGTTCTATAACGTAACATCGGCACGAGCGAGACAGCGAATTGAATTTACGAGGGACAAATTTTCGATTCGACGAGCGAACGAACGAACGAACGAACGAACGTACGGACGAACGAACGGACGGTGAGGTGTTGCGCGATATAACGCGCTAGCGCTACACATCTGGCGTGATAAACGAGCCAACGAAAAGCTCCGGGTGCTGTAATCTGGGCCGCACGCAAATCCCGTAACTGTGTACAGAACTATTTTTCGGGCGGGTTAGGTGTAGAGGAATCGAGAGAGAGAGAGAGAGAGAGAGGGAGAGAGAGAGCAAAGTACGCGTCACGTCGATGTTGTTTGCCCCACACGCGCGTGCTGGGATACATTCGCGAATTCGTCGTTAGCGACGTGTGCATATCAAGAAGGTACCGAACGCGCATCAGGGGGTTAACAGTTTCCAACTGTTTTCGATGCTTGACGGGACACTCCTCGAGGGTTACCTTTGATTCTCGTATTAACCCAGTTTCAAACCTGAATTTCACGAGTTATGTGTCTTGGATTATAGTTCAACTCCAAAGATCTCTAATGGATATTTGAGTATCAAGAATGACCAACCAAGAAATTTAGGGTTTGGATTAATGGTCAGCCCAGTTTTACAATGGAATTCAACTTTATGCATTGTTAAGGTAACATGAGAATGACT
The DNA here is from genome assembly GCA_026168455.1 of Theocolax elegans. Lineage (NCBI taxonomy): Eukaryota > Metazoa > Arthropoda > Insecta > Hymenoptera > Cerocephalidae > Theocolax > Theocolax elegans. The sequence goes on from CM047425.1 coordinate 97,351,107, forward strand.
ATTTTTCTTTGTTAACATTCGAGTTTTAAAATATTTTTATTTACTTTCCCTGCCACAAACAATTGGAAATTTATATTTCAGATATTTTTATAATAAACTTTGTTGCGGAAATAAAAAAGCATTGATTTGAATTTATTATTAGAAAACTTACGTCCTCAGCACAATACGACTGGTGGGTACAATTGAAAAGTTCCGTCCCAGTGTAGCTACATTGTGTTCAATAACAATTGAATAAAAATTGTGCCAGCACAGCTACATTAATTTTAATACTCTATTTTTACATTGATTACTCAATTTAAAAATAGAATGCACCTATTACTACCATTGTCTATACCATTGAATGATTTACATCGTCAAAATTATAGTGTGCCGTATGTAGAAATAGGAAAGAATCCTTTAAGAAAAAGAGTTAGGGAGGACTTTAAATCGTCTGGATTTACCTCAAGACAAACAAACAGTAGAAGGAGGTAAGGAAACCATTTCGTAGGATTTTCTTCCGTACCAAGTTGATATGTGTGTGTGTGTGTGTGTGTGTGCGTGTATATACGCCTACTCTGAGATTCACGCGCGAATTTCCGACTGGAATGGGTGGATGTACATTACGTTCCTGTGGTACGGCGTTAACGTCTTTGAATATTTACTCTGTCTGAACGTACATTATAAGCTTTTGTGGACCGGTGGCCACTACGTTTGACCGCAGAGATTCACGGACCACAAATACTTGGTCTCGTGGTACTTTTGGGTCTCCCTTCTACTAACACCACCCACCATCCCACGGCCCCTCCCGACCCACCCATTAAAGTTCGGATTTTCGGCAGCTATGTTCGTCACACCACGTCCAAAGGGAATTTCATTTTGACAGGAGTGACGTTTTACGTTGATGTGGATGAATGGGACTCGTGTCTTTTTAAAGCTCGTTAACCTTTGAAGAGAGTCGGATATTTTCGAAAACGGCAATACACTGCTCTTAGTATATATACTCCTATATCACCCGAGGGCTTTAAAACTTCATTTCAAAATGCATCGATTCGATTTTTTTACTATGATTTTTTTAGTTGTGAATTTCCCTGGCTAGTAGAATTTTTATGGAGGTTCTATAGGAGCTATAGCTTAAAATACTTTATGGATATCGGTGGAGATCTGTCTAGTTCCGAATTTCGTGATATTTTTTTTAGAAATAATGACACACGTATTTCACTATTAATAAGTATATAATATTATTCATATTAGATGTTGCTCCACAATTCAATGTATGCAAACATTTTATAAATTTTAATGATAAAAATACAATCGAACCATATTATGTAAGAATCCATGAATTACTAAACGTTGTAAAAAACGCCTTTTATTTTAATATCGCATCTAATTGGCGTACGTACAAAATTTCATTTATATTTCGAATCATGTAATATTTCAAATACTTAAAGTCAATTACAACATTTATTGGTTTATCGCTCCACTTTGGTAATGCTTGTATATCGTGGATGACATTGTGTATGGATTCAACTATAATCATTTCAATAAATTTCATATTAAATTTGGATATTGCAAATAACAATGACAATGTATATCATATCACATTAATATATTCATAGAAGAAATTGAATTAATAAATTTATTAAATTTAATATTCATGCATCCATGAGCAAGTATAATAAAATTAACTTTTAACAATTAAATGGAAATAACTTTTTTAATATTTGTTATATTAAACTCCATGGGTAAAATAAACAAATCAATTATTACTTGTTTACCTCGTTTACTACAAATAAATCAATAATTCCAATTAATGCAAATAGTACGTAGATGCAATCAACGATTTACAAAATAAAATTGTGTTGATCGGAAAAAATGTATATATAACAATCAACCGGAATTGTAACGCAAAAGACGATCGCGATTCCCTGAGCGTAAATTTTTTACTCGCGCGTATATACCTATACACATAGATATATTTCCCAGCAGAAAACATGTAACATTTAGTCGGTATCCAATAAAATTTTACCGTCCGATGAATCGCAAAACTATTATGTACGATAACGATCTACGCCCCCGGGCTCGATTACTCCGGCGTACCAAAATTTTCGAGCGCTCGATCGGGCTTCCGATCATCCGCCAAAATGAAGGCTTACTGTATATGAATAGCTATAGAAGAAGGGTTAGTCGCGCTATTTTTCCCAGTACAAAAGAAATATAACATGGAAATATTTTGTGTGTTACGCTAACGAGGTACGCTCGCAAGTTACATGGATTATTTGGTGGGAGGCCTCTTATATGTTCGTACGTTTTATAGCCCGATCTTTTTGATAACCCTGGAAAAAAAATCAATAACCTTCGAACAAGTTGGCTATTGTTTTTAATATTGCTTCCTTTTTATTGATATTGCTTTGGTTTATACACGTATTGCCATTCCTACAATCAAGAAATGAACAATCGAATGTGTACGTAAAAATTTTGTACAACTTTTTATGCTTCAACATTTATGCCTTTTCATTTTTGCGATCGCATACGTTGTATTAAGAGATAAAACAAACGATGAATTATTCTTTAATTTCTTAGTATTGTAAACGTGCGTATGTGCGTGCTGCTGTTGCTACAAAATTAAAGTACTTTTTTATATTCATTTTACAATGTTGTGTATTTTCATGCACTGTAGGTATACACATAAATATTTAATTATTTAAATGTAATACATATTTTTTCCATGGTTTGAATTAATAATTTCGATCATTTTTTTAAAAGTTACTTTGTATAGAAATCTTCTTGAATATTATATTGAATAATCTATTTATTAGTCATTTTGTAAATTTATCATTAACCAATTTTATTTCAAATTTAACAATGAAATTTTAATGCTATAAATACTTAAAATTTCAGTCAACGCGAAAATATACAAGTAAATCTTTTCCCCTCGTTTTTGTAGTAAATGAAAAATAAAAGAGGAATGAGATTTGTCTACGTAAAATGTTAAAAAAAATTATTACTTTGGATAAAAAATTTGGAACACATTAAAAGTATTGTTATCTGAACATAAACCTGTCTAAATTTAATATTTATTTAATCATGCTTTGATTATTAATTACAGTATTAGAGTAATTATGTCATGCGTAATAATTTTAAGTAACACCGAAATTCTGTAGGGTATTATATTAGTGAGTGAATTTACTAAAAATCAATATTATATATACATATATATATAATATTGTGAAATCAAATAATTGTCAACGCCACATCAACTAGACTAATCATCGTTGATTAAAGTACCAATAATCGAAATACCGAATATACAGGCGAAAGATCTAAGCCCATCTAATTGCACACATCATCAGAAAATTGTTCTTGACATCTATGTGTACGCACACAAGCCTGAGGCTACAGCTCGCGTGTTGCGAATCTCGCGGGATGAATTAGCGGCATCGGGCACCTCCTTGGTCAGCCGGTCGAGAAAGCCACTTCCGGCTGGCCGACTCTCGCATACACGTCCGGCAAAGTCGCGTAGGCTGCCGCGTTCTAGTTACGCGCGGAACGCACGTAATATCGCGAACGACGCGGCTTGTATACTAGGAATGCCTCTCTCGTCGACATGTACAACTCGATAGATGATGATGCTGCCTGCTCTGCTCTGCTCTGCTCCGAATAATGCGATACTTCAACTTTGAGTATTTGTTCGTATTTTTTGGTTTTAACGAGGATGGAAATACTTTTTTTCCTAGATCTTTTTAATTGCATGAAAAATGATAACTCAGAATTTTAGAACGTCGATCTTAATTTATGTTAGATTAATTAAATCAGTAATTAATAATATATGAAATAAATTTTAATAATTATTATTAAGTATAAAGTAAATTTTAGTAAATTAATTTAATTAAGTAGGCAACTTTAAATTTTTAAGCTAAATTTTAGTATTTAAAAATCTAACGTACTTCGTTTCATATTAGAGTCTGTTTTAAGTAGTTATATTAATTTATATATAATAAGCCAAAGAAACGTTGCTAAATTAATTTCGTAATATATTTCAGTCATTCGCCTCGGGCAAAGTAGAAACACGGGGAAGAACGAAAATTATATTTTATTATGATTCAAAATCTCGGCTCACGTTTCTTGTATTAAGGTATTAGAAAATACATCTTTAAACCTAAATATGTTATTAATATTAAAAAAAAGCTCATCATTAAAAATTAAATTAATTTAAGGATTTAAAATCAAGTTCATCAATTGATGAAAAACTGCTTTAATTAAATAAGTCGCGATTAATCCATTAAAATGCGTTATTTATTTTTTAATAAAAAAAATAACATTGTATCAGTATTAATTTGAATTCAGTAAGTGCTTACAAAAATATGAATGTTAATAAATACTCTTGATAAATATTTATAACTCTATGAATTGTTTACTCAAGTAAATTCTGTTCAACCGGTAGAAATTAATGCTTTCATGAAATAAATTGGATCGCCTATTACCATATTTATTTATAATTCGTCAAGTAATTTAAATTTACCACACAGTGTAGTATAAACTTCAATCATCACTTTCCGGTCGACTGCATTAGTATGGGTGTTACATCGATTGACAGTGCTGAATCTCATTCATCAAAGCTATAATAGCTTTACCTATTAGCAGAGCAAGTAGAACCATCTAATTTAAGCTCCACTTTGAAATCATAGAGCTTAATCCTGGTTGCTTCGGCATAATATTACCTCATTTTTAATTAGTCGAGAGTAATGATAGTAGTAGTCCACAACACTAGCTTGTCGATTCCCAAATACACTTTATAAATAATATCAAAAAGAATAAGTATTAGTTTAGGCACACATGTATGGATGTAATTAAATTTGGATAAATTTAATTTGGCGTGCGCGAATGGTACATGTACTTAAGTAGTCAATCGTATTGATTCTTTTATGACAACTTGATATTGATTGCTATTAACGAACAATTTTAATTGACTGCGATACGAAATATAACTTTGCTTTTCACATAAAACTCGTTTCTAATTAACTTTGGTTCATTGTTATCATCAACTTAAATACTGAAGTTATTAAAATATCAATTAAATTCGTTTGTACAACCGTATGAAAGAGAATTTTATTAAACTTTATTATGAAATGTAAGAAACAAAATAAATATATCGTTTGCACAAAATTTAAATTTTGTTATTTGTATATTTGTGATAATAAAATCGTATAAGTTTTTCCACAAAGTAATGTATTTAATACAAGCGCTTGCAACTTTAATCGAAATTACTTAAATAATGAAATTCAAAATCAATTTCAAAATTAAAGCGAACTTTAGTATTTCGAATAATTCATCGGTCGACCATCGCTTTGACATAGTTCATCCTGTTGTAACAACAAAAACGACGACCCACATCCCTTTGTACGCGCATAGTAACCAAAAAACCCCTTCCGGTGTAAAAAAAATCTTTGACATAAAAGACTAAAAAAAAGCTCGGTGTCCAACGAGAAGCAAAAGTCACCTCCAATATCAGGCTTTACAATGAAAAATACTTCCTTAAGCCTGGTCCGTTAAAAAAAAAAGTAGCAGTAGACAAAGAGCGACATTCCAGAAAGAGTAAAGCCGTAGAGTTGAATTTCGCGCCAAAAACGGGGCCAACTTTTGTCGGTATATATAGGGATGAGAGAAGAATTGAGAATACCATGAATTCCGGCGTCGTCGTTGGACGCAACGTGAGAGAGTGAGAGAAGGGTGGGGAGGGAGAGAGGGAAGGCGAGTGTAGCATCGAACGCGACTATACGGACGCGGTCCTTCTGTCAGGGATTTCCAGTTCCGTGGACCACGGAGTTGTGTTCGTGGGTATTAACAAGCGCCGGACACTATGGTACATTGCCTTCCGGTTTCCCTCTCGTCTCTTGGTCTCGCAGCTATCTATTTATCACGCTCACTTTAGCTCCTCCTTTTTCTGTCACCCATTGTGACCGCGATCTGCTTGAGGTAATTAAGGATTTATGAAAAATTGCGCGAAACTCGATTCGTTGAGTGAGATATGAGCTTTCTTATTAGGATTTAGCACTTCTCAAGTTTGTAGCGAAGGAAATTTTTTAAGATGATATATTTTTTTGAATTATATTCTTCTTTCTTAAGTTTGATTTATTATATTTAGAATAGGTTATTTACTCTCTCGGAAGATATGATTATTTTAATAAAAGTAAAAGGAATACAATTCTATAAAATTGAATTATTAATATGCATTTTATACCATACGAGCTCAATGAGATTATCACCCGAGACGAGGATAAAAATGAAACGATAATGAGACAAAATTTAGGACATATAATACTTACATGTAAAGTATACATCTTATCTTAAAACTTTCGTTGCGTAATAAAGTTATAGTTCACTAATGAAAGTAACTTATTAGTCCACGTAACTAAAAGTTTCGTGTAATTTCAGACTTGCTGTGATAAGAGAATATAGTTCGTTATATACTATAATAAGTAAATTGTCAGAATTTGCTCTTAAAACTTATATACTAAGCTGCACATATAAAAATTCGATTTTATATTTTTTTAAACCGATTTCAAGACTACGATATTTATAACGAGCCTTCTTAACTCGTAAACATATTCGCTCCGATTAAAATTATAATTCGTTAGGATTGAATTATTCAAACTAAGAAGACGTAGTTATTATATCCAACTCTGAAATTTCATTAAGCTCCAGTCTTTTGTTTTATCAGCTTTTCTCTCAACGTCTCTGTCTATCTTTACTTCTGTCTTTTTCTTTCATTTCCTCTTGGTTTCACGTGTGTTACGTCTATGTGCAGTAACATCCCCTTTCTCACTTTTCATCCAGTGGTCAAGTCTTTGAAATGAACTTTCTTTTTTAAACTGACTTTGTAATTTAGTCGATTGCTTGTAGAGCAATTACTTATAACAGGATCAACCGTAGTTTAGTTTTACATGTCATTAACGGGAAGATACTCTACATATTATTTAATTAAACATTTTCAAAAGTCATTAAAATTTGAGTCTGAATCATTAAAAAAAAAAAATTTCTGAGTTTTAGATTAGATGAGATTTTTATAGGATATTTAAGTTAGATAAAGTGGGATAATTATATTAAATTTAGAAAGATATTTTCTATGATTTCTAAATTGATCATATCAATTACTTCAAATTTGTTGTTAATTCATGCAGTAAGCAGTTCATTAAAATTTAAAACTTCATTCAGCTTTTAAAAATGCTTTTTATTCAAAAGCGCTTAGTAATTTAATTGTACTCATCGAACCATTCAAATTTTAGATCCTGCAATATAATTAATTAATTTATTCTAAATTATTCTAAAACATTAATGCATTCCAAATTTAACAATTTTAAATTGGTTACATGCTTTTAATAAATGAAAAAGATGTTGTATTTAAATGGCATACTACTATTACAATTTGTAAATTTTAATCCAACAACTAATTACTCATTTCAGAATAAATTCATACTAAACACCAGGACAATGTTAATCTTTGAAAGTATTCTTACAGGTGTGCAATATGAAATACATTTAGAATATGTTAAGTTGCAATATAGGAGAAGAAAAAACCTTTTAACCGTGTACAGATGCACAATGCATAACAACCACTTATCCGCCAATACTTTCGTTCACATAAAACGTTCTCGTAACATCAATATTCAAATAACATATTTAAAAGAAACAAAGTTAAAGAATTTTTAGAGTTTAATCCATAACTAAATAAATACACGTCATTAAATGGATTACTCAAGAACTAAAGCCATCAACCGTCTATTAACATAATCAAGAACACGACGAAGCGTTTACTCGATTCCAATTCCTCTTGACTAACTCACTTATTGTGTATTGCAAGAACGTAATTACAGACACTCGTAGCGCGGTTAACGCAGTGCGCTACCGTTTTCTCATCAGCGAGTACTTATTTAAAAGAAAAAAAAAATCTTTACATTACATAATCAAGGAAGTGCAAACACCAAGATTGACACTCCAGCGATCGTTTAAATTAAAGAATCACGCGAATTTGTCCGGGATAACAATATACGGTATTATAGGGCGAGTAATTACAACCAGCGATTATGACGCGCATAAAGCCAAGTAATTAATTTCGCAGAGACGTAGGGCTCGCGGTAATTAAGTTCTAGACAGATATTTTCTGTATTGTTGCAAGCGTTGAAAAGTTATTAAGCTGAATTTCTAGTCCCTGAGAGATGAGCTTTTAACGCAAAATTTTAATAACAAAAGGTATGGAAGCTAGGTTGAAAAGTTTCACTAAAACCTATACCTATAAGGTAAAACGGTCAAAGTTATGTGCTTTTGTTGTGCCCGTTAATTCGAATCGCTTGGGAAATTAATGTGGCATTGTTACCAGTCTATCTTTTTTTTCTCCTTTTTCCACGGCTTATCAAAACGATGAACGAGCGAAAGTTTTTTTTTTTTGGATAAAGGCCTTATCGTAACTTAAGTAACACGTGGAAGGGGATTGGTAGGTAGGGTAAGGTAGGACGGAGGGTAGTTTAAAATGGACGAGAGAATAAAGAGCGAAAGGACCGATACTTCCGACGTCGGTTTAATCTATATACGCCTTAGCGCCTTATATTCGCTTAGCCTATAAAAAACCGAAGCTGCGCCGAGCCTGGAAAACTTGGAATCGCGATTCGAGCAATCTTTTCCGATCTTCTTTTTATGACTTTCTGAATGGAGGCCAACAAACTTGGAGGGACGCAGGAGTGGTGGATGAAGGAGGGGGTAGGGGGGGGGGGGTCGGGAGGGTGTGGGAGGCAAGAGTAGGAGAGTAGGAGGCACACGAGAATCTCGATGCACTCATCCATCTTGAGCGTAGCTACGACATTATCGGAAACATCGAGTGTCGCTTCGCATGGTCTATAGATCTTCGTAACCCCATTTCTCTCTTTCTTTCTTTCGATTTTTCTGTCTCTCACTGTTTTGCACCGCTATCGACGCGAGCGCCGAAACCTTTCTTATGCTCCTTTTCCCTCGCTCAGTTCTCTACGCATCTCTTTTGTGTCCTCTGTTCCTCCTATTCCTATATATTCCCTGTATATACTACTGTACACGTTAATTCTTCTTGTTTCTCTACTTATTTCCCGATTTTTCAATTTCCTTTTTCTTTTGGCAAGCGAACGTCTTTTTTACTTACTTGTTTCGCGATACTTGTCTATACTTCCTTCCGTTTGACTGGCTATTCAACCTTTTCCATTATAAAGACTGCTTTTCTATACTTATTTAAATCTCTTCCCATGACTGATCCTAGTACGTATTGACAAGTTATTTTAACATCTTTTGAATGTATACAGGATCCTAATAGGATTAAATAAATTAGATTCAGGAATCTGTGTGTTTAAATTATTGTTAAAAATAGTCGTTTAGCGGAAAATTACGGGTTTTTCCTTTACTAAAATACTAGTCAAGTATTAGTAAATTTAAAAATGTAATAAATGTTTCCAAATGCTTTTAAAAAATTAATATCAAAATTATAAATTTTGAATGGAATCACGAACCAGTAATATGTTTAATTAAAACTGTGTTACAAATCAGTATTTAAATATAATGAATAAAAGAAAGACGTTAAAAATAATTTTTATGACCAAGTACAACTAATACCCTTTTGAAAAGTTACTTGAACTATGTTTAAAGGCAATTACTCCCTCGCAATGTTACAAGAATAAAATTTCCATAAGTAATTACGAAGAAAAAGTGCAACATATCCGGTACAGTTCACCGATTCTATGAACATGATAATCTTAAAAAAAAGGAAAGAAATTAAAACGATTGGGAGTATAAATGAAAAAGAAAAAATAATATTGTAGTCATGTAATATCGATAAGGGGAACACCTGTTCGTATCGATACAAATTGTGTCGAAAATGTATGGATTTGCACGAATATAACTTTGATATTAAATATTGTACGTGATAAATAAATCAATGGGAAATCAAGAGCCAAAAAGAGAGTAAAAGGATGCCGACTTAATGTACGTAGCATGAATTGATCGCGTGTACGTGAAAGCCTAGAGATCTTCCGCCTGATTTGTCAGCGGTGTGCGTGCGTATATAAACGTGCTACCGTGCTCGAGTTTTCTACAGTTGAAAGAAACGCCACATATGTCAATACACGTGTAAGTATGTGAGATAAAATTTGTTCTTAATGTTAGTTCGTATGGTGATGTACAATTAAATTTAATAGTATTACTACCTACCAAACTCACCTGATTGTTCTAACTCTCTATAAGACAAAATTTTAATATAATTAACTAAATATAAGCGTTTACGTTATTATTTATTGCAATTCTAGATTATGATTTATTTTTATATAAAATAAAAGTACACACAGAACAATAACCATAGAAAAATCACAAGTTTTTAAAATACATTTATTTAATTATAAGAAATATGTTTTAGCACAGGTGCATTCTGCCAAGCTGCGATTGACCGAAATAAAAAGAAACATTTAATACATAAGATAATCTTATTATCTTAAAAAAGAAAATAACACAATTCAATAATAAAAAGCAAAAGTTACTTTTAATAATAAAATTTTAATTATGGAAATAGAAGTAGAAATTTTACAAGAAATGTACAAAAAATTAAAATTTGTGCATAATAATTAGCAGTAACTGGCTAATATCGAGAAATAAATGTAATTGTTTGTAATATGAAAACTTATGATAAATATTTGTATAGATTCTATTCTTAAGTAGTCAAATTTAAAGTATGTAGTCGATTACTTGAAATAGTTTAATTAAAATTTGGTAATGTGAATACATGCATCTAATAAATACTAATTAAAATTTAATTAATCTGTAAAATTAATTAATACGTGACATTTATAATGGATGGTGAAACAACATACTCTAAAACAAATATCGGCGTTGAATGATATAAAAGGCACATATTATTTTATTCAGGGATTGAATACTATTGAAGTATAAACTCACGTCAGTTATGGAGTAGCATTATGAATTATAAATGTATAAAACGTTATGCATTATTAAAGAATATGCATAAATTGATAAGAGTTGATGGTCAGATAAAACTTAGTAAATAATAACATTTAAGAACATGTCAAAGCTTAAAATTAGGCATTATTTTATTGTTTTATTTCACTTGCGTAAACAATTACTCTATGAGTATGTAGAATTGTCATATGATAGCGAAAAAAACGTGCTTTAGAATAGATGGATTAACTTTCACATTTTAAAGTAACCTAAAATATTCTCAAATAGTTACATGTGAAACTGTAATAATGAAAAAGTTAATAAATTCTTAGTATTACACATAAAGCGTAACAATGTGATCACACTAGATTAATCATTGAGTTTACATAATGTTTATGCGTTGCAACGTAAAGAACTGGAAAAAATCTTCCAATCTAATAATTTTACTTTGTTATGTTTAATTAAAAATTTACTTATTAATTATTTACGACTTTATCAATAATAAACTATGCAAATTTTTAACAAAGCAAAAATTATCAAGATACAAACAAGATACGAAAATAATTAATTACAAGTACTTCTCCATAACTACGCGCAACAAAGATTCTGTGAAAAACATTATTATTGCAAAAATAAACCCCAATTGCTACATTTTGTATTAAATCGTACAGCTCTTGTTTATTTTTAAGATTTTTTTAATACCTTAATATATTTTTAATTTAAACTTATATTAATTAGTTAAAAAAATTTCTTCTTTCCCTTAAGGACCATTTTTCTATTAGAATAAAAAATAAAATTTTTAACCACTTCTAGTATATAATGAAATTATAATATTTTTACTATTACATACGCGTAAAATAATATAATTTAATATAATCGGTTAAATCAATAGTAAACGAATTTCTAAAGCACTCGAGATAGCACTTCGTTATAAAAAGCTTTCATTACATCGAAATGAAATATCGCACCCAGTGCATCCGTAAATCCTTATTATTCTTCCGCACACCGACATCAATTCCTATGCTTTTTCTTCATTCTCAGTTTATAGGAAATAGTTCGACGTATACTTCCATACCACACTTTAATCCGTATATACCCATCTTTATACCCACCATTGATTTGCTGCCATTTATTAATATTTTTCCACTTTTCTTTTTATTCTGTCTGAAAATAATCAGTTTATTTTTCATCCTCATTGCTAATATTATTACTATTATATATTCGTATTAATAAATATACATATACATAAATTCGCATATTTTAGCTACGCTACGATTGTTATTGACCTTGCGTGACAAGCTACAGACTCTTCCGGTACCCTAAAAGCGCGTCCCCTTACTCATCGTAAAACCGATTTCATTATGCATCGCGCTATTGTAACTCATATACCGTCACCTTTATGCTTTTTGATCTACTCCACGGCTAAGTGTCCTTTTTCTCGTGAATATTCAGTTTCATATATGCACAAAGTTTTTTGTGAAAAAATGTTATTAAAAGTTAAGGTAATATTGAATGTACGTTAAATTTATCGTTAATAATTTAATGTGTCAACGAAATTATACGACCATTTCAAAAAGAATTATTTATTCGCTAATTTTTTTTAATATATTGATATTTTACCGTTATATTTACGAAAATTATGCATTACGATACGGTAGAGATTGATCATATTTACACAAGGGGTAAATAGCCGATATAAATCTGACTTCCCTTTTATCTCACTAAATTAATTTGTTTATTTAAAGTGAAATAATTATATACAATTTTTACCGCCATAAAATGTATAAATATTATTTATGCATTCAACATTTCATTAATGTATGAAATACGGCATTGCTCAGTAAAATAATTTCTACATATTTTTGGTTATTTTCTGCGTGAACGATTCAACCATAATTATCATTTTTTTCAAAATGTTAATTATAATATATATTTCACTGACATAAAATTACCAATATAAACGTACAATTAAATTTTCAATTTGTATATAAATTAAATATTAATAAAACTAAATAATTTTTATTGATGAAATAACAGTTAATGAATTGCTTTTTAAATAGTGCAATTAACGTTTATTCGCTCACTAGTGTACCCAGTTTTTTCTTTACAAAATAAATGTTAATGTATTTTAAAACAATTTAATAAAAATTAGCATAATAAATAAGGTTGGATGTACAAAATACTAAATTATATTGCATAGAAAAGTTTCTTATTCGTTATAACGGTACTGATGAATATTTTTGATATGTAGTACTCCACCTTAGCTTTTAGAAACAAACAATCTTGTCTTCTTCCGGGTCTCGTACATTCTGTAGTAAATAAGTGTAAAACCACGCATGTAGTAATACACATAATTAGAGAATTTTTTTAAGTGGCATAAGCTAAACGCAATTAGTTGCTTCTTCCAAGAATTAATCGGATCATTTTCAGACTGAGTGACTTTCGGTTATAAGTAATTTCGAGATAGATAAATAAGCAACGGATAATTAAGGGGATGTCGGAGCTATAGCCTCCATCAAAAGCCGCTCGATCTCGCGGTTTCGAATGGCGCTGTAGTCAGGTGTCGATTTCTACGATAAACGTACTTAAAACATAAATTATAAATTTTACAGCTACATAGAGCTGTTGAAAAATACTTTCCCCCCTAGCTATAACTAAAATTAAGGTAATTGTAATATTACTCTTGGCAGCAAATGTTTATTTTTTTAAAGAAATGTGAAATACGTCTCATATTCAATGAATCTATATCTACCGTAATGCTACACGCAACGTATTTCACATTTCTTTAAAAAAATAAACATTTGCTGCCAAGAGTAATATTACAATTACCTTAATTTTAGTTATAGCTAGGGGGGAAAGTATTTTTCAACAGCTCTATGTAGCTGCAAAATTTGTAATTTATGTTTTAAGTACGTTTATCGTAGAAATCGACACCTGACTACAGCGCCATTCGAAGCCGCGAGATCGAGCGGCTTTTGATGGAGGCTATAGCTCCGACATCCCCTTAAATATTTTTTATCAAATCCAAAAAATAAATACTAATTACTGGTTTGGTAAAAATGAATTATGTCATTTAAATGTTTGTTAGGAAATTACAAAAATTTACTTTTGCATTCGGCAAATATTTTTGGTTACTATTAAAGAACAGCTTTTTAAATTATTGAAGCACACTTATTATAGTGAAACTAAATTATAAACCAAGGGCCTAATTTATAATATTTACTTACATATGCATAAGACTATGCACGTAAGCATTGTTATCTCGTACTCATGCGAATTTAAATTACAATTCAGTGACATTAAAATATCTTCTGCAACATAATTTAAAAATAATATATTAAATAAACATTTTACGTTTCATTCTTACAAAAGCGAAATAAATATGTTCGTTAAAAAAAAACCTTCGGAAAGAAGAAAAATATATGTAAAAATTGAAGAAGAAATATTGTATGGAGACACTCGAGCACAGCAGGTTGAAACTTCTTTAAAATATTCATCTTGAACTGGCTTCAATTTCACCGTGAAATTCTCTACTTAAAAAAAATGTATTGACAGGATTCAAGTTTGATAGTATACCGTTGTAACAGAAATTGCAAACTTTTTTTTGAACGATAACTTTATATAACGCAAACTGACTTTTCTTAACTTACCCATTCGAAACACGTACGATGTTTAATAAAAGAAAACAGCGTTATGGGTATACAATGAACATGGGTATATATAATGTCAATCACAAACGGGATAACTTAAATAGAAAATTTTCCCCCTATTATTGAAATTCATAATGTAATAAATAGTTGGGATGAACTATTCTCATCAATCAGTAGGAAAATTCCAAGACGTCGTATCTACAAAGAGGAGCTGGCGAGCCATACGTTGTAAGCTAAGCAAAAATCGAATTAATGCAACTCTCTTCATCATATCGAGAAAGGGCTTATCCCTCCTGAACGTGTGTATATATGTATGTATAACTCCATCGGTTACCGGCACTTAATGGTCTACCTCTTCCCACTTCGAGATCTTCCATAACTAATCCATCTTATCCCCAGTTCCTCTTACGACACTCCAACAAACAAGATCAGAGACGATCTTCGTTATTATTATATATATACATGTATATATGTGAGTGTGTATGTGTACGTTCCAGTATCATCCGGTCTTCCTTATAGTCCACGGGAATCCACGAAATAGGCGAGGGTGAAGTGCCTCGAGTACTCGGGGAGTCGTAATGAATGAACGGCACACACCGTCAGCTTGCGAGTGCTTGTAAGAAGGAGCTTTTGCTGCAAGGGGTTGTTTACCGCGTAGACGGGCCTCTATTCTGTCTGATGAGTCCAAGGTGTAAGGAAATGAGTGAGTGATTTACAAGTTATTAGAGACTTTAATTAACTCAGGAGGGCTGATTAAAATTGCGTAGATAATCAAAGGACAATGAGTACCAAGATTGCCTTTGATGTAATATGTATGAAATGTACAGATATAGGGTTAAAAATGAATAATATCGGCACTTCGTATCTGTGGATAGATTAATCAACTTAGAGAAATATTAGTAATTAGCCCAGCACATTTGACTAGCTTATTAATATGGATTATATGGATAGGTAGAGAATGTTGTTCATTCTAGTCAATCAATTCGAGTGAGAATCAATCTATATGGCTCTTTTTGCGTTGAATGTAACTGAATTTAATGTAATTGAAACTACATAATATTAGGGGAAAAATTTATCTACACAAAGCTTTTTATTAAAAAAATAAAAATATAATCTTGAACACTTTTCATGAAAAATGATATCAAATTTAAATGTGAACGTCTTACAGCATAATGCAACTCAAGTGATGCTGAACAAAATACTTTAATGCATAAGGTTCAGATATGTATTCTTTCCGGTATACAAGGAATCAAAGACAGTAGATGTCATCGTACCAAACCTACATTCTACAACATATCAATCCAAAATCCAATTGCTCTTCGTGTTATGTTAATCTGCATACTCTAATATAATCGGCCTAAAATGTTTTCATTTAAATACACGCATGATGATTGTACAAATTGTTATTAATTCCTAGGGTTCAATGACTGACAGAATTGTTACATTTCAACAAAATAATTATTTTTAAAATATTAAATAAAAACTCTCAAAAAATCTTGAGTATAGTTTAAGAACATACGGAATTTTTAAAGTCAAAGTAATTTTAAATTGTCCTTCAATAATGAAAAAGAAATATATAATGTTAATAAATATAAATATTACAATAAATAAAAAATGAAAATTTGCTTTATCTTCGTTCATTTATTTAATTAATTTAAATAAATGATGTAACCGACAAAATAAATTTTTTTTCCTAAAAGCTCGAAGCATTGACCTTGTATTAAAATAAAAATAAAAAATTAGATTGTGAAGACCATTATCGACATCATTACCTCCACCATTACCACCATCCTGTGAAGTCCGTAAATTATCTTTGATCTAACTTCACACTATACTAATGAATGCATGCCAACACGTGATCCGATAAAATTAAAAGATGTTCAGTACTGTATTATAAAATCGATTATACAGTAACAGTAAGTCATTTATATAATAGTAACGTAATAAAAGTACCATAACTCATAAACATAAATTAAAAAATTTCATACACTTGCTTTTCATCATACCGAATTCAATGGACTTTATTCCATTTAATAACTGTCTTATAAAAAAAAACTATGTACGTAATATCAATAAATTTAACTTTAACCTTTGAAATTTGAAGGTGACAACAGAGTCTATATATGCTGAAAGTAGTTTTTATTCTCCAAGACATAAATACCCTCGAAATATTATTGCCATATCTCTTTTACCCGTTTGAAAATTTATTCAGTCATCCTTGGTAGTTTTCATACTTTTCACATATACACACGTATATATAAGCATACATAGATATATATATATATACACTTGGTATGTGTAGGTGGCAAGAAGAGTGCCGAGAAGATGCGGCGCACGTGGAACGGAAACTTGCCGGTGTCAGCCGGCTCTCTCGTATATACACCAGATGAGACAACAGAGAGGAATAAGGTGGGGAGATACAAGATGAGGGAAGACAATATTGCATATTTTATTAATGTCAGGAGAGTTTAATGTAAATTATATAACTAAGCAAAAATTACACATCGAAATCTATATATGTATATGAAGACATAATCCAATTATTAACTTTGGCTTCCCCATCTGCTGCGTTGCATTATCTTGATAATTCAAAATACGACTGTGTTAAGGTACTATCTTACTTATTTCGTATTATATTATGGTGTCGCTTTAAATTGATTTATTAATCTCATTGTAAAGATAAGAAAATTAATTAATCTACCTCTCTATGATAATTTAATAATTAGATTTATATGTTTGTCCTCATAGTGTCCGTTTAGCAATCATACCTTTGCTTTGTGTGTATATCTAAATTTAAGATTAATTTTGTGATGTACTTTTTGATATAAAATTTATTTGTTTTTAGTGTAAGAATGTGCATTATATTCAATTTCAATCATATGATTATATATATAAATATATATTACGTATATCTAATTAATCGCATGACTAAAATTGAACCACACATTTTTATACTTAATTCTATATTTCTCCTCCAGGAATTTAAATATTCAGTACACAAAAACTTTGACTGCGTGAAAACTAATACGGAAACTTTCTGTAAAAATATTCATAGCTAAATTATACAATTTCTAAAGTTTGAAATACGGAATGCAATCGCTTTAAAAAATGTTCAATAATACTTTTTCTACGAATTTAATTAATTTATATATGTGCGTGTGTGTGTGTGCATACATATATATATATACATGCACACTATATTTATCAAAAAGAGAGTATTTTATATCCTTTTTATCATTACTAACAAGATTGCAACAAGTGTGACATTACGTTAAATAATAATAGGTAAACAACAATATTATTTCATTTTCTTAGGCTGAATGGATATGTATTTATATATGCTAAGAAATCCACCCAAAATTTCGTTTAAAACTACATATTATAAAAAATTGATTGGACCTTTAATGAACGCCTTGAAAACATTGTTTCGCCATTTTAAGCTTAAAATGTCGTTATATTAAGAAGACCCAATATTGTCAAATTGAAAAGGAGAACGCCAACGGAAAGCATTTGAAGTATATCTATATACATTAAAAATTTGTATATATAGATATACTTGCAATGTTAAAAATGAAACTTTGTCGATTAATTTTGGCTTTTCCTTTCATTTCCCGAAAATCATTTTTTTTGCAAATGAAATATCGCTAGTTAAGATAAAAGCTAAGGCATGATTTATACGTTTTGGAACGTCTTTATACTTATTGGCGTACTCCTTTTGTTACTTATTACTAAATTTATTTACTAAACTACATATTTCCGAATAATGTTATTTTATTACCAAGTATTTTCTAAAATATTTAATTCGAGAAGATAAGCCTCTAAGATAATCTCTAAATCTTTCTCCAAGGAACCATTATAAATTCTTATTTTGGATACTTGTAGATGTTCTACTTGGTTTTACTAAATAGAACTTGATATATTTCGATTAATTTCATCAAGTGCCAAATACTTCAGTGAAATATTTATATTTATAATTCTTTATACAAAAATGTACCGCTTACCATTTAGCTCAAAAATTGTTTTGTAAACCGAAATGGTAAGCGATATTTTTAATTAGAAAATCCGAATTTATTTATTTATTTATTTATTTATTTATTCAATGATATTCAAAGATATTTTCTACATATGTTCGAAACAATATTGATTCGCCTGATAATGATAAGTATGAATGAAAAAAAGAATTTATATCAAGATTTCAGTCTATATAACCATTTACTGAAACTTTCAAAGAAATGTGTCATATATAATATATTTAACCTTTGGATTAATAAAAAATTTTGCATGTTATGTATATATGAGTATGTTACTTGCTTCAATACTGTACAGTAAATCATTCAAGTTTTCAAATTTTTTATAATTTGAAAAAATGAGTGGTTTGTTGCATTTTTTAGGCGTAAAGAGAATAGTTATTTTGAAAAATTCTGTCTTGATATCTAACGACGATCATCTATTATTTAAAATAAATAAATAATTACTATAATATTTAGGTTTCCGTTAGGTTCATTTTCTTCTGTTTTAAACTTGCATATTTTTCTAAATTTTCAATTAAACACTTTAAACCTAATGTTTGGTGTGTAAACGGCCTTGAAAAAACTGTACTAAAGTTTTTGCGCCTGTTAAAAGGAGTTAAACGGGACTTAATAAGATCGATTTGGTTCACACAAAAACACGAGCATAGTTGCAAAAAGCCTTTTGCAAACCTAAGGTGTACAAGAAAAACATTTTTGAAAAATAAAATTTTAGGAACTTATAACAATATTTTTGTTGAAACAGTATTTCTATCTCTTTAACGAATTTGAAAAACTGTAAGTCACAAAACATTTTTTGCGTGTTTCAGTCGAAATTCTTATTGTATATATATATTTTTAAAAGAAAAACAATTAGTATAAGGCAGGTGTGCCTCAAAATTAATTTGAATTTGTCATCTCTTAAACCCATATAATGGGAAATTTCCCTGGTTTTACTCGTATGCTTTTAACGACTATTGCAATCAATTATATTGTTTCGATGATAAAACATTTTAATTACTTTGCGTAATTTACCATTTATTTATACAAAATATAATTTACAGGATTATATAATATTTAGAATAAGAAAATTATAATATTGATAGTATAATATACAATATATAACTGAACGAGCCATTATAAATTTTTAATATTACACGTTTGGAATATTTACCTTTAATTATTGCGTCACGCATATAATGGTACTGCATTTGTATGTATAAAAATAATTACATTATTTTAAGCTTCATTCGTTAAATAATTCATTTAGTGATTGTTATTACTTTCGGATTATAGAGTTGATGCATAAAAATGTAATTTTACTTTTATAAAGAGTAAAGAAAATTTACATAATCATAATCGTTTTCTATTGTATTATAACAGAGAACATTGAATAATGTAATGTAAAAATTATGTTTGTATAATTTAAATTAATTAAGGTAATCACACCTTAAAAAAGTTCTTAAGTATTTTAATTACCGCTTTTTAAATATATATATATATTTATATATATATATATTTCTAAATTATATAATGTTTAGTAATGTAATAGCTATTAGAAACAATTATAAATTTAAATTAAATGAAATTAAATTGTATTGAATAACAATTGAATTAAATTACAATTTAATTATATTAAATAAAGATTCAAAATTTCAGATAAACTTTCTAATGACAAATCAATTAAGGTAGGTAGAATAATAATATATTTATAGTAAATTGTAATAAAGATAATTTAACTGTAGATGACAATAAATGCTTAACAAATGTTTATCTAACTGTTTTATGTAAATAATATAACATAATATTTATGAATAGCAATGTCGACTCGTTACGAATTCACGAAGATCATAGTTGAATTCAACGTAGAATATAGCCAAACAATTAAATTCTACATAATTCTTCATTGGCCAAGACAAAAGCCCTGCAGCATTCAGATACCGTCAAGAATCTCTCGTAAAAAAGCAAAACAAACGATCGAAAATCCCATTCCAGAACTAATCCGTATCTACAACACCCCTACACCTGTCGCCATGCATCTTCGTTGAAGAAGCCTACATAGCCACTTCGGCTGGTAAACGAATCGTCGTAATCCGCGTAATCGCGTTCAGAAAAAAGGGTTATATATGGATAATTCAACGCCAATAAAGGGATTTCTAGAGGCCAGGTTAGAAGAAAAATATGCGTCAACCTACAAAATTTATTTTACACCGGCATGATTATTGTCGCGACCAGGAATTGATTCGTTTCCCGCCATCTTTTCACATAGAGATTCCTTCTTTTTTTTTATTGCACGCTAGCGGTTTTTTTTGTCAGTCCTCTTTCGCACCAAGCTATTAATATGGGATTATCCGTTTCTTCCTCTCGGCGCTTTAATGGGTTCGCTTGTATAAGTATTAAAGGGATTGAAAATACGTTGGCTTCCGGGACTTTCTAGTGGTATCTTCTTTTTTCTTTTTTTTTGATGAAGCCGAGTGGAACCGTATTTGGGTGTTGGGGCAGGGGGTGCATTAAAAGTACAGTTCGACTCGGAAGCTTCGAGATGGAAAAATCTATTTTGGTTTAAAGGTGATATTGAATTGAAAAGGTTTAATGCTGACTAAAATGACAAAAACGCATCTATTATATGCTTTGTAACATTCAAGTTTGGAAGCTTTTGAAATGTTATAGGTAATGCTTTTTTCATTTGATAAATTTAATAGGAATTGTTATTTTTGTAAAATGGAAAAAAATTATATCACTATTAATTATTTCCTGTTATTTTACTTTCGTACATTGTAACTGTTTTTCTTATACGGAAACCTTATTTTCATAAATCCATTATCAATTTTCATGGATTTCTTAAATAACATATAAAATACGGTATTTATTTTCCAACTTGTTTTACCGATCTAGATGTCGCGAACAGACTTGCACGAAACAAGTTGACTCAATTTTGTTTTAATGGTTCAACGGAAATTGTAATTAAAGGATTTCTTTGAAAACTCGGTAAAAATTTGTAATTTATAAGAGTAAAATGCTTTACGCAGTGTGGACCCTGTTCATATTAATCTTTATTAATATAATGTACAATGTTCACGAATAAATTTTATTAATTAATAGTATATTTTTCGTCACATTAGTTTACAATTACTAATTTTCATAATTTAAAGGTTTCATTGTTTATCAAGTATGATATTTTGTGCAGAGTTTCAATTCAATACGATCACATGAATAAATATGAATAATGTATAAATAATATAAGTATAGACATCGTGATCAAATGCGTTCATTGTAGATATGCATATTAAAAAAAGTATGTATGCGAAATAATGAATAAATTATTAGTTCTTGATATTTCGGTTAACGTTATTTAATTAATATGCGTTTGCGTTACTTTACTCTTAATAACATAAATAATAATATATAAATTTTGCCGGTACAATTTATTATTGTGCATGTAACAAAGGATTTTTTTAACAGTATATCAACGTTATTAATGATTCAAAGGAATACAAGTTCATGTACACACTTGCTTTCAAAATAATGTTTATAAAGGAATAAATACATTTCAGTCTGCATTTTGCATCAATGATAATGACGTAAAGTAAGTCTAGTGTGTAATAATAGAGAAATTAAAAAATGTAATTTAATGCATAATATATAAGCACATTTTTAACAAGTGATTATTATTTTTGCAATAGATTAAACTCGGTAATAACTTAATTATAAAAATCAATACCTAGTAATATTGCGATAAATACACTGTTGTTACTTCCAATAGTTTGAAAGTTGATCGCATAATTTTGATCAAAGCATAGCATTCATTTGTATCGATGACCTATAGCGACGTATGTACAAGAAAATAAGCACACTTTGATTAGAGTTAAGTATTGTATACCATCACTCTAGAATATATTCAACATACGTACAATTTATTTTAACATTACTTTTGAATTTTAAATAAAAATAAACCTTATATATAGAGAGATGTAATTAAACGCGACGAAATACCGGTTTTCATTACAGATAAACGATGAAATTTTAATTCACACGTTAATTTTGTTATCGTAATATTTATAATTTAAAACTTCCAGGTACTAATATTAAAGAGAATCTTTATATAAAAAAAGGACGAGTCTTGTAACACTAGGAACAGTACTAGCAACTTGTCTCTTTGGTTTAATAAACACAAACCGAAGCTCTACATCGCGCCTCTGCAATTTTGGGTGCTCAGCTGCCGCCGATTTTC
Organism: Theocolax elegans; assembly: GCA_026168455.1. Taxonomy (NCBI): domain Eukaryota; kingdom Metazoa; phylum Arthropoda; class Insecta; order Hymenoptera; family Cerocephalidae; genus Theocolax; species Theocolax elegans. Next base: position 97,373,933 of record CM047425.1, read on the forward strand.
CTTCTCTCAGCTGTGTGAGCGTCGACTCCCACCCAAGTACGTGTGACGCAACGTAGGAAGACCGAGCGACACTCTCTGGCAGTCCTGCGGTCAAAGCTCGGAGGGAACTGTGCGCGCACACTGGTGTTACTACACCAGCCCGCCGCTACGAAATTGTACAGCACGATGAGGCTTACGAACCTTCCAGAATTGGTGAAAGCATTGTTGTTCTATACACGAGAAACTAAAAGGAAAAGCTTTTCCTAAACTTTTGTTGGCTCCACTTCCCAAGGATGATACTGAAAAATATATGTAACTTCCTTTTTGTTTTAACTTGTTTTTGGATCGATTGTAAATTTATTGGCGCGGGACAAAGTGGTTTCCTTGGTAAATTGAATCTTTCTTATTTTCATTTTTATTCTGCGGATTTTTTTTAACGGCGATTACTGTGATGTGAACTAATTATGCTAAATTGAAAAATTTGTAAATTAACGTTCAACTGGATCTGGATGAGTTTTAGGACGATATAAATTGTCTCTTGTTACGAGTGATAAATCTAATTCAAACTATTTTTCTTTAGTTTAATGTTCTACTATCTTTGAAAGTTTATTACCCTGGTTAATTCAAATTGACTTACGCGTATAGAAAGATAATTAAATTAACTAACATATATTTTAAAATTGAAAATTACTCTAGTCAAACGTATTCAAACGTATTATTAAATAATCGTTTTTTTTAAATGAAAATGCAATTTACTTATAGTTATAAAAAAATTGTTATTAAATGCAACGAAATATTTAATTGAATATGTTTATTAAAGTATTCATTTAAAATAATTACACTTTTATTTATATTAAATAATTTTATTTAAAATGAACAGCGCTTATATTTACAACAACATAATTTTTATTAAATTTAATAAATTCAGTTAAACATTAATTTAATCCTATACATTTTTTCGTGTAAATATACTTTTTTAACTGGATACATGTTTAATAATTTTTACTTACTTTACATATTGCACAAAACTAAAAATATTTCGCACTTAAAAATAGTACTGAATATAAAATCTACAAAGTTCATTGTATAACAAGTATTAAAAATCTATTTAGCATATACGACTTATTGAAAGTATTTGGGAATATTGCAGTTTTATATTAAGAAATCGGTTTACGAACGATAGAAACTTACTAATAAATTTAGTACATTTTCAGTTACGTGCGAATCCATTAAGTTTTATAGTGCATACATAAGGAAGAGTTGGAAGAGAATGAGAACATAAGATAAAAGTATCATTTACATAGTAAGTTATTCTAACAAAACGAATAACCAATACATTGGTACGATAATAAAGAATACAACAGATTTTATTTTAAAAACTTGAAGTACCATTTCATGAATTTGTACTGGATGAAACCGTTGTATTTTTAAATTGGCATATCACTATATGCGATAACCAGATAACCAAGTAATTACAATAAATTTTGCGAAAACTGGTAGAAAAAGTAAAGTTATAAGTAGAAAGCGCAATTTTAACTTTGTGGAAAAAGTAATGTTTAGCATTAGAGAAAAAATTTGAACGTATACCTTTATATTTGTTCCAAATGAGTTGGAAAGTAAAGAAAGTGGTAGGGGATACTAACAAGTAGAATTTGTAAAGAAAATTAATCTTAAGAGGAAACGCGCAATAAAATAAAAAAAGACAAGAGCTTGATCGAAGTAAAAAATACGAATGAGTAAGATCGAGGGAGAAAATACTGATGAAAATTCGCGAGTGAACGGCAGTTAGTCTCGAAAACTCTCGAAACTTTTATTCGATGCGCTACTCGTTATTATAGCTTTTGTTCTAGCACATCTTTGTATCTGTTATCAAAAATTTTAATATTCTAAGTATTTTAATACGATTTTAATGAAAAATGTGGTAATTATTAAATTAGATACTTGAGGATATATAAATTCTTATGAAAAATATTTGTTATATGAATATTATATACATAAAAAATAAAAAGGAATGCTATTGTTAGTCTCTTTATATAAATGTTAAAAATGACTTAAATAATTAAGACAGATCCATTGTACTCAGACTTGTATTTGTTAATTACTGCGACATAAAGTGAATTGTATTATAAACAATATGAATGTTTATACAATTGATAAATACGACTGCGCAAAGTACTACTGCAAATATTGGTAAATTAAGTTTTCAAGAGATCCTATTCAAACAAACCAACAAAACAGTTCACTTTCCAGTTGGAAGAACCTGTAAGTGCAACGATAACAATACGTATAATTATAATCTATAACAAAAAGGTAAAACAAAAGATAAGATTTTAAGTAACAAGTTCATAGGGCAAAACTTGAAGGCCGAAAAGCATGATCCTTTATACCATTATCAATATACCATTATACACCGAAAATTTTCGTAAATCTGATGAATCTATCTCTCGTTATCTCTTTGATAAATAGTTATACTCCGAGTTTTGTATAACGCCAGCGGCGAAAGGCGCGCGAAAAGAATAATGCTTATCTCGGCAGCCTTTATTTAAGTTAATCCGCGTTCCAGCAGACTTTCCAAAGAACTTGCGCGCTTCTACCGCGGCTTGACAAACTTTTTTGTAATCCCACTCCCCCCTCCCTTCCCCCCCGCGGACCCTTCGCCCCATCCCCCACCACCCTTTCTCGCCCTCTCCCCCTTATCTCTTATCAAAATTTACTGCACTCAAACTCGATAAATCCTTCCTTTTATCAACTCCCAAGATTTATACTCCGAAGATGCGATGACAGTGAGAGGAGGGAGGGGGGGAGGGAGTGGGGCGTAGGTTGCAAAAAGAAAAACAATAGATCGACGTGGATTTACATATACCCCAAGCAAATTAATATGTACACGATAGGCACAAATATTAACCCCTTTCGCCGTAATCCGCTCGAGGCGCCTGGCATTAAATTGCATTACAAACTTAGCGATTATCGCGTTATCTCTCAACTAAGTTTGAGTACCTCGGACTAGGAGAATTATAGTTACAATGCAACTATAGCGTATACATTCATTGAATACGTTAATTCTTGTTTCCCATTTGTATATGTATATATATATATATATATATATAAGTAGATCTTCGTATTCTTACGCATAAATGTATATATATTTTTTTATCGTTGTAATATCAACCACATTATTTTCATGGAAAATCTTGAATTATAACTAATTTCCGTGCGGAGGTAACTTTACGTAAACATTCGAAATGGATGGGAGTCGAAAGTTTCCGAGATGCTGCACATATAACCAACTTCGCATCAATTTTGTAATGCGGCAAGGATCATTCCTCCTCGAAATAATTTTAATTGAAAATAAAACTTTCGACCTAATTAAGATACAAAAATATGTTGCCGTAATTAATACATTGCTTATGATTCAATGTAGTCTTCGTTTATTAATTTTACTTTTGTCTTGTAATGCAATTCTCAGGATAATTATTCAATTATTAAAATTATTCATTTTCATTACATACATCAGGTACGATATTTTGTTGTAATATCGCCGTCTCGTAAGAAACATCGAACTAATACAAAATTTAAGCGTTATACATTGAAAAGTACTATAAGTTAATTTTAAAAATATTACTTTATAATATTGCAATTACTTTATAATATAATACTGCATTAAATTGAATCACTGTCGTAATAAAAAATTAATTTTTATACTACCCACAATAATGTATTGATAAATTGGAAAGAAAATGAAAGAACTAATAAATACGTACACAACTGCAATTAATGTCTCCCCATGGAAAAAATCGGGTTTAAATTATAAACGTAAAAAAGAAAACATATAACTTTGCATTGAAAAAATGTTGTACTTTAATCAATACAATCAACACTAGAGTAAATTTTCTTTTAATGCCTTCCCTCCCAAACTAAATATTAACACTAAAACTTATATAGAAAAGTGAATTCTTTCCGATCAAACATTTGTCCCGCGGTCGGTGTGTCTATGTAATGCCGCTACGGTGCAGGTGTACTTTGGTCCCACAGAACAAATACTTTGTTTGCTAAGAGTACGTCTATATACCTTGCCGATTTGCAATCCAAGTTTACCGTTACCTTTATACAATATTAAAAATTTGTCGAATAATTCGATGCACCTCTCTAGTTATTGCTGAAAATGTAGAAAATATAGCCGAGAAACATTAAATGCCATTCTTAAAGGGGATAGGTCACTGTTCGAATAGAGATATATTCGCTCGGTTAACCAAGATATTAATAAAATATAAATTTTTCCCTTTGTTATTTTATTATTTGCAGTGTTTAATTTCGTGATGAAAAATTGTGAATTGTATGGATGATGTGAGATTAATAATAATAATTAAACGATTAAAGTAATTTTTTTATTATTTATTATTTAGTTTAATTGGGCAAAAATTAAATGGTATCATGTATATCTGGATACGATTTTGTTTGAATATTATTAAAATTATTGGTACTTGCAGTAGCCACTTAGTAAGCAAACTAAAGTGTCTTTTCAAGAAATGTAAATTTGTATACAAATATTTGGGTAAGGTATATTTTGATAAAATTCAAAGTTAAATAAAATAGTAAATAAAGTTGTTTACTTTAATGCTTAAGATTCATTGGAATTTACTTTTCAATAATGAACGAGTGTACTTTCTAGGTACAAAATTATTTTATTCAAAGTAAGAGCATCGCAACACATGATCAAGTGAAAGTGTAAACAGTGACAATCTTACGTTTAATAACAAAACGAGATCTACAAAAAGGGCGACACATTCCCTCTTTCTAATTTTTTACGGCGACCCATCAGACGAAAAGTATGAGTGGAATAGGTGAAGGAAAAAAAAAGAAGAGAAGACTTTGACAAAGCGTAACAAGAAAGGGGAATAAGAAAAAAAGAAAGAATTCGTCCTAGGTGACAGGGCATCATCAATATTAAACGTGTGAAAACAGCGATGCAATAATGCGCGAAATCAGCAGAAATGAACCCCTCTTTGGAAGGGGGGTTTGCATCCTGTCGCATCACTCGAAAGTACAAGGATGAGGGGTAAAAACGAGACTCACCACTCGGCTTAAAGGCTCCGTATACCACGGGGGTGAAAAATCTCACCCTCGGTCCCCTTTCTTCTTCTTCCTTTTTTCGGAGGTTATGTTGCACTGGCTCCCTCGTGTAAGGTACGCACACACACAGACACTGGCAATCACGCGTCTACAGTCTATTATTATTATACTTTTTTCCACTTTTCTGGTTAATGCTGACGACGGCCCACGTGGTTTTAACGTAAGCTTAGTTCCCTGCGATAATAGAAGGATGGGGTTTGTTAGTTCATTCAGTGAGTGTATATACATATATGTATTGACGTTGACTCTTATTTAGTAGAGCAAGGGAGATGAAGAAAGAGATAGAGAGATAGTGAGAGAAAGAGAGGGAGAGACAGCGCACCGGTCAATGACCATTCGAGCGTTTTTATTCATTCATAAGCAACACCCCGAGCTCACCTAAATGACGTTTATATGAGGATTTAATGATAATCTTAATTTATCTATGATTAATGAATCAACATTATGACGATGTGTTTACGAGAAATGTATTATGTCATTCTATTTCTAACTGCCAGAATTAAAAATTTATTGACTATACATTATTTATTATATCCAAGGGAATTTTAAATCGATTAAATGCTTAGAATTCGCAACATTTATCGTAAAAATAACAAACATGCAAGTAATTTTACTTTTGTAAAAAAATTTGAAGAAAAATTAAACAACATTTCTGTCATTTAGTTTAAAATAAATTTAATTTAAAAATAATTTAGTTTAAAATAAATTTATTATTTAAAATAAAAACCTTATATGGAAGAATTTGAACGAAGCGTTTTGAATTTATTTATTGTAAAACATAGTGAATAATTTATTTCAACCTTATTTCAAAAGGAAAAAGGCATATAAATATCAGTTAAAGGTGATGTGCTCGTGCCTTATCGTTTACTACAATAGTTTAGTTCAATCAGTACACTTTTTATCCGACTAAACGATTGTTATACTGATTATTAAAACTTTTTTTAGTAAAATAAATGTCAAAACTATAATAATTATAAACTATAACAAAAAAAAATAATAACTGTCAAACTTGTATAGTTTATTATTATCATCTAATAAAATTATTTTAAATGAATCTCAGTACTCTAACAAGTAACCGGTATGATCAAACAAAAATTTAATTAATATCTTAACGGAAAGAAAAACTAAAAATGTATTCTCTCATGAAAAACGTGTATTCGAAAACAAAAGTCACGTATCTGTATAAATGATCGAGCTGAAAAATAAAAGTAAACTACGAAATGAAATGTAAACACTTCCCCGTGTTAATAAACGGTGTCAATTTACGAACCCTAGTACGAAAATAAAAGAAGAACGTCAAATGTCAAAACATCCAAATTATAGGTTATGTGTTTTCAGGCTGTTGTGGACGCGCATCTCCGAGATAGTACGAGAGAGAAGAAGAAAAAAAAACGCCCCCTTGACCGGTGCAGTAGGTATGTAAGGAACTTACCCATGTACGAAAACCGGCTCAAAGAGCACGTGCGTCACGTGATATACGAAAGCGACCGAGAAACCACGACCGCGCGTCCCGAGCACTCGCGCTCGACTAACCTCTAGTGGCAAGGGCTCGCCGGGGTTCTCCCCCGCCGACTTTCGGATGCTGCGCGGCGACGGCGGCGGCGGCGGCGGCGATGGCAACGGCATACGTGACGATGCGATGCGCGCTGAGTTCAACTTTCCCGTCTCCCTCGCGCATCTCACAGCTGCACACGCTCTTCTTATACATATATATACGTATGCTGTGCGTTACGTTTAGCGCTCGATTTTCTTGATGTCTTCTGGTAATCGCGCTTCAAAATATTATCATTATTTTATTAAACTTTTATATGTAATCCATAATTACTTACTCTACCATAAAAATATACTATAATAAAAATTTACTTTCATCCACTTATATACATATTAGAAATAACTCATTGTTGCATTTGTTGCAATTACTCACATTCACAATATTTTGTTTATTATATTTATTTATAAATTTTTTAATAATGCGTATTAAATCAGTAAACATTAATTCATAGATTATAAACGTTAGTGAGATGAAACTGCGCTCTATTAAAATCTATAATCTCATTTAATCTAGTTAGTTATCTTATATATAAAAAAATCATTTGACTTGTAGCTAATTAAAATTTATTGTTGCAATATGATTTTAAATATGTAATATACGATAATAAAATAAAAAATAATAATAATCATTAGAAAAAAGTAAACTATTGATATTTTCTTTAACATTGAAAAAGTTATAAATATTTTATACATTTTTGATAATAAAACTACATTTTCAGCATAATTTAACAGAGCATCTGCTATATCCATTATCAGAGCTCGTTAAACCTGATTATATATATAGCGACAAAGCTTAGTTTTTACCACCAGAAAACGTAAAATTACGTTTGTACTTATTTCACCAAAATTTGAACAACAATATTTTATTTCACAAACATACACCAAATAAATAATTGAAAACATAATCCATGAAAACCATAACACGAGCAATGCAAAATCTTTAATTTACATAATGCTTAATGTTACTTTTCATAAATGTAAATTATTAATATATACATATATCCTTAAATAAAAATCAACTTATTAATAGAAGAAAAAATGTATAAATATAAAATGAATGAAAGTGCAAAAAATTAGCTAAATTTTAGTTGGACATAAACAAAGGTACGACATTTTACCTTTTCGTAAGTTATTTGACAATCGATTATCTTCGATATTCGATCATAAAATATCGCTCCCAATTTTAATATAAGGAATTTACTTCCAGCTTGAATTAAATCGGAATAGTAATAAAAAGAAATAAATGAAATTTGGTGGAAGTATTTCAAATATGCTTCAATTTGTAAATTTAACTTTAATGTCGTTTTTATCCGTATATAATTTTTCCAAAATGGATTATACAATTTATAATTATACTTTTGTAGAAAATATTATCTTTATCTATAAATATGAAGATTTTTGTATTACAAAAATTTTTTTAGTATTCGTACCGAATTTTGAAAAAAGAATTCACCATTGTACTTGTATTTTAAATGAATGTAAAATTAAGTTAAATATGAAATTGAACTTTAAAAATGAATAACTATGCTTCTGATTGCCCTAGAGCAAGTTTCCAAAAAGAAATTTAAAGTAGTCAGAGAAAGCTTTAATGTAAGACTTATTATGTTGAAATTCTTTTTCATAAAGTTAAAGAGAGTTTCACGAACTCGCAAAAAAGATCTGAAATGCGTCTAGACAAAATTAATAATTTATACAATGTCAAATGTTAATAATTAATTTTATAATTATTATCATTATTAGTATTATTTGTTAATGATTTTTTGACAAATATATAAATCTAAACTTGTTCTTTTTAAGTGTTTAATAATAAATTTAATCAAAGTAAATATATTGATAAGTTAAAATATGTTTAATAAACTGAAGATATAGCAAGTATATGAGTTAACAAAAGCTTGTAAATGAAATATGAATTGTAAAATCCGAATAATTCGAAATAGATGAATTATTTGAAACGACCCAATTTTCTAAATATTATAAATTTACTATACATTGAAATGCGGAAATTTACAATGACGTTATGTTTGCTCTATGCTCATAGACATAAATTCAACAAGGTTCATCTCGTAAATTTTCTATCGAGTTAGTAAATCAATTACTGATTTTTACAGTTCGCATATACTGTACATTACGAGTGCCTATGATAGTACATTAGAAAATAAAGAAAAAATCCATAAATCTATGAATTTAGTAACTTATCCATTTTTATTTAATTAAATAAATATAATAAGGATGAATGTAATGTTCATCCATTCAGGGATTCCGATACAAGTAGATATTCCAAAATTAAATTATTAAAAGAATAATTTTAATCAATAGAATATGTGCCAATTAAACATATAATTTAATACGATTATCTTTGAATCACAGAATTTCAATCTCATATGAAATTCCATACTTTAACAAATTATAAATTGTGCTCCCATGCAGTGATTTATTAAATTATAACTTTCTTGATATTAGATTGTCTTGCGGCTGCTTCCTTATAAGTTCCCTTATAATATTTCTATTTGTATCTTTCGTTTTGCTCTCTGGAGGTCTCTTCACAACTCTTCTAGCTCCTCTTTTAAGCTTAGTTCGCATGACTCTGTGGTATCATACACCTATATCTATATATCAACTCTTTTTTCTCCGGTGTACGTGCAGTTCTATCTTTCGGTGTGATTTTGATGCATAATGTACAAGACTATATTTCTTCACTAGAACTTTTTGATTCGCTTATATATACACACATATTAAGATTATAAAGATATTATAGTTTTTATTTTGCAATTCTTTTTTCACTTTTTCTCCTTTTCCCAGATCAAATTATATACTCACTGTACGTTACAGAACATCTTTGGTCTATATATAGTAGAGATTTATTTACAAATATTTTTTCTCGTATTTTTCATCTTAAATCGCATATTTACGTGCGTAATAAGTTTGTAAATATTTTTCTTTTAATAATTATGCTCTGCATTGGAAATACGATCATGATCCTTCATTCGGTTCGGATGTAATATAATAATTAATATAATTTCGATAATATACGTGTACCCGTATATAGTGCCATATCTGTTACTATGAAATCTTACTGAAACAAACAGTAATTACAGCAAAAATTGCAAGAAAAAGAAAACATTTGCATTGTAGTAAGTCTGTAGAAGGAGTGTAGGATGTTTGCAAAATTTATTCAAAGCCATGGAGATGAATGTACGTAATTGTATACACAGGTTGGTAAGAGCGGTGCGAAGAGTTATTATGTCTCTCGCAAGGTCTTGGCTAATGCGAATAATAGCTTGATTCATGCAACGGTTTCAAGGAGGACTCATTATAGAAATTCATATGATATAATGTTAAATGTATCAAAGCAATTTTAATTATGTAAAGTTGGTTTACTATATATATATTTATATACATACACTCTAGTAGAAATGGAAACGATTTTTAAAATAAAAACAAGGCATTTCTAAAAAACCGATAGGAAATGACTAAAACATGGCTATTTCTAACCTCAAACCATTTAAAATCGCCATATTTCTACTAGGGCATATATGTGAACATATCAAAATTATAACGAATCTTGTAATTCCATTTTGAACGTCATCTAAAATATCTTTTTTGTATTAATGGATAATTGATGTTTGAATGTATGTACTTATTATAAATGCACAAATAAAACACAAATATAGAATTCTTATAATTGTAAAATAAAGGAATCATCTGTATAATGGTGTTGATATGCAACTTGGTATAACAAATCATATATATCACATCTTTATAAGTTTACGGAATTCTAATAATGAAAGAGTATAATCAAACAATGAATACAATAGAATGTTGTTGAATTTGTTGCATTTTTTGTTTTTCGAGCATTTTTTGTTCGACGAGTAATGAACGGGTAATATTACATATACGTATGTGTATGTATTCCACAGAAACTTGTTAAATATAATTTTAGCAAAAGCATGAATAAAAATGGAAAGATATAATTGTGCGTAAATAGTTCAGATATTTGACGCTCATAGCAATTACTACAATATTTTGCTGCTGCATTAATTATAAAACTTTTTCTTAAGCTGAAGGTAAATATTGCAGAGATCATTGTTGAGTGCTAATTATTAAGTTATATTATACCATCCTTTTTTTAAGTTTATTTAATTAAAGAGATTAAAAACTTATCTGCAATTTGATTCGAAACTTTTTATTTACTATATCATTCACTATATACTTTACATTTTTTACTATATTTTATTCGCGCAGATAAATAAGAAGAAAGTAAAATTTTACGATCTGTCATAACGCAATACCTGAGACTCAAGATACACATATATTATACGTATATAAAACAAGTTAAATATCAAAACTAAATATATATCGAGTTTAAGTTTATACATACATTGCTATATGTTAGTTCGAATACTTTGATAAAAGTTTAAGAAAATTTGTATACACATCTTTCTTGAATAATGTATTAAGACGAGCACTTAGTACCATCTCTCTCACAGTTTATATATGTAATACATGCAAATGCGTGAAACGCGATGACATATTTTATCCCCGGGTTTTAATGTCAAATCCAGAAGTCGCACGTGTCACGTCAAACGTTCCTTTTCAAAGTTCATATATCAATATAACTATTGCTTATAAACCTGAGCTCGTTCTGATGATTTTGTACGTTGAAATTCTCTAGTGTATGCTTTTATCGTGATTTGTGAAACAGTTGGTAATATTCGAAAGATTATCAATAATATTACTATTCATATTGAAATATTAATAAAATTGCATCTCGATAATTTCTATACGAATAAATAAAATTGACGATATTATAATAAAACATATTTTATAAACTGAAAATTTATGTGAATTTTTTTTCGCGCTTATGTGATAAACGATTTCTTTTGTACATTCAATATGTACCGTGAACTTTCGTATGCTTTCGTACCGCCTCGTCTTTTCTAACTTCTGACAGTCGTATACATACGTTTCTTCTATTTCCTCTTTGCATTTTCCATAATCTTTCCCTTTATCACTATCTTTATCGTCCCTACTGTTTTTCAATTTCCTCTCCACCTCCTTCGTGCCTTTTGATTTCTTATCTCTCTGTTATTTTACGTACGACATTATTTTTCAAAATATCGCGTCCACAATTTTTTAAAATGATTATGTTAACATTGTATAACTTATTTAATCAATGAAATGATCACACGAAGCTGTCATTTCAATTTATTTAAATAATTATATTTAGATATACACGGGTCCGAAAGAAGTTTATAAAAAAATTATTCTGACAGCACGGTACAAAGTGTACCGATTTTCTTACAAATATTATGATCTTTTAAGTTAATTTTTCTGGAACAACTGATACGTCCCGGGTTCACCATACTGTCATGGTTATTTTTATTACAAAATTCTCTGAATGTACTTAATAAATTAAATCAAACGCCTCGTTGACATGACATTGTTGTATTATATAATAACGATGTGTTAATCAAATTATTTGCGGTTATAAAATGAATGTGACACACAACGAAATGAATTATGAAGAAAAATGTACTATGACAGTATCAGTTATTTTGTATCAAATAATATTTTTATTTACCAAGTAAATTAGTAAAAAATGAAAATAATTAATTAAATTTGATTGTATTTTTTTAATGTGATAAAGGAATGTATGAGGTGGAATAATAGTGAAAGTATCGAAGACCAAAATAAATTTAAACTGAACAATCCGAGAACCTATAAAATATATCCGAAGAATAAAGTCAAAAATCAGAAAAGCCAATAAAACTATAAAAACTTCTTGGAGAAAATATAGTAAAATGTTATTTTCTTTATTCACACATCATGTGTTTCAATTACTCAAAGAAAATTTAGCCAACTTGAACGTTGGTATTCTCTCTTTTCTTGAATCCCTTTCATCTCGTATATAGATGTATAGGGGAATATACTAGGAGAGGGCTAGTATTGCCGAACAGCCATTGAACTAGAGAAACGCTCGAACAAATTACGGGGCGACGGGAAGCCAGTTATGCGATGGTATAGCGAGGGAGCGAGTAACTTTCGGCAAGATGCACGTTTGCGGTCGAGTCTCGAAACGCACTCGAACATCCGGACCGCGCGGTATAATGCTCAGGGTGCGGTATTCGCTTCGCGCCGCGTTTGCTACCGCTCGTGAACTCGATGAATTAGACACGTCGGTGGGTGGATGCGTCCTGGGCCAACTTGATCTTTGAGATAAGATTTAAAGGGATGTGCCTTGGGAATTTATCTTACTTCCTTGTTTATTATTTATCATTGATTTTATCGTTGCTTTTTATTGGCTATACTCGTGTTTATAGCTCTGGGAATTTTATTAACAATTGATGATTTATTCGCGATCCAAACTATTTTTGAACCATGACTCACTTTGTCATTCATGGTGTCGTTCCGCGCGTATAGACTTAGTGTTCCATTAAATAAATATTACGAAACTAAACTCTAACGAATTTAACGGCGTTTGTTTATTTAATTAATTAAAAAGATTTGGAAAAATTAAAAAATACTTGGAAGACATTTGAATGATTCGTCAATAACATTGTCAACCATTGAACTTACAATTATGATATCTTACGCTCATAATCAAATAACGATGCTACAAATGCAGAAATTGAATTAGAAGATTACGTGAATAATTCATCAGTTAACACCTCGAGTGCCACTTATTCGAATGGATCTTGGGAAATCGACCCGAAAAATATAAATAATGAAAAAAGGAAAGTCCATCGGAAACACGTAGGATTATATATAGCCGATTAATTGAAATTCTCCATAATAACCCTTTCTTCCAGGCCTTATAACTCCCCTTTCTCCAATATCCATACGTATACGTTCAGCTTGGGAATCTACATAATGCGAGCTATAAAAGCCAGGTTTAAGCCGCGATATTCATCGTAAAATTTCCTATATACACATACGCATCGAAGGGAAGGCCGAAGTGCAACTACCCCGAAATCGAAATTACCAAGTTGCACTCGCGCTCTCAACGATCGCTTATACTGCCGGCTTGTGTACGTGCCTCGCGTCTGCAAACGACTCCGACGATTCCTCCCGACTGTTTGACTTTCCAGGCCAATACTCCTACCGTATTTTCGTTGACTTTCTTAATTTTTTCCGACATTGAGAGAAAGAACCTGAACTGATGATCGGATGTGTGTGTGTGCGTTATTTGTATAAATATAAAGTATACATGAAATATACATACGTAATACTATTTGATTACATAATTTAACTGGGAAATTTAATGCAGATCATCTATGCTGGAAATTCTTCAAATAAATTACCTTGACGATTAGTCCAGAAAATGTATTATTTAATTCTATCACGTATATACGTACGTAGTTTGATTTATGAAAAATGTATTGTAAGCTACCTAGCATGTTTCGCATATATTTATGTAAAAACAAATATTCAAAAACACTTGATTATTAAAAATAGTTAAATGTCGAATAACCGAGTAGTAAAAAACGAGCAGCCTTTCGATAGTCGTATCAAAGTGCAAACTCAGCAAATACATTCACACCGAGGAAGCAAGTTGAAGAGAAAGAGAGTGGAGGAGAGTCGAAAAGCGCAGGAGAGAGAGAAGCTCAACTATGTACATACTCAATTAGGCTCCGAAGAGAGCGCGCGCGAGAGAGAGGGAGAGAGAGAGAGAGAGAGCGAGCGCGCGCCCGTAAGCATTTGAACAGCGTGGCGTGTCGCGCGTACCATATACGCGTGTATACACTGTGTACTTATAATTAATGCCACTCGAGCAAACTCTGCCATATCTTACCGTCTGTCTGCGAAATGCATTCTTCATTGGAATTTCTAATTACGACGGTGAAAAACCGTAGCACTCGATGCCGAGTTTATGAAAGTACCCGCTCTTGCTTTAATGGATGGTATACTATATACATATACATATATGTGTGAGTTTTCGGGTCTAGAAGTATGTATGCAGATCTGTGCGCCATTGTGTGTGGTTCGGTATATCTGTATGTAGCTACTCGCACCTCTCTCTATTTCGTTTATAAACTATAAACCTGGGAAATGGATCCGAGCGTGATATTATGGGGTGTCGGGCGTTGTCTTCACCTTTTATTTCCTTTGACGACTTGACCCCATGCCACCGTACCATGTTTTTATTACAATTATGGAAATCGTTGGCTTATGCCTTGTTTTACAACATTGTGTATTTTTCACCACTAATGCTTCCAAAACTTGATGGGTAGTTTCTGTTTTATACGACGTTCGACTTAACATTCTCCTCCGTTATACATTTTTACATTGTTTCAGACTTAGTTAAAAATATTTTAATTAAAACCTTGATCAAACCTTTTCAGTTCATTATTTATTTACGACTACTAGTTATTTTATTGAGAGTTTAGTATATTAAGATATAATATGATATAGTAAATAATATATGTATGTTAAATGTGCTTGGACTAAGAATACACAATCTATATTATATGCAAGATACAAAAATTGATTTTCAGAAAATTAAATATTCTCAAAGAAGAGTTGTCATAGTGAAATTGAAGTTCGAAGATAATTGGTTTACGCGTCTTCTCATTGAGGAAAATCAGATATTACTTGTCAGTGGCAGAAATTGAAGATACAAAAATCATGATTCTTCGGAAATTCTAAAAATCATTGTAAATATTGTAGTTTCTTTCGGAATATATCGACGCGATACGAATTTTCCCAGTGCGGTAGAATAGATTTCGAACTAATGCAATGACAGGTACACCAGTGATGTGTCATAATCCATCTTCTCAGAGTCACATCAATTTGAGCATTAGAAATGCAAATTTGTCTAAATGCGACATTGCGAATGCATCCTTGTACAGATTTGCTGTATGATATAATTAGAATAACCAACTGCAAAGTAGCTTATTAAAAATTGGATTATTTTCAGAGAATTTACACATCACTTATCAGAAACAATGATATTATAAAATTCGTTAATATTTGACGGGGAAATGTTATTTAAATTCATGATTTTATTAGAACATTATTGTTATTGCAAAAAATACTTCATCACGTTTAAAGTAAATTATCGACTTTCTGTTTAGTAATATCAAAAGTTAATAAAGTACAAGAAATCTACATGCAATACAATAATTTTGCAATATTTACAATATTGTTAATATAATTAATAGCTTGTGATGATAACAAATTAAACTATATGTAAGTTCATTTAAAACTAAATATAACATAAATATTACATATAGTCATTTATTTATATGACACAAATAAGAAGGCTAGACTAGGTATGGAATGATTAAGCATTATTTTGAAATATCAACACTTACTATCATACACAACATACTTAAACTTTTAATACAGCAAAATTGATAATACTTTTTAATTTTGTTATTACAATTTATTAATTTAGTATGTTAATAACAATATCATTTTCACAAATATATGCACTAATATATTCCAGAAATGTATACGGCCTACCATTAGAAATTATCGAACGAATTCGACTATCGTATTTGATTGATTTATCGGAATGACTCTATGGAAACAATACCAAAAATAGTCTATTGAATACGCGAATGAGTAGGAAAAGGATATATAGTGAACTAGCGATTCTAACACTCGAGAGCATTGCAGAATCCCTCTCAGATTTAAATTTTCAAGAGGATACCCTTGTTTTCAGCAATCCAAATATATCTGTGAGCCTATGATTATATCGACATTTAATATGTGTATAAATAAAGTAGAACCAAGTCGAATTCACTTATTTATCATTTGTTGATATTAAAACAGTATATAAAAATGGACATTTTGCATTTTTTATAAATTTTAAAATGTTGTATCAGAATTTTAAAATGTTTTAATTTATATTTTAGAATCCATTTTTTATATTTACTATACATGTATATGCAAAAAATGATTATATTGAAATGCAACATTATTTTAATAATATATGAAATTTCATCCATCAATTATTTAACAAATTTGTGAAATTTAAAATATAAATTAATTATGTACAGTACCAATCTTTATTCGCCATAGAATTATATATAAATTTCTAACAAAGTACTTAATGCTCAACAACGTTGTAAGGGTTCTCGAGAGAAATAAGCTCGATGACTATACATTGGCTACACAAAAAACAAATTATCATAACCTCAGATAATCCTATGCATTTAAAACTAATAACAATATTACAAATAAAATAAAAAAAAATTTAAACTAACATAACTACAGCATTCGATTTAGTTACCCTTTCTAAAAAAATAAGTCCAACAATATGTATTATAATACACAAGAGACACTTTGCGCGTCGTTCGTCCGGACGCAGGGCAATTTTTATTAAAACTCCCGAAGAACAATCTCGGTACATCCGTATTACACGACCGAAAGCGCCACTTACTCCGAGGATGTAAAAAGCAATTCACTTACGCGAGCTACCCTATAGCTATGCATTTTCCCTCTCCCATAGCTTTAAAGTTTCGAGCGACGCACCTTTTTTAGTCTACTTTTACATCCGCCGAAGAGAAATTCGAGGAGTTGGAGAAGAAGTTTGGCCGCCGGGAAATAGCGTTTAAAAGGACTCTCCTACAATTGTCCATCGTAAAGGAAAAAAAAACGATGCAAGATTCAGGAGAGCGTATATGGAGAGACGTACGGGAAAGTTTAATTTTCACACTGCTTTGCGAAATACGATGTTTCTTATACCACTAGACTTTTTCATGGAATACTTTTCCGATTTTCGCAGATGGCGATACAGATGTATATAAGCTTAATAGGACAAGAAAATATAGAGGTTTTAATTTTTAAGCACATTATTTTTTCTCTAAATTATTTAAAATTTTATGTACGAAGAACAAAGTATTTTTTATATTTACATATACAAAATTATATAATAATAATAATATTAATAACAATAACAATAATAATAATAATAAATATTTTAGTTATAAAGTCAATATGAAATTGGATATTTAAATTATTTCCTTTTAGTACAAAATGTAACGTGCTACCGTCGGTCATTTTTAAATAATTTTTTTAATAATTTTAAAGATATTTTATTTTAAAACTTTATCAAATTAAATATGAAATAAAACGCACGAAAAATAATCATTTTTCAAATGTACTGCGTTATATTACGAAATATCAAAAACAAGTATTGTAAAAGTTTAAAAGTAATTCTTTTCTTTCTAACACTCGCGAGGATTTGTCAGTAACAACTGCATACAAAAAGAAATACAAGCATTGTGCAAAGAAAAAACCGTTTTCACGAAAGCGGATTAGAAAAATAAGTTTTGTAAATCTAGTTTGACATAAAAGGTTATGTCCATAAGGGATTTCACCCTACAAATGTTTATAAATTCTGCTGCTTGTGCTACTTGAAAAAAATACAACTTTGAAGAAATGCGAACAACGACTAAACTTTTATCGAAACAATGATTAATTTAAAATACAAGCAACAATTTTTCGGTATCTAACACTCCCACGGTTGGTATTAATTTTCATTATATCATTTTTTATTATTTGTTATTTTCTTAAACCCAGGTATGTATTAATATTCATGATTAAATATTAACATAGTGAAGACTAACGTAAGGCAATATAATAAGAATAAATAATTGATTTGATTGAATATAGAATATAATAATTTTAATTTTTTTTATTAACTAAAAGATTAAAAAAAGAAAAATGCATTTAAAAATTTAGTACGGTAAGAGGTACAGTTCCGACATGAAAAAAATAGTCACTTCCTGTGCACGGGGAAAAATACATAAGTTAAAATTACTACGAATTGTATTAAAAATTGCTACATTTTGTTAGTTAAAATGCGACAAATTCCGCAATGTATTAAAAGTAATTTTTAGTCTAATTTCTTGTTTAAAATATAGTTACTTAAAAAATCTCTATTAATAATTTCAATATTGCAAGTTAAAGTACCCTAGCCGATAGTCCATAAATTGACAAAGAAATTAATTGAAAAAGCTAACAAACCAAAATCACTACAACAATCAGGTGCGATCAAAATAGAAAGCTTCAAAAATATACGAAGAGAGCGAAAGTACTAGAAAAAGTTGTGTCGCGCACGACAGGGGGTCGCCTTAACAAACTGCCGAAACGAAGGGGTAAAGTCACCGGGGGTGTTCGAATTAGAGGGCGCGCGAAAACGGCGACGATGAGGGTGAGGAGAGATGGTCGGATACAAAAGGGCGGAAGAAAGGGCTGAAAATGAACGAGGCTCGATGGCAAAAAACGGAATGGTAACGAGGAGCTCGAAAATAAAGGGGACGCGCGAAAAAAAAGAAGCCGAAAGTGAGGGAGTGCGAGAGGAGTCTGTAAAAGAAGGGGCTAAGTGGTAAAAACGTGGAATGAAAAATGAAAATAGGCAAACTTGAGAGCTCGGGAATTGGAATTATGTTGGTATGAGGAAGTAGAGCGGGAGAGATGTAAACAAGAAGGAAATATGTGATGTGGGTTTATACTGTCGAATTAAACTTGCGAATCACCGAGATATTGCATGACTTTTTGTCAAACTTTTGAATTTATCAAAGGTCTCATTAAACATTATTATAAAGTAGCTAGTAGTTTGCTTTGCTATTAAAGTGGGTTATTTGTTTAGTTTAGTGAATAGATGCTATCATAATATTAGTCGATCAAATTTATTAAAACGCACACTATTAGAATAGTTAGGGAATATAATAATTTTCGGTTATATGAATAACTTGACAAATTAATTTGTTTTCAAACTAATTAAAGTTTTCTTTATAATTTTTAACATTATTTTGATACCGTCGAATTCTGTTCGACAGCAGGTTTGAATGATTGATGCATCTAGAAAATATTGCAAATTTTCAAAAAATAATGTAAAATATTTGATTAAAATATAGGATCGTTCGAGATAAGGATATATATTGTGTTAGCTATCATTAATTGTACAATCATAAATTTCTACTTATAGTGACATTATAAGCTCAAAATGATATTTAAAATCTGAAATATAAATGTTAGTAGTTGCTGAAGCAATTTCCCGAATGAAACCATTGCTGAAGCAATAGCTTGGTACCTTGATAAGGTGATACGGGGTGGTTGTTGCCAGCAAATCTTTGACCAAGGAAGTAGAGGTTAACCGAGCTGCTAAGGTGCACCGAATGAGTTTTGGCAAGAACCTTCGACGTCAAGATCCACGAGTAGAGTGGCAAATCTGACGTTTAATGAAAAGTCTTACTTCCACAAAGATTATTTTACATACGCTTATGAAACTATTTTGGTATTAGTTATGTATTCTTATTTTTAAATATGTATTTGTACTCTACAAAATTGTTTAATATCATAATGATGATTAGGAAAAATTTTGAATTGATATTTGTACGATCACATGGGAATAAGGAGAATTCAAGAAGGTCACGTATTATTACCCAACTTCGATGTTTCCCAAACTAAAGCCATATTTTAATTATTAACATAATCATATAAGAAAAAGTGCCATATATTACTTTAAAACGAAAAGTTTTTCAGCAATTACAAATAGAAAGAAAAGTTTAAATAAATCAACTCTGACTTTAGTCACCAAAAAGTTAAAATCTTAGCTGTTAATGATTTAGAGGTTACAATAGAGACTAGTAAAACTTTATATCATAATCTTATGGAACGTGCAATGAACTTCTTGCTGACCTAATTTCCAGGTACGGTTATTAAAGTAAACCCTGCAAGTTTTATAGCTCTTAAATATTTGTTGTCTTATACCGATCTGGGTAGTGCTGGTATAGGGACTGCTTGCCATTTAATAGCTCATTTTTAACACAACGTAAGCTCTTTAATTATTCCTCGCGTTTATTTTAAACAGCTAGTTTATTTGTTATTTACCTAGGCGCACCTTCGCGATTTTTAATATTCAGTATTAATTTACCACGGAGCTCGGAGTCTGTTGGTTAACTGACTCCAAAGTATTTCAGTAATGTTTTACGAGAGGTACATGGAAGATGTAAAAATATAACTAACCGCTATTGTTAAAAGCATCAAAATAGAATTAACAACAATTTGAAAATTCATTGAGAAAATTTTAGCTTACTCAGTAATATTTATAATCGTGTTATAATAGAGTTTACGATAATGTTAGATACGTATTAACGCATATTAGACGCCTATATATTTAGATATATATTTAACAGTTGATTTTTTCTTATTTATCGGAACGGTTAATCGCGATCAAGGATATATTAGAACCGCATAAAATATCACCGAGGATTAAATTACTTATCGACTTGTCAATATACGGCGGTAATATTTATTAACGTTTATTAAATATAATTTAATGTTTTTTACTAATGTCAATAAAACGCTAAACATTCGTTGTCTACAACGGCTGCTGGATTTATCGACAGAGTGAAAGTGAATTCAATTCACACTAATGGAACTAACTATCTTGCAAAGAAAGTCATTGTGCTATTAATTCTTAACTTTACATAGCCATAAACTTTTGAAATTACATGATAATAACTGTGTACGAAATGTTGCGTAGATCAAAACTTTACCAAAATATTTCAAATCATACATATACATATTTCTACCTTAACAGCCAGCAATTAAGTAAACTGCGTATAATTAAATTTTTAAATTAGAAAAATTGGATACTGATCGTTTAAAAGATAATTTCTTCTTTATATTTGTGTATATTTTCTAAGATTAGTGAAATAATTTGTTGCGGTGAATAAGAAGAATAAGATTAACCGCAATATATACCGTCGGTAAATAAAGAATTAAATCCGTAGGTATTTCACGTACAAATTAGAATGACCTCGCATATACAAAGTACGATGAAAGCTCAGAGGTCGTATAATCCGAGGTCAGGCAAAAGCAGAAATAAACTAACAAATTCAGGTCTCAAAGCTTCAGCGTATAAAACGAACCAAAAATTAAGTGTCAACGAGGATGCCTGGGCAAAGGGAAGAAATTACAAAATACGTTAGTATAGTCTATATGCAGAATCAAAGGATATAATATGTAAAGAAAAAACATCAAATCTGATGCATCAGGTATATAATTTGAAAGGAGGAAGAGAAAAATAAATTGAAGTAGAACTAATGCGATGCAGTAAACCTGGAGTGCAATCAAAAGTGCAAAAGATGCGAAACATAAAGAGCATATATGATGTATTTCCAGCGAGCCAAGCAATGAGTTATAAAATTCATAGTTGTATTACAAATTGTACTTTTTCAGGATTAGAATAATTTTTATGTACATGTTAAATACATTTTAATTTTTAGAAATAACCTGATAATTGAATTTAGAGTTGTATCACTTTAAAAAAAATGAACAATGAATAATTATTCTGTTGTTTATTATTCCAACGCAATTTGTTCTATTACATAGTTATATTTGTTATTAGAAATGATCTCTAATTTAAGAAGCCGGTAAAGATACGGCTAGCATATAAATTTTGTTTAATAAATATAGAATGCCACAGTTTTTATTAAAGTCTGAAAAATCATATTTTTAAAACTACTTTATTTTAAACGAAAGTTAATTTTCGTAAGATTTATAACTGCACTCTACATTGCACCCCCCAAGATGGCAATATTTCACTTCATATTAATTTTGTTCTACATATTTAACCGAAACCATGTATATATGTATATATACGATACATAAGATGGTAAACAATATAATCGGTGACACAGTTAACAAAACATTGTTAAGAAAATCTAATATCATAATCTAAATGCAAATTCGTCGAAAACGAATAATAAAGAAAATGATCTCTCGGATCCAAAAAATCCGGTTTATTCCAAAGAAGAACGACGCTCAGGAAAAGGTCGAGGAAAGGATAATGCGAGGCGTAAAGGCTGGAGCAACGCGGGTGTGTATGTGTTTAATGAAAAGCTTCCTGACAAAAAGGGAATGAATTAAAGCTCCACTTAATTACGCGGCGTGCGAGATCCTTGGTGTTCCTGGCACACGGAAACCAAGCTCTATCTCAAACCCCCTACCACCGCACGGTGTCTCACTCCTGTTTTCATTTTTCTGCCCATGCGCCCGCTCGTTCCTTTTTTTCTTCCTAGTTGTTCTTTGGTGTTTGTCAAGACGAGGGGGCACAAAGCGACCGGGATAATTAGCCGTTAATCCCTGGACGAGCGCCGGATGAATTTCAAATTGGAGCTTTGATCGCAGGGGCCACACCGCGACAGATTGGATGAAATTAGCGAAATTTCGTTATGCGCTTAACGCGCCTCCCGTGTTTGGGGGGAGAGACCGGCACGCTATTAATAATTAGAAGAGTTGACTTATATGCCTCTGCGCACACCTATACGTGGGAATAATTAATGGACGGTATGCTCCCTCGCGTTGGTATTAATAACCAAGGATATTTTTAGATTAATCGCGTCCTGCACCAAGCTTTGATAGACTTGAATGTGATCGCTATAGTATGTACTCTCACACTTCGAAACACTATATAGTGTGATACAATTTTAAACAGTGTTCAAGTATACACGCAAACACGCAATCATTCTTGGCATATATGTGGATACAAATTAATCATTTATGGGAAAATGTTTGATGGTGTTTTGAGGATAGAGTTAGGTATATATACATGCCCACTCGCCCCAAGTGCATTGAACTTGATTTGAATAAGCGATAAATTTTATGTTCACCGTTTAAATTTGACAAATAACAGTAATAACAAAAGAAAATCAAAACTAACGTTTGTTGAATGTTCAAACTACTAAATGTTACCCTTCTTGACTTAGTAGTTTGCGATGACTTTCCTCGCCTAGTCCGTTCTCTGATCTACATTGTCGTCACCTCACGCTTTTGCAGATGTAGCTCAACCTTGTAGTTCCTCGGCCTTTAGAAGGATGATGGCTATAATCGCATCTGGTCGGTGGTTCGGTTTGGCTATACGTTCACAAAGTCGATAGTTTCGACTACATTTAGATGTCTGACAATAAATCTCCCGACTTGTTTCCCGCGACGAGTTAAAGTATTATTCAAAAATACTATTTAAATTACAAAGATTTATGTTATACCGTTATGATTTATATCTTTATAATTCAGTACAATACATACTAATCGTGATTAACTTCGATAAATAATATTTATTGATCGTAATAAAATTGAACGGCGTGTTATGTAATACTACCTTTATAAGTTATCTATGAAATTTGTACGAACCGTGCACGATTATTATTTAAATGTATAATTGCCGGAAAAATTTGCAGAACCGCATGGAAGTTAAACTTTATAGGTTTCCCCAGCGAGATTGGTTCTGCTGTCAAATCGAATCAATTTCGTAACTCGCTTAATGTACAATTGCACGGAAGTTCCACTGCGGAGGTACACACGTTTACGGTGTAAATGTATTTGGCCTAATGCGTGCGAAATTCCTTTCAATTATGACAGATTAAAACTTTCCAATATTTATCATGAAATTTGAACACCATTAGTTAAAATTCATATTTTCTTCATAATAAAGATTAGTGATTAGTAATAAATACTCTCTTTTTATCCACAAACATTCGTAAACATAAAACACTGAAGCGAGTCCTTTTTGAATCTGCATAATCCGTCGTTTCGAACAATACCATCAGGTAACAATAAGGTATACGTATAGACACACGATCTCGACACACGAATGTATATGTTATAAAAAAAATGTGGGTGTCTTAATATATTTGAAAGATTAATTAAAAATTATAAACAGTCATTTGTATGACAATTTTTTCATATTTCGTTTGATCCAATTATTCTGCGATAACGACTGCTCAAAGAAGAATATAAGACAGTGCTAATTAAATATTTTAACTAAAAGAAAATGTTCCCAAGTATTTTTAATTAAAGAATATTTAACATCTCGCTTTAAAACGTCACGTTTGTTATATATAGCGCGACATTATTATTTAGCGGGAAATAGTAACAAAATGGGAAAAAAGGAAGGTCAAAAAAGCAAATGACGCGCACCTGCTCTGTAGGCGCAGGAGCGTGATGGCAGTTCGCGAGATAAAACGCCGAGACACCGCCCCGGTGGCGCTGATGAAACGCCATTTGCACTTTCTTTTTGCGCGGGTGATTAATACCTAACACCGTCCGGTACTCTTATATATATAGATATAATACAACCTGTCTCTGGGGCTACGTAAAGGTCAATGCTTTCTATCTTTTTCTCGCGTATGTATACGCGTCAGTGCTATAGCTCATTTCACCCCCTCCCCCACGCTCTGTCTCTCTCTCTCTCTCTCTCACTCTCTCTCTCACACACACACACACGTGCACTTGCTTTTTTCGCTCCCTCTTTATTTTTACATTATCTATCGTTTTCCCTCTGCCCGTTTTTATACTCATCTCCCTTATCTTTGCTCGCGGCTTTCGCGCTCTTGAAAAATCATTGTGTATTCGTCGTCGGCAAAGGTCATATGTAAAATTAGGTGTAGAGCAATATTTTTTTGGTACTGTAATGTAGATTTTTTTAAATTTATGTTTTCTCTGATAAATTCTTAATAATTATTTTTTAGATTTGTATTGCTGTGATCAGATTAATAAGGAACTTCAAATATCCCATAATAGAAACTGATTATAATGCAAAATTTATTTCAAACCTAGAAACATATATTTTAGCTAATGGAATTTAATGTTCAAACCTTTTAGTAGTATAGAAAAATGTAAATAATTATAGTAATGAAATTAAAAAATAGATTAAAATTTCAGAACTCTAGAAGCTGATTCTCATTAATAATGTATGATAGAAAATCTCACCCTTTATAAAAAAAAAAGTGGTATCATATCAAGATTAACATTCATATCTACTCATTACGATCAACCACATTCAACAAAAAGCTATTTACAATTCGCGCTCATCCAATTTTTTTCCTTTACCGCATTTTGATTGCATCTTCATGTAGTATACATTCTCCGTCTAATTTTCCTTCGCAAGATCTTTTGTTCCTTTTAAGCTTTCCGAGTTTTTCTCGCTGTCTCTGCACACCTTGGAATATATATATACACACACGAATCTAGCGCAAAACAGACTTGGAAGGGGAGGTTGAAAGTTTCGCGGGGTTGTTATATGGCTAATTTATGATCGCCGGCGTGCACGCGCGAGAAAATCATGTGTACTTCGTGCGGTCGCGCGCCAACTTTATTCACGTCCAACTTTTTCCTACGCCGATGTTTTTTTTTTGGGGGGTAACTCCTCGTTTTTTGTATTAACAAAGGCTCGACAATTTTTTGGCTCGTTGGACGAGGAGAACGCATCTGTACCAGGCTGTGTAACTTTTTATTAGACGGACGGCTAATTTGCCCCGGAAATTTGTAGTCATCTTTTTTTTTTATTTACCTTCTCGGACCTTACTTTTTTAATGGATTAAATCTCGCTATTCTATTTTTTAATGCGTATGAAGTAGATTTTATTTCCTTAGGGCACTTACATACGCGCCGCGAATTATGAAAATTCAACCAAGTTTTCTAGTTTATGTGTTGCGGATACTAAACTCAAACTATCTTTCTCACCGCGTTTTGATTTAACGAAACAGTTTCAATTGGTTCTTCGTTCTTATTATTAATGAAAGTACTTATAAGTTTGAAAATATACTTTAAGAGACTTTTTATACGTTACAATAATTTTAAAACTTTATTTCTTCAACATTTTTTAGTATGAATTTTATTTTATGGAGAACAACCCTTGTAGATAAATATGATAATAATAAATATATAGAACGATACACGATACAAAAGCAAAATTTTATTAGGTGTAATATTTATAAAACAAGTATAGCCATTTTTAAGTGATCTGTGTTTTGTTAACCCTACGAAATCGAACCATCGAATCTATCACTCGTCACTCGATAAGATATATATATTCACTTCACCGACTAGCTCAATTATAATAACGAGTAAGACGGGATATCGACATCGATCTTCCACACCATAATTATACAAAACCATCTTGAAATCATATTTAACGAGGACATCCATTTGCCGTATCTCTCTCTCTCTCTCTCTCTCTTCCGGTTTCTCTCGATTCTCTTCGCCACGTTAATTGGCTGGATTAAGAGAAATGCATCCCGCGAGCGGACAACGTCAAAGTCGCACCGCGTGGAATTTGCTCTTCGACCAAAGCTTTCGATTTGTGCGGGCGCTCGGCTCCTTAGCGAATCCATAATGTTCACCTCGACGTGCAAGGATATTTCCCCGGGCTCTCTGCAAATTTTCAAGGGAACCAAGCTTGTATTCTGGGATTCGTGCTACTCGAGGGTAAATCGATTCCTGGAGCTTGAATGCTTTTTGAGCGTATACGTAATTTTATGGATTTTCTTGGAAATTTTTTTTCTTTTTTCCACGAATATTGCACACGCTGCGCAATATGTTTTTTGTACACTTATTTTTTTTTATTATTTAATAAGTAAATATGCTAAGTTAATTTATAAAACAAATATTGTTATTATATCTGGTGCATACATATTGCCTCGACATTTACAAATGTGCTTTATTCTATATATTTGTTGCACTATTTATATTTTTGACAAACTTGTAAATCATATTGCTGACAAAGCATTGTACGACAAACAGTATATTTCGATTTTGTCCTTGCTTATTTATAATTACTTTACTTTAAGGATTTATTATCTTTGTACAAACATAGCTGAGGGATAATGCAATTCCAGATTATTTATCGTATAATATTATTATATTATTACATTGTTGTCAAAAAAAGTTAATGTAAACAGATCTTCTCTTATTATTTTCTTGGGGTTTCCATTTTTAGATTACTTTCACAGAAATGCATTATATGGGGTATATCATTTAGAATATTGTTCGAGTTTTCTACGAAAATTATTGTTTCCGGGGAAACGTAACCCAATACATTCCTATTTCAATTTACTTCAATTCAAAGCAAACGAGTTTGACACAATTGAATAAATCTTTTCAATTGCTTATAGCTTATATATACGTTGTACGTAATTATACATCTTTGTACCATGGATTTGTACATTTTGAATTTTAAAAGATGATTGCACAGTTCAGTTTTGACGTTCTATATTTTTTTCTCAATTTTTTATATTCTTAAAATTTTATTAGTATATTCATATTAAATAGATAAATAGTAATTACAAATAAAATTTAAAACAATTACTTATACTTCACGGATATTTAAGCCGATCGATAATAATGTTAAAATGTATTTAATAAATAATTAGATTATTTATTTTAGATTGTTTACATTTAAAATATGTTAAAATATATTAATATAAAATATACAAATACAAATAACTTCAGTCCCTAATTACCGAACACATATAATTAGATGGAAAATTAGAATAACCGGAAAATTAGAAGATCGAATCTTTCAAAAATTGACTATTTCCCATTACATCTTTCTAACGAAGTGGCAATATTCATGTCCCGATAGATAGCAAACCGACCTCCTCATCTACATACAGAAAAACCTTAATTCGTTGAAAAAAAACATACCAAGGGAACCAATGCCAAACGCGGAAAAGATCCGCGAATAAATGTAGAGAGAGGAAAGATGAAAGCAGAAGTCGGCTAATGAGGGCAGCTTTTTGCGTTCGCACACCGTAAATGGAGATAAGCTTAAGTCGGTCGTGTAGTCACTGGGCCAGCTCCGGTTAGGCGTTCTTTTACCGTCGGTATAACCCGTGCAAAGAGACGCGCTGAGATTATCTACGGGGTTGGCTTTCGCATTCTCACCCCTCCTTCTTTTTTTCTCTTCGTTAACAGCTAATTTGCAACTTTCGTCATGTCAGATATCTTTCTCTTTTACTTTTTTCAATTTCGTTGTTTTTTTTTCTGAACCGTTGATACCCCCTTAATGCTCGTAATGATCGCTTCCCTTTTTTGGGGGAAGGTTTCCTCGTTAGAGATAATAAAGAAAATTGGCTTCGTTTAATTTTTAGGGTAATGTTTGACTTGATTTAAGGTTGTTATGATTTCGTAAATAAACGAGGTGATTGAATAACCGGGGTTTTACCGATGATCCAATTTTTATTAAGTTTTAAATATAGCTTTATACGAATTTCGAGTATGCCTCTCGTAGAATTGCATTTCATGTATTTTCGCATCAATGTATTCAATTTTTATATTTTAAGTGCATTGTTGCAGTAAATTATGCTTCGATACGATAACAATTTCAAGTTTAATAAAGTTAAAAATCATTAAATATAATTACATTAAAGTAATAATTATATTATGCATATTACCAAAGATAACCGTGTAAAAAGAATGTGACCGAGTACGTGAAAGTTATTTTTACAAAAAATAGAATTGTTTATTTAGTTCGTCGTTGTCACGAGGTATGTCAGTATGAAAACTTAATTAAAAAATTTCCTTATATTAATTTGCACGTCAAGTTCTATGTGTACTCGGTGCAAGTGGCACGATATACTTAGAAAGGTAAAAGGAATTATAGGAGTACTTATATAAAGCGCATCAAATAAATTATACTCTGTGAATAGTAAGAAACATTATTATACAGTAATTTAATACTAACAAATGAATTTTTATTATATAACGCATTATTACATCGATACCTTAACTGCAAATAAATAATTTATTTGAAACTAGAATAATTGAAGAAACCGTAAACGATTATAACCTAAGTGCTGAAGTAAGGCAATTCAAAAGCTGCTGATTAGGTACGTGAAGCTCAACAGGACGAAATATTCACGAGTCATCAAGAAAGCAGTAGGTGAAACTGCAAATTTGTGATGCCAGTCCCTTTTCAAGCCTCAAAAAGCTGAGAAGACTAATACTATGTTTGTGTATCCAACTTTAAGTCTTACATACATTTCGGCAACGGTAAATCGCATTTGAATGATTCGTTACTCTAATAATTTATTATTTCAATTTTTATAAAACTTAATGTTTGGCTTAATTCTATATAATTACTTATTTTATAATTAGAGAAGCTTTATTTTCGAATTATAAAATTTATAATAATTTCTTATGTACTTAAAATAATTAATTCTAATTTTTTATAAGTCATGTTTCCATTAGAATAATTAAGTTCAATGATTATTTCAGCGCGAAGTGAGAAGTAACTATTCTTAAAGATTTCAGATGTGAAGTTTTACATTATAAAGTCATAAGAGATGAATAAAAGAAAAACAGAAAATTCGCTAAGAATTTTAAAATATCATGAATGTGTGAATTAACGCGCGGAAGAGCAAAAGTTATTAATTTATAAATTGAGCGTACGAAAACTAAGTTAATACATACAACTTATCTTAATTAATTCCTAAGAGATCCAACAGTTCTCTTTGGTTCGAGCCTCCAGGTAGCAGGTGCATCGAGTTATAAATCTTTACCTCCTTGCGACTTATGTATATATATGTATATATATATATATATATATGGTACTGTGACCCACAGTTCTCTAGATCTCCAGTGTTCGACTTTCTCGTAGTCATTTAGTCTCTGGCTAGATATAAATTCGGGGACGATCTCAATATCTTCAACGTGTTTCATGTATACTTTAATTGCAACATTCTATATACTGATCCTAATCGTGAGACGCGAAATTGTTTGCATTGTCAAGCGTCGACCAATAATAGGTCAACGATCAATCACGTCACACCATCGTTCTTATACAAACGACAAACAAAAGTCTTAACATGTTACTGTCATAAACTATATTTGTAACTTTAAATTTATTTTATTTATTAATTCGATTGTTATTTTCGTCCGTGTTGTTTCTTATTTGAAATAGATCTTTGGCGAAATATTCGAAATATCGACAGCAAACCTAATACGTAGAATTTATTTATTGAGATACGTAAATAATATGTATAACCAATTTTATTGTAGTAATGATTGATAGTATTTATCTCTTTATACGTCATTCTAATAAGAGAATACTGAGTATAAAAAAATTAATGTAGAATATAGATATCATTTAAACCGTTGTGCCATGTATAGTTTTCATTCAACCCTGATGACTTAATTTTTTACAAACACCTGCATCTCCAAAAGTTCCTCCGAGGGAGTTCGAAAAGTGCACAACTTTCGCAAGAGAACCGATAAATCTACAGTATTAAAAGAATGCAAGACCATTGTTCAACATAGAATTCCAACCAGTCGCGACAATGGTATTATGAACAAATCGTTCATTCCTAAACCGATCGTCAATGAAATATCGTTTTCAATTGTATCTTATATTTCTCAACTCTGTAACAACTATCGATATAAAAGTGTACCCCCACACACATACTTGTAAGATGCATCTCCAGGATTTGATAGAATTCCAAAGTGATTGTACAACAAGTGATTGTAGAGAAAAAATTGTCGCTTCCTCGTTACGCAATGAGAAGAGAAAAGGGATCGCAGCAAAGGTCGAGTGTTCTATATACATATACATAGATGGGATCGTAAAGACATTTTAGAAAGCAAATCGAGGAGGTCGCGACACTATGTGCAAACATATAGGTATAAAATGCAGCGCTACACGGACAGAGTAGGGGTAACAGGTGAAAGAGAGAACTTTGTAGGCGCTAAATTTTTGTCACCGATTTATACGTGAGGTTTCTGTAAATTGAGGACGAGATTGCAGAGAGTACGTGCATCTTTCTTAATTGTGATCAAGTGAATAAGAATCAGTGCGTAATCTCAATGCAGTAGAAAGTAATTAATGAGATGGTTTTCGTTATTTATATCTTATTTCTTACATCGTAGGTTTTGAAGAATGTTATTCAACTTACGTGATTGTTCTTTATTCGTTTATTTTTCGATATATTCAATAGTATGCTGCATCTTAATTAAAAAATTTAATATTAACTACTGCTAACCATTTGATAATATATAGAATTATAAAAAATTATTAAAAGTTCGAAATATATAAAAATAAAAAACGAATGTTCCTCTTAAAGACTAAAAATTTATTTTGAAAATTGTTGAAGGGTTAACGTTAATTTTTATTAAAACGCTGACATTCCCGTAGAAAGTATCTTATAGCATTTTTTATTGTCTTAATCCTAAAAAAGAATTCTCACGAGGATGAGTGCTTTTGTCGGTAAAGTGCAACTTTTCAGAATATCGTGTTTTAGCTGAAATTAATAAAAAGGGTACCTTTTTACGTCAACTTTAAGATACGGAAAAATGTATTATTTTACAGGAATAAAGTGGAAATATTACTCTCCTCTTATAGTTATAAGCTTAATTTTAAATATTCCTAAGTGCGGCTAGCTTTCAATAACTAACATATAGAAACTAAATTTATTAAATTAAAAAAACTTACTATATATATTTTGAAAATATGTATTCACTTTTCGTAACTACTGAAAATTATTGTCATATAATTATTAAATCAAGTTAATTAAATTGATCACTTTCATGGGTTCTATCAATTTTTGATGAGTTTTAATGACAGACTGGCTCTTTAATTATTAAATTTTCATTACATTATTTCCCTCAGTACTATAATAAAAAAGACGCGACAAACTGTAAACGATTTAAAATACACGATCTAAACACATTAATTTTTTGACCATAATTCATGGAGCCGCGCACTTACACACCTTACGCTCAAGGTAGGGTACCTAGCATCCAATATCGCCGTGGGTATTACAATTAAGCTCACGCACTAAGCCGGCTCATAAAATTACAATAAGCCCATGCATCTTGAATATAACCTATAAGCACTATTCACCAATACTATGTCGATATAATCGTTTAATCGACACCTATCATCAATACCTTATTTAAAGAGCCTATTACGAAAGAAAAAAAATTATAGAAAACTGCATCCTCGGAATATTATCGACCATCTCTCATCGGTATAAAACGCAGATGGATTGGAAAATATCCACGTAGAGAGATTTCCCGTTGTCGTGCGTCACCGCATTCGAAAGTCCGCTTCTTCATGATAATAATCGACGGAGGAGGCTAAAGCTTGAAAAATGGCAGGGATCGCGCGGTACATACGAAACGAACCGAATAAACATGAACGACCAAACCTCGAACCGAATAAACATGAAATCGTAATTCTCTTTAAATGCATGAAATATTGTAGTGCAAGCGAGCAGGCTGACGATTACGAGGAATTTCGTCTCTATATATGCGACCAAACTGATGACTAGGCTGAGAGTTGTTATAGCTTCATATTAAGAATCCAAAATCTCTAACTGTATTTTTTCTACCAAAATATAAATATAGTGTGTACAAAACAATTTTATCTAAGTTTTTATTATTTATTTTTTCAACGATGCGTGCAATATTTTACTTCAAATGTATATTGAATGTGGTGGATTAAACTGGTTGATTGATTGTAACAAGATCCTGTGGTGACTTTGCGATGGATGCAGTTGTTGAACAGCTTGAAACAACGTTTTAATGTTAATTAGTTAAAGGTAATGTATTATTTCTATTATAAAATTTGTACTTAATCAACCGAAGACAATCGTTATTAATTAATTAATAATACGTTGCTCTCTTTGCAATTAAGTTAAATGGATAGGTAACCTCATTATAATAATACAATTTTTTAATATTGAAATTATTAATACTTTATAATAATAATAACTGTTCAACGTTATAGTCAAAGAATATACAAATTTAATAGAAGCGATAAAATATATAGAAGAAAAGTGCACGTAAACGACACAAAATTAAAATCACATTCACACTCCATTGAAACTCACTGACAATAATATAACCATCGACGTGAACAAAAGCGTACCCCATATTTGAGCGTAATCGCATTGATAAAAATTTAAAAGCATCAAAATGTCTGCAAACCACAATTTTTCCTTTTAGTCTCGATATTTTACTTCTATTATAAATTTAACATATTCATATTATTATGATGATTGCTTATAAGTTTTGTTTCAAATTTACGAAACGCCTTTAATCATAATATGACCGATTAAAATTAATATAAAAATACAATAATTATTGAAAATTATCGAGTTAATAATAGTTTTTAATTTTTTTGCTTTTAGTGCATAATCAAAATAATAATTTATAAAAAATTTTCTTAAAAAATTAAATTGTATAGCGGATATTGGAATCGAATAATACTTTTAAAACGGTATTTTGTATAAAAATTTTAGATAAAAGGTTTATACAAAATAGTTTATTATTATTAATAATGAGATAATATTTTTTGTAAAAACCATTTCAGAATTATATATTTAATTGCACCAAAGCTATAAAGTTATAATTTCAAGTATATATGAATATAAGAATTAATCAATGTTATTAATATAAATCATGCAAATTTATTTGGATCAAAAATAGTTTTGAAGATTTTATTATGCAGAACCATTTTATCGTCTTTTTGTTGTAAACTAATTATTATAACTTAATAACTTACTAAGTATAAATCGACTACTGATTTTTAAATAATTAAGTTGTGACAAATTATTCAATATACAATTTTATTCAACGTTAAAATTTGATATTCAGTTAGATTAATAATAGTAAGAGAGATTAACTTATAAAACCATCTTAAATAACAAACTTTCTGTATAAATCCTTAAAATCAATTTAAAAATACCTAGTAAATTTTTCTTTTTCCATGATGCTCCGCCAACAAAAAAAAATAATTTAACTCGCATGAGACGAGCTTAATAAGCTCCCTGGGAATTTAATAAATTAAAGTTGGACGCGCGCTTTTATCGAAAAGTTTCGCGAACCACCGAGGGGACAACGAAAACGTCGTCTATCAGCTCGCGCCTCGTGATGGTTTAATCACGTCGTTCTATTCTCCTCATTACTATACCTCTTAACTACAATGTTTCGCTAGTTAGCGCTGCCCGCGTTCGCTTTTTTTCTCCGACTTTTTTTTGTGCGTTGCGCTTGTTACGGTCGCCGCTAATTGGATTTCCACCGCAGAGCGGAAAAGAGACGCGGATGAAAGGGTCAGGAGAGAAGTGGTCGAAATGGAGGATGAATAAATATGTGTGTCAGAGATGGAGAGGAGATAATCAAGTGTGACAACCGCGCGAGTACAAGCATATAGTTTGTTGTTTCGTGGCTATACACCGTTCAGCTTTTACCACTCGCGTCACGCTTTTCTGCTAGATATTTTATCGTTTTCGGATTTACCTTCGACCATGGTTTTTTTTAACTTTACGCTAATGAGATTTTTGGGTGATTTTTAATAAGAGTTTGTTAGCTAGTCCCGAAATTGAATATAGTTTGTTACACCTTTTCAGTTCTCTTTTTATATGCTGTACTATCGCTTTTTTCTTGTTTTTATTTCAAGAATATTTACTGCAAAAATTGGATAAAAAAAATTTTGAACAAATTTTCCGTGACTTTGTATAATTGGGAATTTGGTGATCAACTTGACGTTATTAAAAAATTGTTTATTCAGTAATTGAACAAACAAATTACTTACCCATAAAATGGCACTAGGTATGGCACTGTAGTTCTGCTAGACGATTTATCCAGCTAAAATAAAAAAATACAAATTAATTTTGTTTTAATTGATTAAAAAATCTTTAAGTATTTGCGTTTAAAATAAAAATACAATAAAAATATTATTAAATTATTTAAATAAATATAGAAATAACTAGGTTTGCTAATGACTAGAATACAAAGTGATGATTTAAATAAATCGCCTTTTTATTGAGTTCGATAAAACGCAGAACCTATAATAATCATACGAAATTCCAAATTATTTAATTTCACATTGAAACTGTGGTACAAATTATGTCTGATTATAAGTGAATCGATGTACACAAATAAAAAAGCGAATTTAACTTTAAAATGTTTAAATTATTTAATTAATTAATGGGGAAATTACGTTTAATACAGTGTCAGAAATAAATAAAAACGTATGTACATATTTTTTAGTGAGTGCCCCGTACATAATTAAATTAAATTTATTTGAACAGAATTTTTGAAACATTAATCAATTGAAGTATATAATTTAATCGGGTAATAGTGTAATTTCATAAAAAGATT
This sequence comes from Theocolax elegans, assembly GCA_026168455.1. NCBI lineage: Eukaryota > Metazoa > Arthropoda > Insecta > Hymenoptera > Cerocephalidae > Theocolax > Theocolax elegans. The sequence continues at coordinate 97,409,492 of CM047425.1, forward strand.
AGAAAACTAATTCTTGAATCAGTAAAAAATAAAATATTAATTCTAACGTAGAATGCAATAAGATTATGTAGGATTAGAAACATCAACATAACGAAACAAATATTCATGAGAATCGAAGGCACGAATGCTAAAAATAACAATAGTCTCGAAGGTAATGTACGTACGAGAAGTAAGAAAAAAATTGAACGCCTGTAACAAAAAAAACTCCCTGCAGTCTAGTAAATTGGCAAGGAAACGAAAACTACAAACGGAAGGAAAGATATACGAAATGCAAGTAACGCGTACTGGACGCTTAAACTTTCCGCGTCGTTATATATATATATACACATACAAGTATACACGAACACTATATATATATAGTGAACTAAGAGAGAAAATCCGTGGGTTTCGAATTTCATGCGCTCGGCGCAACACTCGTTATTTCTGCGTATCGACGTGAACCTAATGAATTCCATTCATCGGGAGCGATATATACGCTTCAATTCGGTATAGTCCAGCCCAGAACATTTCGACACTGTGATTCCACTCGGTGTAAAATCGGAAGGTGCATGGAGAGCGGAGGGGTAATTACGTTCGAAATATGCAACGTGTATGTGTGCGTTAACCTATACCAGGCTGTTTGCAATGCAGCTATACCGAAAGAGAGAAAGAGAAAGAGTAAGAGGGAGAGAGAGAGAGAGAGAGAGAGAGAGAGAGAGAGAGAGAGAGAGAGATCAATCGATTTTTCGACTTCCGATCGGGCAATACGCGAGCGAAGCACCGTTAAATTAACCGCACCTATATTGATTTCCGCTCGCCGGCTTCCTTCGCCTTTAGTTCCGATGGCCAATTGTATTTGAATAAACTACATAAGGATATTGTTTACAAGGGGGCACATACATAAGTTTACACTTATTACACCGTTTCGTTAGGGTTACAAGGAGGCTAGTATAGAACATTATTTATAAGAACAATTTTTTTCAGGAAATTTTGTTGTAGTATTAGAAACTAAACTTAATAACATACTGCAATTGCAAAATGCGATAAGTTACATTTAGCTGTAATCAATACTTTATATATATATATATATATATAAATTAAATAAGTAATTGGAACGCCAAATGAATAATGAAACAAATGGAAATAACAATTGGTTCTAACTCAATTACATTGGCTAAAATAATTACGTGTGTATCACATTCGCGTTAATAATAATGTAAACCTAAACTGCACAAAAATGAAGGAATCGCAATTAATTAAAATTATCCATTTCGTTTTTATTACTCGCAAAGTTTATATAATATATACCGTGCAAAATGTTGATCAAATATAATAGAAATTACGTATAATTATATGAAATAAGAAGACATTTATAAACATATTGAAACTAACTTAAATTATTCAATGTTTATTAGAATTCATACATGCGTTATTAGTTATTCGCAATAAATTTGTAAAAATATCTTACATTACTAAAATTATGTTCAATTAAAATAATGCACTGAAAATTAAGAAATAACTTTTTAAAAACACCACCCTAGATCAGACAAATTTTATAATTTATCATATGTTAATTGTAAAATTGTAATTAGCTATTTTATTTTTTTGTCAGACGATCAGTTATGATTTAATTTATTATATTTAAATCAATTTCAGTAATTATTTTTTTAAGTAACTAGTATTGTAAATAAATGTGTTAATAAATCGTTTACACTAAACTAGTATTCAATAGTACTATCCTGATATTCACTACTGTAGATACAAGTACTAATTAATTATACTGAACATTCATTTGTGATTTGAAGTGACTCAGTCATCTTTTACTCATACATATTCATACACGTAATTCTTTTCACCTATATCCATCTTCTATTTCCCCTTTTCTCAATGAGATAAAAGAAAAAAGTTGCTTGTGACTCTGAGATTATATTTTTCGATATTCCCGCACCGTTTCTTGTTCTCTAGGCATTCGTATACCTTTTTATTTTTCTCTCTTTATATCTCGATTCTTATATTCTCTCTTTTTCCACGATTTTCATTTCATCTCTTTGTCTTTCTACCTTATCCGTCTTGTTCGTTTTCTTGAAAGAGAAAGAGAGAGAGAGAAAGCAATTTGCCCACGCCGCGGTTATTGAATGTCGATAACAAATAACTGAGCTGCGTGAGACGGAGACTTAATAAAGAGATTTGACGTGACAGACGTAATTTCTGAAGACTGCTTCTTTCTTTCCTTATTCTACTCGTATCTATTCTTACGAAATAATCTGAGCTTATTTATTATTCTGCTAAAAATGAGATTTTTAACTTGCTAATGCGAACGTTTAAACTCGTTTTTTTCTCGGTTTATTTTTTAAAATGAATAAATCGAAAGAATTCGAAGTTTAAAATAATAATTTTACGTACAATACAGTATATCAAAGAAACTCATTATTTTATACAAGATAGAACTATTAAGGATGTTTTTATTAATTTCTCATTGACATATAAAAAAAAATTTTAATTTAGAAGCATATACGAAAAAAGTTCTTTAAAATAATTATTTAAAAATATCTCAACAGAATTATCAACATTAATATAGTGTAAATAAAGAGTATATTTGTATAGATATTCTTGTATTTTATTGATGTATCTTTATCCTCTCAGACATGTTTCGCAAATGTTGTACTGTATCGTTCTAGACGTATTATCGACATTCTCGCTCCATTAGGTACTTTTAAAGAATATATCGACATGACTACTTGATTTAGTATTTTAAAATTATTCAAAGATGACCTAAATTTTTCAAATACAATATGTAAACGATTTAAAGAATATTGGACCAAATGTAACGTCATTTACATTTCATACGTAAATATTTGAATTTTTGTTATTTAGTTTTAATTTAAAAGTTTGCTAATAGTTTTAAGTTTTTTATAAATAAAAAAAAACCTTTTGAGCTGTAGTTAAATAACATGTATTTAAATATTCTTTTAAATTAACAAATAATCCTTTAAATTTTATAGTAAACTTGTATTAAACTTAAAAATTGATTGATGTAATACTGCCAAATGTAAAATTTGAAAAATGTAATAAGAAATTATAACGGTAACGTCATCTTCCATCCAATAACTTAAGTTTGATTTGAGAATCAATTGTTATTTCTTTTTCCATTTAGTGTTATATTGGTTTTACATTTATCATCGTATTCTCGTCTTATATAACATCGGATGACTTACTATAAATTCCCTCCTGTACATCTCTTTTATTACTCGGAACTAATATAAACCAGACATAATGCTATTGACTCGGATATTGAAGAGTCAGTCGATGTATTAAAAATGTGGACAAAAAATAGAACATTTTTAAAATAAATAATGTGTAATTAAAATCTAAGAAAGATTGTAAAAGAAAACGATTGATGATTTGAACGACTGATTAATATGTAGGATCAAAATATCTGTGGGCAATTAATAAAAGTAATGTTTATTAGTTAAAATGTTATTAAAGAAATTAAAACTTAACTTGAAAAGCGATTTAGAGAGTTAATACAGTAATTTGATGATTATTACCATCGTATATATAACAGATTCCCAGTAAAGACTAAGACATTTTAGTGCAGAAACTCGTATATACCAGTGGTATAGAATCCAGTGGGGAAAAAGGACTCAGGCCGATCCGGCTTTAGCGTCGCTTGAACATTCTCGACGGTAAAATAGGGAAGGCGGAGGTGTATATATATATATATATATATATATACATACATACGCGGGCGAAAAAGTCACTACCTTGAGCGTCAGGCAGGTCCAATCTTCTCTCGTTTCAGTTAACTTATTTCCGTGTCTCTAGGCAAGCGTACGCGAAGGGAGAAACTTCCCAGCCAGAAACGGAGTTCCAACGACGACGACGACGACGTCGAGCAAACCCTTTTCTGCTTCTACGTGTGTCCTTTGCAAGATGTGTTTATGACCGGTTTTCCTCGAACTTTTAAGACGGATTCCAAGCTATGCCACTGAAACTAGATTTTGATTTTTTTCTGCCTTCTTTTTCCTCGCGAGGTTATAAAACTTTTTCAAATCTCGAGTATGTGCGGTGTTCTCGTTCCCTTGGGGAGCTTGACTTTTTCTTTCGAAACAAATTATCTAATTGATTGATATAGCTGGATGAATTTTTTAAATTAACAATCTTTAAAACTAATATGTTGCCTCGAACGCTATTGGAAAATTGTACCTTTCCAAATTATAAGAAAAGTTATAAATAAAATAAAAATTATACAATAATTAAAGGTGAAAACTTTGCACTTTTCTTGCCCTATCTCTTGTTGTGATTTGTTGGCGAAATGTATAGACTGACAAGATTGTTTATTCATTACGAATCCATATTCTGCACTGCGTTTACAGTTCGAAATGTTCATATACGTTCATAACTTACATGTAATGTAGTTGTACAATTTTAATTATCCTTGTAATTGAAATTTATGTCGCCAAATTGAATTGTTTTATGCATATAAATGTACGCACGCATTTACTTGAGTGGATTTTTGGACACTAACTATCTATAAATTTATCTATGTTTATTTCCTGCTATTTATTCATTTTCTTTTTATTTCAAGTAGTAAAAGAGATTTGACTTACAAATTCTTGATTCATTAGAAGAACGAGAAGAAGGAGAAAAAGAACCTTTTACAAATACCACAACAATATCAACCCGGATTAACCTCCTTGTTATTCTAACAACCTCGACAATTGCTCTAGAAGAAAAAATCCTACGTTTAATCAAATTCGCAAAAATCAATAGATTCATTTAACTTCATTTATTTTCACCTTCCCTCTCAGAGTTCAAGAACCATGCCCAATCCTGTACTGTACTTCTTTTCATACTTTTTCACCTCGAAAATTCGTAAGGCGCCCTTCGCAGATGCTCTTCGTCGTCTCAGCACGTTTGTGTGCACATTCCCTACTCTCTACTCGAATATACATGTACGTACACATAGACTCACGTACACGTATACAAGCAGAGGTTCAGCCCAAGGTAAACGGCGGGTGGAGCCGGTGGCCTCATTAATTTTACATGCGTAGCTCGAGTTAACGGAACGCAAGGCGCATCCTAAGGAGATCAACCATCCAGTCGTATCGACTACTCTCGCGGGGTACATCACATGTACACACGCATGTATATACATACACACACACACACACACATATATATACATATATATATATAGAGGGGCTAAATTTTACACTGCAGGTTTTCCATCAGATTTTAGACAATTTCGTAATATCTTCTTTATGATAAAAAAAGAATTCTTTGAAAAAAAAAATTATCCGGGGATGGATGTACAAACTGATACGTGGAATTGATGGCTTGGTAAATAAAGAAAGTTAGAATTTGTTTTAAGGGTTTAGTAGTTTGACTCATAATTTTAAGACTGAATTTAAAAGTAAAGTAACCCAAGTATTTTAGATAGAAAAAATACAAAAACAAATATTTATATAAAATCTCATGAATATTAAACGAGGAATTTTTTCAATTTCTTCATAATGTAAATTAAAAATTAACTGCAAGTTAACATAAGTCCGACCGTTGATAAAAAAAATATTTAACAATGTTATTTAAAATAAATTAATTTATCATTTTCATTATCTCGATACGTCTTAAAAATAAATGAGTGATATAATTTATTAAATAAAATATATAACGTGAATCTATGTTTTAATTGCTTAAATTGATATGTGAAAAAAATAATTCTCTGTAAAATTGTATTTTTGAGAATTAGAGTAGGAACGCAAGTTGTCAATCACAGTATTGGAAATGAAGTTTGATTAGCACGTTAATAAGTACAAAAATGTAGATATGAAAATAAAATAATACCAGAAACTTTTTATTTTAATTATAAATTGGATTATATACCGTATAAGTATATAAAAATATTCTCTGAATATTACACTTTTATCAAATTTAATACAACTTTATATCTATTACATAAGGTAGCAATAGATTTTCTATTATATAGATAAAAGTCACTTTATATCTTTTCCATTTCATCAGAAATTCATTCAATTTTATTTCCTATTAAAAATCTATTTAATTTCGAATTCATTACTAGCACATATAATTGAAATCTGTTCAGCTAATTTAAATCTTGTTTGTATTATCACGGAAAATACAGAGCTACAATATAATACTTTATTCATTCGCATCAAACTTGCGTAACGATATAAGACGTGTAAAAAATTATATGGTAATTACTTAAAGATGTAACAAATCAAACTGACTAAACTTCACAATCGCCATTCATTTACAAAGAATTCCGTATAGAGGAACTTTCACAAATGAAAGTAATACCTTATAAGAATCCGCGTGGAAGTATCGACATGGTAAAAAAACACAGTAGGCGAAAAAAAAACGAAATAGGAAACAAGTTAGAAGGAAGCGACGGAATGAAGTAGCGATAGGATAATAAAGGCAGGCGACGTTACAAAGACCGAAGAAGATGAGACCTTCAAAGTATCGCGGTATATACTGTACCTTTTCGATACTCGGATTAACTTTTGACGTGATGCTTGAAGAGAGAGGGAGAGAAAGTAAAAGAAGGAGAGAGAGAGAGAAAAATAGTTCCATGGCTATGCTAGCGAAAAATTTTTGCTGTTTTTGCGATAACCGTTTTTAGTCGATAAGCGATATTTATTGGATTAGCTAACGAAATTTTGTTAAAGTTACTTCATTACAGGATCGCACTAGAGCGCGTGACTTTTTTATTGAATTAATTTAGCTTACCTTGGGGTAGAATTCACTTATTAACTGTTTTTCTTGTTATTTTGTAAGTAATTATTTTTTATCGTTTGATATTTTTTTCTAGAATAAGCGTAAAAAGTATTTATAATTTTATATTATTATAGATACATTTTTTAAAATTAAAATAAAATTAGTTCTTTTCAAAATGTTTTTTCGAATTATTTAATATCATATTAAATTATTAAAAAGTTATACAATGTCATAAAACCATTTATTGAAATAGCATACTAACACTTATATTCAAACCTAAAAAATTTTATTATACAGTTATGATTGTAAACAGGAATATGATTATCTTATACGAATTTTCACCGTACAATATGCATACCTATAAAATTATCTATTTCAACCAGTTTGAAATTGCTTTTCTTATTCGAATTTAATTAGTTCAAGAATATGTGAATAATTTACAAAAGTACAATAAGACATGGGTAAAAATTAAATAAAAATTTGTTGAGATTTCTACATAGGTTATATAAAGTTTGAATACATTATTATAATAAAAAAAATAATCGTGGAGAAAGCTATGAAGAAAATATACGTCTTACTATACGTCAGTCTCACTATGCCGCGATAATTCTACTTAATTTAAACCTGTACAAAATGCAGTAAAATATATTGTCTACACGATTAACTGTTTTATATTTTTCTCGCTTCGTATAATAGTTTATTTATATCTTAAATTTATTATTATTATCAACGTAACATGTTAATAATATCATGTCTAGGTTAACGATGTAAAATTAAACAACCAATTTCATAAGTCGATGAGATGTTTCTTATGAAGTTACAATGTACAGTGTACTGACGTTATTTTTAGTACGTACGTGTAAAGCTCCTTAAAATTGCATTTTATCTATTGATTGTATTTCAAATAGATAAGAATCTTTAGTTTTCATGTGTTTTTTCAATAATGCTAGATATTGATTCGAATACAAATGCTGGCTTTTGTATCATTTTTATAAAATTTAAAATAAACGTGCACTGAAAGAATGGATACTATTTTGAAATTATAAGAAAATTTGGTTTATATTTTATCAAACGTATATTTGGCTACATATAATAAAACCTACATGCAGTATTAGCTTACAAACATATTTTCATTTTTGAACACTCGCAGTAAACGTATTTAGAATGTTTTATTTTTTATTCGTACATTCTATAGACGTATCTGGTCAAAATACCTAATATTATAAAATGTTAGTTGGACTTTTTCAGCTTTTATAATATGCACTCTATAGTTATTAATTTCATAAATATATGTTATTATTTTTATTATATTCTTATTAGAGAAAAACTATTTTTCGTTACCCAAAGAGAGCGAATAAATTATTTAACTATTTTTCATAAGAACTTGTACTAATAGTAAGTGGTAAAAGTTATTTTCGATTTAACAAAACGCAATTAATTAGTTTATTGAAAACTAGAAATTGTTTATATTTTTTCACCTCTAACTAATAATTAGGGGTAACTTTACGTAACTTTTTTAGTACAATTAAAAAACCGTTAATCGAGTCCACAACTAAAACGCGCATTTTCACTTGCATTTTCTCAGAAACGTGTATATATATATATATATACATTTTAAAGCGTTAAAACATCGATTTAAAATGTATGAGAGTAAATTTAATTTACTAGTAGATCGTCAGTCCTTTTTCGATACAAGAAAGCAAAATAAATCAATTTTTCGAACGACTAAAAAATTGAAAAGTTTCCCAAGTCAGGCATTGACATGCATACCGTTACCTTTATCACACCCTGCTCAAGTTCTATTACCTCTTGCAACAAGCGATATCCTTCGTAGATCGAGGGGTGTATAAGCAAAACCTTATAGAGGAAGATACTTTTGAAACAGTACCGAAGCATTACTCTTCATTGCCGTCCCGCGAGAGAGACTCCTCTGCTACTTTCGCGAATATAAGGTCGAGAGAAAAAGAGAGAAAACAACCTCCTCGCGGCAACTTTTACCATGAGGTGAACGGGACGATTGTTCGCATGACGACAACGCCTATGGTTATATTCATCGATTTTACGAGCTATCGATGCATCGGTAAATCATCTCGAACACGTGTGTGGATTTTAGAATCCGCTGGATGCGATAAGGGCCAATTTTTGTAAATAATGGGATTTCTGCGTTGACCGATTTTTCACGATCGGTATATTTGACCGTGTATTTTGAATTTTTCATTTCACACTTATTTGTATTTTGATTATTATTACTTTTTCAACTTTTTGAGTAAATGGTCAATTTTACTATTATAATTGAATTAATGTAAATATTATTGTGGCAATAGTGATTTACATGTTATATCGTGTAATCAATACACGTAATAGTATAGAGAAGTTCATAGTATAAAAAATCGAACGTTATACTCCTCGTATAAGAAAACTTTTCAAATTAAAAATTTAAAAGATAAAAATATTCTTAAACCTAATTAAATTAGAGTAAAATACACTAAATACTGTACTAAGAATGGAGAATTTGTTTTTGTAGGAATGATTTTCATTTATTTGCATGTACTTATATTACGTAACATGGACTTTCGAAGCACGTTTTACCGTTGAGAATTACAGTAATAGCGAAAGTTTCGAATTTCGCGGGTTTACGATTAACATCTTATTACATCAATTTTTAGCATTACAAGGAATTGAAATAAAAAGTCATATTGATGTATTAAAATTGTTATGAAATCTAATTAGATTAAAAAATTTCAATGACTTATTGCTCTGAGTTACTCACCAAATGTTACACTATTGATGTACTATTTCTAAAAGTAAATTAATCTAATTACTGCATTAAAAATAAAATAACCCACATCACCCTTTACATAAGAAAATGTGTTAACCAATATCGCTAATAAATCTTATATAAAATCGTGTATGCTTATTTCGTTTACATTAGGTAATTTCTTGCTTTTCTCGTTTCGGATACAGGGTTGGAAAAAATAGATCGTTTTTCCAAGCCTCGAAAAAAATAGAAGGACGAACCTCATTCAATTATCACGAACAAAAGAAGTCGAAAGTTTTCTCTGTCGGGGCCATTAATTTACTAACCTGCGTAACGCGAAAACTTTTCATCGCAAAACAGCTCTCGCGGGCAATCTCCATTTCTCATATAGTTCTGAATTTCGTCCCCAACAAAAATGTCTGGAACGCTTTCCGTATTATACGATAGCCGAGTTAAAGTCTAATTAAAAAAAGAGCTAAATTTGCACGGGTATCAACGTTTTTAAAAATTCACTTGTTTCATAAAAGAGTAAAATCTAGGATGCTCAACTTAATCGAATGAATTGCTACAAACATAGGCTTTCAAGATTTTTTTTGCACGAATTACATGTCAGTGTGATTGATACTGAACATTAATGGTTTAGATTCGTTTCGCATTATTCGTTTCTTAAAGTAGTAGTCGTTAACTTAGATGTAAAAAAAGTCATGTGGTAATGATATATCGGAAAAGAATTTTCTCTGATGTTGCATTATACGCAGTATACTGATGATCTGTTGTAACTACATGTATTGTGATTAGGAAAGTCGAGTATTTTACAACATTTTGGTATAATCTAATTTAAAAATTTGTAATTCATAAGTATGAAGTAATCATTAATTTTCAATTTTAAATTATTTATACTTATTTTGATTGTTTCTATTGTTAATAATTTTACAGTTATTTATTACGACATTACAAACACCAATAATATTTTAAAGTTAAATATCATGACGATTGATACTTGTATAAAAATTATTTAAAATTTTATTTTCCATAATGTGTGTATATATGTACTTAACACTTTCATTTGAAATAACGTTGTGCGTAATCTACTTATTACAACTTTTTGAAGATATTTAAAGAAACGCGATTTCACCATGGTAGAAAATATTATAAAAAAAGAATCAATCAATACATCTTTGATTTAAATGTGTTGAGTTTGACAATATTATATTTACATATTTAATCGGATTTAAACATTTTTTTACTTTCATTGTATACAAACGTTCTTTTCAAATGAAACTCACTTTAAAGTTTCTTACATGAAAATCCAATAAGGAAAGTACTCAAGTGCATTTTCACACGGAAACACAAGCTTTGAAATGTAATTTTATAGTAATTTCTAAAATAATTTTGAAAGCTTTGTTATAAATTTAAATTTAGTTATTTAGATATACTATGTAGAATAAAAGATATTTGAATTTGTTATAAAACGAAATTGAAAGTTATAGATCAAATGGATACAGTTCTTAAAGAACACTTATTTAGTTAGGTACACAATTTTCATTAATATTGCAAAGCAAAAGATAAATAATTATCTAATTAAGTGGACTAGCATCTTCCGCAACTTGTACATTACGTTATACAAACAAAAAACTGTCTAAAAATCCGAAAAGATGCAAAATACTTGAAAAACTCTTGGTATGACAAGTTCACCGAGTAATCCGCATAACAATCCCATCCTAAACTTATTCAGTGGTTTCGTTCATCGGCCTCGCGCGCGAAAGGCAATCATTCCATATAGAGGCTTCTTCGTTGCTCGGATAGATACCTAGGGTTACGCGTCTCTCCTTTCTCTCGAGGTCCTGAGTTCGTACAACGCGGCCTCGTAAACTCGGCGTAGTTCGTTACCGTGTTCGGGTAATCACGGAGGATCGAGTTAATAACTTCTTAATGCTACTTAAGGTTGCCCGGGACGCGCGCAGATTTACGAGGCAGTATAGCGCTACGTATATATGTATATATAGAGCATACCTTCGGCATTTCGCGGACGACGCAGGTTTCTCCGCTCCTTTCCCACCACCACCCCTCCCCCTCCCCCCTCCACCCTCGCAGTCACCACCCCAAGCCCCTTCCGCACTTATTATATACTGTACTTCGGAACTTTTCGAACGGGCCGCCCTTCAAGGTATATGCAAGTTTCGAGGTCTATATATACATACCTTCGAGTCTCGCTACTTCCTAAGTCAGTATAGTAAAACGTACAAGTTTTTTATTGCCCGCTTGAGGAGTGTCATTTACTTTTTGGTTTTGAGATCGTCGTACCTACATATTTTTACAGAATTTTTTCAAGTTTTATTTCCTCCATTCGTAAATCATATTATTGAAAAAAAATTTTTTAAAATGTCATTTTTAAAAATAATAAAAAAGTGTACGTATATATAGAAAATGTATAAAATAAACGTAACTGAGAGAGTATAAAAACTAACGACTTTAAAGTTAAACGAAACTATAATATCGCTATTTTATCAAAAACGGTGAGTATCCACTCTAAAAATCATATCATTTATAGTCAAATTTTTACCAAGATCGTAATACTCGCATTTTCCAGGTGCACATCTTCTAAGGTCCAATTTTTCACATATATGCATAGTTGATCTTCCCTCTCTCTTGCGCTCTCTTTTTTCCGTACACAACATTACCAGGAGAATGAGAACGAAAATGTTTGCTTAAAATGTAGCTCACTCGACGTAAAGTACCTCATTCGTGCACACACAGGAGGGTATATACCGCAGGAAGGCTCGTCGATATAAAGCGACGTCGTTTTGTATCGCGGCAGAGGCGATATACACTGCCGGACTGTGATAATAATTCAGTGATAACGAGACCGAGTTTATTGGCTGTTATTGTGAATTTCTCTGTATACGACTAAAACTTTCGTTGAACTAAGCTATTTTTTTTGTATTCGATTGACAAGACTAACTAATGAAATAAAATGTAAATAATATAATTGTATAAAGACAGGATTTGGTGACACGTTAAAAAGTTGCGAGTTTTTAATCGGCGAATTGTCGGATTCGTTATACGTTCACAGTAGATAAATTTATCATTTTCAGAAAAGTAAATCAAGTATTGACATACGCAGCTGGTACAACGAGTAATTTCGAGTCACGGCTAAATGATCCATTTCTGTGTTTGCCGTAGTTCTGTTTTTTCATTACAAGAAATAGGATTTTAAATATATTGATTCAAATGTTTTTTAGTTTATAGAATCAGTACTTTAAATTGCAAATCACATTTAATTAATTATCTTTTATTAGCCGTTCTTTCATTTATATTATTCAACGCTATTGATTGGAGTAAAATCTTCTTTTATTCAAAATGCATTTAACGAGATGTAAAGTAAAGTTATAAAATCTCGCACGTACAGAAAATTAAAAATGAGTTTTCATTAATTAATAACCTTTTTAAGATTGCATCATTTATTATACTATTTAAAAAAAGCTATTAAAAACATTTTCCGATATATTAATATTTTTAGCAATTTATAATACATATACACAAAAATATTTTAATACATGTAATTAGCTTTAAAGAAAAATTAAACACATTAAAAAAACTGCAACTTCATCAATAGCTTATGTAGATAGACACTGTATTTTTATACTCGGAAAGTTTAAGTCAAATAAAAAAAGTCTTAATCCATCAAATAATTTAAAAAGATATACAATTAGCCTATGATATTTACAAACTACGATCTAAAACATCACGTCTGCAAGAAAATTAAAATAACAATCTTCCAATATTGAAAAAAAGGATACCCGTTACAAAAAAAAATTAAGTACCTAAGAAAATAACGAAGAAGAAAGCAGGAGAAGTGATCTGGTAATGAATCCACGCATGCGAATGTCACGTACGATGTACATTGATACAGGTATATACTGCATACACTTTGCTTCACTTACAAAAGATACTCATTTCCTTGGCGCAACTCCATCCCGAAAGCGGAAATTCCTCCACTCTCCCTCCCTTAGAATCTCTTTTCCGTTTCCCACTTTCTTTCTCTGTCGAGCTCGCATACAGATGCCGAACACGACGTCTATGCACACTTGGGTGTATGTATTCATACGTGTGCGTGTGTTGAAAGCTCGCGCGAAGGACTAAAAGTATGATATTCGACTTGCGCATTTTTATTACGGAACTTGGAATGTTTTCCGCCTGCGAATGCGATGTGTTTTTCTCTGTACTGAACCCTATTCGACAATGATACCTATCATTTTTAAAGTGTATTAGTTTAAACTTTATGTCGATTATTTGGATAAAATTAAGTTTCATTTGTTATTTGCTTCTTCACTTGGTAAGTATCAAGAGACTTTTTTGTCTTTCGGTTTTAGTTTGTGGACTTCCGTTTCTATCTCGTAATCGTTAAACACAAAGTAATCCTATATTATTTAATAAACTACACAAGCATCAAACAATTACTTACACATAAAATTTTACTATTCACAATGTTACACATTTTCTTAAATAGTTATTAATTATAAGGATTAATACAAATGTCATATTTTTCCCTAGAAAATATGTCTCGAAATACATTTCAATTTCTGTTAGGAAAGGCTTATATATCGTCTAAATGTATTAGCAAAACAATTTGTAAGCAGTTCTTCTACTTTGTATTCAAGCTCGCGCTAGCTTAATACAATTATTCCGATAAATTAGGTGACTTGCATCTATAAGTTCTGTTGAGGAGCTTGTTGTATTCGAGCGGTTATCTTCGAACTCGATTTCAAAATACGTGCATTTACTGAATTCAACTAAATATCGCTTTATATATATTTTTTTAACTCTTCTTCAATTATATAGCTATTATAAAGTACGTTATTAAACTAATATTTGCTTTAATCTCATTATATTACCCGATATAGAAAATTAACCAGTTCTTCTAGACAATGCGATAATCAAATGGAAGCGTCATTAGTTGACATTGTTTCCTATATAAATACGCGACAAAGACTATGTGAAGATGACTTTAAAATTAAGTCATGAATCCATAAAATCATATGAAATTCTTTGTATTTAATATGATTGTTAGTCCGTGTATTAATTAATTAATTAAGAGGTCAGAAAGTACATTATTTTTTTTTGTTTAGCAAGTAAGATAGTCAATTTCTATAAAAAGAAAATAATAAGATTAAACGTAAAAAGTTAATAAATCATCCCGATTCCTTATGCATAATGTCAATAACTTTAATTTATACGTACAAATTAGACTTAATTCAGGTATCGATAATTAAATGTATGATAATTAATTCTAAGTAACAAGAAATTGCCACTTGAAAGTTTCACTAAATGTTTTTATGTAAGTTCGTACTGGACGTTCTGTATATATTGCAAGGTTCGAATGGGGAACTGTTTTACTTCCTGAATATTTTAGTTGGGTGGAATCCTACGTCTGGCCCCTATCGACTATCTGCGACTGCTTATTTGAATATTCACAGCTACCCTTCACAACTAGAGGCTGTACCTTCTGTCCGTAATCTCAGAGTTCGTAATTCAGTGGTGATAGCATTCCACTGGGATATGATATTTTATAGATTGCTTGAAAAAAAAACGATTTTAAATGTTTGCGAGTAATCAATTGTAATAAATTACTTTTTAAATAAATTTTACGCTTAGATTGCTACGTATGTATAACGTCATATATATTGTAGTTTATTATACGCTCCCATATCAATAAGATACTGCATGTCACTCATTTCGACAGGTCCTGAATAAAAAAAGCACTTTTCTCTACTTTTGGTTCAAGATACATTCGATCTGAGATACTAGGAATATTGTTGTATACGCTTCTATTATAAAAGAATATTACCTTATTCTATAAAAGCTTATATAATATTGTCGATAACGTAATTATTATTTAAAAACATGAAATTTATATTTAAAAGGGATCAGTTATTAAATAATTATATTAAATGCTCCAAATCAATAAATGAGAGATGAATAAAATTATTTTTCCAGTTACCTTGAAGCTTTTATTATTAATAATATTTACTATAAAATCATTTAAAAATCTTTTTGTGCGTATATGTATACACTCATATATTATTGGAAAGCAGCATTATTTTTCTATAAAACCTGCTCAGCAAAATTACTAAATATAAATGTATAGAACAGACAGAAATAGAAAAAAAAGTATCATACTTACGAATCTGAACACACATTTATGTAAATTATCCGATATTTTATAGTTATTTTTGATAGATGTCATATTTCAAAAGCTACAAACTGAAGATTACTGAAAAGAAACATCTATATTTAAAATAAGTCAGTAAATTAAATAAAATACTAATTATGAATTATTATTAACGACTTTATTACAATTTGTTACAAAAATCTATATTTGCTCTCCGATTTAACATTTACTTCAAACATTCATCTTAAATTTAATAATTAAAAGAAAACCGCACTTCCAAATACCTTCAATGAAAATACAAAAAGACATTAACAAACACATCGAAAGCAGAAAAATATTCTAACCTCGAAATTCACGATGTATGTACCGTTGCTTATTTCCTACTCAGGCTTTTCGAGCTCACAACGTGAAATCGAGGCACGCATTGATTTCCCGCTGAAAACTCGATAAGAAAATGAGGTAGAGGGGGTAACGAAAAGTGCTTCCCTCGTGAAGAAAAGAGGAAGCAAGATGGAGAAACAGAAGGAGAACTAGAGAGATGGCTGGAAATCCAACGAGACACAGCATATTGTATATATACGAAAGGGAAAAGGCCTCTGAGAAGTTCCTCGACGAAAAGAGACGAAGACTCGAAAAAGCACCAGGAAGAAGGTGGAAGGAAGAGGAAGTTTGGCCAGTCAAAGCACGCGAACTCTTGCGAGACTTTTGTTTTACATAGTTTTCTACCTCGTGTTCGTTTCGCTTTTTTTTCCCTTTTTTTCCAAAGAAGGTAGGAAAACTTGTTGTCGTGTTGCTTATACTGTCGGTTTTTCTTTTTGTTCTTTTTCTCACTCATACTTTTTATTTTCTTTTACCAGAATTCTTGGGAAGGTTATCCACTTTACAATGTGTGTACATGGCTTGTTTCTTTTTCGCTCCTTAAATGCCGCTTATACGCCTAACGCGACTCTTGTCGCTTAATTTCGCCGTTAGCCAATCTCGTTTTCATAAGTACAGACTTTTCACTTTTACGCGTCCTTCTTTATTGCCTTAGTATTTAGTGACATTATACTTGAGAAGATAACTTTTTCTTAGAAAATTAATACACGCAGCGTCGATTTTTACATATTGACAATATTTTAACATTTTTTACATTTTTTGTATTATTAATTTTGGTTTTTTTGTGTACTCCTTTTATGTATATTGTCGAACCTTATCTGTTACATAGGATATTTCATATTAGTATTGTGACATTTTATACAATACTATAAGCTTCACTTACGTTACTAAATACTACAATTCGACAATTTTAACTTATTTTAATAAATATATATACAATTTTAAGTACTCCTCAAATTCAGAAATATTTGTGAAAAGTGCCATCTTTCTTCTCGCAAGTAAAAGCGAAGTCACTTGAGTCTTATATTTCAAAAATATTTGATACAATAATTTTGCGGCTGTTACCAATATGTCAACTGTCTTAGAGTTATGTAAATAATCTATGCATTAATAACTAATTATACACTTAGATGGAAGTTGTAAGTTTTTAATTAGAAATTATCGAAGTAGTATACAAAATTTACATTACCAGTATTTGCAAGTTTGAAATCTTCGGGTATATTCCTAATATCCTATAACTCCTAAATTTCTATCGAACTTTTTGTCAAAAGATGCTTGCAAAATATTATAATTAAGAATTCAAAGAATTAAAGAGAACTATTTAAATATTTTCCAAATAATTGTTCATTTACATAAAAATCATCCCCGTAACGTCAACTATCCCGATCACGTCTGAAGAGCTTGTTGAGGTTAATGGCAGGATGTTAAATTATAAATTACTGATTAACGAACGGTGGAACGGTATTAATTAATGGTGAAAGTGTATAGAAATTAACAAAAAAACGTAAGGTGCAATAGGTTAGTAAAATCTTAAGTGAATTGAACAAAAGAACAAATAACGCATACTTTTTAATACTCACTTATATAGAACGATACGATTGAAAATTCAAAGTGATGTTATAAGCTCCTTTCCAATATGAGAAGCTATAAGAATAACATTCAATTAACCTTCAATAACGAAAGCACTTTTTTGAAAAATCGATAAACGGTCGGGATGAACCTGAAGCAGTGTCATCTGGTGAAATTGATAACGATGATGAAGATATTCTTTGTCATATGAACATAAACAAGAAAATCCAGAAAAATAAATTAAAGAATCAATTGAGATTATGTGAATATGTTAGCTAATGAGACTCAAATAATCAGTTACTCGAGATCAGAAAGGACTGAAATTGACATGGCAGTGTTTGTAACTTATAAGAAACTTTATGATAAAAAAGTGGTGGTGTACGATCGAATAGTTGTAGCCTCGTTAGGAGGACTGGTACTGATATTCTTTTGGCCACTAAGATTGAAATAGTATTATTTTATATATAGAAATTATCCCCAAATATAAATGTAAATTTTTCAGGCAATAAAAGAATACTTACATTTCAATGAAATTAGATTTTCTGTTAACCTTCAAATTCTTTAATTTCTGCTAAGGAACTTGGAAGTATTTATTATACGATTATATTTATATATTACATTTATTATGATAATTTTAGTTATTGAACACTTCACAGGACCTTTCAATCAAGCAATAAAATAATGAACAATGCAAGAGTAGCCCCACCGGTCGTAATAATAAGATCAAATTTGCGACAGTGTTAACAAGTATTCCAAGCAAAACAGCGGATTTGATATACTGGTGAATATAGAACTTCAGCATCTCCACATCTTTGTAAAATATGATGATAATATAAGTGTGAACTAAGAGGTAGGTATATGACTTTTGTCAACCGATTATGTGCATTTTAGGAAAGCGAGACCACAATTTAATGTCAACAAAAATGTGCTCGCGTATGTCATGAATTCTATTCTAAAGTTGCTCCATTTCTTTATCGTTAAAAGCAATAGCGCGTGGTTTAATACAAAAAAAGCATCTTTCTTTGAATTACAACCAATTAGACTAACATTGATAATAAAATAGAACAACTTTTTCTATGACCTGGGAAATCAAAGTAGCTAAAACGACCGCACCGGATGATGCGATTGCTGTCGGTACTACCTCCGTTACCAATCAGTATAAAATAATCGGCAAACCATTTTCTTTTTCTATCACAAGAGTGATGGGCGATGACATTGATGAGTTTCCGACGAGTGTGAGTGTAATTGAGCGTGCCGACTATTTTTTTTACATATTATTGTTATCTTCGATTAGTTATTTTTTTTATTGTTTATTATATTTATATTTTAATTCAATTTGCTCGCAACCCTACACTTATTAAATTATATCATTACAATGTATACGCTGCTGTATAGACAGATCAATGTCACACTTAATGCACTTTATGATTACCCTTAGGATTTGAGAGTAAACTGGTAGCCTCAATTTTCAGAGTTACTTAACTCTAAATTGGTATAGATGACGTATAAAACATTTTCTTTCTATATTATTAAATTGGTTAAGCTAATGGCATTAATATATATATATATATATTTTTTTTTTAAATTTTAATATTACAACTTTAATCAACAAAAGTTGTACAAATTTACTAATCTTATAAGTTATTAATAAAAAAAATCTTATATAGTGTTATCAATTTAAGAGGTAAAACGTTTGTAATAATTAGAAATTGTCATGTTTTATTGCAATTTATATATTTTTTTATCTTTTTTGAAATATTAGAAAATTGAACTCTATACTTAATTTTCTTTTGGCATAATAGCAATTAACCTACGTATTTAACTATATGTAGACGTAATTTTACAATAGTTGTAATTCATTGTTGTAAAAAATCAATAGATTTATTTATTTGATTAGAATTATTTTAATTATAACAGCAAATAGCGCTATATATTGTATTTAATTTTCCGTATTTCATACGTAAGTATTGACAAATTTTAATAAATGGATTTTATTTATTTAAAAATTTCTTATTCTCATTCTTTTTAGCTTGAAACTTTGATAATTCAACTGATAATATACTAAGTATTTAAATGTGCATTTTCATAATTCTGAAAATGAATTTTTTAATTATTACCTATAATATGTTTGAAGGACTGTAAGAATTAAAAATAATTAATATATATCTTAAGGTAATCAAAATTTCAGCTACAAATTCACTTATAATACAATTTACACTTAATTTCGTATTAACAAAAATTTTGATTAACAACTTAATAATTTTTTATTACAATAATTATATTGTGAAAGGTAAATTACTAGATTTTAATAAAAATGAACGATACATACATGTAAATATGGTTTGAAATAAATGTTTTTCTAGATCTAAAGACTTCGAAAATAAACACTTAACAAATCTATAAAAATGGTCAAATTGAAATATCATATACCAACTCCTAATTTTCCAATATAAAGTTATCGAAATCTAGTAATCGTCCCGTTTGAGTTGAGCACTTTGTTTTCACTATTACTGATCTACCTATAAGAGTCCAAAATTGCTCTGATAACCATGTAGGTACAATGTCATTTTAACTCGAAGTAATATGTACCTTTGGTCGGGTTATCATCCTAACCTTAGTAAAATTGTATGGTTTAATCCTTGCGCGGCAACATGTCAAAGAGTTCGCGTTGCAGCTGCCTGGGTATCTCAAGGCTGAAAGCTTGATAATCGTGGCGCAACCTGCGCTTGATCTCCCTAAGGCATAGGTCACGCAATGAGAACATCGGTAGTGTGATGTATACGTGGGTGCGCTCGATTCGGGCTGGTAATTCCGACTGGTGTCTGCCTTGATACTTGGCAAACCATGGCTCCGGAAAGAACACCTCCTTTCCGTTACCCAGGTATCTGTGAAATAATAAATTTCTCGATTTACTTTGGATCTGATTATTTTTTTTTTATTTTAATGATATGTAAATATAGTATGTCTGCGTTTACAATTTATTCGTACATTACATAGCTTGAAAAATATTTAAATCATCACGCATTTACCGACATCTCCCGTATTTTTCATTCATAGCATTCAATTACTGCGAATCTTTTCCTACGTGATTAACCGACATCTCTTGGAACGCATATAATTATGATCAACAAATAGTATAATATCTAGCTCATGGAAGAAATAAAATAATCAAATGAAATTAGAGTCACCTATCATTCGTTTCCTCATCGACGAATATCCAAGGATGCGTGACGAAGGTGTTGATGTCGATATAATCCCGTTGTCCGAGTACCTTGTAACAGACGGTATTTCCTTGATAATCGATCCAATAAACGCTGATGTTGCGCGGGCTCGTGTTGATGAACCTGACGAAGGCGCTGTGCCGATTGTGAATTGACCGAAGTACCGGCTGTCGTTGCTCGTCCCCCTCTTGCTGCTCCATCTCCATGATGACATCGAGCGTATTATCTTCCCTCTATTTCCCACGCGTGAATAACCTTCCCCGTAAGTACCTCACACGTACTTTTCTTTTTCTTTTTTCGACGATCGTATTTTCCACGTTTTAGTTTGGTCTACGCGTTCAGTAAATCTGCTACGGGCCGGTCACGCGACTAAAATCAAAAGAAAAAGAACAAAAAAACGATGCTATGCATAATGGGTTTGAGGCGATAAGCGACCATACTCTCTATGTGGAACCACTTTAAGCGCGATAAGGGTTTTGTGTCTCATTTATATACGCAATGCAAAACCCTGGGGAATTGGGTTAATGTTTTCTTGTTTTTCGTGGGCTTTTTTTCAATCTTATTTTAACTGTTAAGATACAATTGGATTTAAATGAATAACTTTAATTTCATTTTAAATGGTTTTTGTCCAAACTGATTTAGACGCACTAATATTTTAAAACTTTAGAATATAAATTACTTTTTTAATAATCTATTTAATATACATTTCATGTTGATGAAATTACAATATTGTACATTAATATCGGGTCGTATTAATTTTACAATATTATTTAAAGAATGCTACATAAATAAGCAGAATTTTAAACATAAAATAAATCGATTGTCGTAGTTTAATATGATTTGTTTCAATGTATACATAATTAAAATCCGTTTAGTCGAAAATTAAGAATAACAAAAACACTTGGAAAAACATTCATAATATTTTTTTTTTACAAATAATAGCAATAGGATAACGTAACAAGTTACGAATACGATCACGCATTTATAATCTGTGATTAGTACAGATAATTTCCGGGATGAGTAAAACTCGCATAGCTATACTATTAATAACTCACGATGTACTCTTGCAATATGAGAAAGCTCAATTTCATAACATTGTAATTATTTTCATATGATCAACGGTATAGAACGGCAACATTGAATATAACCATCACAATTTATTGTCAATAACTTTTTATAAAAGCTATTGAAAGAAAGTGAAATTTTCTGTAGCTAAGTACGGATATATGTTGATGGGGTATACTAAACAAGCAGAGATAATGCTATACCACTTTTGTAATTTTCATGACGATTAGACGTATACAACCGAAATTTTGCAATTGCGTTATTATGCCTTATTAACGATTCATGTGTACGTATACGTATCTATATATTTATTATTATGTACATATATTTCAGTGTAGTCGCAATATTTTACGTGCTAAGGAGTTAATAATTTAATGACATATTATTAATATCGCTAATATAGAGTTATTAGCGATATTATAAAGTTTATAAAAATTGTTATTTATTTTAAAATAAAGTTATTATAAAAATATTCATACAAAATATTGATTTGAATATTCTTTTACAAAAACTGCTGAAAAAAAGTAAGAAAGTATAATAAATTACAAAAATAATTGTTTACCTAATACTTTGTGAGTATTATTGAACTATTATGTAATGCAATATCTAAATTATGAGTAATAATTTTCATACGAACTCAGGATAATTAAAAATTTGTACATCTATAATCACATAAATTACACGGATGAGTACTTATACATCTCTGTTAAAAAAAAAGAAAAATAGTCAATTCCAGTAGCATATTTATAGACCAATCGCATTAACGACCTAATTTTAAGTTGCAACATCAATAACTTCCGGTAAAAGTAAAACATAGCACGGGAAAAGTCAACGAAGCAAATCCAATTCCCCGATCCGATAAGTATGATAGCACTTAAAAATTAAAGCTCACCCGAGTCCCGTATCGAACCCTCGAAGGCACGATTCTCATCGACGCGCAGGCAATTACCAATCCCTCTTCTTAGAAAAGAATAAAAATAAAATATATATATATATATATATATATATATATATATATATATATATACGTATATATCTTAGAAGAAAGTCCATCGACGATTTAAATCCCCAAAGAGTCCGCGAGCGGGCTTCATTTACAAATCCGAGCGTTAATTACTTAATTCGATTACGTCTATCCGGATGCTCGGCAAGTCTCTGGTCCCTATCGACTTTCCACCTTCCTCCTTCGATAATTAACGCCGCGCGAGAAACGGGCACTTCTCTCTGAGAGTCCTCAACGACGATTAAATTGCATTTGGAGGCCCGACGACGACGACGACGACGACGACGACTACGACGACGACGATGAACCCTTGGTCACTGTAATTTGCGTAGCAATTCGCGTTTCCTTCGAAGGACTCCCAGGAATCTCTTGTGTGGACGGTAAAAGAAGGATTGTCGAGGTTGAATCGGACTTGGTTAACCATACCGTCCTAACTTCCTTCGACAATGCAATTTCATTGATTTTACAATGATCGAGCATTTTTTTAATTAGCCACGAGTCATTTACTTTGCATTGATAATTGAGGGACATTATTTTTTTTCAGTACCCGTACAAAATTTTTATTTAAATCTTTTATTTTTGCTGTTAAATATTTTCCTTAAAGTGAGAATTGGGTTATGTAAATTTACTTTTGCTACATCGTGAGGAAATATTTTAATTAAAACGAAACTTTATTGTAAAGCGTATATTTGTTGGGTAGAGTACGAATTATATTTGATAACGTAAATTTACTGATGCATCTTTTTTACGACTATACTGTAAAAAAATTAAATAAAAATAATGCGAACCCTGTTAATATTAATGCAGCTTTTTTATGTATAATATAGGATTTCAGTTTTACAAATATTGTATTTACTTGATATTTAATATATATTTGTCAGTAATTATCATGTATAATTTACATTTATTATTTACACTATTACTATATAACGATTCTGGAATAAGTAAATGTTTTTTGCTGCGAATAAATTTTTTCCAAGTTTATACGGTCAAGTTGATGATAAAATCTAATAGCAACACGTGGATAACATTTAGAATTAAATACTTCTGGATAGAAATTGGAATATAGGATAACCAAAAAATTAACGAAAATTAGGTAAGTAATTATTTGCATAATAAATGTTAAAAATATGTGTAGTATAAAAAAGAGTAATTAACAAATTAAGCTGATCGATTCAAGGATTCTCGCAATGTATTATTATTTGCTCGCTTAATTAATATATAAATTCCATATGCAACTAAATTAATGTAATATAGCAATAGTGCAACACCACCAGAACAAGACTAACAAATCGGATGACCCATTTTACGGTTGATATCTACCTAACCTAAGCTCGACTCGTTTTCAAAGTGCCATAACACAGCAATTCTGACACTCGTAAAGAGACCGTAAACTTTTTACATCTTTTGTATTGCATATAAATTTTGCAAAAGTAACAAAAATAAGTCGCGTTTATTCTATTTTGAATATTTGCATGTTTTGAAAGAATAAATTAAAAATTAATTCAGTCATTGCAAAGTTTTCGGTCAGAAACTATACTTCTTAGTTTCGTATTTACTATATCTGTACACTTATCATTTTTTCGAATAAAGTTTTATTTTGATCAGAGAATAGTATAATTTAATTAGTCGTACAGCTCGCTAGTTATTTTTTATCAGCTTAATATAAAACTTAGTTTTTATGTAAATTTGGAAATTAGATATTTTATTTATTTCTAAATTATATAATCTGTAAAATAAAGTTATTATTTCGTTAATTAATAGAAAAAAAATTTTTTAAAAGACTTAAATTAATTTTATATAATTTCATCAATTAAAAAAACAAGATTACAATAAAATAATTGAACAGAATAATGAAAGACGAATGAGTTTGCTGAAAGATTGGAATGGTCATGCGAGAAACTATTGTAACTGCCATAAGGGGTAGAATATTCAAAGGCAAAACAATAGCTACCTGGAATTCTACCACTGCAAACGCATTGAACTTCTGCACCGAAGTGAAATTCTCGGTACAAAAGGGGTGTATTTTCTATTTTCACTCGGATCTCACACGTTAAAGTTAAAGTTATATATGTAAATTTTAATGATCTATCTCAATCTAAAATTTCAAACTGTACAAACAATTTGACAATTTATACTTCAAACTATCTGTATTTTATATTCGCGTAAAATTGGTATGAAAAAAGAGACAGTGATAGAGAGGGAGAGAAGTAGTAAAGTAGCTATTATAGGTATTAAACGAAAAGAACAAAGGAAATAATAAAAATGAAGGGAGAGGAAATGTATTCAGGAAGGAGGATGCGAAAAGCAAAAAAGTGGAAAGCGAGAAATTTCCACAAAAGGGATAGGAAAAGAGGTTGAGGACGAAAGAGAGAGAGAGAGAGAGAGATGAGCGGGTGGGGGGAGGAGGGTGAGAGGGAAAAGGTTAAAAGTCAGAATAAAAAAGAAAATGCAGAGAGACGAGAAAACCACGTGACAAAGCGTAATGGTCGGCTTGAATCGGCCGCCGTAAAAAACCGAGGTAGAACAGAGAGAACAAAAGTAAAGAGAAAGGGAGAAAGTATAGAGAGGTATGGTTTGGTAAAAATAAAAAGATAAAGTGTGAAAGGGAGACATTTGATTTGATGGTTTTATTAATGTCCCGAACTTGAGTAATGCAATACCGGTATTGCAAAAATTTTATGTCATAAAACAACTGTTTTATATTATTATCAATATATTATATACGTATATATACAGCGTTAAGAAATCAACGGTATACGATTAATAATTATGAGGTGTTTATTTAAATTTAAATATTGTAAAATGCCTTTTAATAATATAAGGTCGGATGCAGTAATATTTTACTGATATTTTTACGAATAAATTTAAATAAATTTATAAGTAATTAAACGCGCATAAAAGAGCTATACATACATATAAAGTATCGTACTTTAATATGCAATCGTTATTTTACAATATTCTTCCTTATACATATTTTATTTTGAATGAAGATCACACCAATGCACGAATATTTCGGTGCTCGAAAAAAAACGTACATATACCTATATACATATGTATATAACTGTAGATAATTACGTATTATACCCGTATGCATTAAATCATGATATCTTTATATAATAATACCGTTCATAAGAAATGAAATAAAGTATTAATATTATTATTATTATTTCTATTATTATTGCAATTACTATAATATAATTATTATATAAGTAACGCAAAATTGCTATTTCATTCAAATTATTTTTATTTACTTAAAGATATGCACAATTGAAATAACAAACTTAATTGAAGTTATTGAATTGATTACATTTTTTAATTCATTAATTACTCCTGGTATTTTAATGGAAAAGATTACATTAACCGCAAATGAAATTATACATAGATGTACAAAATAGACAGTTGGTCACTCAAATTAGAGAAAATCATTACGAAACTAATTACAAGTTATTTGAATATATCACTGTTTAGTAATAATGAAACTATTCAATTAATTATTGGCATTTACATATAATTAAGTCAAACTGTTTTGTGGGGTAAAGTAATGTAAAAAATGATTACGCGAACTATCGCTGATTTTACAAAATAGAGGAGCGTCTATACTTTTTTAATAAGCTAAAGATTTCTGATGTATTATCAGCATATTACAGTAGTTTTACTAAATTTTCTTTTAAAGAATAACTTAAAAATATAAAAGTCGCTTTCTCGACAAAAATGTCCCTCACGAATCTCAAAATGCTGATGAAGAAACTCGTTCACAAGGACCAAAACTAAGGAACCGAAAGAAATCGCATGAAAATAGCCAGGGACAGAGGGAAAAAGGGATTAGTAGGAGAAGAGCCAGTGGCAGACAAGGTGAGGGAGTCAGGAGAGTGGAAATTACCGGCTGTTACGAAGGCAGTCGTTTCGTCGGGACGATTCGATTGATCGACGATGGGGGAAGCGAGAATAGAAACGAAGCGTATTCGACCGGGCGAGGAAACAGACTGCTACTGCTGCTGCTGCTACTGCTGCTGCTACTGCTGCTGCTACTACTACTTCTACACCGAAAGAGGGAGAATAAAGCCCCTCTTTAGCTTTCGCGTTTTATCCCTCGAGCCGCGATGGATAAAACTGAGCATTTTGTTCCTTCGGCAGATACGCAAAGATGATCGTAAATTTTATTTCTTATATAAAGTGAATTGAAGAAAAATTCACTGGTTTGTTTACTATATCGAGTGTCTGGATCTACGTTTCGAGGATTTTCATTTAAAAATTGTGCTAGACAATGTTGTACTAAAATGACGACCATTTTAATTTAAAATTCTTTATTTTTATGTTGCAGTGAGATATGTAAAATGTAGAAAAAGCCAATTTTGTACTCATCACTTGAAAGATTCTTTTTTGTGCCGCGAACTCAAACTAATAAATAAACTCTTGGAATTCAATTACTCATAGAGAGCTTTTTCATGATTAAATTTTTCAATTATTCCAATGAATCACATCGATAAGGATTAGAAACTTTTTGATTTGGAGCAAAAAACTTTAAAATAACGTAAATTAATTTTTCAACGAATTTATGTTATATACGTGTATCATATGTTTACTGAACAACTTATTAATCAAGTAAGGATTTTTATCTTTTAAGTAAATTAAATAAATATTTTATAAATAAATATTTGTTCGGAAACAAAGAACATGCAATATTCATAAATATATCATTCGAATAAAATCATGTAATTCTCGTAATTTCCACGTACCTTAAAATCTCTGTTTTAAATATATTCTTTTATAAAACCCAAATTAAATAATCAATGCATATATGTGTAAAAAAAGTCAAAGCGCAGAATGGAAAAATATTTCGTAAAAGTAAAAAGTACGACTTATAAAGAGAAAAAAATTGAATGAGTTCGGACGCTGCACTTTGCGGATGAGAGAAGATTAAACGGAATATAAATGAGAAGAAAAGACATGCAAGAACTCGGAATTGCTCAACTTTCATGCTTGACGATTGCATTTCCAGGATATCCTTTAATTGCAACATATAGTGACCTACCTTAAAGCTTCATCTACGACGATAAAATGCTAAGGTTAATTTTAAATATTTGCCCAAATTTTTAAGAAAATATAAGACTTACTTAAAAAATTAAAAATTTAATAAATAATCTTATAAAATATAAATGGTTTAATAATAATTAGAACAACCGAAAATATGTACTATTACAATAATACTCTTATCAATCAGTCATTAAAGAAATAGACTGGACAAGATAGTGAGTGTAAAACAATTTAGTATATTAATGTAGTTAGTGCTACAAAGTTGTAAACTAATTTGTAACTACAATTCATAATTAAATTATATTCACAGGTAGAAATTTAGCGTAGTGTAAACTAAACTTAAAATGTCACATAAGCTAAACGAGTTGTTGCTAGGATGATGAGTTACGAACCAACGATTCGAGTAATTGCAAGGAGAGTAGAGACTGCTACTGAGGTCAAAGAAAACCAGTAATGGATACACTGAATATAGCGCAATTTGTTTAAAATCGAGCCATCTGCACCTTTTCATATCGATTATTAGCCGAGTATTATAGTAATCTACCGTACAGCATAATCTGATAACGATAGTATACTTCCAAGTTTAAAAAAAGGTAAAGTCAATAATAAAAGAAGAAGTTTCACGAAAACGTCGAAATTCCGTAATGTTAGCACTCCATTTCTCGCAATGTCACGCTCAACCAGGTTTCGAAGAGTCGCACGTCGGTTCTTAAAGAGGGTTCACGCTTTCGCGCAAGCCAGATCAAATAAACTCTTAATGAATAATAAACAAGTCAACACGCGCAGCCAATAAAAATGAAAAAGAACTCGAGATATAAGAGAACTATGCGGCACTGCTAGGATTCCGCGATTTTCATTCACCAAGGCCCGCTTCCTACTTTTCAATTTCGCCCTTCGCGGAAAAGCACTCGCGAGTCCTTTAAAAATGCAGGACGTCGGCTCTTAAGCTCCTCTCTCGCTCTCTTTCTCTCTCTTTCACGGCAAGTCCGAGGATCCACTGCACATCACCCCAGTATATAGCCTACTTCTCTGCCTTACTTTTTTTCTTTCGCTTTTTTTTTTATACCCGCGTCTGTGTGGAGCAGAAATTATACCGCCTTTAGTCTCTCCGACTGCGAAGGATACACGTATATCTTTTCCCTCGTACTTTCAAGAGAGCAAGGCTTATTTAGGGATCCTTTTGCGAATCTGTTTAAGCGTTTGTTTTTCTTTCCTTTTCTTTTCTTTTTATAAGTAAAGTTACTATTTTGGGTATGCACGTGTGTATCCATATATATATTCAACTGTAATTTTGTTTTCATCCTCTTCCAACGACATTGTAACGTTACTACATTGCCCTACAATCCTCTTAGAAGAATTTAATTTGTCTATAAATTATAAGAAAAACATATTTTGTGTTTGCACATAGATTCTAGATACTATCATAGAGAACAAATGATTTATTTTAAAAATTTAATTAACTTTTTTTATTTATGTGCAAATAAACAAATTAGTTTTCCTTTATTTTTCGGAAAGTTAAAATTTTATAGAAGTTATTACTTTCTCAAGTTCTTTTGTGACATCACTCCGTTACGGGTCTTCAAACTTTCAAACTTTTTAACCGCTATGTACTCTTTAGTTTCGAAGATATTACAAAATTCTGAAAGCTTACGAAGAAAGTATACCATGACGTATGAATATGGACTGCAAAGAAAAATTTTCTTTTATAATAAAAAAGAAGAACTATTTATTTATTAACATAGTTCAAATTGGTAATTTATAATTAATTCTAATTAATAATTTGAATTATGATTAAAATCTACATGTATATAGATATTTGTCACGGCAAGATTATCAACGTGATATAAATTTAAAAATATAAAAAAATATTGTTAGTAACTTATCATTATTTCTTATTATATTATTATTATTAATATATGTAAAAGTTACAATTATTAAAGTAAAATTATGTGAACAATGAATAAATACTGATGTTTGAATGAAGATTAAATGTGTATCAGTAAATTTTGATTAATTATTATAAGAACGATCTATCGTTAATTAATATTGTCTAACTACTGGAAGATCAATATTAAATTAATTAATACATTGATATATAGAAATACATTGCTTTTTCCAACATTAATGAATCGCTATCATTATATTAATTCTTCCATTGTCCCTAATTGGTAAACACGGTTACCGTTTTTTAGTAGAATTATTAAACCAGAAGGTCTGGATCTTTCAGAGTATAACACAATTGTCGTACAATTTTGGTACAATTATTCTATCAAATCGACGGATTAGCCGTCACCTTATTTTACAACTTTTTAAACCATATAAATAACGTATCACGTTTACCAGTTATTACATTAAAAAAATAAAAAGCAGGATTTGCTTGAAATGTCTAGCAATTTTCGTTTTATAGGTTCATAATTTTTCGTTTGGATTAATATTAAGTTACGCAAAATCTATACTTTACCATGATTAAATTATCGACGAGTCGGAATCCAAGCAATTTTTATTAACACATAAAACATTGTTTTACATTGTCGCGTTAACTAATTCGAATTGATTTGATTCTTAATATTTATAAAGGAATTTTTGCTTGGATCCTTAAGTAAAAATTACTTAGTATTATTTGTTTGGCGAATGTCCGCAAATTCATTTATTTAAATTTTAGATTTATTTAAATTAATAAAGTACTATTAAAAAAAAGTTTAAAATTTTAATTTAAGTATTTTTAAATACATTAGGTAATTGCAAGTGCAATTTTATGAAAAATTAAGTGTTTTTAAGAAAAACTATTATAAAACTTGTATACATTTTTGAAAAGATACCTAAATTGCATGAGCAAAAGGGATGTAATACACCGTACACATTGCTTTGAACAAAATAGCAACTAAATGATATAAAATCAAGAGTTTCATCAATTAAACTCCCGGGGAGGTTCACTCGAGCGCAAAATAATCCCGTCACTCGAGTACGCATTGTGTCATCAACGATGATCGCGCTCCATTGTCTCGAGTCCTTGGTAGGAGAGTCCCGGTCACTAAGTTTCGCGAGCGTGGCGAGTAATCGGGCGCCCGTCGCGTTGGGTTCAAAGCCACCCTGTCGAGCCACCGGTCGCTTCAAAGGAAACACAGAGATGCGTACGCAGATGTCCAAGTGGAAACGAGGTTTCCCGTCTTTTGGTCATCTCAAAGTAATATATTTTCCCCGTTTTGGATGATTAAGGCAATTTTTCGAGTTGACAACTAGTTAATAATGCTTGTTTAATGATTTAAGGAATTAAATAAAATTATTGAAATTTTAAATGAAAAATAATATAAAATAGTTAATCTGTACTTTTTTGTTGCTTTCACCCTCCACTATGTTGATTTACGAATATATAGACTTCAACATCTATAAGTACTTTCTAAAATAAATGAGTACATTATTATAAAGATAGCAATGATATCAAGCATAATATTTTTTCTCTGAAAACGTAATTCTTATTAAACCGACCATGAATTTTGAATAAAAAAAAATCATCATAAAATAAAGAATTGTAGTTGTCGTTGTAGTTATTCATTTGCGGAAGTCATAGTCCATTACGAGTCACAGTATATAATCCACAGTGTTAACGCGTACCCATAATTCTTTTTGAGCTATACTTAAGAATAAGGAATGAAAACGTTAAAAATATGTATCAAAGAAATGTTCTTTACTGTAACTTCATCATCTAGTCGTTAATCAAATTTTGAAAGCTATTAACTTGAATCCACAATTATGATGCTTATGGCAATTTGCATATAAGTAACTTCATTTAACTAAAATAAAATTATAACAACGAACTAATTTTCAGAATCACTGTTCGATAATCACCTTCATAAATGTCAATGGAACTGTAGCTTATCAAACGCTCATCTCATACTATGAAACAACAGAGTATTTTACAGAAAATTCAATTCAATTGTAATTTAATGAAAATAATTTCATTAAATTTTGATTGTTGAACAAGTGACCCTTAAAATATGAATGCCCCTTTAAATTAATATTGTTACAATTATAGCAACATGCTAGAATAAGTAATTAAATAATTTGATAGAAGATGCTAATGACCCTTTACTGACAAACAAATATTTCATGAAGCTACGATGAATAATATATTTTGAATACATTAATGACTAATATTCGCTAAATTAAGCAACAATCTATTATTATAAAATACAGCTATTATTATAAAATACAAAGCATTTATTATAATTATATAATGAAATTTTAATTATTTGCAATAATTATTTATTGCCTTTATTCCTTTACTCATTGGGTCAATATGAATGTAAATCTAAATATTTTAATTAGAGATGCCTATTGTAGACATTTTGCACACATAGATACAAAGATTAAAAATTGCAAAAAAAGAAAAAAATAATGTACACTGTGTAGAAATTAGGAAAAGCAAAATAAGGGTACATTTACTCAACAGATAATAAAATTACCTGCGTGAATACTAAATAGTACAATTTTTTCTGAGCACGTAAAAAAACTAATGATTTTGTTCCACAAAACATCGCTAATATAGACATATTATCCGGACCTCTCCATGCGAAATGTGTGAATTAATTTAAAAATTTTTTCTTATGCTCAGTCGGAATAAACATATTTGCCTACAAAATAATATTGTTATCGGTATCGTAACATTAATTTGTTCGAGCACTTTTATAATAAATTCATTGACTTCCAAATATAAGCTACCTTTTGAGTATACGTTACCGAAGTTTGTACACTAAAAACAAATAAAGTAAGACATCTTTTTTGGGTTTATTAACTTATTTCTCATCTTCGCATTGAACGAAGCTACGTTTAAATCTTAAAAGTTAGGGAGAAAGAACGCAATGGACTTTGCAAGCTGGTTGTTTTTGCAAAGCCCTAAAGTATACGCGATGAACCGAGACGACTTGGACTTTGACTGTTCGAGGATGGAACTCTTCCGAGCCAATTTGAGGAAATGAGCTTTGCTTTTTGTGCCTTCTCTTTTCAAGCCCTATTTTCTTACTTTTTTCCTTTTGAATTCGTTGCTTATCTTTCTCAAGACTCGCGCGCGCGCGCGTGTGTGTATATTAAGACGTAAAATCCAAGTTCTAAGATGTTGTTCTTTTTGAGTTTGACTTTTGCACTTGAAGCTCAATTCGGTTTTCCAAGTTTAAATAATTCATGTGAATGAATTAGAGAAGTTACGAAAATCCACCTTAGTTCAGTCAATTCTATTCATCAGGTGTTTACGGTATGAACTGTAACATACCTTTATAACTTGGTAAGTTTTTATTAACTTTTGAATTTAAATGTCACGTAATATTCAGTTATATTACTTTTGTTATTAAACATTTTGAATTTTATATTACATTTACAATAATACATAGTTTCATATTAACATCATTAATGATGTTAAGTACAAATGTATAATGTATTCAGAATAATTTTAATAGTATAATACATTAAAATATCGAGCTAAAATTTACAGTAAAAACCTGATAGTCCATACTTGAATGGTATCTTTAGAAAAAAAACGACATATACAACAAAAGCTTTCGATCGAAAAGGCCTTACAACAACGTGTCATACAACTTACTTTATTGCCAAGCTAAAAAATAAATTGAATGAAGGAAGATCGATCAAAGTTAAATTAATCATTTCTAAGAAAGCCCTCTTAATTGCTCTAATTGATACGTTAAGCCGCAATCAAACACTGCGTAAAAAAGTCTAAAGTTTCGCTTCCCAACGTGTATATACCCTTCTAATGGAAGAGTGAGAAAGACAGAGAGAAAGAGAGACAAAAAGGGTAGAAGCTGGGTGGAGAGTTAGGTGAATCTGAAGTAAAAAAGAAAAAGATTAAAACCTTTCAAACAAGAGAAACAAAGTCTTTCTTACTTCATTCTCATTTATTGCTTTTGAGAAGTTTTCTCACTAGCCAAAGTGAAGACCAAGTCCACCTTAGACTCACACATATGACGTTCTCTCCCTCTCTCTCTCCCTTTTTAACTCTGACTTACCTTATAATAGATAGTCAAATTAAATTTTATATTTTTATCAACTTACTAATTTGTAAATATTATAACTATACAATTCATAAAATCTACAATGTGAATAAATATATTTCACGTTTTGCATATGTTTGCAGAATAAAATAAGTTTTGTAATATTTTGGGTGTTTACAAGATGTCTTATTCCATATTCTAGTAAATCGTACCAAATATTCTATGCGAAACTTTTGAATTCTTTAAATGCACTTCTTTAAAACAGATAGTCCATTTTGGGAATTGTTACATCATAATTTTATGGGTGACATATTTTGATCTTATCTGTATAAACTGTGACATCAATTAAGAAAACTTTAACTTCTTATAACTTTCATAAAATCATTTTGATTTCAAAAAAGCTTACGAACACATTTTAATAAGTTACTTCAATCACGAACTAAAACATTCAACCTGACAATGAATCGCAATGACCATTTTTGGAATGCATAACAAATATTCTATTGACGAATAAAAAAGTTTTTCATTTCATAATACAGAAGTTGATACAGTTTGTATCAGTTTTATTTGTATCAGTTATATTTTTATCTGTAACGGAATATCGGATTCAATAAATTACAGATTTCCCCAATAATTGATATTTTGGTACGTATATTAGTGAATAATTTTTCTACACATAAATATACTCTATGTTAGTATCTGAAAGTGTATTAAAAATTGAAAGCTACATAATAATATACAAAACATAGGAAATAAAAATTGTTGGTTTAAAACAGTATAAAAGATCAGAGTATCTACTTTAAAGATTGCTAAAGATACCAATCTTGGGATAACGAAAAGCATCGACTAGCTGATAAGAAAAGTGCACGTTCAGTACGCCGCAAGCACATTTTACACACCGTACTTTGCTTCTCTTCCAACTTTTTTTTAGTAGGATAGTCAGAGAGTTTAACAATAAAGGAGAAATGCCGTCTTTATGCGACCATTATGTGTCGAGAAAACGAGCGATGAAAAGTAAACACTCAAGAATCGTAGATACTAGCTTTCCTCTTCGGATACGCGGGTGTGTTTTCGCGTGATTGCAAAAAAAAAGATCACCGCTCGAAGTACAGTCTTTGAGAGCCCACGAGTGTATTAGCCACTTCATTTGTATTTTACGAGGAATCGTGGCGGAACCCAGTTAATTACCGAATAATTGATTTTTATACCTGACTGAATACTCACGGAGTTACCGAAGGATGAAAATAGATGTTTCAAGTTTCTTTTTCATTACTAATTTCATTTTATTACGATATGATTTTAATAAGAAATTTGTTTTGAATTATCTAATATTTTTCATTTTATGCACATTTCAATATTTAATATAATTGTTTAAATTTTTATTCAAATTATATTTATGTATATTGATATTAATGCGTGCGAGTCGACGAATACGATTGAATTTAGGTTTTTCCGTAAATTATCTAATATTTTATCGCAGAAGCCTTTCATAATTTATAAGAAAATTTCGTAACTATCAACAAGCGAAAGCCATTGAGATAACAAGTCACTTAGTGTTACATTGACATCCGTAGAGAGATGTTTCTTTATATTTCACTTCTCGTTATTTGCGCCAGCACTTTTGTGGGTTAGAATACATTTTGTTGTCTGTTACCGCGATTCAAAAGTATTCATGTTCGTTATACGATATTTGAGTGCACTTTATTTTCAACAAACAAAATATAAATAATTTTTTTTAAACAATTAGTTTCTAAAACATCTTGCTAATTCTAAATTATAAGAAAAACGAATGTTTTTAACTATATGTTATTTTATTTACATAACAACTCGATCCTCAATCTTACGTCTTCATTTACACAATTATCTTTTTATATAAAGATTAACTATAATCATTTGTTAAAGATGGTATGCAGGGAGGCAAATATTCTGGAATAAAAGCAATACCATATCAGGTAAGCACTGTCATAATTATAACATTTTTTATAATACGCAATTAACATTACGTACGCACTCACGCACATATAATCAATGTATCTAAATCGAACAAACAAAACATTTTTAAAGATATATTTATGTCGGAATAAATATTACAGGCACAGTTGTACTTTGAATGGGATCACGGCTTTGTGACGTTTTGTGGTGCCACAATTATTTCAAAACATTGGTTAGTATCAGCGGCTCATTGTATAGGGTAAGTAAATGAAAATTAAATTTAAATTCAAATAGTTGCTCCTACTACAAAGCCATTGTTGAAACTTATTCCATACGCAATTATAGCAATAATTATATAGATAATTTTATAGACGTGATGGTGTAATATTGTATCAAGTACGTGTAGGAAGCAGCGTTACTTTAGACAAAGGGACTTTATTTAATATCAGTCAAATAATCGTCCATGGTGACTACACGAATGTTTTGCCTTTCGACGGTGATATATGTTTGATCAAGGTAAACTAATATTAGATACAAATTATATATACGTGTTTCACAAAGGATTAAAAATATTTGTTTACGCAGATAGAGGAACCCATTGAATTTAATGAGTATCAGCAGCCAATTCCGATTTCTCGTGAAGTACCAAACCCAGGAGATATAATTACTGTGTCAGGATTTGGTGATTTTCATGTAAGCTGTTTATTTTAAAAACAATTTTAATTATTTACGAAACAAACTATAGTTGTTGTACTTTTCATGTTACAATAATTTTAAATGTAATCAAAATTATTTTAGTATCATGCATCAGGATCAATTCTGCGTATCAGTCATGTTCCCGTAATCGAAGACGCCGAATGTAGAAAAAATTACACAATTACTGATACAATGTTTTGCTCGAGTACAAAAGTTACCGATTTGTGCTTCGGCGACTCGGGAAGTCCAGCAGTTTTTAACGGCAAATTAGTTGGTATAGTATCGCAAGGATGCGAATATACAGCTCCGAATGTTTTTACTAAAGTTTCTAGTTATTACGATTGGATACTTAATCACACTGGAATACATTACGATTAGACGTAAAAGAGCGACGAAAGTAATTTCTGATGTAACAATTATTTTTCCAACGCAGTAGAAAATTTTAAATACTTTAAAACTAAAATAATCGAGCAAGGACGTTGTCTTACGCATACACGGATTTATTTTATATTATGAACGGAACAAAATATTTTTAAAAAATTCTAAAATTTTAATGAAGTAGTACAGTAAATAGGGAGTATATAAAATAACTTGCCTTTTCTATTCGACAACTCGATGAAACAGCCAATAGTATATAATCATAAAATCTATAATACGATATTCGAATAACCTTTCTCTTTATATGCTCGTAAAATCATTCGACGACTCGCACGAAAAGAAAACCATCGCAAATTACACGAGCTCATTGAATCTTTATACCTATCACAATGTAACCCGAGATCCGTCATCATGCGCTCCTTTCGAACGACCCGACCTTTCTCTCTCCGCGCATATGCACGTAAAATCTAGAAGTACCCCACGAGGTCAAACTGCACCTTCTTGTAGTCATTATACACGATTCACGAAACAATGGAACATTCATTAAATGCCAGTAGCAAAAACCTGTCTTAATAACACCATCAAATTGTACTAGGAAGAAAATCTATCCAGGAAAATTATGCATTAATCATACCAAGCACTTTTACTAATACTCCTCCTCGAGTCGAAATGATTAGAGGATAAAATTCAACAGATTTCACGATGTCGGCGCGAAGGTGACAACTGCAGCTTCTTCTTGTCCATAATATGTCAGCTATCATTAGCTCACGGTCAAGTCCACGATTTATTCTATTCAGAGGAATCGATGTTGAAGGATCTATGATGCAAGGTTGCTTGGCAATGACTTTGCACATGACGAGAAGTGTTACAAATACTGTATGATAATAAGATTTAAACAAGTGAAAGTAAAAGATAAATATGAAATGATTAGTCATTTTACGAGAACAAGAATTAAAATAATTCATATAATTAATTTTAATTTTAAGCTAACATTGTAATTACAAGAAAATGTATTCAATAAAATCTGATAAGTTTTTGCTAACGAGTAAGATTTTTAAAAGAATTTATATTATCCTCCCATCGCGTTAAATGATGAAGTAGCGTCTTCATCAATCATAAGGATGAGAAATTAGATATTTCAAAAAGATAACTGTTAATCTTTGCCTTAAACACTCAGTAGTCTAATAAAAACAACAAATCTACATAACCAGTATTTATTCAAGCAAACAATTGATATTATCTATAAATTAAGTTTAAGCACTTACAATTATATTATAAAACTTGATGTAACAATTGCATCATAAGCCAACATAATGCTTTATAAGAAAAAATATACTCGCATCAGCATCCAAAAGTATTCTACGCTCGTTAGACCGACGCAACCATTTGAAAATATTCGGTTGAACAAATTGCATCACGACATCCTCGATTATAATTCAACATAACACATCAAACATACTGTCAAGAACTTGTAGTAGATTATCCACAACAAAGAGGAAGATTCCTCTAACAAGTATAAAATTGTAGTCGGAAAGCTCCTCGTCTTTAGGCTATAGCTAGGTTCTTCCCTTTGCAAACCACCTTGTAAACTCGTTCTTTATACCACGAAGAATATCGTCAAAGGGACCGGCAGGGTTTTCGGATGCAGAAATGCCCGAGTTAGTGGGCAGAAGCGCGATGA
This sequence comes from Theocolax elegans, assembly GCA_026168455.1. Classification (NCBI taxonomy): domain Eukaryota; kingdom Metazoa; phylum Arthropoda; class Insecta; order Hymenoptera; family Cerocephalidae; genus Theocolax; species Theocolax elegans. Next base: position 97,448,101 of record CM047425.1, read on the forward strand.
AATATCTTAGGGAGTACCCGAGGAAGGAGAGATTAAAGTTAATCCACCGAGACAAAGCCGAGAGTGCATAGGTATACAACGACGATGAGGCGGACAGTCAACTTAAGTCAACTTAGGCAACGGTGAAAACGTACAAACTATTTTACTCCGCTAGAATATTTATGGTTTCCTTTTTATTTATAACCAACTTCTTCTCTTTCCCTTAGTTATTTGAATTTTCATGCCAAACATACCTTAGGTTATTAATCATTTTCATGTATTCCAAACGTATTTAATGCATTTTAAGTTCTAAGTACTTTCTTAAAAAGTAATTAAAGTAAATGTTATTATCCGGATTTTAAGGGCCAATGAGTTTATTCAGTAAAATTGAGCGAAATTTCATTATAAATAAAATGATTTAATGACGAAGACTTAATGCTTCCTGTTATTTCAAATATTTTAGTTACTAAATTGGAAAACTTGATAAATTCATCATTCTCTTAACGTTTCAATAGATTATGTAACTCGATTTAGGCGTTACCTATTTCTATATATGAGTGGTAGCATAAAAATCAGTTTTGGATAAAAACATGTTTAAAACTTTTGCGGTGAAGTAATAATAAAACTTAGCTTTACGTTACAGTTCGTCAATTTTCATTACACATCATAATCACATTTTAAGAGTACCTTCGATTATTTTACTGTTTTTTTGGAATCATCTTATATTAATGAAATGTATATACTGTTAATTAAATTTAATAAAGTTTTTTTAAAAAATATCACTTGTTACCCTTTCATAATTTACATAGTTTTAATTAAATACATAATTTTTGAGCCTCGATACAAAACTAAAATAAAACTAAATTTATTAAATTCTTTAATACGTGTACCGTTATTTTTTTCTAAAACGTGCAATTTACTAATCATTATCAATATATTGAACATAACTTTTAATATCATTGTACAAACAAATTCAACTAAACTAGTACCTGCTAGTATAATCTAAAAGTTCTTCTTTAAAAACAAAAAATTTTGAAATAAATGTACAAAATTAGGAAAAAAGCTAGAAAATGAAATGAGTGAAGTTTAATCAACGAAGCGAGTGAAAATCTCCTGTAACTGATGAGGCTAATCACGCGTCCCGTCGTCACGAAATTCCTCGAGGGTCGCAGGGATCTCTTAAGTAATAATTGCAGTGGAAAAAGAGCTGAGCAGAAAACGCAGACTCGAGGATACTCGTCGATTGCCACTTTAAACAGTGCGAACAATGGCTCCTTTCTGGCAAGGGCTCGGGTTTTTGCTTCGCGACGCATTGTTTCAGAAATTTATTGAAGACGCGCTATGTCACTCGTTCCTTTTTTGCTACATTTATTCTTTACTGCGGATCGTATAGATGTCGTTTCACGCTCAGTTTTCCTCGTTTATGCATCTTCAAATTTTGACAAATAGTTTTTAACGTTTACAGATTTATTTTTTTATGTATCCTTTGACAAGCGACATGTTAACATTTTTTACTGCAAAATGGTATACAATTATGTAACGAGATATATTTTAATTGTAGTCAATATGTCTACATACTGCACGGTATGCAGTTTAATAAAAATTAGTAAATGCTTCATTAATTTTAGTAGGGTGTATCTGTATTCCCATCAAATCCAGCTCCATTTTTCCAGTTGATAAGCAACATGTAATTAAAATATTGAACATACGTATACCCAATCAAATAAAAATCCAAAATAATGACTAATTTAAAATTATTCAAGTGCTCGTAAGTATTAATGAAACGTGTATATCGAAACCAATGAAATTAACACGTAAAGCGCCGAATAATTTTATCAGCCCAATTAAATAAAACGCCGATAATATACATTATTTCCTACTCAATTTATTAAACGTACCTATGTATAAACGTAAAAGTACAAAAAAAAATATATACGATTGTAATTTAAACGGACGATCAGGTCAAATAAATTGAAAATAATAATCGGGAATCCAGCCCGCGGAAAATGTAATTACACTTTATTTTTGTTTTGTTTCTCCCCGCTCGTGTTCGCATTGCTTTATCCTGCGTATAATTTGCGCGCCATAAGCAATCTGCATAAAGTCCTTTTTAATCATCGGCGAATTCTCGGTGAAATTCGTCGGGAACGTCAAGCCCATCGCTCAAACCAATTACAACCGCGGCGAATTCCATCTCTTCCGGCCGACTGCGCATTTTCGCGTGAGCACGGCGCAAAGCATAATTCCAATGGGGTTGGAAGGCCCATATTGCCGCGGGTATAGGTATAGGGAAACTCGCGCTTCTACGGGCTCGTGTCGCGATATTGAACGATTACTTGATCCTAACAAGCGTTAAAACAAACTGCTTCACAAAAGTTATATGCCCCCGTCTATACGGTCGATGACGCTTGCTTTGAAAGTTTTGAGAGGTTGCGACGTTACTTTTAAGAATTCCTGATTACACGGTGAATGTTATATTGATTTTAATACTTATATCAACAGTTTACTCAAAAATATTTCAAGGAATAAAGCATTCGATTTAAATTTGAATAAAAAAATATTTATTCACCATAATATATAATTGTATAGTTTATTTATCAGCTGCTGTATCAATGACTAATTACTATATAATTGTTATAAAATATATTCAAGAATATAAAATTCGAATTCTTTCTGGAAAAGATCGAAAATCTATCATCATTGGATAAAAATGTAACAATACGTGAGTGTAAACTGAAACTCGAAAATTTCCCTCATCCAAGGGGACACAATAGTCGAAAGAACGACTCTCTGTTACACGTGGTCGCATCGACGAACAAAAGCTTGCGCTTATAAGGCTCGACTGGTGCAATCAAGTCCAGCGAACCGGGTCCTATCGTATAGTGCATGCCTTTACTGCCCGCATCGGAATTCTCCCCGCGGGAGATAACTCGGCGCGTCTTGCTGAAACCGCGAATCTGATAGAACGGAATGGATTATGTGGGAGGTTGCCTCTCTCGGTTCGCCGAGAATTTTTCAATCTCCGGTGTATCTTTCCTCGGAACGTCTCTTTTGCGAGCCGAGCATCCATCTTCCCGAATCATTTTTCTCCCGGTACGTCGTGCTAATTTTCGTACATTTTTATCAGGATATATCATATTGCGAAACTCTATGCACGTTTTGTACAAACCGAGACTTGAAATATACGTGTTATCTTGAATTAAAGATCTATATTCCCCCTTACTTCGGATTATATGCATATGGATTTATGATGATGTATGAACAATATCAGGGTTATCTAAACTTGCACAATTCGTGATGAGATGCTGCTGATATATTTATTGAAATTAATTTTTATTTGTATTACAGGTATTTCCTACTAATATAGTTACTTCGTTTTATGAATTTCTATGATACCGATGATTTTTACTTTTTAAATATAACTATTATTTTGATATGCAAATAACTAATTTTCGTTTTATAGCAATAATTTAATTCCTCGTATGCGCGTTTAGTTATTCATCCGATATACCTTATACTGCATGATTCTACTATTCTCGTGTTTCGAAGTAAATTCATATTGTCAAGCGCACATTTTCGTGTTTTCGACTGGATTTTCCGAATATTCAGTATGTGCAATGTACAGCATATAAAGAAATTAAAAGTTACTTTTCAATTGACGAACACAAAAATAAAATTAAAAAAAATATGCCCTTAATCTAAAATACTGTTACATTTTTCTTCAATTATTTTTTTAAATTTAACAATAAATTGTACGGAAAATGTTTTATCTATGTACGAAAAATTCCATACAATTATTAATAAAAATTATGTAAATGAATCCTCTATCAAATTCATTTATTCATAAGTCGTAAAATATGGCTATTTATTAACCGGTACCTACTTCCAAATTAGGGAGTTTTACTTATGGTTGAACATGAATATAATTTAAAACTGTGATCATTTCGTGCAACAAATTTTAAATTAAATTTCTAATGGTATTGAATACGTTACACAAAGTACATGTGGGCATATACATTACCTAGAGTATTATAATACATTCAGATACAATCGGTAATCTATACCTAATTCATTACTCTATGCACATAAGTTAGAATTATCGTCAGTAATAAATAAAATAATGTATTATTATATAATAATAATGTTTACATTTAATTTTAAATACAATTTTTTTTATTGATGTAGTTAACAATTTTTTGTGAAATAGTAACTTCTAATTTGTTAAATATTTAAATACTACTATGATTATACCTATATATTTTAGCTAATACGAAGCATAGAAGAAGTGACACATAAATATGCGTATATTTAATTGAGGCATTATAAATCAACATTACGATGCTTCCTCAAATACGAGTTGCAATGTTAAAATAGTAGGCAAACTTGTTAAAACAATAACTGGCTAGAAACCAAATGTCTAAACATCAATAACATCAAATCAAACGAAATTTTGAAAACGAATCATGAAAAATCCATCACACACCATCAATCATGTAGATCGGAAAATGAAAGGACACCTAGGGAATCGGGGATCTCTGAATCCTAGTAAATTCAACCGTACGTGCTCGTCCCTCCGTGAATTCGAGAAGAGAGAGCGAGAGACGGTGAGGAGGGGGGAGGGGGGGGGAGAGAGAGAGCGCGAAAGTCGTTGGTTGCCCTGGCCACACCTACGCACCAGTCGTGATGTAAGTGTAATTGATGAAATTAATTAACGTCCCATAATCAAAGCACCCCAGTCTCATATTCTCTCGACGGTGGCGGCTTTGTTTTCAGCGTCCCTGCGGTTCATCCCCGTGGGCTCGCGCACAAGTTGAGCGAGTACCGCAGGGAAACATCCCCGGATACGGGCCGCCGGATTGGCCTCGGAAAGGATGCATCATCCGCAGACGCCCGGGCTTTATTCGAGCGAGTTGCTTCTGCCCCGAGGAGGCCCGGCTGCAATGGTTCAGTGGAAAAGTATACCGTTATATAGAGAGATGGGAGATGGAGAGATTGCATGATCGACAGGTAGATTAAGGTCTTTTTTTCTATACTTGTATGTATACGTAGAACATTTTGTAAGCGGAAGAACGAATTGGATTTTATAAGTTCCTTTCCACCAGAAATGTTTTTGCGAGAACGGCTGATTTCAGTACGAGACCGTTGCTCGGGGGTATACAATTTTATTCGCCGTGACAATTTCAAGTTGGAATTGAATGCCTTTAAGTTATCAGTTAATATGGTTCACTCGAATAGAAAAGCTCTTTTGAATTTATGCCAAGTACTTGATTTAATTTCGATTTATTTTGATTATGTTCGAAATTTGATATTATCGTGTTTTATGGATCAGTTTTTGATAGCATTATACGCGCTTGTTCGAGTGTACAGAAATACAAGTGGGTTATGTTAGTTGAGAATTGATTCATACTATTGATCTAAAATTCTGTGAATTCGATCAGGTATCAATGTTGAGTGGTATTAACGATTTAATTAAAAACGATATATAATCGAGTTATGATTTAGTCGACCGTGAAAAAACTTATTGTATCTACTATTCCAATATATGAATTGGAGGATTATATCGTAAATATGTAAATGTCACAAGTAATATTTAGACCGTAGCATAAAACTTTTCTTTATCTCTTTTGGACCTATCCTGGTATATCAAATTTAGAACAATTGTCACAATAAATTAATCCGAAACCTACAGTACCACCAACTGTTGAATTATTAAGTTCGACGATTCCTAAAATAATCGATTACTTTCATATGCACCGAGTAAATATATATCAACTGTTCGTTAAAGTTTGAATGCAACATAACCACTGCACTCGATACAACTTGACTAATAATGGAAATATCATCTCTAGACACGGAAAATTAGCTTTAACTTACACCGTAACAATTCTCAGTTTCTCCCATCGATATATATACACAAGCGTATACAATATTTAACAGTCCATGTACAATACAAATTTGGTGGTCCCTGCCCCTCCTTTCTATAAACTAAAATATTAGTTTAAACTTGGGTCGAAGCAACTCCGGCCTAGTCGAATTTGTTCGACGATTCCTCTTCTCTCTATCCTCATTGTCTGTTTTGTTCCATATCTCGGTTACACGTGTGTTGACCGCAGTTTGCGAGTCTTCGAGCTCGGGCTGCCTATTACTGCACCGACATATCTAAACCTCTGTGCTTTCAACGTCGCGACACAATAGTTCACGATATCGCGCGGCCCGCGCGTAAATACACAACCATCACTGCTCTCGTTGCTAGAAATGGGAATCTGCATCGAGGGGCGAGAGGAGAGCGGTGCACATCTGGACTACGCAGAAATTCGTTTCTATGTTTGCCTTTACGTTTTAATGCTTTCTCGTTGGTTATAGTTTCACGTAGGTTTCACGTCCTATGCAAAATTTTACGTTCGTTACTACAGGATTTTCGTGAAAATATGTTGGTTGCGGTATATGATAGGTTTACGATTCAGATGAACTTGATTACTTAAAAATTTGACAAGATGGTGGAGTTCAATTTTTTAAATTATTCTATTTCTTGGGAAAAAACAACGAATATTTAATTAATTAATGAAAACTAACAAATTTTATAAATTAATGTAAGAAGCACATCCAATGACCACATTATAGCTAGTCCCGGTGCCAAGAGAAACCGTCTGGTAGGAAGTTTCCAATCATGCAGTCCAATCAACTTTTGGTGCGTTACCGACGGACAAAACCCGTCAATCATCGAACACACGACTATAACATCGCCCCAGGATCCTGACCCAATGCCTCTGTACTTGTACCACTTACATTTAAAACGAGCAACCGGCATTTTCGATCAAAGCCCGCAGTCTCTCCCATCACGCGTAAATAATGCGCCTGGCGCACGTTCGCACGGAGCTTGCGGAAAGCTCTGCCCTACTCTCGTTCTCGGGCGGCGCGTACGGATGTCCTTGCGGTTATTGGTCCGCCGCAGCACCACAAACCGTAACTCAATTAATCCTGATTGATCTGCCGAGCATACATTTTAGGACCCCGTGGGTGGCATTGGAAGTCGCGCGCAACCCCCCTCCCCTCGTACCTTCCTACCTTCCTCCCTTCCTCCCTTCCTCCCTCTTCCCAGTCCTCCCTTTCTCTCGAATGTTATGGCGCGACGTAGCCACCCTGACAGTCCTGTTTAGAGCCACGGGATTACAGGAGCGCGAGCACACATACGTGCTGAATTTCGAGCTGTTCGCCGTAATGGCCCTCCGAGTGTATTTTGTGAGTTATGACGATATCTCTCTGGGTTCGAGAGCCGACTCTGTATCGCCTTGTTTGATAGCGCTACTCTCCCGACTCTTTTGCGAAGTAAAATCCGTGGGAACGCGATAAGGCCGTTCTCTCGCAAATATGTCCTACTGTTGTAACTTTCGTGAAATGTATGCGACGTAGATTTTAGTTTATCACTTTTTTTTTAAATACAAACATTTTTTACTATTTCACAATAATATAAAAGACCTATTTATTTTATAGTTTTTCAATATGTTATAGTAACGTTTATTAAAATGTGGTAAAAGTTTAAATAAATATTAAACCAGGTAGTTATATCTTTTTGTGTAATTTTATTCAAATCTGTTAAAAAATTATCAAATACCTCGATGTAAAACTTCATTGTCTTTCTTACATACAAAATTTACATTGAAACAGATTCTATTCTAGTTTCAAAATCATAAATTTCTCTTTCGTTTAATAACCAAGTCCACTTTATATTTACATCAATCATCAATTTAATTGCTCAGACACGTACTAAATTTTCTTGTTCACGAATAACCAAGCCTATTATACAAGAGTTGATTTCTGCACGAATTAAATAAATGAATGATTTTTTTGGTTTACGAAAGTTAGCAATTAATATCATACATCCGATATCATATAGATATATTATATTTTTTTACAATATAATTAATTATTATCCGAAATCAATGTAACCGATAAATCGATCACACAGGAATATGCAGGGTTGAAAAATAAAATACTTTTTACTAAATGCTTGTCGAAGAAATTACAGTATATCTGGGAAACCGCAGTTTGTTTGACTTAACGATCGGAATTTAAACAACTACGTTTGTCGAGACTGTAACACATCCATCTGTTAAGGAAGGAATCGACTATGCTTTGATGTGTACCGATAGACCAACGAACGAAACGTCAAAAAGTTTAACAATTTTACATTTTAAAGAATGCTAACTTTTATGCTAATTGTGCAAAAATTTGTTATTTTTGTCACAGTAACCGGATCATTATATATGTGTTTGAAACATCGTTAGTTTTCCATCAATCATTTACTCAGTTCTCATTCTGCAGATTGTATACATGAAACTGAAATTTACGGCATTCAATTTTAAATGTTCGTGCATTTCGATAAATCAATAATAATGTGAAAAAAATGGAAAAGTTGTAGACGTAGTGACGTTACGATACTTTTTTTCTGGATCAAAATATTCTAACGATTTTCCAAAAATCTGGTAAAATATGGTAACGATTATTCTTCCTTGAGAAATGGTCGGTTAAATATATAAATAACGTTTTAGTATAAAATTGTCGACAAGCAAAATTTATGAAAAAAATGGCAAACAAATATAAAATGAAAGTAAAAAATGGGCAGATGAATATAATAATAAATATTGAAATTATCCTACCAATTGAACAAAGCGGTGTTCTTCATAGGATTCATCATGAACAGGTACGTACTTTCTGCCTCGATTTCCTAAAAGTCCAAAAAATGTATTTTAATCTTCTGATGAAATCTTTGAAGTAATAGAAAATTGATCATAGAGATCAAATCATCAGTATTTAAATTGATAAATCATTTTTAATTATTAACCCAACATTTCTGTCATTATTTTCGAGAACTGATTAATAATTTAATTTCATGTCTCATATAGTATTTCCAAAAATATCAGTTGTAATTACAAAAAATCTGCTATTCTTGTATCATACAAGTCAATTAATTCAACTACTTCGAAGAAGTTATCGCAAATCGGAAATTTAAAATTCAGAATACTTATTGTATTTAAATATAGCAAATGATAACAAATAATATCTGTATAATCTATTATTTAATTATCCAATAATGGAAAACTGGAAGAAAAATAGAATATTAAAGTTTATTAATTCATTTACTTAGCTATGGTTTTAGCATCCAAAGCTTTTTTTACTAAATGCATTTTCAATACTTCTTAACTTCCTTTTCTTTCATAAATATTCATTCCATTTTTAACAGAGTACAAAAAGAATCTTCATTGTAATAAAATCAAAACATATTTACAAGATCTTTTCAATAATACCATTAAATTTCAATTCAACAACAAAATCTACTTTAATAATTATATAAATACTTCCTTACAAAAGTTCACTGGCAATATTTCTCATATCGAGAGCTCAAGAGCATGAAAAAAAAATTACGTTATGTACCACGGAAAAAGATCCTCGAGCTAATAATCGTCGTGTAAAAAAGTGCCTGGTAGTGAAACAACTGCCGCATTAATTAACCGCATGCTTTTTCCTTCGAGCTGGAGACGCAGCATAAACGCGATCTCGTCGTAAACATAAGTCGGACTCGACTGTTCTAGGATTTTCCAAACGGACTGGCTGACTCTTCTCGGTCTGGAAGCCAAGAAAGAGGGAAGGAAAATTCTTATATATATATGTATAAAAAAGAGGGTCAAGTCGTTTCCCCGTTTCCTTTCTGGTTGTTTCTTCCGAGAACGAGCGCAGCCACGCGGTTGTTGAACGTTTTGCTCCGGCGCGTTACGAGCTTTACGTCGTGCTTTGCCACGATATAGCGACCCGCATCCGCCCGGCAGTTACGGTCCTTCTTTCCTTCTTTCTTTCTTTCCTTTACCTTCACCTCCATCTCCTCTCTGTCCCTTTCTCTCTATCGCTCAAACTCCTACAGTCTCCCACTCAATTTATCGGACGTGTTTCCTTTTTTTAAAGTTCTTCCTTTTCTTTTGACATCAGAAATAAGTTTCATTGAAATTAAAATTGGGCAGCACGAAGATTTTACTTATATATAATGATTTATAAAATCAATTTTGTTTTAAGAATTTTATTATTATAAAAGTGAAAGTAATAGTCATTTTAGTAAAAGGCAAAATCAATGCAATGTCTAACATTATTTTATACAAAATGATGTCAGAATGTTAGACATCTTTCAATATTATTTCTGTAAATACTTTTAACAATACACGTTTTTCATTACACTTTCACTTTCTTTTTATAATAAAATTCAATTACATATAACATAATTAATATATTAAGCTATAATATATTAATATTTCAAAAAATCAATAATTATAAATTAGGTAAAATGCAAATATGATCGTACTACAATTTATAAAACATAATAAAAAAGTACAGAATTATGCAATCTAGTACGTTGTAGTGAAAAAACTTTAGAATGGCTTATTTTATAATTGCTTTTACCGCTATTAAGACAATGCTAATGTTTTTCCTGCATTTTTATTTTTATTTCATTCATAAATGTGTAACAAAAAAAGTAAATAACCAAACTGCGTAGTACTAAATTTAAATATTCGTACAATAATGTAAGATAAAATTATTAATTTTAAAAATCTTTAAAATTGTTAATAAATCGAATAATTACAGTGAATGGCATTTTTAAATAAAATTAATTCTTAAATAAACTTCAAATTGTGAATTGATCTCTTTCTATTGGAAAAGACTGATAACTAAGAAACTTTTCAATAAGATAGCATAGATTTCAAAAGTTTTATCACTGAAAAGACTCCTCTTTATTTTCATGATCACCGCATCTTGTCTTCTAAATTTAGCGAACCACTTTCAATAATCTCTTACATCAAGTTCTATAGAAAATTTCACAACATATATAAACTTCGGTAAACTCTTAAACGCGTTTGCACTTTTTATGTGTACTTTAAAAGTAAAGTTTTAACTTACTCTACGGTATACAAGAGACCTTTGAACATAAAACATGTCCATATAAACATATAAAATTCAATCTATAATGTATAAGGTAAAATGTTTGGTACAATCACTAAAATAAGCATTATGTTGCAAGACAAAAAAATTAAAAATTTCCATATGATTATTGTCATGAAAAATAATTCTGCTTCTAATTTTCTCCAAATGGTTCTAGCTCGCTTTCGACGTTTCTTCTAACACTTATTTTTTGTCTTTTGACTTTAGCGTTTAGTTTCTTTTTCTCAGTAATGTTCGATCGAAGGTTCTCCATCTACAGCGAAATAAAATAAAAATGAGTAAACTTTTAGATCGAACGTGTAAGGTTGCGTTCGACTCGATGCGACATAATTGTGACTTGGCCTCGTTATCGGCAAATTTAATATACTCTTTTGAGCAACTTTTTGCATTAACCAATATATATATATATATATATATATATATATATATATATCAATTTCGAGAAAGTTACATGTAAGAACATTTGCTTTAATCTTTAACATTTCAGTGTATCCTTTAGCGTCTCATTGAAATAGTTGTCAAAATGTGATATTTTCAGTCGACTGGTTTATATTGATTGCAAATGCTGTAAAGTGTTTCTGATTTTTTAATACGTCGTTAAGAGTTAATTATAATTTTTGGAGCAGTATGTGTTTGCAATAAATACTTCGAGAAAAGGTGAAAATTGTTGAGTTTTTTTTTTACTAAAACAAACATATTATTTTCTTCAATATTAATAGCGTAGTTTTGCTACTTTATAATCCATTAAAAATAATACACAGATGTTAGTTTGTATGTGTTAATTTATTTGTGCACGTAATACATAGAATTTGATATTACATAAAAAAATGTATCATAAAATTTTAACCGATGTTAAATATCATTTAGACGATTACTTCATGAAAAAGTTAAAACAAAGCTAATTATAAGCGGTGCCAAGGGGCAAGTTCTACATGAGCGCCTCAAAATAACACGCATACATGTTATACAGCTACGCATACGCGTTTTGTTTGTGTGATCTTCGTGAGCAGTATACACCAAATTCAAGCACCTTCGCGTAATGTCCCTAATTACCGTATTCCACCGTAGATGTGCTCTTAGTAACTGTAATAACATTACCTGAGTTTTAAACAAATATTCTTCGGACATTTAATTCAACAAACATTTCCTGGCGGTTAAATTAATTGAAAATTTGGAATACCTGAGAACATTGTGAATCCTATACTTAAATATTAATTTTGTCTACAACATTTGTCAACTTTTTTTTAAAAGAAACATTTCGCGGAGAGAAAATCGCGTTGAAAATAGTTTTTACAAAAAATGGGTTTAATTAAGAACGTCTCTTTGAACATATTGCAAATATCTTTTATATCCTGGTGTAGTATAAGAAGAGTGTTGCAAGATATTCGTTTCTGTCGATGTCATTAAATCCTAACTAACAATAATAGTCTAATGCAAAGAGAAAAATTTTACAACTGGCGACACTTTCCTATTTCTCTTATTGTATAAAATACCAAGAATGAAATAAAAAGAAAGGAAGCAAATTTAAATTAAACGATTTTAAACCCACATAAATAAAGTAATTTTCCAGTAGAATTCCGTTTAAACCAATGCAATTCTCTAAACTTACCTTCGCGAAATAAACTCCTGCAACAAATCCGGCAACCTTTAAACCTGCCGAAACGAAAAAGCAAATCGATGGAAAAAATAAAAGAAAAACTATACACTGAAAAAAAAATTTACTGAATTCAAAAAAATTTTTTTTGAATTAAGTAAATTATTTCTTTCACTATATTTGAAGAATCCGTTTTGTTAAATTAATAAAATATATTTATTTGAACAAAATTAATCTATATTAAAAATAAATAAATATTGCGTTGTATTGACCAACATATTTCTTTTAAACAAGCAAATTATTCATTGAATTAAAATCTGCTATATTAACACACAAGTAAATAATTAGTTATTTGTAACAAATATTTAGTCACTTAAACCAAACAATTTTATTAAACCAACAAAAATTTTTTTCGATCGAACAAAATATTTCAATGTTTTATAAAATTGATGTGTCAGAAACAAAGAAATTATTTAATTGTTTTAAAAGATATTTATTTAATCCTATTAGTTTCATTTATCTGATGCTAATAAAATATTTATTCAATTTCATAATATTTTGTAATTATATTAATAATAGTGTTCTTTGCTTCAAGGTAAATATATATTTAAAACAATTTTATTAATAAATTTATTTATTTGAATGAAACATTTATTTCATTTAATTGAACTATACATTTAAATCAAGAAAATCTTTTTTTAAATCAAATAATTTTTTATTTAACATAAAAAAAAGTTATTACTATTTTCGTTTCTTCGATTATGTTCAATGGCCCATTGAATCCAATGTACATTTAATTACATCGAGCATCCTTGAGTTTGTAGTTCTAATGCACTTGTTTTCTTAATGTAACGCATCTTCATCTTTTATGTAAATTATCTGTTACTTGAATCCAGTTTTCATACGACGATCGAAACACTGAAATTGAGTAAATAGTTTATTTAAATGGATGAAACGAAGAGTATTTGATTCTATAACTGTATTTAATTAATGTTTCTTACTTACCTTAATATAGTGCAGCGAATTTTAGTAAATTATTTCCTTGATTCAAGAAAACGTTTTTTCAATTCGCTTCTCGATTTAATTTTATACTTTTGAAAGTTTCTTTTATATGAACCGATAAAATTTTTGGCCGCTTGCGGGAAACTTGGATCCCCCTAGCGGTCGTTGCCGAAAGCTCTCTTATTTAAGTAAATGGTTTATTTAACTTAAAGAGCAAAAAAAATTATTTTAATAACTTTATTTTTTTAAAAAATTGATTGGAATATTTTTACCAAAACCAGTGAACATTCAAATAAATTATTCCATCGTTTCAAAAAAAAAAATTTATTTAATTCAATAAACCAATATTTCTTCGTTTCAATAAAACATTTCTTTAAAATTACTTTATTTCGTATGAATTTTATTTTTTCTAATAAAAATGCATTTAATACAAATAAATTATTACATCGCTTTAAAAAAGTATTTATTTCCTTCAATAAGCGTATGTTTCTTTGTTTTAATAAAATCTTTCTTTAAAATTACTTTATTTCATACGGATTTTATTTTTTCTAATAAAAATGCAGTTAATACAAATAAATTATTACATCGCTTCAAAAAAGTATTTATTCCATTTAAAAAGCGTATGTTTCTTTGTTTAATAAAATATTTCTTTAAAATTAATTTATTTTATCAAAACTTTTTTTTTTAATTACCAATTATAACGGGTACTGTTTAGAGAGTCGGTGCAGGTAGGTCCCTGAATTATTATAAGTTTTATAATATAACATATTATTTTAAACACAGAAAAAAAAATTTGTTTGAATCAAAAAAATATATTTGTTTGAATTCAGTTTATTTGATTCAAATAAATATTTTTTTGATATAAATAAAATTTAATTGAAATAATAAAACTAATTATTTGTTTTCATGCACACAATTTTATTGATTTATTATTACTTAAATCAAATAAATTTTACTTGAATCATTAAAATATTTTTTCAATTTTATTTTATCGTTTATTTGAAATGAAAAAACCCATTTTTTCCCATGTTTTAAAAATACCCAATAAAATGGTAAACATAAATCAAGCAATAATTTATTTAGTTCAATGAAAAAATTGCATTAATTTAAAAAAATGGATTTAACTGAAAATATTTCTTTCATATAAGTACATATTTCTTCAAAATGCTAGAATATTTGGTTAAATTTATTAAATAATTTTTTAATTTAACGAAATAAACTACATAAATTAATGTTTCTTTCACTCATTAAATTAATGCAAATATTAAATTAATTCAAGTAAATGTTTGTTCAAAAAAATTATATGGGTTGATAAAAAATTTTTGATTATACAAAATAATTATTTTGTTAAATTAAATAAATAATTTTTTTCTCTTAATATTATTTTTATTTCAATTGAGAAGTTTGATTTTATAAAAGCAAAAAAGTAAATTATTTTAAAAGATGGGTTTAGTATGATATAACTTTACTCGAACAATTAAGTAACATTAAAAAAATAATGTTTCTCAATTAAATAAATATTTTTTAAAGTGGATTTGCTAAAGTTAAAATTATATTTTATTGTTTCAATAAAATGTATACTTATTTTAACTAAATTAGGAATCTTTGTTTTAAAATAATAAATTTTCTTAATTCAACTATATTTTTTTTTAATTCAACACTCCATTTGAGTGAAATAAATAATTAAATATTTTAATTGTAAAAAAATTTGTGTTTTTAATTTGGTATGTACTTATTACTTTAATTTTTGTAACTAAATGAATTGAAAATTATAAAACGCGTTCAGTTTTACGTTGCTTTAAAATAATATGTTATATTATAAAACTTATAATAATTCAGGGACCTACCTGCACCGACTCTCTAAACAGTACCCGTTATAATTGGTAATTAAAAAAAAAAGTTTTGATAAAATAAATTAATTTTAAAGAAATATTTTATTAAAACAAAGAAACATACGCTTTTTAAATGGAATAAATACTTTTTTGAAGCGATGTAATAATTTATTTGTATTAACTGCATTTTATTAGAAAAAATAAAATCCGTATGAAATAAAGTAATTTAAAGAAAGATTTTATTAAAACAAAGAAACATACGCTTATTGAAGGAAATAAATACTTTTTTAAAGCGATGTAATAATTTATTTGTATTAAATGCATTTTATTAGAAAAAATAAAATTCATACGAAATAAAGTAATTTTAAAGAAATGTTTTATTGAAACGAAGAAATATTGGTTTATTGAATTAAATAAATTTTTTTTTTGAAACGATGGAATAATTTATTTGAATGTTCACTGGTTTTGGTAAAAATATTCCAATCAATTTTTTAAAAAAAATAAAGTTATTAAAATAATTTTTTTTGCTCTTTAAGTTAAATAAACCATTTACTTAAATAAGAGAGCTTTCGGCAACGACCGCTAGGGGGATCCAAGTTTCCCGCAAGCGGCCAAAAATTTTATCGGTTCATATAAAAGAAACTTTCAAAAGTATAAAATTAAATCGAGAAGCGAATTGAAAAAACGTTTTCTTGAATCAAGGAAATAATTTACTAAAATTCGCTGCACTATATTAAGGTAAGTAAGAAACATTAATTAAATACAGTTATAGAATCAAATACTCTTCGTTTCATCCATTTAAATAAACTATTTACTCAATTTCAGTGTTTCGATCGTCGTATGAAAACTGGATTCAAGTAACAGATAATTTACATAAAAGATGAAGATGCGTTACATTAAGAAAACAAGTGCATTAGAACTACAAACTCAAGGATGCTCGATGTAATTAAATGTACATTGGATTCAATGGGCCATTGAACATAATCGAAGAAACGAAAATAGTAATAACTTTTTTTATGTTAAATAAAAAATTATTTGATTTAAAAAAAGATTTTCTTGATTTAAATGTATAGTTCAATTAAATGAAATAAATGTTTCATTCAAATAAATAAATTTATTAATAAAATTGTTTTAAATATATATTTACCTTGAAGCAAAGAACACTATTATTAATATAATTACAAAATATTATGAAATTGAATAAATATTTTATTAGCATCAGATAAATGAAACTAATAGGATTAAATAAATATCTTTTAAAACAATTAAATAATTTCTTTGTTTCTGACACATCAATTTTATAAAACATTGAAATATTTTGTTCGATCGAAAAAAATTTTTGTTGGTTTAATAAAATTGTTTGGTTTAAGTGACTAAATATTTGTTACAAATAACTAATTATTTACTTGTGTGTTAATATAGCAGATTTTAATTCAATGAATAATTTGCTTGTTTAAAAGAAATATGTTGGTCAATACAACGCAATATTTATTATTTTAATATAGATTAATTTTGTTCAAATAAATATATTTTATTAATTTAACAAAACGGATTCTTCAAATATAGTGAAAGAAATAATTTACTTAATTCAAAAAAATTTTTTTTGAATTAAGTAAATTATTTCTTTCACTATATTTGAAGAATCCGTTTTGTTAAATTAATAAAATATATTATTTGAACAAAATTAATCTATATTAAAAATAAATAAATATTGCGTTGTATTGACCAACATATTTCTTTTTAAACAAGCAAATTATTCATTGAATTAAAATCTGCTATATTAACACACAAGTAAATAATTAGTTATTTGTAACCAATATTTAGTCACTTAAACCAAACAATTTTATTAAACCAACAAAAATTTTTTTCGATCGAACAAATATTTCAATGTTTTATAAAATTGATGTGTCAGAAACAAAGAAATTATTTAATTGTTTTAAAAGATATTTATTTAATCCTATTAGTTTCATTTATCTGATGCTAATAAAATATTTATTCAATTTCATAATATTTTGTAATTATATTAATAATAGTGTTCTTTGCTTCAAGGTAAATATATATTTAAAACAATTTTATTAATAAATTTATTTATTTGAATGAAACATTTATTTCATTTAATTGAACTATACATTTAAATCAAGAAATCTTTTTTTAAATCAAATAATTTTTTATTTAACATAAAAAAAGTATTACTATTTTCGTTTCTTCGATTATGTTCAATGGCCATTGAATCCAATGTACATTTAATTACATCGAGCATCCTTGAGTTTGTAGTTCTAATGCACTTGTTTTCTTAATGTAACGCATCTTCATCTTTTATGTAAATTATCTGTTACTTGAATCCAGTTTTCATACGACGATCGAAACACTGAAATTGAGTAAATAGTTTATTTAAATGGATGAAACGAAGAGTATTTGATTCTATAACTGTATTTAATTAATGTTTCTTACTTACCTTAATATAGTGCAGCGAATTTTAGTAAATTATTTCCTTGATTCAAGAAAACGTTTTTTCAATTCGCTTCTCGATTTAATTTTATACTTTTGAAAGTTTCTTTTATATGAACCGATAAAATTTTTGGCCGCTTGCGGGAAACTTGGATCCCCCTAGCGGTCGTTGCCGAAAGCTCTCTTATTTAAGTAAATGGTTTATTTAACTTAAAGAGCAAAAAAAATTATTTTAATAACTTTATTTTTTTAAAAAATTGATTGGAATATTTTTACCAAAACCAGTGAACATTCAAATAAATTATTCCATCGTTTCAAAAAAAAAATTTATTTAATTCAATAAACCAATATTTCTTCGTTTCAATAAAACATTTCTTTAAAATTACTTTATTTCGTATGAATTTTATTTTTTCTAATAAAAATGCATTTAATACAAATAAATTATTACATCGCTTTAAAAAAGTATTTATTTCCTTCAATAAGCGTATGTTTCTTTGTTTTAATAAAATCTTTCTTTAAAATTACTTTATTTCATACGGATTTTATTTTTTCTAATAAAAATGCAGTTAATACAAATAAATTATTACATCGCTTCAAAAAAGTATTTATTCCATTTAAAAAGCGTATGTTTCTTTGTTTTAATAAAATATTTCTTTAAAATTAATTTATTTTATCAAAACTTTTTTTTTTAATTACCAATTATAACGGGTACTGTTTAGAGAGTCGGTGCAGGTAGGTCCCTGAATTATTATAAGTTTTATAATATAACATATTATTTTAAAGCAACGTAAAACTGAACGCGTTTTATAATTTTCAATTCATTTAGTTACAAAAATTAAAGTAATAAGTACATACCAAATTAAAAACACAAATTTTTTTACAATTAAAATATTTAATTATTTATTTCACTCAAATGGAGTGTTGAATTAAAAAAAAAATATAGTTGAATTAAGAAAATTTATTATTTTAAAACAAAGATTCCTAATTTAGTTAAAATAAGTATACATTTTATTGAAACAATAAAATATAATTTTAACTTTAGCAAATCCACTTTAAAAAATATTTATTTAATTGAGAAACATTATTTTTTTAATGTTACTTAATTGTTCGAGTAAAGTTATATCATACTAAACCCATCTTTTAAAATAATTTACTTTTTTGCTTTTATAAATCAAACTTCTCAATTGAAATAAAAATAATATTAAGAGAAAAAATTATTTATTTATTTAACAAAATAATTATTTTGTATAATCAAAATTTTTTATCAACCCATATAATTTTTTTGAACAAACATTTACTTGAATTAATTTAATATTTGCATTAATTTAATGAGTGAAAGAAACATTAATTTATGTAGTTTATTTCGTTAAATTAAAAAATTATTTTAATAACTTTATTTTTTTAAAAAATTGATTGGAATATTTTTACCAAAACCAGTGAACATTCAAATAAATTATCCATCGTTTCAAAAAAAAACTTTATTTAATTCAATAACCAATATTTCTTCGTTTCAATACAAACATTTCTTTAAAATTACTTTATTTGTATGAATTTTATTTTTTCTAATAAAATGCATTTAATACAAATAAATTATTACATCGCTTTAAAAAAGTATTATTTCCTTCAATAAGCGTATGTTCTTTGTTTTAATAAAATATTTCTTTAAAATTACTTTATTTCATAACGGATTTTATTTTTTCTAATAAAATGCAGTTAATACAAATAAATTATTACATCGCTTCAAAAAAGTATTTATTCCATTTAAAAGCGTATGTTTCTTTGTTTTAATAAAATATTTCTTTAAAATTAATTTATTTTATCAAAACTTTTTTTTTTAATTACCAATTATAACGGGTACTGTTTAGAGAGTCGGTGTTGCAGGTAGGTCCCTGAATTATTTATAAGTTTTATAATATAACATATTATTTTAAACACAGAAAAAAAAATTTGTTTGAATCAAAAAAATATATTTGTTTGAATTCAGTTTATTTGATTCAAATAAATATTTTTTGATATAAATAAAATTTAATTGAAATAATAAAACTAATTATTTGTTTTCATGCACACAATTTTATTGATTTATTATTACTTAAATCAAATAAATTTTACTTGAATCATTAAAATATTTTTTCAATTTTATTTTATCGTTTATTTGAAATGAAAAAACCCATTTTTTCCCATGTTTTAAAAATACCCAATAAAATGGTAAACATAAATCAAGCAATAATTTATTTAGTTCAATGAAAAAATTGCATTAATTTAAAAAATGGATTTAACTGAAAATATTTCTTTCATATAAGTACATATTTCTTCAAAATGCTAGAATATTTGGTTAAATTTATTAAATAATTTTTTAATTTAACGAAATAAACTACATAAATTAATGTTTCTTTCACTCATTAAATTAATGCAAATATTAAATTAATTCAAGTAAATGTTTGTTCAAAAAAATTATATGGGTTGATAAAAAATTTTTGATTATACAAAATAATTATTTTGTTAAATTAAATAAATAATTTTTTTCTCTTAATATTATTTTTATTTCAATTGAGAAGTTTGATTTTATAAAAGCAAAAAAGTAAATTATTTTAAAAGATGGGTTTAGTATGATATAACTTTACTCGAACAATTAAGTAACATTAAAAAAATAATGTTTCTCAATTAAATAAATATTTTTTGATATAAATAAAATTTAATTGAAATAATAAAACTAATTATTTGTTTTCATGCACACAATTTTATTGATTTATTATTACTTAAATCAAATAAATTTTACTTGAATCATTAAAATATTTTTTCAATTTTATTTTATCGTTTATTTGAAATGAAAAAACCCATTTTTTCCCATGTTTTAAAAATACCCAATAAAATGGTAAACATAAATCAAGCAATAATTTATTTAGTTCAATGAAAAAATTGCATTAATTTAAAAATGGATTTAACTGAAAATATTTCTTTCATATAAGTACATATTTCTTCAAATGCTAGAATATTTGGTTAAATTTATTAAATAATTTTTTAATTTAACGAAATAAACTACATAAATTAATGTTTCTTTCACTCATTAATTAATGCAAATATTAAATTAATTCAAGTAAATGTTTGTTCAAAAAATTATATGGGTTGATAAAAAATTTTTGATTATACAAAATAATTATTTTGTTAAATTAAATAAATAATTTTTTTCTCTTAATATTATTTTTATTTCAATTGAGAAGTTTGATTTTATAAAAGCAAAAAAGTAAATTATTTTAAAAGATGGGTTTAGTATGATATAACTTTACTCGAACAATTAAGTAACATTAAAAAATAATGTTTCTCAATTAAATAAATATTTTTTAAAGTGGATTTGCTAAAGTTAAAATTATATTTTATTGTTTCAATAAAATGTATACTTATTTTAACTAAATTAGGAATCTTTGTTTTAAAATAATAAATTTTCTTAATTCAACTATATTTTTTTTTTAATTCAACACTCCATTTGAGTGAAATAAATAATTAAATATTTTAATTGTAAAAAAATTTGTGTTTTTAATTTGGTATGTACTTATTACTTTAATTTTTGTAACTAAATGAATTGAAAATTATAAAACGCGTTCAGTTTTACGTTGCTTTAAAATAATATGTTATATTATAAAACTTATAATAATTCAGGGACCTACCTGCACCGACTCTCTAAACAGTACCCGTTATAATTGGTAATTAAAAAAAAAAGTTTTGATAAAATAAATTAATTTTAAAGAAATATTTTATTAAAACAAAGAAACATACGCTTTTTTAAATGGAATAAATACTTTTTTGAAGCGATGTAATAATTTATTTGTATTAACTGCATTTTTATTAGAAAAATAAAATCCGTATGAAATAAAGTAATTTTAAAGAAAGATTTTATTAAAACAAAGAAACATACGCTTATTGAAGGAAATAAATACTTTTTTAAAGCGATGTAATAATTTATTTGTATTAAATGCATTTTTATTAGAAAAAATAAAATTCATACGAAATAAAGTAATTTTAAAGAAATGTTTTATTGAAACGAAGAAATATTGGTTTATTGAATTAAATAAATTTTTTTTTTTGAAACGATGGAATAATTTATTTGAATGTTCACTGGTTTTGGTAAAAATATTCCAATCAATTTTTTAAAAAATAAAGTTATTAAAATAATTTTTTTTGCTCTTTAAGTTAAATAAACCATTTACTTAAATAAGAGAGCTTTCGGCAACGACCGCTAGGGGGATCCAAGTTTCCCGCAAGCGGCCAAAATTTTATCGGTTCATATAAAAGAAACTTTCAAAAGTATAAAATTAAATCGAGAAGCGAATTGAAAAAACGTTTTCTTGAATCAAGGAAATAATTTACTAAAATTCGCTGCACTATATTAAGGTAAGTAAGAAACATTAATTAAATACAGTTATAGAATCAAATACTCTTCGTTTCATCCATTTAAATAAACTATTTACTCAATTTCAGTGTTTCGATCGTCGTATGAAAACTGGATTCAAGTAACAGATAATTTACATAAAAGATGAAGATGCGTTACATTAAGAAAACAAGTGCATTAGAACTACAAACTCAAGGATGCTCGATGTAATTAAATGTACATTGGATTCAATGGGCCATTGAACATAATCGAAGAAACGAAAATAGTAATAACTTTTTTTTATGTTAAATAAAAAATTATTTGATTTAAAAAAAGATTTTCTTGATTTAAATGTATAGTTCAATTAAATGAAATAAATGTTTCATTCAAATAAATAAATTTATTAATAAAATTGTTTTAAATATATATTTACCTTGAAGCAAAGAACACTATTATTAATATAATTACAAAATATTATGAAATTGAATAAATATTTTATTAGCATCAGATAAATGAAACTAATAGGATTAAATAAATATCTTTTAAAACAATTAAATAATTTCTTTGTTTCTGACACATCAATTTTATAAAACATTGAAATATTTTGTTCGATCGAAAAAAATTTTTGTTGGTTTAATAAAATTGTTTGGTTTAAGTGACTAAATATTTGTTACAAATAACTAATTATTTACTTGTGTGTTAATATAGCAGATTTTAATTCAATGAATAATTTGCTTGTTTAAAAGAAATATGTTGGTCAATACAACGCAATATTTATTTATTTTTAATATAGATTAATTTTGTTCAAATAAATATATTTTATTAATTTAACAAAACGGATTCTTCAAATATAGTGAAAGAAATAATTTACTTAATTCAAAAAAAATTTTTTTGAATTCAGTAAATTTTTTTTTCAGTGAAGCAACGTAAAACTGAACGCGTTTTATAATTTTCAATTCATTTAGTTACAAAAATTAAAGTAATAAGTACATACCAAATTAAAAACACAAATTTTTTTACAATTAAAATATTTAATTATTTATTTCACTCAAATGGAGTGTTGAATTAAAAAAAAAATATAGTTGAATTAAGAAAATTTATTATTTTAAAACAAAGATTCCTAATTTAGTTAAAATAAGTATACATTTTATTGAAACAATAAAATATAATTTTAACTTTAGCAAATCCACTTTAAAAAATATTTATTTAATTGAGAAACATTATTTTTTTAATGTTACTTAATTGTTCGAGTAAAGTTATATCATACTAAACCCATCTTTTAAAATAATTTACTTTTTTTGCTTTTATAAAATCAAACTTCTCAATTGAAATAAAAATAATATTAAGAGAAAAAAATTATTTATTTAATTTAACAAAATAATTATTTTGTATAATCAAAAATTTTTTATCAACCCATATAATTTTTTTGAACAAACATTTACTTGAATTAATTTAATATTTGCATTAATTTAATGAGTGAAAGAAACATTAATTTATGTAGTTTATTTCGTTAAATTAAAAAATTATTTAATAAATTTAACCAAATATTCTAGCATTTTGAAGAAATATGTACTTATATGAAAGAAATATTTTCAGTTAAATCCATTTTTTAAATTAATGCAATTTTTTCATTGAACTAAATAAATTATTGCTTGATTTATGTTTACCATTTTATTGGGTATTTTTAAAACATGGGAAAAAATGGGTTTTTTCATTTCAAATAAACGATAAAATAAAATTGAAAAAATATTTTAATGATTCAAGTAAAATTTATTTGATTTAAGTAATAATAAATCAATAAAATTGTGTGCATGAAAACAAATAATTAGTTTTATTATTTCAATTAAATTTTATTTATATCAAAAAAATATTTATTTGAATCAAATAAACTGAATTCAAACAAATATATTTTTTTGATTCAAACAAATTTTTTTTTCTGTGTATATATGTATATACAGCGTAAGAGCGTTTTAAATAAACACACCTATAGAAGCGGAAAATTCACGCGCTTGCACATTATTGTTGCACCGCAGAAAAATTTTTCTCTGCATCTATATATATACATGTATATATAAAGTCATATTTGAGAAGAAAATACGCACATGCGACAGGTTAAACGAAAAGAGACTCAGCTTTCTTTCTTTCTTTCTTTCTTTCTCTCTCGACTGTAGTTTATGAGGTAAACAAAAGGCTCAGGTAAAAGCGCGGGGGCGCTTGTTTTTGTTTGGCATACATTAAGGCCTTTGTGCGAGACCCACAATGTGCCTACACGTACGCGCGTATAAACAAAAACAAACTTTATCTCGTCCCTCTAACCTCCCACCCTTACCCTGTTTTCGTTGGTTTCCCACTGTCTGAGAGTGTGCGTCGGTGTGCGTGTGTGTTGGATATACGAAGAGGCCTGGTATAATATTTTTTGGGGAACATTGACACCTTCATTGCGCACAAGCGCAAAAAAGGGACGCGTTCATATTTGCTTCGTCTGCTCACTCCCCCTCCCCTCACTCGGTTAATCCATGGTCATTTTTCATATTGCCGCAGGCTCATTTTTTTCTCTCTCCCTCTCTTCTCTTCTTTTTTTTTATACGGGCTTCGAAAAATGAGCAATCGAACACGCAAAGAACATAGTTGATGAGGCAATTTGTTTGTCTATTATACGTACTTTTTTTTTCAATTTTAGTTTTGCTAGCCAATTCGTATGTAACTGCTTCAGTTACTTTATGGGGGGAAAGGAGAAAGAGGCGGTAAAGCGTTGACATTTTTGATTTTTAAAAAATGATACGGTCGAGGGAGGTATGATATATTGCGTTGCAAATGTTGGGGAAAATATGGAAATTTTAGAAAAGGTATTTGTGAATTGCTTCTACTTGTTTGCACATAAATTTTAAAGCGAACGTAATTGTAATGATGCGGTTCTGACAAATTTTAGTTCGGGAATATAAATAACGTTTTTATTTTAATTTAGAAATTATACAATTTGTGGAAAAATATAAAAATTAACTCAAGTTCGATCAATGATGGTAAGATAATGTACTTTTTATGACAAATTTCAGAAACAATTTCAGAAACCAATAGGAACGCTGCAATTTTACAATTATGTCACTCCGAATGAATTAATAATGAGCGAATCCAGAAAAGAACCGATTGCATAATACATAAAACTATGTGAAAATATTGTTCTGAACTTTCTACAAATAGGTGAAGAAGGTATAATTTAAAAACATGCCGATGGAACGAAAATAAATGACTGCTCATAGTATATTGATACCATAGTATCCAATTCGTGCGCAGGTCACGTCATAAAAACCAAAAACCGCCAAAAGCGAGTCATGAAAAATTCACAGATTCCTGCGCAGTCGAGAGAGGGATCCCGAGAACACAAAGCGAGGTGAGCTCGGCAGCAGCACCAGCAACAACTGCGATTAAAGTTGCACAAGAGTCCCAAAGCAGGGACACGCGCGGCAAACCGAAAGCGCACAACTTGGAGACGACAGGTACGATCGGTTCATTCGTCGTTTTCCCAAGAGTATCCCCGTGAGAGGGACCGAAGTCGATTCTACGGTTGTCGCGAGGGAATTCGTAATTCATAAAGACCGAGAGACTGCCAAATGCCAGAACGTAACTGAACGAGGAGAAAAAAAAATTTAATCATTAACGGTCGCTTAGTGATTCTATTATCTTTGTTGGTTTCACTCTATTTCTATATCACGATGTGAGCTTACAATCACGCATTTACAATTATTTCGATTCGTTTAAACGAGAGTTTATAGTTTGTATATTATTAAAAACATAAACAAATTTTGAATATTGGAAAGATTTACCTGCGATACAGTAGGTATGGTAAGCGTATAGTCAGACCGATATATACATACGTATATACATATATACATACATGTGTGATTATACATATACAACTAGATGATATTAAATAATAATCTATTTACTAAATACAGACTAATTAATATACAACAACTTGACAAGGAAAAATAACAAAATATGATAAAATAATTTATTACTTACCACTAAGTGTAGAACCAGTAGTAGTATATTCAACAAGCAATTGTCAATATGTTCATATATACGCTCCTCAAACAATGTAACATTAGTCACAGACCAATAGATCGAATCCAAGTCATCTCGCATATACAATATCACATACACTATAAACACGTGTGTATTTAGAGTCTATTAATTAAGAATATTTTATATAGACACGTATTATTTACACACGATTGAATTGAAAATGAAAAGTGAATAATAAGAAAACCCACAAGTCACTCTTGTAGAATTAATCCTTCAACTGCCTATCAACAGCTAAACAATAAACCTCGGAGAGGCAACCACTTATCTACTCGTCTACACGAGTGAACTCAGACATGGAATCCCGATCAATTTGCGCGTAAGCATCAAAATAATTTAACCAACTTATAAGGTATACATGTATATCTAGTCTACAGAGTTGGGGAGACACACACACTGAGGGTGTGTACGTACGCCGGAAATCGCGAATGCAAAAATAATAGCGATTGCAAATGCAACCGTACGTATCTTTCCGAATTAGTCATGAACCAGCGAGCCGCGAACTCCGCAATCGACGAGCCTATACGGTTAATATTTATCCTATACCGCATCACCGTCCTATGCGAAAGCAACCCCTGTGGCAACTAGGCGAGTTGAATTCCCAACGAGCTTTAAACCTACCGCGCCACATACGTCGCTTGGTATTATAATAATTCCTTTGTACCTCGCTTATTTTTCACCATTTTTTCGATTTTCCGAGACGTCGCACGAGGACTATCTACTGCCGTTAAATTTTTTAGCTTATGTGTATTGGAAAATAGTGGGCATACCCCTAGGGAGATCGGGTTAATCGAGTCTGCTTTCGGAACAAAATAATGAGAAAATTTTTCTCTTATGTGCGTTGATTATAACTTTTTTTCGTGTAATGATGGGTTAGGGGCGCGGAATGTTATCAGGAACTTTAGTTTGTTAATGGTTTTTGTTTTATAAACACCAACCTTATTATTTCTTTTCTTTTTTCAAAGCCGTGAACATTTTTTTGCTAAATATTTTGTTCAAGAGGATGGATTATTAGCGAACATCTCTACTATACCGAAATTTTTAATTTAATACTTGTTATTTATTATATTACAAATATTTGTTCACAAACAGAATACGTCATTAAAAGTTAACAAACCGTTTGTACTAAAATATTGCAAAAATATAAACCATAACTGCAATAATTTTTTTAATTTTGTAAAATTAAGACTACTTTATTTAACATGGTTAGCGTATAATTTTAACACATTTAAAAATATTGGAAATTAGTAAAAATATGTCGTAAATGCGTTAGACAGCCCATACATGAAAAATTATAATACAAAAGTATTAGAAACAGCTATTTTTAATTAGTATTTCAAATAAATCATAATTATATAATAGCGTACATAAAAAAGCAAAACTGACATACAATTTTAGTGTTACATATGTTTACACTTATACAGTGGTTAACAAATTAAATGAAAATCGAAATGTGTATAAAGTTTTTTAAACATTTTATCATACCGAGTGAAATAAAACGAAAAAAAATCGTCAACAGATGTCGGTGCAATATTTTTTTTTTTATTAAAATAATATTATGAAAAATAATTGATTTTTACTTATTCTCTAAATCTAATAAGAATTTCGATATAAAACACGAATATAAACATTAGAAACATAAGGTAATTCAACAAACTTTTTCAACCTAATGAAATATTTATTGAGTGATCTGAAAGGTGCGATGCTGATCGTATTATTCCATACTCGAGTAATCGTGTCTGTGCGGTGTGAACACACCTCATCATTAAGGAAAATTTTCATCGCCATGCGATAAGCATCTGGCTGCTGACACCGAGGGCAAAGACGTGAAACACCCTCGTCTACGGACAGCACCGTAAGAGTACAGATCAAAGACAGACGTGTAACTTACATTAAAATAAATCGCCTCTTCCATTATTCTTTACCGTTTACTTACTACTTATGTGCTGAACATTTTTGATAACAAAGGGAACTACTACCTCGTTCGTAATAGTCTAAACCACATGATACATAATATTTTAATTTTGTCCCAAGTTTAGGAATCTGCGTAAAAATATTTCTGCGTTTATAGGCTTAAATCAGAAAACTCATAAAAAGAGAATAATCAAATAATATTTTTCATTCGCTAATTTCCATAACTTGAAATATATTCGTAGATTGTAGGAAATCAAGCAATTTACAAATTTGCAATATCGATTTTCAGAATGCATAAATTACATTCTCCGTTAAATTATAATAATTGAAAGTATCGCAATGTAAAAATAGTATATTAATTAAGGTATTTGTTAAAGTAACAATAGGTGAAAAGCTTGTATTTAGTACTAATCCAAAGTGCTATTTCACCGGGTATACGAAGCCAAATAAAATTCTGTTTGGAATGAGTGGCATCTGATTCCAAGAGATTTAGAGCCCAATTATCTTTAATAGCGTGAGGTCGAAAAGCATACACTTGCAATGGTGGCCACCCTCGCTTGTTTTCAACGATACGATTTATATGCGCGCAGGGTTATAATAGTTCTTTTGTTTTACGTTTTATAGGCAATTTTTCGGGGTCGTTAACGTTGATATTTATTTTTATCAGAAATCATTTGTATAGGGATAAGTGTCATTATGTCCTTTAATATCCCGTGCACGTTTCGAATTTAAATACAAATTATAATTGTAATTAAGGTATGTGCACAATTGTAGATTTTCCTCGTTATTAAATATTTATACTTTTAGGTCAATGGTATTTTAAATATTCGTGACTAAAAATTATAATGCTTATATATCCATGTAATATCTCATAACTTTTCGCGTAAATCTAAAAAATGCATATAAGTTACATTGCCATAATAAATACAACGTTTGCCATTATTTTTTAAATTGTGTATTTGGATGATACAATCCGTATTATTCTTATTTATTTTAAGATATATAAATATGTATTGGAATCGTTTTAATTATATGAAATTTGAAAACATGAATCCGTATGTATTATATTTTTGAGGCTTAAAACATTGTTACCGTAATTACAATATGCAGTAAATGCGAATAAATTATGGTAGGTGTATTTGGCTCGTTTAGAGAACTGAAAATATCGTGAATATTCATGGAACGCTTGATTTTAGATGGACGAAGTATTTCTACAGCTCAAAAACTTTCTATAATAATAAAGTTGATAGTATTCAGTGAATATATAATTAAAGCGTGCTCACTTTCGAATAGTAAAGATTATTATTTAACATAATTTTTACTACTTTTTGTGTACTTTTAATATTTAATATATGAATAATATTCTAGAATTCAAAATAGCTGATTCAATTATTCAGCAATGTTACTACATTAAGATTTGCGCATTATCGACATCATTTTCGAAAGAAAGTATTACCCGAAATAACATTTGATTTAAAATAAATCCAGCAAGCTTTATTTACATTGATATGGAATAATTGAATCGATCCTAGGAAAAAGCACCTCTATCCGTCAATAAAATAATAAGAATCCTCGTTCATCCCTCGCGCCAAGCTGGATTATTCACTTTTATACTTTCGCGCGCGCGTACTTAAAACGTATGCGCGAGGCGTCAGTAGTTACGCGCAATTCCATTACAGTCATTGGACGCGACGTCGTAAAAAAATTTTGATTTAGTCGCTGTACCCCCGGTTATGCATGTATTATAACCGACTGACGACGTCGACGATAAAAAGCGCAATCGCTTTTAAGAAGGGTAACGAGATTTAGAAGATTCGTCCGGATGGATTTCTTTTACGCTCTTTGTACCCGCTGATACGGGCTGACTCTTTTTACCCCTGCCCCCTCATTTTTTCCTTCACTCCTTTCGATTCCAACGGGATTCTCCCTATTATACACCCCCTTTTTTTACATTCTTTTACGCTTCGTAATTCTGTTGCGCTACGCGGTTCTGGAGATAAGAAGGACGAGATAGTTTCTGTCTTTTTTTACTTCATCTGATAAGAAAACGCGAGTGGGTGGATTGAAGAGTAACTTGTCTCTCTCTTTCTCTCTCTATGTTTCTCTCTCTCTCTCTCTCTCTCTGTCTCAGACTCTCAGTTAAATGGAATAAAGCGGCCAGGTGTGACTTAATTTTCTCACGATTCATTTAATTTTATTCTTCAATTTTTCTTTTTAAATATCATATCTTTTCATTTATTTACTCCATTGCCGAGAAAACGTTGAATAATTAATTAAAGATTTTCCGTTCTATACTAATTTTATTTTTTAAGTATATTACGGTTTAAATATCAAATTTAATATTCAGTCAATTTTATTATGTTTATTTATTTAATCTAAAAATTGCATATATACGATATAATAAATTATATTAAAATCATAATATAAAATTTAACATGTACTATTATTACAACAATATAGTTATTAACTTATTGTAATCTTCACATTTTGGTAAAATCATTTATTCACATTCTAAAGTATTTTTATGTAAAAAGTAATTAAATTTTTAATTAAATATTAAAGTTATGTTCAATATTACTCATCATTACGAAAAACGAAATCAATATCTACAAATTACTACGATTATAAATATATAAGTAAAATTAGAATATTTTAATTCTACACGTAAATAAAAAGTAAATTAAAATATATATAGTATGAGTATAATTAAATAAAATAATTAACATCTGATCGTGAGTAAGCCTAATGATCGTTAAAAAAAATTAATGAACCAGCTTGTGTTAAATATAAGTTTTCTGAACGGTCATTTTTACTTCGTCGATTGAGCTAATTTTAAAGTCCTTTAAGGGGGTTCCAAAGTCAATTTTATGACTGAATTATCGACCTGCCGTCGATATAGTAGGTTGCATTATCAGTATACTACGCCATCTAGCGTACGATTCAAATGATGTCGGTAGATGGCGTAGTTATACTAACACTGTGATTTGATTTTGTGGAGATAACATAACCTAAGCTTGAAATTTATTCTTTATTGATCAAGAGCCAAAAAATTTTTTTTTTTCTCTAACTTTGAGAATGTCTTTTTAGCGTGTATGATAAATTCAGGATTGATTACTCATTATAGAGTGGACAATCAGACTTACAGTTCTGTACTTGCATAGTTACAATCAATTGAAACTTTTACTCACTATGGAGTGACAACAATTTTAATGAATTGTTCAATTTTTTAATAACTAAAATTAAATATAATAATTACGAACTCAAATTATAGAATATCTTAATCCAATAAATGTTTTTTAATAGCGTGTAAGATATTTATAAATAATAATTGTATACTGCTATTTATAATTAAATCATTTAAAACATTTTTCTTTTCATCATTTTTTTTATAATCATAAACCTTTTTTATAAATTCAGTTACGTACTGAAATATTTTTAATGCCTTAATCCGATAAATTCAGGATTGATTACTCATTATAGAGTGGGCAATTATGCTTACAGTTCTGCACTTGCACAATTACAAGCAATTGATACTTTTACTCACTATGGAGTGACAACAATTTTAATAAATTGTTCAATTTTTTAATAACTAAAATTAAATATAATAACTACGAACAGTTATTAGCCATCAATGGGCTTGCGTGAAAAATCCTATTCTATAACTCAAATTATAGAATATCTTAATCCAATAAATGTTTTTTAATAGCGTGTAAGATATTTATAAATAATAATTGTGTACTGCTATTTATAATTACATCATTTAAAACATTTTTCTTTTCATCATTTTTTTTATAATCATAAAACTTTTTTATAAATTCAGTTACGTACTGAAATATTTTTAATGCCTTAATCCCATAAATTCAGGATTGATTACTCATTATAGAGTGGGCAATTATGCTTACAGTTCTGCACTTGCATAGTTACAAATAATTGACACTTTTACTCACTATGGAGTGACAACAATTTTAATAAATTGTTCAATTTTTTAATAACTAAAATTAAATATAATAACTACGAACAGTTATTAGCCATCAATGGGCTTGCGTGAAAAATCCTATTCTATAACTCAAATTATAGATAATAAACATTTTTCTTTTTCATCATTTTTTTTATAATCATAAAACTTTTTTATAAATTCAGTTACGTACTGAAATATTTTTAATGCCTTAATCCCATAAATTCAGGATTGATTACTCATTATAGAGTGGGCAATTATGCTTACAGTTCTGCACTTGCATAGTTACAAATAATTGACACTTTTACTCACTATGGAGTTGACAACAGGTTTAATGAATTGTTCAATTTTTTAATAACTAAAATTAAATATAATAATTACGACCACTTCGAGAATCCAGCATTCAAGCGTTCCTAGTATTGAAAAAAAGCACATATGATTAGACTCTTTGACTAGGAACGAGCCCAAGGAAACCAGGATGAGCACCATCATTAGCTCACTCAGTAGCTGAAGGGTAGTATATCTTCTAGGAGCTGCACCGCGTCCAAGTCTTAGGAATAACAGCACATACTCAGATTGGCTCCGATGATTGTTGACGGAACAGCAACACGTACTCAGATAGGCTCCGATGATTGTTGACGCCCAGTGCAGGATTTTCTGTGAATATATTAAAAAATCAGACAAAGCAAACTACTAAATAATGGTATAATGGGAAACAGGAAGAAAGGACGCATAAAAAGGTATACAATGGCCTGTTGATATCAATTGAGAGGTTAGGGGAACACCAACCTTCTCCTCTGTAATATAACTATATAAATAACGAAGTGCTCCTACGGATAAGCAACTTACCTGTAAATAAAACCCGGAACTACACGTTAATCCTATAGCGAGCCGGTATTGAAGAAAAAGCAACACAATGAAGAATCCGCCCGTTGCACCACGTCCAAGTCTGAGGAACAGCAACACGTACTCAGATAGGCTCCGATGATTGTTGACGCCCAGTGCAGGATTTTCTGTGAATATATTAAAAAATCAGACAAAGCAAACTATTAAATAATGGTATAATGGGAAACAGGAAGAAAGGACGCATAAAAAGGTATACAATGGCCTGTTAATATCAATTGAGAGGTTAGGGGAACACCAACCTTCTCCTTTGTAATATAACTATATAAATAATGAAGTGCTCCTACGGATAAGCAACTTACCTGTAAATTAAACCCGGAACTACACGTTAATCCTATAGCGAGCCGGTATTGAAGAAAAAGCAATACAATGAAGAATCAGCCCGTCGCACCACGTCCAAGTCTGAGGAACAGCAACACGTATACAGATTGGCTCCGATGATTGTTGACGCCCAGTGCACGGTTTTCTGAGATATTTAAAAATTAGATAAGCAACTTACCTGTAAATAAAACCCGGAACTACACGTTAATCCTATAGCGAGCCGGTATTGAAGAAAAAGCAACACAATGAAGAATCCGCCCGTTGCACCACGTCCAAGTCTGAGGAACAGCAACACGTACTCAGATAGGCTCCGATGATTGTTGACGCCCAGTGCAGGATTTTCTGTGAATATATTAAAAAATCAGACAAAGCAAACTATTAAATAATGGTATAATGGGAAACAGGAAGAAAGGACGCATAAAAAGGTATACAATGGCCTGTTAATATCAATTGAGAGGTTAGGGGAACACCAACCTTCTCCTTTGTAATATAACTATATAAATAATGAAGTGCTCCTACGGATAAGCAACTTACCTGTAAATTAAACCCGGAACTACACGTTAATCCTATAGCGAGCCGGTATTGAAGAAAAAGCAATACAATGAAGAATCAGCCCGTCGCACCACGTCCAAGTCTGAGGAACAGCAACACGTATACAGATTGGCTCCGATGATTGTTGACGCCCAGTGCACGGTTTTCTGAGATATTTTAAAAAATTAGACAAAGCAAACTACTAAATAATGGTATACTGGGAAACAGGAAGAAAGGATGCATAAAAAGGTATACAATTGCCTTCTGATATCAATTGAGAGGTTAGGGGAACACCAACCTTTTCGCTTGTAATATAACTATATAAATAACAAAGTTCCTCTACGGCTAAACAACTTACCTCTAAACAAAATCCACAACTCCACTTTAATCATATAGGGAGCCGGTGTTGAATAAAAAGCACTATGTCATCAGCAATACAATGTAGAACTCGTTGACAGATCGGCAAGAAGCGCGAATGTACGCGTATATCGATAGATGACCGCACGGGCGTACGACGTACGCGCGCATCATGTCGATTCCAATGCAATGCGCATGCGCGCACGGACTAGACGGGTCGGATCACGACCGAGATGAGACACTCGTGAACTTCGTTAAGAAACGTTTTATCATTATATATATTGTTAGTTTATAACGGAAAAATTTGTTTATTTCAATTCTTATAAACGTAGCAGCAATATTTTTAATTTTTCTAGATTGACGTGACACACGCGAATTGAGCAACAAATGCGAGTTCGTGGTGCGTGTACGCAGGCGATCGACGGAGCGCACGCACCACGAAGTCCCCACTCTCCAACTAATAATAGACATTCAGTATTTTGGTTATTCCTGCGTACTAAAATGCGCCTGTTAATTAATTTACTTAAATGTTTAACTTATTCAGAATAATAAGACGACATTGAATACTGAAAGATTTTTTTATAATAATCAAACGGGTTGAATCGAGTGGTAAAAATGACTTCGTGGTGCGTGTACGCAGGCGATCGACGGAGCGCACGCACCACGAAGTCCCCACTCTCCAACTAATAATAGACATTCAGTATTTTGGTTATTCCTGCGTACTAAAATGCGCCTGTTAATTAATTTACTTAAATGTTTAACTTATTCAGAAAAATAAGACGACATTGAATAACGAAAGATTTTTTTTATAATAATCAAACGGGTTGAATCGAGCGGTAAAATGACTTCGTGGTGCGTGTACGCAAGCGATCGACGGAGCGCACGCACCACGAAGTCCCCACTTTCCAACTAATAATAGACATTCAGTATTCTGGTTATTCTCTTCGTACTAAAATGCGCCTGTTAATTAATTTACTTGAATGTTTAACTTATTCAGAGTAATAAGACGACATTGAATACCGAAAGATTTTTTTTATAATAATCAAACAGGTTGAATCGAGCGGTAAAAATGACTTCGTGGTGCGTGTACGCAGGCGATCGACGGAGCGCACGCACCACGAAGTCCCCACTCTCCAACTAATAATAGACATTCAGTATTTTGGTTATTCTCTTCGTACTAAAACGCCTGTTAATTAATTTACTTGAATGTTTAACTTATTCAGAATAATAAGACGACATTGAATACTGAAAGATTTTTTTATAATAATCAAACGGGTTGAATCGAGTGGTAAAAATGACTTCGTGGTGCGTGTACGCAGACGATCGACGGAGCGCACGCACCACGAAGTCCCCACTCTCCAACTAATAATAGACATTCAGTATTTTAGTTATTCCTGCGTACTAAAATGCGCCTGTTAATTAATTTACTTTAATATTTAACGTAATCTGAAAATAAAACGTCATTGAATACCGAAAGATTTTTTTATAATAATCAAACGGGTTGAATCTAGTGGTAAAATGACTTCGTGGTGCGTGTACGCAGGCGATCGACGGAGCACACGCACCACGAAGTCCCCACTCTCCAACTAATAATAGACATTCAGTATTTTGGTTATTCTCTTCGTACTAAAACACCTGTTAATTAATTTACTTGAATGTTTAACTTATTCAGAGTAATAAGACGACATTGAATACCGAAAGATTTTTTTATAATAATCAAACGGGTTGAATCGAGCGGTAAAATGACTTCGTGGTGCGTGTACGCAAGCGATCGACGGAGCGCACGCACCACGAAGTCCCCACTTTCCATCTAATAATAGACATTCAGTATTCTGGTTATTCTCTTCGTACTAAAATGCGCCTGTTAATTAATTTACTTGAATGTTTAACTTATTCAGAGTAATAAGACGACATTGAATACCGAAAGATTTTTTTTATAATAATCAAACAGGTTGAATCGAGCGGTAAAAATGACTTCGTGGTGCGTGTACGCAGGCGATCGACGGAGCGCACGCACCACGAAGTCCCCACTCTCCAACTAATAATAGACATTCAGTATTTTGGTTATTCCTGCGTACTAAAATGCGCCTGTTAATTAATTTACTTGAATGTTTAACTTATTCAGAATAATAAGACGACATTGAATACTGAAAGATTTTTTTATAATAATCAAACGGGTTGAATCGAGTGGTAAAAATGACTTCGTGGTGCGTGTACGCAGGCGATCGACGGAGCGCACGCACCACGAAGTCCCCACTCTCCAACTAATAATAGACATTCAGTATTTTGGTTATTCCTGTGTACTAAAATGCGCCTGTTAATTAATTTACTTAAATGTTTAACTTATTCAGAGTAATAAGACGACATTGAATACCGAAAGATTTTTTTATAATAATCAAACAGGTTGAATCGAGCGGTAAAAATGACTTCGTGGTGCGTGTACGCAGGCGATCGACGGAGCGCACGCACCACGAAGTCCCCACTCTCCAACTAATAATAGACATTCAGTATTTTGGTTATTCTCTTCGTACTAAAACGCCTGTTAATTAATTTACTTGAATGTTTAACTTATTCAGAGTAATAAGACGACATTGAATACCGAAAGATTTTTTTATAATAATCAAACGGGTTGAATCGAGCGGTAAAATGACTTCGTGGTGCGTGTACGCAAGCGATCGACGGAGCGCACGCACCACGAAGTCCCCACTTTCCAACTAATAATAGACATTCAGTATTCTGGTTATTCTCTTCGTACTAAAATGCGCCTGTTAATTAATTTACTTGAATGTTTAACTTATTCAGAGTAATAAGACGACATTGAATACCGAAAGATTTTTTTATAATAATCAAACAGGGTTGAATCGAGCGGTAAAAATGACTTCGTGGTGCGTGTACGCAGGCGATCGACGGAGCGCACGCACCACGAAGTCCCCACTCTCCAACTAATAATAGTACATTCAGTATTTTGGTTATTCCTGCGTACTAAAATGCGCCTGTTAATTAATTTACTTTAATAGTTTAACGTATCTGAAAATAAGACGCATTGAATACCGAAAGATTTTTTTTATAATAATCAAACGGGTTGAATCTAGTGGTAAAATGACTTCGTGGTGCGTGTACGCAGGCGATCGACGGAGCACACGCACCACGAAGTCCCCACTCTCCAACTAATAATAGACATTCAGTATTTTGGTTATTCTCTTCGTACTAAAAACGCCTGTTAATTAATTTACTTGAATGTTTAACTTATTCAGAGTAATAAGACGACATTGAATACCGAAAGATTTTTTTATAATAATCAAACGGGTTGAATCGAGCGGTAAAATGACTTCGTGGTGCGTGTACGCAGGCGATCGACGGAGCGCACGCACCACGAAGTCCCCACTTTCCAACTAATAATAGACATTCAGTATTCTGGTTATTCTCTTCGTACTAAAATGCGCCTGTTAATTAATTTACTTGAATGTTTAACTTATTCAGAGTAATAAGACGACATTGAATACCGAAAGATTTTTTTTATAATAATCAAACAGGTTGAATCGAGCGGTAAAAATGACTTCGTGGTGCGTGTACGCAGGCGATCGACGGAGCGCACGCACCACGAAGTCCCCACTCTCCAACTAATAATAGACATTCAGTATTTTGGTTATTCTCTTCGTACTAAAAGCGCCTGTTAATTAATTTACTTGAATGTTTAACTTATTCAGAATAATAAGACGACATTGAATACTGAAAGATTTTTTTATAATAATCAAACGGGTTGAATCGAGCGGTAAAATGACTTCGTGGTGCGTGTACGCAGGCGATCGACGGAGCGCACGCACCACGAAGTCCCCACTCTCCAACTAATAATAGACATTCAGTATTTTAGGTTATTCTCTTCGTACTAAAATGCGCCTGTTAATTAATTACTTGAATGTTTAACTTATTCAGAATAATAAGACGACATTGAATACCGAAAGATTTTTTTATAATAATCAAACGGGTTGAATCGAGTGGTAAAATGACTTCGTGGTGCGTGTACGCAGGCGATCGACGGAGCGCACGCACCACGAAGTCCCCACTCTCCAACTAATAATAGACATTCAGTATTTGAGTTATTCTCTTCGTACTAAAATGCGCCTGTTAATTAATTTACTTGAATGTTTAACTTATTCGAATAATAAGACGACATTGAATACCGAAAGATTTTTTTATAATAATCAAACGGGTTGAATCTAGTGGTAAAATGACTTCGTGGTGCGTGTACGCAGGCGATCGACGGAGCGCACGCACCACGAAGTCCCCACTCTCCAACTAATAATAGACATTCAGTATTTGGTTATTCTCTTCGTACTAAAATGCGCCTGTTAATTAATTTACTTAATGTTTAACTTATTCAGAATAATAAGACGACATTGAATACCGAAAGATTTTTTTATAATAATCAAACGGGTTGAATCGAGCGGTAAAATGACTTCGTGGTGCGTGTACGCAGGCGATCGACGGAGCGCACGCACCACGAAGTCCCCACTCTCCAACATAATAGACATTCAGTATTTGGTTATTCCTCGTACTAAAATGCGCCTGTTAATTAATTTACAATGTTTAACTTATTCAGAATAATAAGACGACATTGAATACCGAAAGATTTTTTTATAATAATCAAACGGGTTGAATCGAGCGGTAAAAATGACTTCGTGGTGCGTGTACGCAGGCGATCGACGGAGCGCACGCACCACGAAGTCCCCACTCTCCAACTAATAGACATTCAGTATTTGGTTATTCCTCGTACTAAAATGCGCCTGTTAATTAATTTACTTGAATGTTTAACTTATTCAGAATAATAAGACGACATTGAATACCGAAAGATTTTTTTTATAATAATCAAACAGGTTGAATCGAGCGGTAAAAATGAC
Source organism: Theocolax elegans (assembly GCA_026168455.1). NCBI lineage: Eukaryota > Metazoa > Arthropoda > Insecta > Hymenoptera > Cerocephalidae > Theocolax > Theocolax elegans. Next base: position 97,487,261 of record CM047425.1, read on the forward strand.
TTCGTGGTGCGTGTACGCAGGCGATCGACGGAGCGCACGCACCACGAAGTCCCCACTCTCCAACTAATAATAGACATTCAGTATTTTGGTTATTCCTGCGTACTAAAATGCGCCTGTTAATTAATTTACTTGAATGTTTAACTTATTCAGAATAATAAGACGACATTGAATACTGAAAGATTTTTTTATAATAATCAAACGGGTTGAATCGAGTGGTAAAAATGACTTCGTGGTGCGTGTACGCAGGCGATCGACGGAGCGCACGCACCACGAAGTCCCCACTCTCCAACTAATAATAGACATTCAGTATTTTGGTTATTCCTGTGTACTAAAATGCGCCTGTTAATTAATTTACTTAAATGTTTAACTTATTCAGAGTAATAAGACGACATTGAATACCGAAAGATTTTTTTTATAATAATCAAACAGGTTGAATCGAGCGGTAAAAATGACTTCGTGGTGCGTGTACGCAGGCGATCGACGGAGCGCACGCACCACGAAGTCCCCACTCTCCAACTAATAATAGACATTCAGTATTTTGGTTATTCTCTTCGTACTAAAACGCCTGTTAATTAATTTACTTGAATGTTTAACTTATTCAGAGTAATAAGACGACATTGAATACCGAAAGATTTTTTTATAATAATCAAACGGGTTGAATCGAGCGGTAAAATGACTTCGTGGTGCGTGTACGCAAGCGATCGACGGAGCGCACGCACCACGAAGTCCCCACTTTCCAACTAATAATAGACATTCAGTATTCTGGTTACTCTCTTCGTACTAAAATGCGCCTGTTAATTAATTTACTTGAATGTTTAACTTATTCAGAGTAATAAGACGACATTGAATACCGAAAGATTTTTTTTATAATAATCAAACAGGTTGAATCGAGCGGTAAAAATGACTTCGTGGTGCGTGTACGCAGGCGATCGACGGAGCGCACGCACCACGAAGTCCCCACTCTCCAACTAATAATAGTCATTCAGTATTTTGGTTATTCCTGCGTACTAAAATGCGCCTGTTAATTAATTTACTTTAATATTTAACGTAATCTGAAAATAAAACGTCATTGAATACCGAAAGATTTTTTTTATAATAATCAAACGGGTTGAATCTAGTGGTAAAATGACTTCGTGGTGCGTGTACGCAGGCGATCGACGGAGCACACGCACCACGAAGTCCCCACTCTCCAACTAATAATAGACATTCAGTATTTTGGTTATTCTCTTCGTACTAAAACGCCTGTTAATTAATTTACTTGAATGTTTAACTTATTCAGAGTAATAAGACGACATTGAATACCGAAAGATTTTTTTTATAATAATCAAACGGGTTGAATCGAGCGGTAAAATGACTTCGTGGTGCGTGTACGCAAGCGATCGACGGAGCGCACGCACCACGAAGTCCCCACTTTCCAACTAATAATAGACATTCAGTATTCTGGTTATTCTCTTCGTACTAAAATGCGCCTGTTAATTAATTTACTTGAATGTTTAACTTATTCAGAGTAATAAGACGACATTGAATACCGAAAGATTTTTTTTATAATAATCAAACAGGTTGAATCGAGCGGTAAAAATGACTTCGTGGTGCGTGTACGCAGGCGATCGACGGAGCGCACGCACCACGAAGTCCCCACTCTCCAACTAATAATAGACATTCAGTATTTTGGTTATTCTCTTCGTACTAAAACGCCTGTTAATTAATTTACTTGAATGTTTAACTTATTCAGAATAATAAGACGACATTGAATACTGAAAGATTTTTTTTATAATAATCAAACGGGTTGAATCGAGCGGTAAAAATGACTTCGTGGTGCGTGTACGCAGGCGATCGACGGAGCGCACGCACCACGAAGTCCCCACTCTCCAACTAATAATAGACATTCAGTATTTTAGTTATTCCTGCGTACTAAAATGCGCCTGTTAATTAATTTACTTTAATATTTAACGTAATCTGAAAATAAAACGTCATTGAATACCGAAAGATTTTTTTTATAATAATCAAACGGGTTGAATCGAGTGGTAAAATGACTTCGTGGTGCGTGTACGCAGGCGATCGACGGAGCGCACGCACCACGAAGTCCCCACTCTCCAACTAATAATAGACATTCAGTATTTTGGTTATTCTCTTCGTACTAAAACGCCTGTTAATTAATTTACTTGAATGTTTAACTTATTCAGAATAATAAGACGACATTGAATACTGAAAGATTTTTTTATAATAATCAAACGGGTTGAATCGAGCGGTAAAATGACTTCGTGGTGCGTGTACGCAAGCGATCGACGGAGCGCACGCACCACGAAGTCCCCACTTTCCAACTAATAATAGACATTCAGTATTCTGGTTATTCTCTTCGTACTAAAATGCGCCTGTTAATTAATTTACTTGAATGTTTAACTTATTCAGAGTAATAAGACGACATTGAATACCGAAAGATTTTTTTTTATAATAATCAAACAGGTTGAATCGAGCGGTAAAAATGACTTCGTGGTGCGTGTACGCAGGCGATCGACGGAGCGCACGCACCACGAAGTCCCCACTCTCCAACTAATAATAGACATTCAGTATTTTAGTTATTCCTGCGTACTAAAATGCGCCTGTTAATTAATTTACTTTAATATTTAACGTAATCTGAAAATAAAACGTCATTGAATACCGAAAGATTTTTTTTATAATAATCAAACGGGTTGAATCGAGTGGTAAAATGACTTCGTGGTGCGTGTACGCAGGCGATCGACGGAGCGCACGCACCACGAAGTCCCCACTCTCTAACTAATAATAGACATTCAGTATTTTGGTTATTCTCTTCGTACTAAAACGCCTGTTAATTAATTTACTTGAATGTTTAACTTATTCAGAATAATAAGACGACATTGAATACTGAAAGATTTTTTTATAATAATCAAACGGGTTGAATCGAGCGGTAAAAATGACTTCGTGGTGCGTGTACGCAGGCGATCGACGGAGTGCACGCACCACGAAGTCCCCACTCTCCAACTAATAATAGACATTCAGTATTTTAGTTATTCCTGCGTACTAAAATGCGCCTGTTAATTAATTTACTTTAATATTTAACGTAATCTGAAAATAAAACGTCATTGAATACCGAAAGATTTTTTTTATAATAATCAAACGGGTTGAATCGAGTGGTAAAATGACTTCGTGGTGCGTGTACGCAGGCGATCGACGGAGCGCACGCACCACGAAGTCCCTACTCTCCAACTAATAATAGACATTCAGTATTCTAATTATTCTCTTCGTACTAAAATGCGCCTATTAATTAATTTACTTTAATATTTAACGTAATCAGAAAATAAGACGACATTGAATACTGAAAGATTTTTTTTATAATAATCAAACGGGTTGAATCGAGCGGTAAAAATGACTTCGTGGTGCGTGTACGCAGGCGATCGACGGAGCGCATGCACCACGAAGTCCCCACTCTCCAACTAATAATAGACATTCAGTATTTTGGTTATTCCTGCGTACTAAAATGAGCCTGTTATTTAATTTGCTTAAATGTTTAACCTATAAACATAAAAGTTTTGTTTCATGATCCCTGTGTGTGCATATCAATATGTTTGCACGTCCAATCGACAACTTTGAAAAAAGTTGACTGTTTGCCATGCAGCCGACAGTCTAAGATGGCGGCTGCTGCGCTCGCGTAACCTTCGTATCTTTCTACCGCTAGCGCCACCGAACGGTAATTTATGGCGTAAGATTTTATTTTGTTACTGTTGCGGTATCAAAGTCTACTATTTTTTTTAATGTACTGAATATATTTATGAGTACACTTCCCTTCGTATATGAATAAGTTAACTATGTACAAAGTTTGAGACAAAAATATTATTTCGTTTGTATTTAATCCCTTACCAAAAATGTGAGACGGGCGCAGCATACTCAAAATTTTTGGTAAGGGTTTAAACAAAAACGTGATAATTTTGCTGTCCCAAATTTTGCACACACTTAAATAATCCATATACGAAGGGCAATGAACTCTTATTTCTCCGTAAAATAATATAATTATCTAATTATAATCGATTATTTGATTTACTCAGTCGATAAGGTAGGGAGGATAAAAATTGACTTTGGAACCCCCTTAAGTTTCTTACGTCCACGCGAGAAAGGTTCAAACGCGCAAATCTAAAATTCTTGATGAGAAGAATTTGAAAAGTTTTTGACTGCGTCAATGTTGTTCCTGTGGACTTTTTACTTTTCAGTCAACTTTGATGATACTTTCTTAGTGAAAAAAATTGACCAATTGAACGTTTCTTCGACCAAAGGAGGAGAAACTTGACTTACGCCTGTTAACTTTTTAATTTATCAGATAAAACAAGCCACTCTCTGCGTATAATTTATTTCATAAAGGGAAACTTATTTTTCTCAAACTTCAAAGTTTAAATATGATAATTCACCGGTAGAGAACCAGAAACTTGTTAATTCTTGTGAATTTAAATTGAAACAGCGTGTAAACGAATTGTTGAATCTCGGGGGAGGTAAGAGAAAATGGTTTAAGTATAATTATCATATTTCGAAAATACAAAATATCAAAGTTTTGTTTCACGAAAATCAATATATAGTACCATCCATTTAACAATATGAAATTTCTACTATATTTAGAATAGTTTTAATTAATATACTATAGAATCCATACAAAATTGAAAAGGTCTATATATATTTTTTATATTTATTCGTAGACGGTTTGAATTTTCAAATTGTAATTTATGAAAACTGTTATTTATCTTATTTATATAATATTCGTAAAATACCCCCTTTCAAAACCAACTTCTGTTTTTGTTTGACGGATTAAGAATTTTATTATAAGTATATATATTTTTTAAAACGTTGTGACAGTATAAAGTGCAAAGTTGAAGAACTCGTCAATCTTGTTAGATCAAAACAACCCTAACTTTAATGAGCAATAAACCCGAAATGAGAATACAAACAAAAGTACCTCCACGAAATTTGTAACGAATTACGCGAAATCCACGTGTGAGTGTAACACATGGTACATCAGTATATCAAGTACACGTGTATACGCGTACGCATATACATACATCAGCATTAGACTCCCACGACATGAAAAGACTCAGGCAGTAATCCGCGTGCAAACTTCCTTTCTTGGTTATACACCGATGGTAATAAAACGCGTACACATGTATCTACGCATATGTATGCATGTACGACAAATGAGCAAATCCAGCGATATAATTGTATTTATCGGGGAATTAGCTATGACGAATACACCCCGCCCCTCTTACCCGTGGAACGCGAGGGGTACATCTATATATATAAATAAACTCCCGTCACGCACCCATGGAAAATTGTAATACGTACCCCTGAGTATTATGCACAAATACATCCACGTGTTCGTACAAACTTCCATATTTTCGTGCAAACAAAAGCTTACACAATCACGTTTGGCATCGAACAACCATGTAAGTTAATTCGTATTTGCGAATTCATGCGCTATTGTTGCGCCTCGCATATGTTCGACTCGACTTTAATGCCGGCAATTTTCCTGAAATTGCAATTCTTGTTTTCGGATCTATTGTCTTGTTAAACTTTAAATTGGTAATCTTTATCGGATATACCGTTCACGGCTTCTCCGCACTCCTCCTGCTGCAATGTTAATGATCACTTTTTTGGTAAATAAATTAGGATGATTTATTCATGGCATCGAGGCATATATATGTCGATCGAAACTAGGCTAATTTATTTCATTCGAAAAGGCTTAATTTGAAAATAGTATACTGCAATCTACAGAATTAAAATTATTGTAATTGCAGTACACGTTACAGATTGTCTATATTTTTTACCAAATCGAGGGGAATCTATGAACATACGGATAATGATCTTGTTACAAAAAAACCACTTAGCGATGGTCATTGTGTCACCAATCCATGAAATCCAACCAACTTTATATACGACAGTACGACATTTGCACGCTTTTAGTGGAGAAACGAGTAAACGAGCCCTTGGCCATGTACATACACACTCTATATAAAGGCACTAAGAGGAACGCCAATGCAAGAGTCTCGTGTCTATATATATACGCTTTCGCGTCCAGTTAGCCGCACGATAAACTCCCTATCCGAACTTTTGCACTAAACTATAACCACTAGGATATCTCCTCCTAGTGAGAGGCACCGGAGAATCCGATTAAACGGCCAGTCGGAAAACATCGGCTACTACCTTCCATCTACATCTTTAGAGCTAGAGCACGAATCCAAATATATATATATATATATATATATATATATACACGTATGTAACCGGTCAACTAAATACTAGATATATGTACCCTTGTATACAACTTCGATTTTCACGTCGATTTTTGTTACTTTTATTCTATGTAGAATGACACTCGCGAGATATATACTTTATCTGTGAAAAGGACGTCATGCGAGACGGCTGATTGTAGACGTATTACTCGCGCATGAATCTACGTGAACGCGAAGGATGACTCGTCGCGTTTTCTATATGCAACTCGGGTGAGAGATTTAGTTTTTGACGGGAATTTTTCATGCCGCGATTTTCGATTCCTTACGGAGGTATGCCCTGACAATTCCCTCGAATTTTTACGTATTCTCGCAGAGATTTACCGAGATTCGAAGTTGCTGATGTTTTTTTTATTAGTCGAAGACGACATTTTTGTTAGTAGTAAGTATACGCGATACACAATAGTCAATTAAGTTTTTTTAACACCGTGTTGAATATAATATTGGTTTAATTTACATTCGTGTAAGTAATGATGAATATCAAAAAAGAAATATTGTAAATTAATATTTATAAGATGTATTGCTTGCGAAAAAGCTATTTTGACATTTATACTGTAAGAATAACAGAAATACGAGAAATAGATAGAGGCAGACATGAGAGAGCGAGTGAGAGAGAGAGTTTAAGGGTTGTATTAACTGTCAGGCAACTGATAAAATATTGATTCCAATAATCTCGGTGAAGTACTATTACCGAGATATAGGATCGTTTAGAAGCCATTTGGCACAAAGTAACACCCGAGATTTATAGAAGAATAACAAGCTAAACCACGAATCGTAGCTGTTCGACATTGGGCGATTCACACCTCAGGTTTTAACAATATATGAAAACATCATTGTATTGTATTTCTAATTCCCTTAAAGAATCTCCTGTTTGCATATTTATTATGCAAAAATTGTTAATTATATTAAATAAAAGATTCATTAAATGTACCGGCAGATTTTCACGCCACCAATGAGGTACTATCATAACGTTTATAATTATAATATATCTATAAATTGTATTTTTAAAAACTTTGATTTTATGTATGTATCAGCAGCTTTATACTTGTATTGAAAAGTCTTGAAAACTGCTACTATTATAATCCCTCCTCAATCCCTTTCCGATTCTCCTCAAATGTGGTTTTCAAGGGGGACGAAGAAGGAATCTAAGAACGTATAAATAACGGGTAAAATTTGCTAAAATCTGTGGAGGAAGGCGAAAGGAGGGATAAACATGATATAAGAAACCTCATTTTTCTTACTACTATATGATATAGTAGGATATATCTATATATTAGGTACATATGAAGTTTATCAAGTATTATTTTTCGGATATTTTATTAAACATTACATTCATTATTTAAATTATTTTTAATTACTTAATACATCTAAAACTAATTTCTAATTTCAAATTAACTGCCATCGATAAGCTTTAAATATATATTTTAAAAATTATATTGATATTTATACTTTTACGGATTCCTTGGAAAATTGTAATTCAAATATAAATTCACAAAAACGATCGGATCAATCAGATAATTTCTAGGTCAATTTCGTATAGTTAAACAGTCGATCGTGTTATTCTATTTGATTTTAATTAAACTAGATACAGACTGATTGGCTATGCTCAATGTCCTACTCACATTCATGTCAGGTAAAAATTTCAATTACAAGTATATACACGCGTGCTTATTATGTTGTTTGTATCAAACAATTACATGGATTTTAAACTATATAATATTACAAATGTATTTGCGAGAAAATTTTGTAAACATAATTTAATTTATCTCTTTGGTAAAATTAATTATTTTTTTAAACATCGTATTTAATCATTAATGAACATGTGATATACTCAGAAAGCAATAACACGCAAGTTACAGTTACCTCGTTATAAATGGTTAACAAACTTTTGTATACAGCTTTTTTTTTTTACTTTAATTAAATTAGGCTCGTATTCGTTAATAAGAGAACTATCGTACGTGAATTCCATAATGCTGTGTGTACCCGGTTACATCGAGTTTCCAAAAGTGATATTAATTTCGAACGGTAAACTTGAGGCGCCGGCTGTCACGCGCGATTAAAACAGTGTTGCTGCTAATGAAGTACATATGTAAGTCACCATTCGCATGAACCTGAGCAAAACTTTATTAATCCAAATATTTGAATTGCTTTGCCAGTTTAACATCGCACTGGCCAGCAACTTTACCATTTACCCTACAATCACGATTATAAACGTAATTTTAATTAGACATATTTATTTGACGTAAATAAGCTGATTCGTATACTCAAATTTCTATGATTGTGATTTCAGATTCACTTCTTACACGTCTATAAAAATGTTCAACATCATTGCGATATGTTTTATCCATTCTTTGTTCTAAACCCTTATAAATTATCCTATATTTAAATTTTTTACTTCAATTCTTTCATAGTATCAATTTAACTCAAACAAGAATAATAAGTTATATCTTGTACACGAATACAGAAATAAAAATTTAAATTTACTTTCGTTACATTTTATTTGTATTGTAAAATACTATTTCTAACACTTTTATCCAAACAATAATAAATTTGAATGAAATGTATAAATTGTATTTAATGTTGCAAACCATAAAATTTAATGTAATTTTAATTTTTTATACTATGCATAAAAAGGAAGTTTAAAAGTCATATAATTTGGAAAAAAAAGTACGCATAGAAATAGGCTATTTACTTGGAAGAATATTCTAACTCGCATGTGTGACAAGGAATTTCATGTATGAAAATAAATTAATGAATTTTGAATTTCGAATGTCTAATAATTCGATATCTTTATAATACCGCAGATATTATATGTGCGGAGTTAGAGCACATACAATTCGTTTAAATATATTCATAATTTAATAAGTTAAACTTATTTCTTTCTTCATTTTAAGTTGTCATGTATATGTATTGTAATGAAAATCTATTGGACAGAGACACAAACAGCTTTATACTTCTCTGACATTAAAATTAATTCGATACATCAAATAACTAAAGGCACATAGAATCCAGAACTTGACTCGTATATACTATCCATCATTTATTCTTCAAAATATTCATAACATTTCGATCGAGTTTAAAAGATAAATCAACTTGACAATATTTCGAAAAAGAGTATATAATAAAACACCCGTCGTAAAATCAACCTTCATAAATAATTCCATAAAGCAAGCAATCAAAGAAATTTCTCGTCTCAACTCCCTTGAACCATACAATTATCGCGCATACTTCTCGTAAACGAGACCGCGGAGCGACATAAAGGGAAACCCGCGAACTTTCACTTTATCTCTCTCGCTCTTTCATACATACAATTCCCGGTTGGCGTTTCGACTTGGCGCGCACAGGGAGAAATTCGCGGTAATCGAAAAGGAGTGACGGGAGAATCAATATTGCCGCACGTGATATTTGTTTGGGCGCAATGCGACCAGTTTCGATATTGGAGATCAGATTGGACGTCGCCCTTTTGTATAAACGGCGAAATTTTACCGTATACACGAGAGTGTCAGTGTATGTGGGCGCGCGCGCGCACGTGTGTGTGTGTGTGTGCGCGAGTGTATGTGTATATATTTATATACATTTATCACCTCCCCAACCCTTTTTATGGTTGCAAATCGTTGTCGGTGCTTATGGTCACCCGAGTAATGGAACGTAATGGAACAACTGCGTTTGCATCCCTGTCAACGATTTTCTCATTTTCCACGAGGTAGCCGAGGATATAGGACGAATATCTTATCCTTACTGTAATCGTTGAATATAAATTGAAAATTTGGCTTTCCGCGGGCAAACTCTCCACCAACCGAATGTACACATACATTCGTACAGCATGGGCATCGTGTGTTAGAAGAGGAAAATCATCCGAAGCTATTAACTTAATATTCGTCGTTTATGCCGATTTTCGGTTTAACTGCGACGAGGAAAATTTCACAGGGTTTGAGAGGTGTTCACAATATTTTTTATATATTTTTTCGAGAATGGATATTTTATGCCTATATGGTTTCAAATTTTCCTTTTATTGTAATGCTTTTCATTTTCAAGTATTCAAAGGACGTATATAAAATGACGTATCCTTTTCGATAATATTATTTAAATCATTTTTTAACTTTACGTATGAATAAACATTATTCACTCAATAATATAGTGTAACGTAATTATATTTAGCGCTGTTAATCTTTCAACTTCTACCGGATTCTAGTGATTTGTATTTTGTATTGTAGTCAATGAAATGCAAATTGCGCTTTCGAAAGCAATCTAAGGTTTACTAAAAATAAAAGCTATTGTAAAATCTTTGAAAAGCTTCGGTTTATAAATTGTTGCATTTGCATTAAGTAATTCTGTGAAACGTACTATTTTTTTAACAATTATTTTTTTAATAATACAATTCACTTTATACGCATACAACAAGGATAAAATAATATAATTGCAAGTAGTTTCTCTCTTTTGATTCAATGCATTAGCGTGAAATATTAAAGCGATTTACCGCGTGAATGTGACACAAATTTCTTTGTTAAACATGCTTATAATGAAAGCAACTACATTTAATTTAAACATTCGTTAATTTTAATCGTTTACTACTATTAAGACAAATACGTACATTAAATGTGTATTTTTCGTTTAAACGTGAATTATAATACATATACAAATATAACAGGTCAGAATTAAAGTCAACACTTAGTTTTTACATGCGAAATTTATATAATACGTAATTAATCTTACAAAAATATGTAATAATGAATGTATAATAATATTATGTGAAATTACAAGCGTATTATTAAAATCGACAATCTCTATCCAAATATATCATAAAAAAATAATTAATTATTTATGAAACGAGCATTACATTGTAATAATTATTAATAAAATAAGTAATTATGAATATAACGTAAGGAGAAATCAGAAAATATAATGTAAATTATGCACACATACCGCAGATGTATATACAGATAGCATCTGTCAGACAATCAGGTTATAACGCTATATGATTTATAAGCGGATTAAATTTCTTTAGTTTAAATCGCTATATACGAGCTTCCAATAACATTGTAAAAATTTAATGTATAAATTAATATTTACATTGTTAATATTGTTAAATATTTAGGAAATTAAATGATATTATAAAGTATCAGAAAATAATATACATATTAATAATCTTAAATTAATTCTAAGGAAATTCTCTTTGAAGGCTTATTATATATATATATATATATATATATATATATATATATGGTATAGCTACCAAGTATAATTATGGAGAGATGATTAACCTATAAGTGTCTAGATACAATACGCTGCATATCGTAATTAAGCAAATAACTCACTAGCATTATCGATGAAACAGCAAGTAAAATATATTTTATAATAAATGAATACAATTAGTATATTAACTGTTGAACTGGTTAATTAGTGATTACACATATATATATATATATATATATATATATAGATGTGTGTCTGTGTAAACGTGTAAACAAACTGTCAGAAAAATATAAATTGACGTAACCATATATTTGTGTCATTTCTTTTACTTATTTTATAAGTATAATTATATTAATCTATGTATAATGTATTAATAGTATTATAATTTACAAACCTATTAATTTAGAAAAATTTATTTTAAAAGTATCATACTTTCATATTTTCTTTCAGCTTTGAGGTATACGTGTATAATTCCATTCAAATTGAATGATTAATCATAATTTACAAATTTTAGTTTTATCCAAAAATTTGTAGGATGTCCACGAAAGTAATTATACCTTGCAATTCACGTTAAATGTCTCAATTAAAATTGTATATAATTTATATTTTTTAAATCGTGCGAACATTATAAATGTTATTACATCCGTCAGTAGTAATGTGACTCTGAATTATATTTCAAACGTGAAACAAGATCAGCAATTAAAATAATTAAATAAATTTTCTCATTCTCATTATCCTTAGAACAACATCAACACGCACGGACACACACGGGGACACACGGGCACACAGGTGTGTGCATATGTAATAAAAAGTGAAATAAAATTTACCGAGGTAAAGCGTAGTATCAGCCAGCATATAATTTAAGGTCTCGCCTTTTAAGTGATATAAAAAATTACTGCACCCACTTTCGACGTTAAAATTCAGTAATATCATCCGAGGTGGAAAAAGAAAAAGAAAAAGAAAGAAACGGTCATTTTTATAACGCACTCGACAAAAACCGCAAATTTCTCAAGCGTATACCTAATAAAAATTGCATCCAACCCTTAAAAAGAGCTTTCAGAATTCCGCAACAACTCCGTACATCATTCTCGTACGTATAGTCTCTCTTTCTCCAGCATCCATACATCATATTACACATCCAGGCACCGTGTCTTCGCTTAGCTTTCAGGGCTGCGGCCAGGCGACCACGAGAGTTAACTTAAGTAAGCGCCGCATTAATTCACTACCTGGGAATTCGCGTTTAATTTGCGCCCGAGCTTCTGGAAAAATGGTGAAACAAAGACTTGGGGCATGCATGGAATGGTTTGGTCGTTCATTAAACGATTAGTATATACGTAAAAAATACCTTTCTATTTCTACCTGTGTATGTGTGCGTGGGTGTCTGTCTAATTGTCTTTAATTAATCTCTATACATATTTTAATGATTTATTTTCAAGTGGTTGTTCCAGTTATTATTAAAATATATGTAGTTATGATATAGCGATTACTGTTTTAGATAACCTATATTAATATCTATAATTTTAGAAATTAATAATGGACACATATAGAAATCTGTGTCCGTAGTTTCTTGCGATATTTATGTGAAGACTATTCAAAAATGAATGATAATACATGCTAGTTCATTAGTTTCAACTAATAAATAATTATTGTTAAATTGATTATTTTAAAGTTATAAATAAACTTGCCCATATGTACTTAAGCTGTATATTCATAGTGTGTATTATGCAAATGTATATACATATATTACGCAAATGCACAGGTATTTAGAGGTGTAAATACGTGTACGCTATTTCGTATATATAATTATTTATTAAATCATTAATTAAACTTTCTCATTATTTATATATCAACAAACAATATAAGTTATAATATTATTGGAACATTTCGTTATTATCAGATGCTTAATAAATTAATTTCGGTCAAAGGTGCACGGTTTACTTAATTATACCTGTTCAAACATTAATTTCCGATACGTAGTATAAATATATAAAATAATGAATTTTATTTATCTTTGATGTAAATTTTAAATAAATACGAATAAGAAAGCTTCTTTCGTGTAATTACAACTAAAAAGTTAAATGAATTTTCAAGAATTCTACATCAAATGGTAAATTATCTTTTTATTAATAACTCTCGAAAATGTAACTTAATTTTATTGCGTTTAAAACAATACGCATATAAAATATAGTCTATCGCGTTATCTTCCCGTACAATAGTTAAAAATTCGTTTTTGCAATCAATAGGATATTAATTAATTTATCGCAATTCATAACAAACAGCCTATTTTATACCTGTCAATGACAACTGCCGAGATTTTAATTAAAATCTAGTAAAAATAGAAAAACCTAGCGTTAGAATCGTTCTAGCCCCGCTCTAAATTCAATCAATGGATAAATATCGCAAGCACGCGAGCTTACGCACGTCCGGTGAACGGTATTGAATAATGCATACAAACGCACTGCCTAAAAGTAACTTGCACCAGAGAGTATTTGATTGCAATTTGCCAAGTTCCATACTCTCTCTCTCTCCTTCTCCCTCTCCCTCCCTCTCTCTGTCTATAGTTATCTCTCTTGTTTAACGCAAGCCCCGAAATGTCAAGTATGCTTCATCTGACAATGGAATCAAACGCATTTTCCAATTCTTCCTTTTCATTTTCCCCCTCCATACATGTTCGGGTGGTCCACGGTTCTCGGTCGAGTGCCTCGGGAATTCGCTGCGTCACCTATTTAGTGTATACTCGAGGAACAATACCCATTTCCCTATACTCCCCGAATCAAGTTCTATTGTTTTTTGCTCATGGATATCAACCGAACTCTCTTTCGTTTTTTCCTCAAAACGGCTGACTGCACCGGTTTCAATACCGGATGATATAATGCGACATTGCAATTAACTTGGTCAGTTCCTTTAGACTTCGGACAACATTTCGAGAACTCTATTACGACCCGATGATATTAATTGACTGCGAATCTTACTTAATTAATTTGAAACTTTATAATCATTATTGTGAAGCATTTAAGTTATTGTAATTATTATTATGAATATTGATTATTATTTAACTGCAAAAATAAATTAATAAAAAATAAAACAGTTATATTTATTGAATAATTTTGTATTTAATTCGACGGTGTGCAAACGTTTCTGTTGAACTATTGGTTATTAATAGTACTTAATTATTCCCGTACGTATAAAATATGTACAGACTTTGCAATTGAAAATTGTTATGAAATAACATTTTTTATTTTTGAATGTAATATTTATAACATATGCTTTTAAATAAAACTATAGTATTCCACATAGATATATATACGTACATACTAATAACATTAACTTCGAACTTTTAGTATCTATTACCCGAAAAACCGTACCGCTAGTCTTTCTGAATTTTTTATACGTTATTCGAAATGTAATATTGAGTAACCACATTACTTTTAGAAAGCCACCGTAAATAAAATGTTAACAATGATATCAATGAAATAAAAAACTGTTCGTATATTTCTAAAAAATGTTGTATTATTTAATGTATAAAAATATGCGATTCTTGGCAGAAATTGGTACCATAATTTCATTAGAATAAAATTCATTAGAATATATATTATAATAAGTATATACATAAGATTATCATCATAATCTTTCACTCAAATCCCTCACTACGATCGTAAAGTCAAATTTTCCGAAAAAATAAACGTTGCAGCT
The DNA here is from genome assembly GCA_026168455.1 of Theocolax elegans. Classification (NCBI taxonomy): domain Eukaryota; kingdom Metazoa; phylum Arthropoda; class Insecta; order Hymenoptera; family Cerocephalidae; genus Theocolax; species Theocolax elegans. Next base: position 97,502,431 of record CM047425.1, read on the forward strand.
ATGGTTCCCGCGTATTCTAAAAAATGTAAATTAGGAAAACTTAATTCCCCACGTAAATACAAAGCAAATCATCTCCTTTATCTCCGTATCTATCGGGTTCTTTGATCGCAGCACTTGACTTCGAAGATCTTACTTAGATACATAGACGAGAGAAAAAGGAGGTAACTATACGCATACAGAGACACTCGAGGAAAGCAGCACCGCTACTACATCGCGTGCCCTTCGCAATTTGCATTTTGAAAGATTCTCCATGTACATATGTATATATATATATATATATTTATAACCCCGCCTCCTCTCTATAACAATAAACCCGTAGGAGGTTGAACCCGTAACCGTTGAACGAGAGACCCGAAAAAGAAAAAATATGTATACATGTATAAGGAGCAGGAAGCTCCAACGTAATGAAGAATCGACTTGGTTATTTAGCGAAATCGCGGGCGTTCAAGATCCACGTAATTTATGCTCGTATCTCGTTACGACACTTCCCCTATTCTCACGGCGATGTGTGCGTATTTTTTTGGAAACGCGTGTCAAGATCAACACTGGATACCACTAAACGCCTCTTGTGGTCTTGCACGTCGACCTACTCAGATAATCCATCGTTGAGAATTATTTTCGAAATCTTTGGAATCTTTTAGTGGGAGTTGTTGTTTATATTTTATTTCTTTAACTTTATAGCATTGGATTTCCTGAATGGTGAAATTCGAGTTTCGAGGATTTTACTATTTTTATTTCCACTTTACTTTTAAAATGTAACATTTAAGTTAAACGTGATTGCGTTTTTAAAGCGTACGTGTTTGCGTACTTGGTAAATTTAATGTTTTCATCAAATTGTCAATTGCATTGGTAATTTGAGCTTTACGAGTTTTTTACGCTAAAAACGTGACAGGGACGTTTCGAAAAAATGTTTAAAATTTAATTGATTATTTAAAATGTCCCTTATACTTTATAAAATTGCAATCGAAATGTTTCTTACTATCTCATTCGATTAATGTAAAATATGATAAACGTGTACACTTGCACTTATTTTTCCAAAATCAAATAAATTTTTGTAAGATTTAAAAATAAACATACGAAATATACCAATCACCGTAAAAAAGCCCACAAATCCAAGACACCCAAGCGATCTTTAACCAACAAGACATACCAGGTGACCAAGAATCACCCGTAGTAAGAAACACAGACCAGATCCAACACTAGTAACATCTGGGTAAGGTAACCAGTTAATTCCTCGGCGAGCGGTAGTAAACCACGTCTCGCAATAAAGCAAAACAGTATAGGTATACATCCCGCGAAGGTGCAGGGGTAACGAAAAGAAATATCCTTTTTTGCGTAAATTCATTGGCAACGGCCATATCGGGGCTAATGAAAGCGCGCGCGTGCGAGTTCCGCTGGCATAACGTATTGCGCAATAAACGCAAACGGGATCCTTATTGTTATGCAAATGGTCGAAGTGGGAGGAGGCAGTGTGTGTGAGACAGAGAGAGAGAGAGAGGGTGAGTGAGGGAGGGAGAGGAGGAGGATGAGGTGTAGGAGGAGGAGGAGGAGAGGAGAGTAGGGGGTGGGATAGCCCCCGAGATAGCGAGATCTTGGGTATATCTCCGGAGACGGTCTTATACGCGTCCTCTACCCCATTAGATTACTTGGCGTGTAAGCGCTCACGTCTTGGTAGGGAGGGAGGAGGAGCAGGACATTAGCCTGAGTGCGCTCGCGCGAGCAGAACTAACGTCGGGAGAATTGTATGTATAACGTGTATTTGGTACGTATATACATTGTCTAACGCATTGTATTAGACCGGCCATTGGGATGCTGATGAACTTTCCGATGATTGCGGGGGAGATTTTATAAGACGATGTTTGCGAGACGATTGTTTGGCTTACCTGATTACAGCCAGCTTCTGCCTTTGAAATTCGAACTTTATCATTCGAACATCTCAGGAGCAACGTATACGTATCCTACGTTTGCCTATTGTTAGCTGGTATAGTATACTTGTTATCTTAAAACCTTGCCAATCCGAACTAATGCAATATGAATTACGCTGGATGATTTCAGGAATCCGCTTCTTGGGTAAATCCGGTTTGTTTAATAACCCGGAGATTACCAACTATCCATCATACGCGTAGATTATCTACGAGATTATCTATTTGTCGTACGGATTGAAACTTCCTCAAATTGAAAAGATTCTATCGTTCAATTAGTCTTCACGATACACGTAAGTTTAATCCATTCTACGTCTATACTAAACGTTAGAAAAAGAGTATTCTATATATTTAATTCTTAAAAAGTTGACTATAGATGATGAATAAATTTGAATATCTCACATTGCTAGTATCGAGTGTTTAGTTATTTAAAAACATGTTTTATTTTAAACTTTAGTCTAGACTGCAATTACTAAAATAGAAATAAATTTTAATAATGATATTAATTGATTAAACACATTATTATCGAGAAAAGTCTTCAATAATATTCGTTAATTTAATAGATAACTATAATAGATTTGGCCATCACGTATTGCAGTCGAGTATGTTAAGGTATAGGTAAGTACTGTTTACATATTGTTTTATTAAACCGTTTTTATTATAACTCGAGTGACCCAACAAACTTTGTAAAGAGAAACCTTAAGCACAATCCATGAAGTTACCTCACAAGAGACATAAATGAACAACGACTGCAAAGTTATATATTTCAATTACGTCAGCATACGCGAAAAAGAGCTTTTTAAATAATTATAATAATTTAGCATATTAGATTTCGGAGAGATATAATCCATCTGCTTGAAGGTGCAGTATACCAAAAAAGAGTATTAAAGGTACCGCTATTAAAAGAAGAGCAAAAGAAAATGGTCCATCGTTCTATATCTTGCCGGGTAAAAGGTAAACCGCATTTCCTACCTCCTGCAATCCAACGATAAGAGATCTTTCAGTATACACCGCGAAACAAACCAAGAATCCGTGTAGACGGACGGTGTATAGAAAAATAAAGTACCGTCTCCGCGTATTGCTTTAACGCAGGCGTCTGGGAAAATCGAGGGAAATGCAAAAGGGACGAGGATCTTATCGGACCCGAATTGTCTCTAGCAGCGTCGACGTTTCCTGCCTGTCGCACGCGGGTATAGAAGAAGCGAAGGACGAAGCGGAAGGACCGTTAAAGGAAACGTCGAAGCGTCTCTTCTCTCTCCCTTCTTCTCTCCTGCTCTTTCTCTTGATGCACAAAACCCAGACATGGCAAACAAAGATTTTGCGAATCCTGACAAGCCAAAATGCGTTTTATATAACATTCTCCCTCCCTCCTTATCTCTTTTTGTTTGAATTTGTCCTTTCGCTGGGAGAAATGATAATGATACACTGTCCTCCGATAAATATTTGAACATCACGTTTGACTGTAGATTTTAAAATATGCAAAAAAGGAGACGTACGGGTACTTTGTAAGATGTTTTAGTCTCTTTGTTTGTAAAGGGGCAAAGGATTCAAGAGGTAAATGCTCTTAATATGGCGAAACTTTGTTAAATAGACCATTATTTGCATAAGGTATTTTTCTGCGAAAGAGCATTTCATAATATATTAGACCTATTTTTAAAATAAAAATGTTTTTAAATTAGGTATAATACTATTTACAAATCCTTTACATGTGATGAAAAAGAACCCAGCGCGGCTTAAACGTGTTATACATAAATATTTCCAATAATTTACAGCGTATATTTTTATATAAATATAACTAGAATATAGTCATATAAATTATTACTACTATAGGAAAAAGTCTTCGCTACAAAACTGTTTTTATAATTAAGCAACGTCTAGGAAATCATACGTTCCATAAAAACAGACCATTAATTTAAAAAAGTGGATCGAAACGGTATTCCAACGAGTACGCGCTATCAATTTCAACTGGGAGTGCAGTTCTTTCTCAACCCTTTTTACCGTGACGACTTGCATCAGAAGGCAAGCCCCTTAAAGCAGGAGGTTAACCCTCGATTTTCGGTATGGGGTAGCGAATGGAAGCAGAGAGAAAGAGACTCGAGCACTTCATTTCTGTTTCCGGCGTGCAATCTCTCGACCCCCGTTCGGTTTTATGGGCCTCGGTTTTTGCGCCCGGACTCGCGACGACGACGCTCGGCTATCTAGACGGGCTCGACGTTTCCGACGTATACCGGGGGTAAAATTGAATCGGGCGTCTTTACTGCGAAGCGATTCAAGGTGATGGATGCCGCTCTTTATTTCTCCTGGTCTATGTATGGAAATCACCTGGGAGAGATCTACGGTAACGAGGACCGACTGACCGTGTAGGCCGAGCTATTATACATCACTTTTGCACGTTCTCGGAGTATTAAGTTTCGAGGGGATGTACTCACTGATAACTTGGATGTTTTTAACCTATTTGAAACTAATTATGCATTCGTGCATGTGTCTTAAGAGTGTTTAACTCTTGAGAAATGCCGGGGAGAAACATGTAAGTGATCACTACATTTGAATAATTGTACTTGATAATAATAGTAATTGATTCGTAGAATTTATTTATTCGGCGTTGTTATACGGAATTTCCATAATTACATTTAAATCAATATTGTTTAAATAAAATGGAAAAATAAAATCTTTCAATCAACAATGCGATAACAATTTATAAATAAAAAAATACCAAAAGTGCGAAACAAAGGAAAATAATTACTGCGCACCTTATGAAAAAAAAAAACGCACTCAACCCTATACGACATACCGCCCCCTTTATTTGTCAAGCCACCCTCACCGGACAGCTCAATTACTTGGGGTCAGTTTTACAGCCCCCCGTCTAATTCCGCGAGCGCGCGTCGAACGTCGCCGGCTGTAAATTCCCAATCAACGCGGATTATTCACGGCGCCATAAATCCGCATCCTCGCACGCGTGCGCGCACGTAAACCCACACACCCACGCGCACACACGCACGAGCGCGCGCGTACATCCTCGTATGCGCTTGACACCCAAGCCACTTGCGAAATAATCATCGTACGCGGCTACGGTGTGACATCACTGACAGTAAAAACCAGCTCGACTTTTAGTAGCTCTAACGAGAAAGAGAGACAGAGAATGAGAGAAAAAGAGAAGAAGCGATAGAGAGAGAGAGAGAGAGAGATAGACACAGAGTGAGAGAGAGAGAGAGAGATAGACACAGAGTGAGAGAGAGAGAGAGAGATAGACACAGAGTGAGAGAGAGAGAGAAAAAGAGAGAGAGTGAGAGAGAGAGAGAGAGAGGCGAACGCTGATTATGACGACGATAATAATACGATGGACGGTTAAAGTCGCGTGTGCTCGCGGGTGAATGGAGCCATTTCAGGATCGTATACAGGGAAGTCGAATGGCGTTTGAATCGCCGAGATTTGCCGCTCAAGAGATGGTATGGCGTTTTTAACGAGGCTCTACGACTATTTCACACAAATTTGACGGTTTTGTAGGCTGTCATTTTTACTAGGCTTTTTGTGGGCTTGTCGCGGCTATTGAAATCACAAGCTTAACTCTCTTCATTGTCTTTTCTAATATTTGTATTTAACTTTATGCTATTTTAAGTACAGGTTATTGGGTTTCCGGGTATTTTACTATATTTAACAAACCTTTTGTAGCAATATATTCATTGTTGCACTTTCACACATTGAGAAATACCAAATATTTAGAATGTAAGAGATGAGAGAATAATAGATACTGATACGATATAGACATCTATCGATTGACCGTCGCTTTGTTTGCACGTTTATGAACGAAATGATAAATACCGAACCTATTAAATAGTGCACGGAGAAAAATGTTAGATTAACAATTACTATAATCTTTAACAAAAGAGGGACAAAACTGTCAGAATGAGGAAAAATGTTAAACTTGTTATGGTAAAATTTATGTAGGTATATAATTATTTTTAATACGACCTCTATTAAATTTTGCCATACGTAACAATTTCTCTTATTCATATTATTTCTATAAATAAAATGTACACCACCTGTTACAATGTACGTTTCTTTAAAAAATTTATTGTATTTTTTATGTAATGCAGGAAATTGGCTATCTATTAAATCAGCTATCATTATTTTATTAGAGTTACAAGAACTACAGCTTTTAAAGAAAATGTTGTAAATATAGATGACAAATTAAAAAGAACAAATTAAATAAATTATACAAACTTCCATTGCTCGTACGTGACTTTATTTAGTTTCAAGTGTTCGAAACTTCAATTATTCATCAATTCAGTTTCCTGAATCCTTTATGACAATAACTAATTTTAAGATTGTCTTGACAGTAATGACAAATCAATCCACCAAATTATTAATATAATAAAGGAAATTTGATTCCATATTTGAAATATTGTAGATAAATTATTATCGTAAACGCGAAATCAGATTAATAATACATAAAACATATATGTTAAATTTTAATAAAAATATATTTATACAATCATACGTTACGAATTATAATTAGTAATCACCGAAGTTATCAAACGATAAATTTAAAATTATAAATTAATGGATTGCTTTTGGCTCAGGTGTAAAAAAAAATTGTAAATTATATTTTCAAATAAATGGCTTATCTATACTTTATAATTTATCTACGAAAAAATAAAAAAAATATATATATACACGATCATGTCATAGGTATCATTGAGCACTTAAGAGGTTATAAAAATTGATCATAATTTTTTATAGTCAGTAAGAAATATAGGGAACTATATTGGATATGAAAGAGCTAATCTTCTGTTATTTGAAGCCATGGTTATTATATTTATGGTGCCAATATTTACGCTACCATATTATTTATAAGTAATATTCAATACTTGTAAAATAATATTAATATTTAAACGTTAAAGAGGTTACACTTTAATGGATATTAGACGAGGGTATTAGAACTTTGTTGTGTATTAATTTAATGCACAATAAATAATTTAATGGAAGGCCACGATGAGTAAGCGGCACCAGATAACTTTAATTTTTTAAAACAACAATGAATCGGTTGTAAAAGCACCGAATAAACAAATAATGTAAAGGTAACCACAAGGATTGTAAATTTTATAATCTCGTCGTCGATCGAAAATACTTGGGATGTATCAAACGTAGATTTTACAACGAAACTTTATCGGTCCTCTTGTTTTACTTTTTGGGTTGTGTATCCATGACTTATGATCGAATATCACAGAGCGTATCTCCACCGGTGGAACACAGAACAACCCCTTAGTAACTTGAGACACAAACACATGAGGGGGTTGGGGAGGAATGGTGAAGAGGGATATACCTTATCCTTGCCTATATCTACCAGAGTAAGACGGGGGGCATTGAGAGAGCCGAGGCATATCGAGAAGACATCTGAATATCAATAAGAATCCGATAAGAAAGGAATATCAAATGGAGGAACGGTTGAGCGACGTTTTTATTCATTTGGTATGTACGATGGGGCTATGAATGAAGGTTAATGTACTTAATAAACGTTCCAACCAAGTAGAATATCCTCTTAAAGAGTTATTGCTTTTACGTAACTTTTTCAATGTAGTTATAAGTATAAAAGGTTCATTTACCTGGTAAATATGGTATTACCTTTTTTTCATCTTTTTTCATTCGAATTTAAATAATGTAGTAAATGTACATCGATTTTTTAAACGTAAATATTTCCTATAATTCAATGATTAAATTAATGTATATTTATATAAATATAATTTATTTATTTTTTTAACTGTTACATATTTTACATTTACAATAATTATCAAACAGACTCGCGCACTCACATGCACTTACGCACACACTCGCACATATATGAATAATATATATATGAAATCATCGTTAATTAAGTTTGCTTAATGTTTTATACGACATAAATATATACAATTTAAAGGATTTATTTCACAAATAGCGTAATAATAAATTTCAACAAAAACTTTTCCATACACAATTTTTGATTTACTATATATAGTTACATTTAATTAATTATCACGAAAGATTATGACCTGCGAAAATTAAATTTATTAGCAGTACAATAAATACAATATAATTCTTACGATATATGCGCATATATTTCAATTTAACAAACGTAATATATACAGACTTTATGTAGTAAATTAACTTCAACGTTAATTAATATTTTCGTTGAGTGGAAAAACGGTAATCTTTATTCCTTGAAAAATAATTTTTTTTTTACTTTAAGAGAATAAAAAATTAGCATAACGGTATTTCGCGTTTTTAAATTCAAAATACAGTTGCCTCTTGTAGATAAAAAAGCGCTAATGTCCTTATCACACTCGACGCACCTCTTATCTACACCCAGGGATAAAAGTAAGGAAAAAAGAACGAAACTGTAGCTGCAAAGAACGTTCTCCACGTAACATCACCTGTTGATTTTTCTTCTCACTAACGATAGCAAGGTATACCTAGATCCTTTCATTCCCACCTTATATCCAATTCGTGGTTAAAAATATAGACGGATCTTTTCATATGTTGGAGATGTACTGATCGAGAACTGAGGAGTTCGATAAAACCAGTATATGCATTACCTTAAGGTAAAAATTATAAAATATAATGTTATTAATATCATACGAGATTAAAAATTCATGCGGAAATACGTCCCATGTAAGATATCCCATGTAAGATATTCACGAGCGTAACCTGAAAATAAAAGGTTCGCGTCCAGTGTAATAATATCATTAAAAATCGACTGACCTCATCGAAAGCCATAACTCCATATGACCAACCGACAATTTCCCCCATAATCTCGAGGTAGATATCCACATATACAGAGAGTGTTAGTATTTTTTTTTTGTTCAGCACAAAAGACACAACTATACGCGAACCCGAGACAACTAAATCTTAACTTGGCTGGGTGCGTCGCGCCAGTATAATTTATTCATTGGCTGGGCATTGTCTGGCTCCTGGCGTCTAAGCGCAGCTCCTAAACGAGCCGAGGCGAGACGGAGACGGATACAGACCGCAAGCGCCGAGGAATTTCGCGTCGCAGAACCCGGGATATGCAGATATGAATTACGAGATGCGTATCTCCTATACGTGAATTCATACGAGCCAAGGGCTCGGCAAGTATCAAAGTATGGGGTGAGAGAGATGGAGAGAGATTGTGGAAGGGAATGTGATCCAGGGATAGCAGTAGGAAAAGGAGATTCGAGAGGGGGGGGGGCCGGGGGTGTAGAAGCCGATTCACCCCCTTTAGGCGAATGTCGCGGGAACGCCGAGTTGCGATATTAGTTTCGCGTGCTCTATCGGGATGCACCCAATTGCCTATTATTCACAGATTCGAATGAGATGAGCTTTCTAAGCGAGCTTATTGCTTGTGCTTCTTAATGCACCTTTTTCTCCGCGAGTTTGCGTGTTTAATTGGTTATCGATGAGATTTCGTGCGTATATATACGAATATTGGATTACAGCGCATTTAGGCGCCTAATGCGAATACGAGAGGTACGATGCGTCTTACTTAAACAATATAAAGCAATGAGTTATCGTTGTGAGCACGAGGAAACACACTGAGAAACATCGAGCTCGCGACGAAATTTTCTATTTTTATCTTCGCGGTAATAAAAATTGCCATAAAAGAAGTTAGTCCTATACTGTTGATTCTTTCATATAAACGATACCCACTGGGGATGGGCTTGCCTGGACAAACGTATAAACCTATAAATTGAATGCAATACGACTATTTTTATCGATTTATGTCATACCTTTACAATACTGGAATAATATTTGTATTATGATTTTTATATTCATATTTAAATTTTTTATGTGCGTAGTACAATGCATCAATATTTAGATATGTGCGTAAAATAAATTATATTACCAAAATATACTCGCCCAAGTTCAGTTGAGAACAATGATTAAAGTAATTACTAATTAATTAAAAAGAGTTTATTTAATATTTATAAACCGTATACGTATTTTCAATTGTACATAAAAGAATTGCTAATTATATTTTTTTTAATTCAACAGTACAATTAAGTTGTGATACGTATATAAACCTCACATTCGTTTAATTTTGACCAAACTGTATTTATTATGCAATTTAAATCGAGTGCAAACTAACTAAATTAGGTAAAGACCAGAATAATTTAAATGAATCAAACCGCTGGGCTATATAAAAAGAATATAAGTACTAATTAATTCGAGTGTTACAGCTTACAATAAATCGAGATCACTCGATAATTACATAATGCAGTATGAGATTTCAATTAAATCAGAACTTTACTTTACAATTTTGGAGTATAATAAGGTAATATTTAATTGGGTCAGCAATATATTTATTTATTTACTTAATTATTGACCACAACAGCATAACTGATAAGTTGCAGAATTTGGTATAATATTAATTATAATTAATATTAATTATTATTGATATTCAAATATTTGCACTTTATCTTTTCAATTATAGAATTGGCTATTTTGATGGCAGACTTTGAATTCAGTGGATATTACTATTTTTCTATCCTCTTTACTTCTAAAATGTAACTTTTTAAAACTAAACATGATTACTTTTTAAATTCAACAATTCCATGAAATGTATAAAATAATAACATTGATTGTGTTTTATATCTATCTATTCTGAAACTAATGCATGGTTTTATTAATTTTTATTTGTAACATAACTTATATTTAAATAGGTCACGTACCGTAGATCGTTTACTCACACTTGGAGATTAAGTAAAATCTAAAGATACTAATCTGCAGTTAACACACTGTGTATAAAACATAGAACCCGTGAAAACTACATTCTTACAATTGAGCATTAATCAATTCGATTTAATTACTCAGCACTTGGAGGTACATGACAATGAACTTCTGACTGTATGACTATCAAAATCCGTTTACAATGTTCAAGTTGATTCACTAAGATATAGACGAATCTATAAAGAAAAAGATAATTATTGACCAATCAAGCCACTGAACAAGCGTTCCTTATATATGTATATATGTATATACGTGTACGTAGAGAGATTATACTTGATCAAAGAGTCTTCTCAAAGCAAACCTAATCAATTATTCAACGTCCGCATTTCCAGTTGCAGAGTAAAATCCCGCCCAAACAATGACTCCGAGGGAACAAAGGTCTTGCAAAATCAAAAGACGATACAAAAGAGATGAGTCGCAAAAGAAAAGAGAAAGCAGGTACAAAAAAAGTAGTCAGCTAACCGCGCAACGATTCGTGTCTACGCTACACATACGTCTGTCTCTCTTCCTCGTACTATTTCAAATTCTGTCTTCTCGTTTAATGTCGTTTTCCTCTTTCCGACACTTTTCATTCCTCGCCTGGCTACGTCTCTTCTTTCCTTTTTCTATTCGTTTCTGTTTCACGTTTACTTCCATTATCAATTTAATTCATCTTATTTGCTCCTATAGTTATACCTAAATCGATTTTATTTATGCGATACTTATTTTTTATCTGTTTATCGATAGACAATTTTTCCCCTAGTTTAACATTTTTTCAAATTATCATATTTTATAAGTCTTATGAAAATTGCTAATGATACAATTTTAACATCATCGATGTACGATAATATGTGCTATAGCAAAGAAGATCGTATAAACCTGTATGATTTTGCGGAATATAAATAAAGAATTAAAAAACATAGCGGGTTATAAAATTGAGTACATTTTTTTCTACATATATGCCTAAATAATTCTTCCATTACAAGTTAAAATTACTTATTTCGCAGTCTCAAAAGTAATATAAAGAAAATGTAAAAGAAAGTTGCAAAAGGTCAGCCATCAGTCACTAACTTGCGGAGATTACTTTATTTTCCGTATAAAAGTGGAGTGCTCAGATCTCAAAAGTGCAGAAAAGAGAGAGAAAGTGAACATTTAAAAGTTAAGTGTTCAAGTTTCAGAGTAATTAAACTTTAGCTAATTTTCTTGATTTTTATAATGGACGTCAGAAACATATAGCCCATGTAATTTTTAAGGTACACCTGATATTTTTTAAAATTAATTCATAAATGTTCTTCTAATTTTAAAATAATTAAATTTTAAATAAAAAAAATTATATAAGTTTGCTGCAGATTTTCTAGTAAAAATACTTATCTTTTTTTATTATTGAACTGACACATTTGCATTAAAAAAATATAGAGATGATATAATTTTTAGTTCTACCAGTCTCTATTGATTTTCAATACTACGTAAAAAAAAATAGGAAAATAGAACGTATAATCGAAAACTCAATATTCAGCTAAAAATCGGAATTAACTGAGATAATATTCGATATCCATTTACGCATCTTTCATTATCAAGTTTTTTTTTGTATCGAATCATTTCGCTCTATAAAACACGAAAGGGAATCCTCCTGGACAATGAGAAAATGAAACCGAGTCACGCCTTTCTATGTTCATCCTCCGATGCATGTATATGCACATTAATACTAACTAATTCAGAGTTAGTAACCGAGTCAAAACTGCGACTGTTACAAATGAATAAGAAAGATAATTCGATGAATAGTAAAATAGAATAGAAATCGCAGACGATTTTTATTTTACGTCAAACATAGTTTGTACAGCTTTATTTTTAAATTACATAATCTAATTAAGATGTTTATTAATCACAAATTTGGAAACTAAAATTAAAATTAGAAAAAATGTTTTTTGAATTAAAAAATTATTTAACGATTATAGTTTTATTGGATTAACAACAAACTTTAAATCATTTAAATGAAATTGCTATCTATGCTTTGTAACCACAATATTCATCCTATTATATCCGTAGATAAAATTAAATTCTCAATTTAAAAAAAATGCAAAAGAGCCTTTGTAATAGTCATACAACTGAATTTCAGTAGATCCAAATGAAGAGAAAACGAGTAAGCTATCATCATGGAATATGTATATATATACATATAGCATGCATGTACATTCGGTTGCCTGACTAGTAATCGAGCGTTTCGGCCGCACGGCGTTCATACCAGTCTTTTTGCGCCACATTCGGCCGCATTAACAGCTATAGCACACGTGCACACGCATCACGTATTTTACGTATATGTATATATATATACAACAAACCCCCAACGGTTTTTACGTGTATAAGCGTTCGCGCACGCGAATTACTCGACTATAGCCCCAGACCGAGGAATGGTTTTGCGGGGTAAAAACTCGCGGTACCTCGTTCCCGCTTTGAAATTCAAATGTGCGCGCTTCAGATGCATATATATATATATATATATATATATATATATATATATTTATACACACACACACGCATACAGTTCTATCCGTCTCTTTATCGTAAACACATCTATATATATATACTATGAACATTATATAGGCTTTGCATCTTTTCTCACATGCGGAATAAAAACACGAGTTGCTAATCTCAAATTGTGACTGGACGAAATTTCTCTATACAAAATATAGTACAGTGATCTTTTCTCGAGTAGAGAGTGGAATCGTATTATATACACCGGAAGGAGCAACTGTAGCGTGATCAGTTTTAACTGCGTGATTTTATGTGAATAAATTTCCTATTTAAACATTTTTTATCTTTATTATTTTGTATCATATAGTATTTAAGATAATACTTATATTTTTTTGTTATGATTATAATTAATATTTTATTATAGAAATTAAATTAAAATTAAATATAAATTTTAATTTGTTTATTACTTTATACAATTTATAATATTTACTTTATTATTATTATTATTTATTTATTTATTTATAATTTCAGCCTTTCGGCTCAGAAATGGACATTATATTTACTTTATTATTTTTCTGATAAATATGTAAATATATCCTCGAATTAAAGTTAACATATATAAAAAAATAGTTTCATTTTTTTTATTAATAATAACTATACTATAATTCTGAACATTTATGTTTTATATATCCACTTAAGTATTTATTATTCTTTTGATAATACTTTTATTCTAGTACATTTAATCTTGTTATTGCTGTATAAGTAAAAGCATCTATCTCGTGCAGGATATACACGATAAATTGAGAATTATAATTATTGTTAATTTAGAGAAGAGACAATAGAAGTTAAATATACGTTTGACATATACATTTTAAACAACGTATTAAATATTATTTTTCATCTTACATTATCTTATTTTCTACAATCTTGCTCGCTCTATAATTACAACTTGTTAAATGCATTTCCGTTAATGTAGATAAAAAATTGTATTATCATATGAGGGTTCATTAATTTTGTTTATATAAGACGAAAATTTCCAAACTTTACTGTAAGGTATTAAAAATGTTTAAACCATACTTAAATAATATATACATAATATGTCGAATTAATATATTATATTAAAAAGAGAAACGAACTAATAAATGCATAAATTAAATTAAATTTACAGGAAAATAAATCTGAATAATTAATAATTTAATGTTTATTTGATTTGCATTGAATAGTTTATATAATAAATTATATAGATAAGTAATAAACAATTAAATATTGAAAATAAATTTGAAAAAATGTGTATATATACATATGTATATACTTTATTTAATTATGGGTTATTTTCACATATACTTATAAAATTATATTTTTACGCAAAAAATGTTATAAATAATGAAAAAAATAGAAGAACAAATCATTTGTACCTAAATAGTAATAAATAAAATTAAACCGAAAAAAAAGAAAAAAATCCTTCGAGCCGGATTTGAACCAGCGACCTATGGATATCTGAATGTATAAATGCCAACTACAGTCCACCGCTCTACCAACTGAGCTATCGAAGGTCTTGATGAACGACGGTGATTTGTGCGTTCGTAAACCGGTTTATGTCATTTACGTTGTTTTAACCATATTAAAAAAAGATGTGGGATTATATACACCGTGTCTACAATTTACATTTCAATATATATTCTATCGTTTATTAATCCAAGGTCAGAGTTTATGCTAACCTCGCGTACATATCGTTAGTCATCCGTGCTCGATTCTAAAAATAGCCTTCTCTAACTATCAAACTCTCGTGTCCATTAAATATACATTTAATATTAAAAATCCATTTAATCGCGTAAACTGTCATTAACAACCGTATACATAAACAATAAAAAAAAAAGAAGTCGATGTACATAAACAAAGAAACTACGAGAACAAGTAACTCGATCGCACGGAAAAATATAGGTTAAGTTTACAATAACATAAACAAAAAATAAATTACATATGAAATGAGTTTTTGTTGACAGCCAATGTTTCGAGATTTCGCGCGTGAAGTAATATTGTCGGTACAACCTTGACTAATCGAATCTAACCTAAAATAATTAAAAATGTCACTCACTGTTTTTAAGTTGTTGCAAATTCTGAATAGCCCATCAAAGTTTTCTCGTCAAATCTTTGGATGAATCACTTTGTTCGTACAGTGTAAACGTGACGAGACACAAGAAATCATCGCGGAACTTTGGTCTTTTTGATAGACCCACCAAGATACAACGAAGATTCGACACTTCGTAAACTTTTAGCTGCAACTGTATATATATATACAAATAAACACGTTTTGTTGATACTTTTAGACATCTGTCGGCGGATCGAGGAACAAATTTTTTTTCGGAATTATCGACTGATGATAAATTTTATTTACATTACATTTGAGCATTAAATTTCATAATATTGGATAATTAATGGTTGGGTAATGTACCTATTCGATTAAACTTTTCATTTACTGACTCTGAGTACAATAAATCTTAAATCAATAGAAAACATTTATAATATTACTTTTGATCCGGCATGCAAAACCGGTTGTCATCAATATTAAACTTATTTCCACATCAAAGTCAGAAACATTCTGTAATAAGTAGAATTTGAATGTAAAGTATCGCATTCGTATATAAACAAAATACGTTTAACGATCATAAAGGAATAAAAAAATTGAAAGGGTGCCGTGTAATAGAGGGGGATTATGGGGGGTGTAAAAAATTGGCGGGAAAATATAAGAAGATGGATTTCCGAGTGAAACCGGGTGTAACGCCGGCATTACCGACCGAGATATATATAGTCTAAACGGCAGCACACCGGCGGTTTGTCGCGCTTTATGTGCAGTTGGTCTTCTCGCGTGTGCGCATTTCGCGAACGGCGGCGCGTACGCGCAGACCATCGCGAGGAAATGGCGGAGCACGAGCATCACCACCATCATCATCACCACCAACAACGAGGCAAAGAACAACCACCAGCCGGAAAGGAAAGCTTGGCGTCACTGCCATCCTCACCTCACGGACTCAAGCAAGAAAAGAGCGATACTATTGGAATGTTATCAAATGGAGGCAAGGGCTCTGGTGACGACGCCGATAGTCTCGAGGAGATGCCGCTCGACATCGGCGAGCACTACCTCGTGCGCAGATCCGACGACTCTTGGCGTGAGTGTGACGTTATACGCGTATTCGATATCTCTCTCTCTCTCTCTCTTTCTCTCCCTCTATATATAACTCTCTCTCTCTCTCTCTTTCTCTCCCTCTATATATAACTCTCTCTCTCTATCTCTCTCTATCTCTTTCTCTCTGTGTACGTGTGGGTTTATGGATCTGTATGCGAATGACTGTCCCCCACCTATATTAGCGTACATCTGAGTTCGAGTGCCCGCGCGTATCTTATGATTGCTAAATGTTCCGGTTTTTTTTACACATGTATATCTATATATACTTGCATGGTACTTATATAGCGTCAAATCATTTATACTACATTTGTTAACGATTTGTAATACCTTTTGTACTTTATGATTAAAAATAATTGTATAAAACAATTTTTATTCATTTTCCAGATTATTGTGCTTGAAAGAATGATGAAATGACCGGTTAAAATATGTTATAAGTGCCTATGATTTCATACCATGTAATTACGTTTAAATTAAATATGTTTCTTACATTTATATATACATTTAAAATACGTTGATATTTTTCAGTTTTTACACATTTTACTCAATATTATTTATTTATAAAGATAATCTGTACGCTTTATTTAATACGTTATTCTTTCGTTGATAATAAAAAGTTCGTAATTTTCTGGAAGGAAAACTAAATTGTTATCAAATATTATTTTTTAGGTGTTGCAGGTGTTATGCATTGAATCATACTTAAATTCAATTTTAAATAGTAATATACTAAACAATAAATATTGTTATATGTGTATATACCTATATATAATAAAACTATTAAAATGTAATAATATGAAAACAAATTTTGTAAATATACAAGTTATTTAAAATGTAATTGAAAAAAAATATATATTGAAAAGATTATAGTTATAAATTATTTAAGCACTGTTATTTTTTGTTGCTTTTTCATGCTGCTCCAATACAATCCTATATATTTGCAAATTATAAACATTAAAAATTTAAACATGCAAATGTAACCAAAACACGAATGTAAACAAATCTTCATCGATTTTAATGTAAACATTTTATCTTTTACGATAACTATTGACGCATCTTCATCTTCATATTAATTAAAATCATGATGTAATAATTTTTCAAGTGTTATCAAGTGTTAGTTTTTTTTCTGTCATTCTTTTGTTCTTTAGGTTGACGAATAATCCAGAATTTAACCACGTGTTGTAAAAGGTCTGCATATATCTCGATTCTTATTCTTGTATGATGCGGCATACCTACACCTACGTATGACATGTGTGTAACTGCAAGTGCACAGATCGGCGGGCTTTTTCTGCGCGTCACCCCCTCTACCTCTAGTACCTATACGTCTAATGCAGTGTATACGATGTATAGAATGGTTTTTTAACGCTCGGCAATCTTCGAGCGGTTTCGTTGTCACTCGTGTTGTGTTCTTTTTGACTATCATGTAGGAGAGGATGTCACGATTCTTTTTATAGACTAGTGTTGGTTGTGTTAATATATATTCTTATATATTTTTAGGGACTTTCGTATATAATATTTCTTCGTATCGTTAAATACTCCATGTGAAAGTTGTAAATGTCTTTCCGTGAACTTTTTATTACAACAGATTCAGATTATCTGTTTTATGAACTTTGGTAAGACTTTGAATAAAGTGCATTAGGATTATTGTGATTTTCTCTATTATAAGTAAGATATATTTTACTTTATATATAATGACTAACAATCAAATTTGTGTCAATATAGTATCAAATAAGATTCTTGTTTTATTTTAATGATTTTTTTCTATTACAATATTATATGTGAGTGTATGTGTGTGTGAGTGTGTATATCTGGATATGTATGCGTGATTGCTTGTTACATATATATTTTATTTGACCTTGTATTTACTGTAATGTGCATCATAATAAAGAGCTAATAATTTATCTTAATTAATAGTTTAATTTTTATCTATACATTTTAGTGAAAACAATTTTGTTAAACAATTACAAGAAATCAAACACTTTAAATGTGTTGCATAGTATATTATGTTATTTTTGTTGTTGTTTTGTAATTATAGTATTATCATATTATAATTATATTATTCAACTTAAATGAAGTAAATACTTGTAAAAATGTATATTTCTTATTGATAAATTATTAAAATATACAGTAAAAGATCTTAGTCGCACATTAAAATGTGAATTGCATATTTTGTAACAAAAACTGTTCATATGTTATAGTTTATTGTTTGGAAAGAATAGTAGTAGCCAAATTTTTATTGTGAATAATACCTTTGTTCTGCTTTTCTTTCATGTTGATTACATCAGATACTTATTATTATTATTAGTAAGCTTTACAAAAAATTCAAAAGAACACGAAAATTAATTTTGCCCATGCAATGATTTTACATTATACAATTATGTATTGCAATTCATTGTAAATAATTTTAATGTACTTCATGCAGTAGAACTATTTTGCATATTACCATTATGAATTAAATTGTCAATAATAAGCAAACATATTTTTATTGTATTATTTGTTATTAGATCCAGCGGAAGTTATTCAAACTCGTTTTAATGAAGTAGAAAACCACTACGAATATTATGTTCACTACGAAGGTTATAACAGAAGACTTGATGAATGGGTACCTAGAGATAGAATCATGTCTAGTAGATTCGATATGAGTGATCGTTCCTGGAAAAATGGTGATAGGAGTCAATGTATTGACCTACTAGCTGACTCTTCCGATAGAAAAATTACTAGAAATCAGAAGAGAAGGCACGATGAAATAAATCATGTACAAAAGGTAAATTATTACAGATATGTAACTCTTGTCGCACTTCAAACAGATTTTTATAATTATTTATGCATAATTTTTAGACTTACGCAGAAATGGATCCCACTACTGCGGCATTAGAAAAAGAACATGAAGCTATCACAAAAGTAAAATATATAGATAGGATACAAATAGGTAAAGACTAAATTTGTTGTACATCATTAAGTTATACTATTGAAACAAATTTTAAATATTGATTTTTTATAGGTAAATATGAGATTGATACTTGGTACTTTAGTCCTTATCCTGAAGAGTATGGAAAGCAACCAAAACTTTGGATCTGCGAATACTGCCTTAAATATATGAGATTAGAAAAGACTTATCGTTATCACATGGTAAATTAATTCCTATTTAGTGTATTCTGTATGATTGGTATTATCTGCCATTTATTAACTTTATAAAATATTTTTAGAGTGAATGTACTCACAGACAACCTCTTGGCAAAGAAATTTATCGAAAGGGAACTCTTAGTATTTGGGAAGTTGATGGCAAGGAGCATAAAATTTATTGTCAAAACCTGTGTCTTTTAGCAAAATTATTTTTGGATCATAAAACACTGTATTTTGACGTTGAACCTTTTTTGTTTTACATTCTATGCGAAGTTGATAAACATGGAGCTCATCTTGTTGGTTATTTTTCAAAGGTTAATAAATATTACTTAATAAATATTAAAAAAATTGTTCAGATTTAATAAATTATTGATTTTAATATTTTAGGAGAAAGAGTCTCCAGATGGTAACAATGTTGCCTGTATCTTAACACTCCCACCATTTCAGAGACAAGGATATGGAAAACTTTTAATTGCCTTCAGCTACGAACTTAGTAGGATTGAACAAACTGTAGGAAGTCCAGAAAAACCTTTAAGTGATTTAGGAAAACTGTCTTATCGAAGTTACTGGAGCTGGATTTTACTAGAAATTCTTCGCGACTTCAGGGGAACATTGAGTATTAAGGATTTAAGGTAAGATAATAAAATTTAACAATTCTATCTGTAACAAATTCGTAACTAAAAATATTTTACAGCATGCACAAAATTATGTAAAAAATAGTCATTAAAAAAGTCATTAACTTTAAGATTAAACATTTTTAAGTCAAGGAGAGAGTTCTATTATTGTTATTCAATCAATATTCTCAATTTTATTAATTATATAATATATTTTCTAACAACTGTATCAAAACTTATTATTTTAATATGCATCGATTTTAAAACACATTTATTAATTATAAAATTATTGTTTTATTTAGTCAAATGACAAGTATCTCGCAAACTGATATCATCTCTACTTTACAAAGTATGAATATGGTCAAATACTGGAAAGGTCAGCATGTAATATGCGTAACACCAAAATTAGTGGAGGAGCATATCAAAAGTAGTCAGTACAAGAGGCCAAGATTAACAGTGGATAGTAATGCATTACGTTGGGGCGCGCCACCTCGAAAAAACGTTAAACCAGGGAAAAAATAACTTTTACAGTGACATAACATCTCGTTTTTACCATTCCTGACATCTACGTATTTACCGATCTTCTGTAGGTTGAAGAGTTAAATTCCCTTAGGTCAATGTTTCAAAATTAAATTGAACAACTTGTACTTTCCACGATTTACCAGTTCGATCGATGTTTGCAAAAGATCAAAATATAAAACGTGTTCTTGACTAAATGTGAGAAAAATTCTACTAGTAGTTCGAGAAAATTGTCATTAAACAGTATTAACCGCATTACTAGTGATCGTGTGGAGTAAGAAAAAATAATACGAATTTTTCTACGTAAAGATTCGTTTACTTGTGCTTCATGTGGATAATGCGTCGGTTTATTACTTATACTTCTGAAATGTAAATTATGTAATTTATCTTAACTTAAATATTAGGTTATTGTCATGATAAGATTAGATTTTAGAATTGTATATATAATCTTGAAGAATGGTAACTTCAAAAAGTTACTGCACTCATAATTTTGCTGATGACCTGTGTGCGTCTAGAGCCAATTCGACAGCGTATTTAGAAGTGCCAGGTGCTGTACATATACCATAGCCTCCATGTCCATAATTGTGAATAACCTTTTTTATAAAGAAAATAAGCGATGATTAAAGTGATAATTATTTTGTACACCTCATACGTGTTGTTGCAGTATCATTAATGTAAATGAAACAACTGTAATATTTTTAAAATTAAATTTGCAGTTGATAAAGTTTTCACAATTACTCGTCTTATTTGTAAAACATTACTTTATCAACATAAAAATAAAAAATTGTTAGTTGTTACATTTAGACTAATGTTACTACACATAATTTATTTTCCTTAATTACCGTAGCAGTGTAAAGTCCATCTCTAACACGTTCTGGTTCAATTCGAACTCCACCTTCTCTGTAAGGACGTAAACCAGTTTTGTGTGTTACAGTCTCTGCTTGTTTTAAAGATGGTATTAATTTTTCACAACGATCGCGAATTGCGGCTAATTGATAAGGACAAACATCAAGAGCCGAAGACTCAAATTCTCTACATCCTCCTAAAGTTGTTAAACCATCTGAGCCAGGTATAATATAAGTATGAAGTTCACCAAAGAAAAAAGTTTTAAGCCAAGGGGCTCGTACCTAAATTGCAATAAAATAATTTATTGATTTATACAATAATATATAATAAATATGTGCACATTTTTAATCATTTTTCTTCTTCAAAGTGAAATATATTTCTTTAATTATTTTATATACTATCTGATAGTTTACTAAAAAAAAATCTGATAGTCATTTAATTCTGATAATCAGTATGAATAAGTTTTGCAACAAAAAAGAATTAATGAATAAAAATAGAAAACAAAAAAACAACTTTATACAAAAATGTACCTTTGTAACTTGACCTTTAATGGGAACCATTTTAGTATCTTGGCAAAGGATTCTCGCCCCGAGTCCTGTACAATTCATAATAAAATCATAATCTTTCACAAGTTCTTTAATCGAATTGACTGGTTTCTCAATCAAATTTGTACCAGCTGCAGTCAACCTTTAATAAAAGAAAAATCACTTGGTACATATTCTTTATAGCAATGCTAATTATTTATTATATTAGAAATCACAGCTACTTCTTTCTAGCCCAAGGAAGATAATAATTAGGCTGAGTTAATAAAGTTGCTATAAAACTTCCATATTTCCAATTACCACCAACGAGTTGTAATTCATTTTCAGTCGCTTTTCGATAAATTGGTACTAAATTTTCCATCCACCTATTCTACGAAAGTATTTTGATAAATTTATATGATTTAAAAATATATTTTTCAACTAATAATATACATAAAGATATAATAATTTGCAAACCTTCACATGTTCAGGCGAAATATTAGAAAACAGATATCCTGAAATATTTGTAACTCCAGCATCTGCAGCTTCTCTTGATCTGCTGATTGATTCGTAAAAACTGTATGAATCGTTTATCCATTTTCTGAAATAACAGAATTTTCGTACAATTATCGTTAGGTAGATAAAAAATGTAATAATCATAAATTTCTGTAAATGAAATTTTGTTTGATGATATTATCTATTGTTTATCTTAAAATTATAATAATCGATAAAAATTCGATTATCAAAGTCTCTTATCTATGAATATTTTTGTTACTTATGGAAAGTTTGAAGTGTGTTCTATAGTAGTGAAATCATTCTTATCTTTTTTTAAATATTCATCTTATTAAAATTCGAAAAAAATTGTTTTTTTTTATAATGGTATGGTCATCAATATTAACATACAAGTACAATTGTATACATATCAAACAACAAAACGTATTCAATTACCAATATGATTTCATTTTCCTATCGCTAAACTATGTGATTTATTTAATACAATTACAAACAAACATTTTAATTAAAAAAATACAACATCATATATAAAAGATAGTGTATGCATATAATTATTTATTTTAAAGATAGAATTTATTTGTATAAATATGATGAGTAAATATATATAAAATATATTTTATTAATTTAATTTGAGTACATTAATTATTTTATTGTTACATACGTTATATTAATTGAAAATCAATTATTTTATTTCGAAAAAACGTTAAACAATATATCAATTAACGTTCTATAAATATTTATATTTCAATAAACGATTGTACAAACTTTAGTAATAATATTTGCAATCACACGGTAATTTGAATTAATAAAAAAAAAGAACCTTGCTATACGTTCAGTAGGACCATTATATGAAGTTCCTACACGAAAAATACCCGCAGCTACGTGGCTTGTAGTCTCTTCAAAATTAGCTGCTATAACGTCGATTTGAGAATTGCGCAATTCTTCTTGTAACTGCAGTGCAGTAGTTAAACCAACGCAACCTCCACCCAAAACTGCGATCTTCATTGTCTCGTTCAGTTTAACAACTCCGTTACATTCCAATACCTCGATTGCTATTTATTCTTACTTATCTCCTTTGCAAGTGCTTGATTATCTTGTGTGTGGGGTGAAAGATGATATCGTTCCTTGTTTTATATACCAGGCTATTAATACGGTTATTCCCAAGTGTTTTTGGTCTTTCTTAATAGATTTGATTATTATGAATTAAATACAATATATTTCATTTTATTAACTTTTAAAGTTGCTTATATTGTCAACGTATAGTTGATATTTTCTTAATTCGGAAACTCGTTACGCCTACGCAATTTCGTATACAACCAGCTCTATTTGTACATGCGCATTGTAATCTTTCTTCATTTCTCTTTTGGAGTTAACTGAAAGTGAAAATGTAATGGTTTCAATTACAAGATAAGAATAATAATAAAAGTAAATATTACTCTAGTTTGATTAAATTTGTATAGTACTTATATTTATTAATCTTGTGAATATTCCTCTGTACAATTTTACAAACGCTTATATTATAGTAGATAAAAAAAACTTTTTATTTCAAAACTGTTTTTAACTTATACATAACAAAAGTTTTATATTACAATTAACATTCGATATTTTTTTTTTTGATAAATTCAAAAGACTATATTTATCCAAATATTTACAAAATACGCGTTTAGATAAATATTTTACTTTATTAAGATTTCCATATATTTACAACTGCTTATCATTATAATCGATTATTAAATAAAATCATTTTAATATTTATTGGGTGGGGTTAATAATAATAATTTACAAATTTTTATAAATGTTTATAAACGGAAAGTCAAACACGACTTTATTTTATCTATATTTACACAATTTTTTTATTTCGCATAAAAATAACGCTGCTCATTTCAGTACCATTATAAAGCAATTACAACGTTGATTTCAAGAAATTAATTTAATGCAATCAAACGACATACTAAGTATTAACAATAGCGATTAACAAAATAGAAAATAATTACAAAACAAAATTGTTTAAATTGAATATTGTTAAAACAAATTGCATAGCGAATTTTGAATTGAGCAAACAATTTTTTACACTAAATTCAATACTTTCCTCCAATTTAAAATTTCTGGTATTATGTTTCGCTCAAGTAATACTACTGTCTCATTCTATAAAAAGATGTCTATTTACAAAGAAATTAATTTTATATATATATATATATATATATATATATATAATAAATCTTAAGGAGTACAGTACGCCGTTTTTTACTTAAAAAAGAAAT
This sequence comes from Theocolax elegans, assembly GCA_026168455.1. Lineage (NCBI taxonomy): Eukaryota > Metazoa > Arthropoda > Insecta > Hymenoptera > Cerocephalidae > Theocolax > Theocolax elegans. The sequence continues at coordinate 97,527,124 of CM047425.1, forward strand.
GCGAAAAGATGAGTACACGGAGAAAATGCGTTATAAATTTGTTTAATCATAAACGAAAATTCTAAGCACCACGCTAGTTAATCCTTCAAAGGTGATATATTTTACAATAGACGCAGATATTCTGCTATAAATAGTTATTAATCGTATATTTTAATATGACCATATTTCACCATAAAATGATCTTTATTCATGCATATTTACAGAGAATACCATTAAAGAAAATTCGTAATTGACGAATAAATACACACACAATTAGTGATATAGTGTCATTTAAAAAATGTAACTTACAACATTAAACAAATCCGTTCTTTTAACGTATGATAACGAGTTGTTAAACTTGTTAGTTTGATATAGTTGCATGTTTTTAAATAGTAAAAAAATTTTTTTTTCTACATCAGAGAGTATTTTAAGCGCAAACCTTTTTATAGTTAATACTTTTTTATTACATTTATACGTGACTTGATGCTATTCACTAGTTTATAAAAAAATAAAGCTGCATCCATGGCCACCATTTTATCATTAAGTCCTTACTAACGTGGTGACTTTCTAACTTTAACAAAGCCTCACTACATGAATCATATTCTCCGGGTACGCGAAAATGTCCTTTAAGCTAAGCTTAAGCTTTGCTGCAAGGTTGAATCGAGTAATTGAGAGGCGGTGGCGGAACGAGTAATGGCAGTGGTGTTGGTGGTGCCGAGACCACGGTGGAAGACGATGCATTCGTCGTTACAGAGGATGCGACTTTCGTTCCATTTGCTGCTGGTAGAGTGGTATTATTTGGCCCGTAAATCGAAAGGTAACTTGGCCAAAGATGCGGAGGCGGTGGCGATCCTGGAGGTGGTGGTGGAGGTGAACGATCATCTATTTCATCTGAATCTTCAAGTATAGTAGTAATAGGTGGTGGTTTCGGTTTTTTCAGTTTGATGATCTTAACCTGTCGAAATATTTGTTTGTTATTTGTACAGTAAATATATCAACACTAGTATCGATAAATATAATTAGACGTTATATAATAAACCAGTAATAAATATATATAATATAATTGTTGTTATTATTACCTTAACTTTCTTCTTAGTTTTTTGTGGTTTCGTCCTTTTTTGCTTTTTTCTAATCTTTCTTGACCGCAATTTCTTGGAAATATCAAGTGTCAAATCTCCTCTTGTAATATTTGACGATGGTGGTGGAGGAGATGGCATATCGCCTTCACCACCGCTAGGACTAGTTCCCTCTCCAGGTTTTATTCCATCAGCAAATTGCACTGATTTCTTGATTCTTATCTTTTCGAAAATTTTTAAAGTAACCGATGTAGTCATCTTAACTTCGTCATCTATTTTAGTTTCGTCCTTATCTTTTTCGTTATCTTGAACATCTAATTCATTTAATATTCCATTGGTCATAGAAAGGTTCCTAAAATAATTAATACATATCAATATGAATTCTGTTAATTTAAAAAAAATTTTTTTTTTGGACAGCATCTTACCCAAAACCAGGCAAAATGAGGATACCCTTGGCTGGCGGAGGTGGAATGACAGTAACACTTATTTCTTCTTGCTTAACAACAACTGTATCGTCCGTCTCCTCCTCTGCTTCTACATCTTCGTTTTCTTCTTCGTCCTCTTCAGGTTCCGCTTCTTCCTCTTCTTCCTCATCTTCATCTCCTTCATCTTCTTCTTCGTCTTCCGCTTCTTGAGATAGTCGGACTACAGGTTCCTCTGCCTCTTCGCTTGTCGTTGGTATTACAACCTTGGTTTCGTCGCTTTCTCCTTCTTCATTTATGACTCCTTCTTTATTTCCAATGAGAACATTACCAGTGATTGTAGTAAAAATACCACTACTACTAGTGCTCGTACCTGGTGTGACCTTGGTTTTACCCAAGATTTTCTCCGCACGACGTTTGGCTCGTTCAAATCGTCGTCTTTCTTTCTCCTTGCGTTTTAAATCACGCAAACGTTTACGTTCTTCTTTCTCAAGTCGTCGAGCTTCGAGGATTGCCTCGTAGTTGTAAACAGGTTGTGCAACGGGTTCTATTTAACATTTGTATTATATATAGTTTTAGTTTGTACACGTAATGGTGTAATAAAAATTAGTAAACTATAAAAAATAAATTATTAATATTTCATTAGAAAATGTTTCTAATATTATAAAACGTAAATAATTTATTAAAAATAAATTGTATTTTATCAAATCAATTCAACTACTGACTTTTTATGCAACTAAATGCTTTCATAATAAAGTCGAAAACAATTTAAATTTTGTCAGACCCAAATTACAAAAATATATGCATTTCAACCCAAAAATTATATTTAAAATATTGAATTAAAAATCTAAAAAAAATCATACGGAATAAACAAATTTGTCGTCGGTAAATTTGAGTAAAAAGGTATAAACTTTCAACCCAAAATTCTAATTAAATTATGCATGCAAAAGTCTGGAAAATTTGGGTATAATGTTTAAACGTGCCTAAGAGCCTGACGTTCAGGGTGTTTTTTAAAAATTCATTATTTTGTTTATAAGAAAATATAATAATCATTTTGTAAGTCTGACATGTCCTTAATAAAACTTTCTTTAATTTTTAAATCATAAATACCTGGTGGTGGTGGTTTCGGAGCAGAAAAAGTGACCGCAGGACTTGTAACAACCTGTGGTGGTGGCAAACCAGGAATAATCGGTTTAACGGTTGGTGGTACCTGTAGAACCGGCGGTAACGGCGAAGTAATGGCTGGAGAGGATGTTGGTCCTGTCGTAGATGGTGGTACATATCTCACTCCTGAACCAGAAGTTGGTGTTGTTGCAGAAGTCTGTTGGGTCCCAATAGACCAATCTATAGCCGTGGTTGGTACTACTTGTATTACATTACCAATGCGAACTACTTGATTGGCATGTGTGACTGGTGGTGGAGGCGGTGGCTCTGGTCGTACTGGATATTCGGTCGGTACTACTTGTAGCACGTTACCAACCTGTAATTAGACATTTTTAGTTTCGGCTATATTATTGATATTGAAAGGAGAAGTGGGCATATATAATTGAAATTTATAATTTCAAATCTTTCTTATTAAAACATTAATTGTATGTTGTATTTGTTGTATAAAAATAAACAATAAAATAGGATTGCTACTTATTCATCAATATATTTCTAATAATCAATATAAGATTTATAATAATATTAAATAATACGATTAGTTTCTAACATTAATGTTTGTAAAAAAATCACCTGCAAAACTGTTTGCTGATGTCTGACAAAATGTCCATGATGTTGTCCTGGTGGTATATTTGGATATGCAGGAGTATTAGGAATAAACCCTGGAGATCCATAACATGGAGGTACAGAAGTTTCCGCAATAGGTTGCTTTTTAATTCCTAATTCTAATTCAAGTCTAAACAGAAAAACGTATAATTAATTATACGGTACCAACGACTTTTGAGTAAATTTTTGTATTTTTAATATGAATTAAATGTAATTTATAAATTTTACTTTTAAATAAAATAACCCACCTATCATCCAAGGATAGTCTTTTTGGTGAATCAGCTGGTTCATTTGCAATCCTTGGATAGGTCAAATTTCTGCCTTGATAGTAAGTATTATACTCAGGCTCTTCATTTTCATTCGGATATCGATAATGTGGAGCAATACTTCCTGGAGTTTCTTCAACCTCTCGACTAATCGGAGTTTGATTGCGGCTAATTAATTGAGCTGATTCTTCGAGTGTTTCGGATGTTCCACCCGTCAATTGAATAATAGTGTCATTACGTCGCTGTCGATCAACCAAGGGCCGTACAGGTGTCACACAGGATGCTGCAGGTGGTTCGACAGGCCGAGGATGTGGTATTGATAAAGGTCTACTAACACCTTCGCTTAGACGTCGAAGATCATCTTCTACCAATCGCGACTTCTCTTCATCAATTCTCAAACGATCGGTATTATACCTTCTTACTGGAGAATAGGATCTAAATAAAAAGAATCATATGTGCAAAAATAAACAATTCATCAGTAATTGTAAATATTATCTACGGTTAAAATTTATAGATAGTAAAAAATTTAATAAATTCATAAAATTATTTGCGTGATACGCAATGACTATAATTTAAAATGACAAATGATACAATTTTTTTCTGTAATTATTTATATAATGGCAATATATAATAGTCAATGAGAATATGCTATTTATAAACATATTTTTTGTATAAATACGTAATAAAAAAATTACCTGGATCTGCGCGACTTATCAATAGCTCGGGAATCGTGATTCCTGTATCGCGATCTCGAGCTTGACCTACTTCGTGATCTTGATCTTGACCTCGTTCTCGATCTTGACCTCGATCTTGACAGTGACCTCGACCATGATCTAGACCTTGTACGTGAACGAGCTCGGTGTTTAGATTTTGGAGGTGAAGATCGTCTTGATAACCGTGATGATGGTGATGACTTTCTCATTGAAGGTAACTTTTCACGTCGCGATAATGGGGTGCTACTCATCGAATCCGGAGAACGACTATTTTTTTTATCTCTCTTTTCATAGGACTTGCCAGAGTCCCTATAAAAAAATTTAAAGATCATTGAGATGTTAATATAGAAATAAGGTTTTCATCTGAATAAATTGTAAAATAAAAAACATAATGAACTTAGATATTCTAGTTATGAAATGAAATATTTAAAAAAAATTCAATTTGTTATAAGTAAATTACTGTATGACAAGAAAATAATTAATGAAACTAAAAAGACATAACTAACAAAATTTGTACTCTTTATTACTACAAATCTTTTAAATCTATACCTGCTTCTAAGCTTAATATTTGAACTGAGACGAGAGTAACTCTTATTATCCCTATCTAAACTGTCATCCCTAGATTTAACTTTACTTTCGTAATTATATTCATTCGGGAACGGATTAATAAATTTATCGTCTAAAAATTCAGAATGTCGCCAAGATTTAATATTATCTTCTTCTATATTCGATCTGAATACATAACGATAACATTTCGGCCTTCAGTTGGAATTTATAATAAAATTGCATAGATTTAAAAAAATGTATGATGAAACTTACCTATTGCTTCGATGTCTATCATTATCGAAGTTCTTTTCTCTAAGAAGTGCTAAAGGATCATAAGATTTGTCTCGGCTTTTATCATGCTCATATAAATCGTCATATTTCCTTTTACTCCGCTCACTCTTACTAGATTGTGAGATCGTCTTCGAATGATCTAAAAGTCACGTAAAAAAATAGAGCAAGCGCAAAATATTAAATAAACAAGACTAAAAGTGCATGCAAAGAATATATAAATATTATCGTATTACAAAATTAACTAATATATAAGTAACTACCTCTATGAGAAGATGATTGTTTAACAGGACTCCTTCTGTCACGTTTAGATTGTTTTGATCGATCGTCACGACGTCGAGGACTTCGACTTCTACTCCTACTCTTACTGTGACTGGTATTACGACTAGCACTACTACTTTTGACTGGTTCTTTCGAATCCCAGGTAGTTGGACTTTTTCTTCGACTTTGGTATTCTTTCTTATCCTTACTAGTTTTTTCGGAGGACTTTGAACTACTTTTACCACGATTTTCGCTCTCCCGATCTTTGCGACTCGGACTTCTTCGTTTAGGAGGAGGTGATTTTAAACTCACAGAATTAGGACTAGGTTGCACATCTTCCGTCTTTATATTTTCAACGGGTTTGGGCAACTCATGGTTATCAATATCGCATATTTTCTTCTTGAACTGCTCTGGTGAATTCGATGTGAATTTAGATTGTTCACTACTTTGACGTGATAAAACCTGTTTCGGTACTAATTTTAGCATTTCTTTGGATTTTTCTTCAGATACATTTACCTCAGTCGATTCTTTTTCAGCTTTGTTTATAAGGTTATTATCAAAATTTAAACTGTCAATTTCTAAGAAAATGTCTCTATATGAACTACCTGACGATTCAATTTTAGAATCAATATCTGCGAGAACTGGTATGCCGAATTCAGAAGCTTCTTCGATTGCTGGACCTTTGATGTTCCATCCGCTTAACAAAGATTTATCTTTATTTGATTTCGACAATGAAATTTCATTCATGGATTTTTTCTGTTCCTTTACCTAAAAAATAAAATATACATACAATCACTTATTCCTTATCTAAACTGTTTGTATCTAATGTTTATATGTATAGTATTAGTTAATATAATATTTACTTACAATATCTAATGTATGTGGGGCTTCTATATCCAATGTATCTTTATCTCCAAAGGTTTTCGATTTGTCCAAATCCTTAATAATCAACGAGGGGCTCAGATCAATATCTTTAGCAGACAGAGCTCTTTCAAGCATAGCAATCTTTTCCAAATTCCTTCGAAGCATTTCAGGTGAATCAACAATATTAATTTCTTTTGGAGGTGAAAAGCATGGTGTATTTACTTTGGCCGTTTCATCCTTGACTCTCGCGCTCACAGCTTCTAATAGTGGACTGTTAAACAATTTCTCGCTTTCTTTGACATTCATTAAATTAATGGTATTAGCAGTATTGGTAATTTTTGGCCAAATATTTCCTTCCACTTCCCACATGACAGGTAATGCATTGTCAAAGTCCTCAGGTTGATTCTCCACATCCCAACGGCTTTTACGTCGAGGTTTTTCATCAGCATTTAGATTAGTCGAGATTTCATTAATTTTCTTAGTATTACTTTTGGCTACTGTTAGAAATTTAATAAAAATTAGTTAATTTAAATACTCATCAAATTGTCAAATGATTAAAAAAAATATAGTTACCTTCAGGTTCAGCGAGCGATTGTTCAACTTGCTTCTCTGTAGCCTTTTTCTCATAACTTAACAATAGTTCTTCTCTATCAGCATTTTCTTGTTCGTCTTCCCAAATTCTAATGGTACTGACTCGTTTTTCTTTTTTCTTTTTACTGTCCTTAAGTGTAGATTCAACTTCAACAGGTATGTATGTGTCAGTTTTTTTATCATACCTTACACCTTTGTCAACTTTTTTTACTTTCGTTGGTTCCACTTTTATAACTGGAACATTAGATTCTTGAATAGCATCGAGACTATCAACCTCCCATTCGTTAGCGAAAATCTCACGTTTCTGTACATGTTGCTCTAATTGAGTTAAGGATAGTACGTTCAAGGAGTCAAAATCTGTATCACTCCAGTCTACAACTGGTTTTTTCTCCAAGGCACCAAATTTGTGTGTATCTTGATCACCTGCAGCTGGCTTAGCCGAATGTTTAGATTCTCTTTCCCATTCATTTTCAAATTCTTGATTCTCTTTTTTTAATTCTTTCTCTTTTTTCTTTTTCTTATTTTTCTTAGCCTCGGTATCATCAACTTTTGTGTCGACTGAATCACCTTTTACAAAATCCCTTTTATCTCTTTCTTCGGTTTTCGAACTTTTATCAGATTCGTTTTTAACATCTTCAGATTTATCTAACTTTTTCGGAAGTTCTTTAGATTTTAACTCATCCTGAACTTTTAAATTTTCTCTATGTTCATTTGCAGTTTGTCTTTGTACAATATCCCTTTCCCATTCCAAAAATGTATCTACATTTGAACCTCGATTTGTATCTTCTGATGAAATCGGACTTTTAACCAATTTTATCTCGTCAACAACCGTCTTTTGATTTAACGTCTTTTCAGATTCTAGCACAGCTTGTTTACTTTTATTAGAATTGTTTTCTTCCTTAATTTTGGTAATTCTATAAGCTTTACTGTCACCAGATTTTTCAGGCTTCGTTTTCGTTTTTTCAGAAACACTCTCCACATTTTGTTTATTTAATTTTCTTTTCTTCTTAGTTTTAGCTTTACGAGATCTCTTCTTTTTTGACGGTTTAGTATCCGAATCGCTGCTACTTGAATCAGTGCTAGCCTTCCTTCTTCGTTTACGTTTTAGACGCTTGTTTAGTTTCTTAATTCGCTTTCTTTTCTTTTTCTTCTTATCGGTCTTTCTTCTTTTCTTTTTCCGTATTTCTTCCGAACTTGAAGTATCACTAGAACTACTATCACTACTTTCAGACTCACTTGTGGATTGTTTTCTTGGACGTTTGCGTTTTCTCTTTTTGCGTTTCTGTTTTACATCTTCGGAATCTGAACTAGACGACGAACTCGAATCACTGCTCCAACTTTCTCGACGATTACGTTTTCTCTTAGATTTTTCTTTATTTTTAGTAGAAACTGCTTTGGTATCATGGTCAGAGATTTCATTGTCAGAAAATTTTTCAACTTTTATTTTAACATTTTCCCAGTCACTGGGTATAGAACGAGAATCTTCATCCTCATCTTCATCTTCGGATGAATAATGTTCATTGGACTCATCAAGTTCACTTTCACTGTGTGTATCCTTTTGTGACTGTTGAGTAAAAAGTGTTTGTATTAATTAGAGTTTCATCTTCGAACTCAAAAGAAAAAATGTACATAAATTTTACCAATTTATCAATCTCTATGAACTAACAATCGAATAAATAAGTTAGTTTACTATGTGACAAATTATATAATGTTAATTGTAGCGATTTAAATTTATCCCTTTTCAAGGCTAAATGAAATCAGTACAATCATCTTATTGTGTTGGTCACAAAATGTAGAAACTTATATGCTAAATCAGTACAATTAATATGTTGTGTATACGACATATTTGGAAGAGGCAGTTGTTTGTCTACTATAATAAAGTACTTATATTATTCTGAAGATTAAAAATTTGTTTTTCTTTTTATAAAGGAAAAAAAACCATAAAGCTAACATTGGTAATATTTAATTTTTGTACTTAAACTAAAAATTACATTATACAAGTACACTTAAATAAAATAGCTAGTTAAGCAAATAGACCTTATTACCTGAATTGGTGTAGGTTCTTTGATAACTTTATCTTCCTCCTTTTGTTCATTGTACTCAACTGTTTCTTTTTCTTCCATTTTGTTTGTAGTAGTAATTGACTTAGCTATAGGAACTGTTGTTGGTATGTTTATTTTTTCTGTAGATTCAACAATAGGTATTGAAATATCACCTAATTTCAGAGGTACAGTAGAATCCTTTGAAAGTTTTGACTCTAGACTAAATTCATAGAATGGTGAAGGAGATGATGGTTTCTCCAGAGGTTCTTGATTAGGTACATCTATAACAGTTTCATTACCAGAGTTCGGCACCTCTGTACTGCTAACCATTTTCATGAATTGCTCATACTCAGATACAAGTTTCTCATCACCAACTTGAGGTTCCGGCGTTAAAGATTGAGTATTTGTATCATTATCAATGGATGGTTCTTTAAGATGCTCTGTTTTTTCTTTTTTATCTTTATGATGATGGTGTTTATGTTTTTCTTCGCGGTTTCGATGCTTTTCATGTTTTTTCTTGTCTTCTTTATGCTTTTTAGATTTTTCTTTCTTTTTTGGAGATGGTGAACGCGAATTTTTGTGTTTATTTTTATGTTTAGATTTAGATTTTGGCGGTTGTTCTTCATTATCTGTGAGTACATTAATAATATTTGAATGATTGTATTCTATTATATAATACATTAACCTTCACGCAAAATACTAAATAAAAATTTTAAAATATGTTACCTTGTTCAGAAACAGTACATTTTATTTCTTTTACTTCTGGTTTAGACGGAGGTTGTGGAGATTTCTCTGGTTCAGGCTGAGGCTGGATCTTTGGCTCTGGTTGGGGTAGACTTTTCGGTGATTCGGCTTCTGATTCAGTTGACAAAACAGGTGTGCGACTACGTTCTTTTGAAAAAACGTCGTCTGGAGGCGTTACTTCACATATATTATCGTCACTAAATTCATTTTCACTGTCCCACTTTGAACGTGGAAAAGATGGTACATCAATCGAACTTCTTACGGATATTGATTTGGATGGATCCATAGTTTTATACCAGAGCCTTTCATGGTGTCCCTCTTCACGCTCCGACGTAATTATGCTACAATTTTTAGCACTTATAGGTAACAAGCTTAATCTATCAGAAAATAAATTTAACAACAATTTGCATTATTACAAACGTAGAGAAAAAGATATTATAAAATAAAAAAATGTACATAAATAGAAATAATATATATGTATACAATTCATATTCATGTAAATATGACAAATAAGCAATTCTTTACCGTATTTGGGTTGCCTCACAAATATCTTCCATTTTTTCTCGACGATTTGGCGATAAAATACTTAAAAGATGTTGACGATCATAATATAAAGGATATTTTGGATTTTCGGAATAAAATACAGGCGGTTTACATTTTGTCACTTTAATCATTTCCGGAGGATACTCTTTAGGTAATCCGTCTTCAGTTTCAGCAATGTACGCATAACGATTTTGCCGAGTGTTAGATAGCATTAACATTTGTTCTAGACATAAAGTATAATCTTGGGGAGATCTGTAGAATATTGTTCATAAAATATGAGGATAAAAAGATTTTTTATATATATGTAACAATAAAAATATACTACAAACCTAGGTTTACTTTTGTCTATGTCATTACGTCTAATGAATCCTACGTCTTCAACATAAAATCCATATTTTCGAAAATCTTTCCAATTCCGGCACTTTAGCAAATCTTTTTCTCTCATTTCTCTTATTTTATTATCTTTTTCTCGATCCCTATGAATTTTTAACCTAGGTTCTTCACGTTTTTCTTTTATATCATTTCTTTCTATTTTGTTATCTCTTGAATTAGCTCGACGAGACGTACCATCATCTTTCTTAGTTTTTAAATCTTCTCGATCATCGTCTCTTTTTGATTCAATTCGAATTTCTTCGCGTTTACCTATTTCTGGTTTTAAATCGTCTCTTTTTAATTTGTCAACCTTTGATTCTTCTTTTTTATTTATGTCATGTTTGGGATCTTTTTTTAGTTTTTCTAACTTCAATTCTATTTTTTGTTCAGTATCATATTTTGTATCATCTCGTTTACTCACCTCTTCTTTTGGTTCATCTTTATTACTTTCTTCAACTTTGGGTATTTCTTTTTTAACAGATTCCACTTTACAAATTTTTTCAACCTTATCTACATTATGCATTTTCTCTGTTTTATCCAATTTTACTTCATCACATTTCTTTATTTCTACTTTTTTAGGTTCCTCTTTAATTTCATTTCTAGATTTTTCATTTTTAGTATCTACTTGTTTTTTATTACCAAGTATTTCTTTAATACTTTCCGATTTAAAATCATTGACTGTAAGTATATCTTCTTTCTTCGAATTTGATCTTTTATCTCTTTCATCTACTTTTTCATTTTCATTTTTATTGGATTCTGTTTTTGAATCTTGTTTAACATTATCGATTTTCTTATCAGTATTTTTATTTTCTTCCACTTTTACATCATCCTTTTTACTTTTATCGGATGATTTTAAATCTTCTTCTTTATGTTTTGAAGTTTCATGTTTATGCTTTGAATCATCCTTCTTGTCCTTTTTCTCTTTTTCTTTAATATCTTTATTGTCTTTACTGTCCTTTCGATCTTTTCTATCTTTATGTCTACTCTTACTGTAACGTTCATCCTCGTGAGATGATTTGCGACTAGATCTTGGCCTTGACCGACTGCGCGACCGCCTGTCTCTGCTATGCCTTCTTTCCCTTAAAAAAATAGTATGAATATTTTATTAACAATGTATTAATAATAATATAAATTTAATAATTATAATTTAAAAAATATATTTGAATAGGTATACTTTGTATATCTGTCCATATTCTTTTTATAAGTAAAGCTAGTTCGTTTTGATATTTCATCTGTTTTCTTATCTTTTGAAGATCCTTGACCTTGCCTTTCTAACAATGCATTTTTTATACTGATGTCTAAGGCTTCTAAAATTTAAATAATTAATAATTTTTTAGAACAGGTATAGCTTTTTTTAAAAACAGGTTATATTACTATATAGATAGATTAAAAAATAGACAAACAGATAAATTTTATGTTAACTTTGTAATACTATACCTGTCATTCCTTGAGCAGCTAGCTTCGTTTTACTTTCTTCTCTAACGATCTCTTCAATGGCTAAAATTTTTTCTTGCCCTGATAACAACAACCATTATTGTTAAAATATAATTAAAAAAATTTTTATATTATTAAATTTGGGAAAAAAACTTACTTTTCACTTTATCACCTTTAGATTTTAATTTGTGTACTTTTGGAATTGGATTAAATTTGTTTGCAAAAGCCATTAATCTCTTTTTTGCTTGAATTTTTCCAAGTACTGGTTTTGACACTTTTGGACTCTCGATCTTAATCAAACTATTTATGGAATCTCCTTTGGAACTATCCGGTGTTGCTGGAGTTTCAATATCTTCCAATTTAACTTGGTCCATTATGAATGGACCTTTGTCATCCGGATGTTCCATTTTAGGTAATGCTATTTCGCTTACATCTTTATAAAATGTTAATTTTTATAAATTATTACAAAAACTACTATGTATAATCTTACAAAATTCCAAAATATTTCAAGGATGTTAAACATTTAAATTCAAATTAGAAAAACAAAATACAAAAAAAATTATTTTTGTTGAATATTTGCTTTACTTTATGCTTTTCTTTAAGGGGGTGTGATACTCAAATTGCATAAACCTCATTAGAAAAACAACAATCATTTTAAAACCTAAGAAAAATCTGAAAAACATTATAGATACTGTTAAAAATAAATGGAGTACCCTGACAGAGATTTTTACGAAATAATTAATTGTTAATTAATAAAATGTAAATAACTATTTTTGGTAATATATAGCTATAAAACAATGATTAGATAAAAAGAACAATAAAAAGATTTGAAAAAATTCACAGAATATCTTCTTTTTTTTGATAAATATAATTCCTTGTTTAATAAAAAATAAATCATTTTTCTATATTTTGGGGTTCACATCCCATTAATAATAAATAGAATCATTGTGTTTAACATCTGTTTAACAAATTTTATAATTTAAATCTACTGAACTACTGATATAGACACATTTTATGAAATATGCTTGTTTTTGGAAACTATACATACAATTATATATTTATATACACGAAGATTATAAAGTAATGAAAAAAGGTAAAGATGATTTAGGTGCAAGTGAAATACAACACAAATTGATAAACATACTTCACCTGTACAAGTAGGTTATATTGAAGAAATCATATTATCATTGTAAATTTTAAAAATTTGGTAGTTCATTAATAGAATTTTGATGGTTACAAAGTTATAATATTGATAATAAAGAGTTTGTAAGTTTATTGTAAAGTTTGCAGCTTTAAAGTTATTAAGACTTAAAAGTTATAACATTTGAAAATCAATTAGTATAATTTAATTATATATTATATATAACATATAGAAAATATTTAGTATTTTTGAAATATCAAATGTTACATAATTTATCCATTTAATTGCTTTATAACAATAATTATATAAATAGCAGTGTAAATATATATATTACCTTCCATTTTGATATTGGCACTTGTCCTTAAATCTGCACTAATATAAAAATGATAGAAATCATCATAACAAACATTAAAAATCCACCACAAGCAATTAAACTTTAAAAAATTTTAAAGAACAATAGGTAAATACATTGTTCACATTGCAGTGTATCTTGTTTCTGCATGAATTACAATTATTGTTTTCTCAATACATGCAAATGTAAACATCAATTTACTGCAGTTAAACTTTGAAATTTGGCTGACACGAGCGGACAATGAAGAAAATAATAAAACATGGATTTACAAGAAAAATATAATGGATGCACCACTGAACTATTGATGACACTTCTGTAAAACAACAAAAGTACTTATAAATTTTTACATCAGCATGCATAGATTTAACAATTCAATTAAATTACCAAGATTGCACTTGAGAGCTGAAAAAAACCTTTCCCTCCAAGTAGCAAAATTTACCTTGTATAAATAGTCGTAAACAGAATATTACAATTTCACAAAGATACTTTCAGAATCTAAACGAATCTCATGCTTCTTTACATTTGTAAATACGTAATTTATTACGTATTAGCGGTTTAGACATGAAATTTTAACCGTAACCTGTTTTCCGTGTGTTCTCTCTCTTGCCTCTCCTACATCATCATACACAACGCGACGAGACACACACGCGACAGACATTTTGCTTTCCTTAGTTCCAAAGTTAGGCAACAATTATGACAACTGAGAAAATGAGCATAGTAAAAAATTGAATGCCAAATTTTATTATAAAATTAAAATTTTGAGACTTAAGTAATTTATTATTAATATTTATTTTTCTTATTCAATTTAATACTTAGCATATTTAGAATTTCACTTATCATATATACATACATTTATTTAAATGATAGGTTATGTCGTTTGTTGGTAGAACTGAAACTAGAAATTTTTAAATGTAGTAATTAATTACAAATAAATAACTACAATTATAATTTTATCTCATTTTATCTAATTTTGAAAAATAATAATTTACAAATTTGTGCAATAACTAGATTGTTTTATTAGAAAATAAAAAGAAATGTTGAAACTATACATTCTATTATATATTTACGTTTTAAAAAAATGTTGAAAATAATAATAAAGTTTTAGAAACATCAATATATTTATTACATTTTGTTCTTAACCAATTACTAACTAGAATTAACGTAATACATAAATTTATTATAAAAAATGTTAATTTTAAAAGTTATAAATATATGTTGAGAATGAATTACTCAAATATTGAGTAATTGTATATTGTTTTATGGTTTTTTATATCAACTACTTTAGAAATATTAAAATACTTGCTGCATTAAATGTTTACATTGCACTCAATTCAAATATTTTTACATTGAATATAAACTCTACTATTTTGTTTGATGCAGTATTTATATAATCCAATATAATATGTAGAAATAATCATAAGTTAGTCTATTTCATCAACTTCAGATGGATCACCACCTATAGCTTTCCAAAATGCTGTCACTAATTGTTCAGCTGCTGTTCGTCTTTGATTTGATGGCATTGAAGCTGCATGTTCTTTCATAGCTCGTAAATGGCTAAACAGCTCTCCAAAATCTGCTTCATCATTATTCATTATACCATCTAAACAAATTTTCAATATTGATAATTATATAAAAATGATAGACCAGACATATATCAACATCGCTTACCTAAAACACTTTCCATTTGCAAACGTTCAGATATATCAGTCATACTACTTAATTGTACATTTTCAAGTTGATCACCTACTTCACCTACTTCAGATTGCAGTACTTGAGCACTCTTTCTAGAATCTAAAAACAAATTGCTTATTTATTTCAAATTTTAAATGTTTTTTATTTAATTATTTAGTATAAGATACTTTTAAGATTAATATTTGGCCACATGTGGGTTTCTAAAGCTTCAATAATTCGATCTATTCCATATTTTCCATGTTCATCTTCAAGATCTACGATTTCTTTGTGATCGGAGTAGTCCAATTCAATTAATTCAAATTTTTTAACTGCACACCACTCTATGACTAATAACAACAGTTTTATACAAATAATGACATACTTTATAACAATTTATTTTATATGCAACAAATTTAAACCATTACCTTTTTCCCTAATTGCAATATTAGAAATAGTATTTGAAACTAGTAATAATATTTCTGCTTCAGACTCTGCAATTATAGGTGCTACTTGTTCATTTAAAACTCGTATATTGTCTTCCTAAAATATACAATGAAAATTAATTTTTAAAATACTAAGTAAAAATTACAATATAAACACTTTCATACTGTTTCAAATTCATAATGAAATATTAGTGCTTCAAAATTTGAAGGATCTATTGATAAATTTTGAGTAAGGCATAATAATATTTGAGCAGTATAATATTTGTTATCTATATCTAATAAGTAAAGTTCAGTATCAATTTCCTTTGACAAATATTTGGCTCGCATATCTGAAATAATAATAATTTGAAATACTTATTCTATACAAAATGAATATAATATATATTTACAAATTTTTAGCTTTTACATACTATTAGAAATTTCTTTAGCTTTTTCAATTGATGAGCTTCTAATTAATACTCGAGGTAAATCCATAATTAAATTTGACTTGTCCATTTTTTAAGAATGTTCATGTATCAAATAAGAATATAAAATATAGGTATTATACGTTAAATTAAGATAACAATTTTCAATTAATAAAATAACTCTCCCACACACAAGTGACTATCGCAGTTTGTAGGTTAAATTTTGCTTGCATACAAACATAGATACATATATGCGATATGATCACACATCTATATTGACGTTTATATATGTGTGTGTGCACACATTGCACATGCGCAACAAAATTAAACAATGAACTAAAATAACGTAATTTTTATATGTTGTATTTATACTTGAATTGTAAACACATTTTATTTAAAAATGCAGCATAATTGTTCTTTTTTTAAAATATGCTTTGTATTTTTTGTATTAATAAAGGAATTTTTTCAAGCCATAAAGTAGCTATAATTTCTGATGATTTAAATAAATTTTCTATAATAATATGTAATACTATATTTATTATAAATTGTAAACACATTTTAATAAAATCAAAGTTGTTATATCAGTTTTACACAAAATATTCTTAATTACTATATTAATAATTTATTTATAAAATTCGTGTTCAGATTCATCTTTTTCAATATTGTTCTTGTATGCTTTTTCTAAATCCTTTGCAAGGACAATATAACGATTTTCACGCACAGCATGCATTCCAGCTTCTTGACAAATAGCATTAATGACAGCTCCAGATATTCTTTCTGGTCGCGCAACATAATCTTCAAGATCGACTTCTTCACTCAAATTCATTTTTGTAGTGATAGTCGCGAATATCAGTCGTTTCTGTCTACGATCGGGCAGTGGAAATTCGATCTTGCGGTCCAATCTACCTGGACGCAAAAGAGCAGGATCAAGAGTATCAGCTCTATAACATAGAAAAATTTTATTTTTAATAAAATAGTTGTTAAAACTACATTATTATACTATATTTAAAAATTAAATTTAATTCACCTATTAGTTGCCATTATTACTTTAACATTAGTAGTTTGATCAAAGCCATCCATTTGATTTAATAATTCTAATAAAATTCGCTGTACTTCACGATCGGCTCCTGTTTGTGCATCAAATCGTTTTGTAGCAATAGCATCGATTTCGTCAACAAAAATTATAGCTGGAGAATTTTCTTTTGCTAAACGGAACACATCTCGTACCATTCTTGGGCCTTCTCCAAGGTACTTTTGGACGAACTCAGAACCCACGACCCGAATGAAAGCAGCTAAAAATAAAACCCAATATAAGATTTTCATTGAAATAAAATATTAAAAAATTAATTTTTTTTTATTTGACATTAAAACTTTTTATTGCACTTCTAATAAATTTTTTATACCCTCCTAATTACCTGTTGTATGTCTTGCTACAGCTTTAGCAAGCATTGTTTTTCCACATCCAGGTGGACCATACATTAATACACCTCTCGGAGGATCAATTCCAATTTGTTTATAAAGTTCAAAATGTGTGAGTGGTAATTCTACAGCTTCCCTAATTTCTTGCTTTTGCATATCCATTCCTCCAATATCACTGTACAGTACTTCAGGTTTCTCATCTATAAAATTTAAAAAATGTTTAATAATTTTCAAAGTTAATATAATTAATTCTAATTGTTAAAGAATATTTTGTCAATAATTGTACTTTACCTGCTTGAAGCATAGAAATACTAGAATCTGCTTCAGGTGGTAGAACATCCACAAGTGCATTACTGTGTTTATGAAGAGCAACACTTGCTGAAGGTTTTAATAATTCTCTATCAATAGTCGACAAAATGCGTACGTAATAATTTGACCCTGTAGTCGAGCCAACAATTCCAGTATTTTGATCTACAGCTTCTAAAAATTGTCCAATTACCAATGGCACACTTTGTATGCGCTTTACTTCTTCTTGAGCATGTAAATATTCCTTTTTTAAATTCCTTTGTTCATCTTTTATATATTCTTCTTGAACTTCCAAAAACTCAAGAATTCTTTGAAGCTTCTACAAAGTAATGGAAACATATTTTATTAAATAAAACTGCAACATAATAATATTCTAAATCATGTTTATCTAGAATTATTCTACTCTGAACACTTTTAAACATACAATTAAAACTTTGGTACAATAATTATTACCTTATACTTAGTGTAAAGGTCTTCAACATCACACTCTTCTCCGCTACCAGTTCCGTGCCCAGTCGTTGGTTTCAAATCTATTTCACAAACATCCTACAGTAATATAAAAATAAAAAGTTTTAGTTAATAATATTAAATTAAAGTACTAGCAATATAGTAATTATATATCAAACATTTACAGAATTATTTAGATATTATGTACATAAAATAATAAATCAAGTATATTCATATTAAACTAACCAACAAGATTTTCTTTTAAATTCATTGTTACATAGTAATTTAAAAATATTTTTTTTAATATAAAAATAATAATAACAATTAATTACCTTATCAGGTAAAATAATACTAATATCTTCCATTTTATAGTAGTATATTTCTACGCGTTTAACAACGCGTCTCCGAGAAATGAAACACGAATGACTTGGGTTTTTCAAGATTTACGAAGAAGTTGACGTTTTGGTTAGGATACGTATAAAGGGTAATTTTCATAAAATATAATTGTAAATTGTATTAGAATTTTGTTATATACAAAATTAAAGTATAATCTGATTTTTCGTAATTATATATTTTTAATGGTTAGTTACAAGCAAGAGTTCTTATAATTTTGATCTGAAATTAAAATTATCGTTATAATCTCACTGCTCCGATTGCTCCGAAATAATTGTACGCACACACATATATGTATCTCACATGTTTGAATGTTTCGTGTTTTGCTATTGCTATTACACACCGGTCTTCTAAACATTAATGCTTTATATTTAATTACGATAATGCGATTCATTAATTAAATAGCTACGTATATCAATAATTTTAGTACATTTTAATAATAAATAATAAGTGTAACGTTTTTATAAGGCATCTTTTGTATGTAAGATGTATGTATAAAATGTAAATCATTTTAACCACATTGTTTCTATTTAACTTCAATTACAGAAAAATAATTAAATAATAATAATAGTAGTAGTAAATAATGGTGTCTGAAGAACAAAACTCTGACATTGAACTTGCTTCGGAAATTGTACCAGTACCACAAGTTCAACCTGAGAGTGTATCTGCTGAAGTTGTAGAAAATCCAAATGAAGAAACTAATAATGTTTGTCAGGGAAAAGTTAGGCAAAGAAAAAAAGCTCTTCATGCTGCCATTCTAAAACAAATGGAATTTTACTTTAGTGATGCAAATATAAGCAAAGATAGATTTTTAGCTGGACTTATCAAGCAAGATCCTAGTAAGTTTTAATTTAGTTTTTACTTTTAATTTAATATAATTAATTTTTTTAATTTACAGATGTTGATCTTGAGATATTCTTAAGATTTAATAAAATTAGATCATTGACTACCGATATCAATAGAATTGCTAAAGCTCTTTCTAAATCAAAGTTATTAAAAGTATCCGACGATGGTACCAAAGTTTGTCGAACAACACCTATAATTGAAAAACAAAATATTGATGAATGTACAGTGTATGTTCAAAGACTACCTCCAGATGCTGACCATGATTGGCTAAGTTCAATTTTCTCAGAATATGGACCAGTTGCTTATGTATCTATTCCAAAATTTAAATTTAATCATAAGATTAAAGGTTTTGCTTTTGTTGAATTTGAAACAGCTGAAGCTGCTGAAAAATGTTTAAAAGTAAATATTTACTTTAAAGTTTTGTATTTAATGTAATTTAAATTTAAATAAATAGTATTAATATATAACTTTTTAGGCATTTAGAGCAAAAGGCTGTGAATTACCTTCACAAACTGCACCCACTGATGTATTAAGTATTACAACCTTTGCTGAAGAAGAAAAACAAGAACAGAATGGTTCAAATAATACTGAAGAATCAAATAAAAATAATTTTGAAAATAAGAATGATGAAAAACATGAGCAAAACTTGGAATCTGAAAAATCTAAAAATAAAAAGCATAGAAAACGATCTTTATCAAATGATCAAGGAGATTCAGAAACTGATCAGTCAGAAAGTACAAGTAAACGTAAAAGAAAAGAAAGTATTAATAATGAAAAAGATTCTAGTACATGTCAATCAGATTCTAATACAGAAGAAGAGAAACAAAAAAAACGTAAACGCAAACTTTCTTTAGAAGTATCTCACAATTCAGATGCTGTAGTACAGCAAAATATTAAGGAAAGTAAAAAACTAAAAAAAGTAAAAAGTGAAGATTCTGAAACAAAAACTGAAGAAGCTGGTTTCATTAAACACGAGGATAAAAAAGAAAATGAAGAAGTGCTTGGAGAATGTATCAATGAAGATAAATCTGAAAAGAAGAAGAAGAAAAAGAGGAAACGCAATTACCACAAAACATATGAAGTACTAGATGCAATAGACATAGGATTGCAAGTAATGGGTAAAAAAGATTGGAAGAGGCTACGGAATAAATATCTAGATCTTCAAAGAGCAAAAATGAAACAGTTGAAACAACATATTAGGAAAGCAAAATGGAATAAATGGGGTGATAGAAATAAAATGGAAACTGACCAAGAAGAAGCAGTGTGTAATACAAAAGAAAATACAGTTACAGGTTTACAATTTATTCCAGGTGTTATAGTCCAAGTGGAGCTTAATGAATCTTGTGTAGATCCTCAAGGGTTTAAGGCATGTTGAAAACTTTCGAATAAATTATCACTACATTTTATAATAAATTTAATTTATCTATTAATTCATATTTTAGGCCGAACTAAAGAGCAGTAGCTCTAACATTAAATATATAGATGTAAAAGAAGGATCAAATCAAGCTTTTGTCAGATGCGATTCATCAGAGGGAGCTAAAGCATTAATACTAAAAAGTAATGAACAAAGACATTTTAGAGTTTTAGCAGGTAATTATATAAAAATATTACTTACATACACTTAATTACAAAATATAAAAATCATATTATTTAAATTTATATTTTTAGGTGAAGAAGAGAAGATGTATTGGGACAAAATTGCAAAAGATCGTGAAGAAAAAATTGGCAATAATATTAAAGTAAAACAAAGAGGACGTAATAAACTATTAAAAAAGGCTGAAAAAGAACTTGGAAAACACATAAGATTTGATGAGGTTTAAATAAATAATTTAACATTAGATTATGAAAAAAAGTTGTATTATATATTTCTTTAGCTGTTTATCCATAATAAATTATATCATGGCATAATTTTTTATTAACAAAATAGTAATCATTAAATGGAAAACCCTACATACGAAGTAGTTTATAGTCGTTCATATACAAAGTTGTAAACTTTATACAACCCAATCGTTCTGCTTTATATTTGTCAATCTTACAAAACGTGGTTTAACAATATAGTGCACACATTCTCTTGCGTTGTCACGTAAAATGTATTGTCTTATAAAAATGCTTGTAAAAGTTCTTAATTTGGTACTACCATCTACCCCTTCCTCTGAAACCTCCGCCACCTCCACCACCACTACCTCCTCTACCACCTCTGAAACCACCACCGCCTCCTCCTCCTCTGAAACCGCCACCACCGCCTCCTCCTCTACCTCCAAAACTGCCACCTCCTCCTCCTCTACCACCAAAACCTCCACGACCACCTCCTCTACCACCAAAACCTCCTCGGCCTCCACCTCTGCCACCACGTCCACCTCCACCACCTCGCTTTTGAACTGTACCAGGTGGTTTTGGCAAAAACCTTTGAAGTGGTAACAGTTTAGCAGGGTCTATGAATAACTGTAAAAATATAAACATTAAATAATACAAATACAGTATCTAAACTTTCTAATATAAATATCAGAATATTACCATTTATATTTAAATTATATAAATTAATAGTAACTGTTTATCATTTAAGTATAACTAAACATTAAATGATTTATATGCCCAAAGATGAAATTGTTTATATATATTATTATATTATTTTAGAATGAAATGATAAAATATTAAATTAATATAATTAAAAGTTTAATTAACAAATTGCACAAATACAAAGAAATTTTGAAAACTCTTTCTTTTTAAACATTATTAATATTTTGTATAATATATACCTTTGTGTTTTTTTCAAAGCTTGATGCTTTAATATTTTCTGATAATTTAATAGATACATAGAAATCCCTAATATTTCCAAATATTTCATCAATCTTTCCAATCTGTTGTTTATTTTCTGTATAAATTGGTGCATTAAAATAAGGAACCTGTTCTATATCAACTTTTGCAACTAAGTCATCTTGTACGGACCATTCAAAGTGGCAGAGAGGTGTCACTTGTTCTGGTGGTCCTTGATCATATCTAAAACAAATAATCATAATATAATTAATTTTTAATATTAATTATAAAAAATAAATATTTCTAAATAGAGTACTCACCCGCCTCTTCGATCTCCACCTCCATATCCACCACCACCTCCTCTACCTCGAAAACCACCTCCACCACGTCCACCACGAAAACCTCCTCCACCCCGACCACGGAATGACATTATATTATAAAATTATACCCTGTAAATAAATAACAGTTAAAAAACATGTTGTTGACAGCAATATATATAAATTAAAGTAATATAAATAACGATATACTATCATTTAAAATATTACTTGAAAGCAAACATAATTTATTAAACATAGTTTTTATAACGTTATTCTTAAAAAAAATCAATATATAAATAAAAATATAATGCCTATACAACCACGTGCCTAACCTCTATAGCATTTGTCAAACAAATAGCTACTAGTAAGTTTAACTAACAGAACATATAGCGATTATATTTTTATTTAACATATCCAAACTAAACCAAGTTCTTTGGTTACAGCATTTGATATAACTAACTTTATAATCACAGAAAACTAATAATAACAACTTACTATCCGGAACAACGTGACACTAAACATAACCTAAACTAAGAACCAAACAAGGATTCTCCCACTCAACTTACCTTTCAAAATCAAAGCTTGTTATTGGTCAACATTTTTTTTTCATCGTATTCCGGTTCTATTATCGGCGGGAATTAAGAAATTACAATTATTAATTGATAATAATAAACAATAAAACGCAACAATTGAAACAATAGTATTTAATAATTATATTTATTAAAATGACTTCATAAAATTATAATATTAATTTTAATAATAATTCGTGCAGTCTATTAAATAAGATTTTCAAAACTTAAGTTACAAAATAAATTATATAAAAATATATGGTATCACTAAGTCACAGGTTTTTTCTATCATAATATACAATACATTATAAATTTATTTAGAAATTGATTGCTAACGGATGTTGCTTAGATCTCAATTTAAAATTATCTTGTTGAAATCCATAATGAATTAAATAGTTCGAATGAGTATTAGTTTTCGGAGGATGCAGATAATCGTTGATCGACACATATTTCGGTCCTCCAAATGTATCGAGTACGGCTATCGTAGCAATTTTCAATTTGGCAAAGAAAAAGTGATGATCTGAGAATAAATAAAATATTATAAAAAGATATCTAAGTAGGTATCGATTTTGTATATAGTTCTAATATAATATAATGATTTACCAGGTGGCATATGAGCTAACCAAGGATGACGACCAAACACTGCATTTTTCGCAATTGGGAATTCGGGATTGTCTTCATTTACCTGTAAATAATTATTAATTATTAATTGTTTAAATCAACAACAATTGCATTTTTTGTTAAATAATAATTAATATTTAAATTAGTACCGCTTTAATCAATCCGGAGAAAACAACTCTGGCACATCGTGGATCCATGGGGTCGTATTTTTTTTCTTGACAATAACGGCCTTGTGCTAAACTTACCATTAAAGTTGCTCGGCTGTCTTTCTAAAGAGTAAAATAAGAACTTTGTATTATCTAATTGCATGCAGTTTTATCATCACCAGTATATTCAAAACCAGGTTTATAATTACTATAATAAAATGAAATATTTATATAAATAATTAATAATTAATTAATATAATTATAACAAATTAACTAAGCAAATTAATTGAGTTTCAAATGATATATACTATTATTAAGATTCAATCCACATATAGAGAGATTGTCACGTAATATAAATAATTAAATAAATGATGAAATACATTTTTTAATTTAAAATAATAAGAAATACTTGTATATAAAATTGGGTGTTAAAATAATAAAAACTTACAAAAATATCTTGACCCGTGAAATCTAACGGCGTCAGAAATAAATATGGAATTCCAGTACCGTTTCCAAGTGGGCCATCGCTAAATGAAATTATATTCACAAATGGATAATTCTCGGTATCTTTTCGCGAACTTATTGTAGCTACAGACGTCCATCCTGCAATTTAGTAGAGAACATAAAAAAAGAATAATATACTCAAAACTTTTCCTATTATCATCATAATTTTTTGTCTATTATCAACAAATTACAGAACGCAAAAATATTAACACGCATATATAAATGTGTTATATCTATACATTAAGTGACATTTTATCAAATGCGGATTATGCATTATTATTATAGGATTAATTGTACTACGTGCCTTGAATACGAATACCGAAAGCATTTGTAACAAAAGATATAGTAATAATTTCAAAATTCAAATGTAATATATAATGCGTCATTAAAAAGCGCACTTATATATCGCTTACAATAATCTGATCACGTATACAGTTATCTCAGTGTTATGATAGACGACTATTGAACTTCCTTTGTTTACATTTCGATAATTCATTAAACTTTCCAAATAATTAATTGCTTTACTATGAATTTTTACATTTCAAATTATATATATAGCATCACTAAAAATTACTGATCTAGAAATTCGTGTGGCCTGTACAATGCAGATAAAAATGTATATGTAAATTATAGAATTAATGTTGACTAGTTTACTTACGAGAGAAAGTATAATGTAACTACTGGAATAAAATAATTTTAGTCACCTTTCGCGGTCAAAAACCATTCTAATTTTCTACTGCAGAATGGGTTCAACAAGTTTACTTTTACCGTGACGTTTTATAAAGCTACTTTCTCTGGGTAGCAGGGGTGATTCGTTTTTGACAAACTTTGTGGGTTTGAATAATTACACGTGCAGTTACATTTAAATGAAAAATCTAGAACGATAATCTAATGAAATTTTACATAGTGTACAAAGCCTTTGTCACTATGTATCGAAAAGGTATCTAATCATTTCGTTCTTTATCATATTTCAACAATTAATTACGAATCGCATAAGATATGGTATTCCAAGTGCATTTGAACGGAAGTTGATAAAAATATGAATTGCGATGAAGAACCGTGTCAATATTCCTGCGATTTACCAGCTTGATTAACGATGTAACGTGCCATCCTGGCAACCTGATCAATCGGTGGTGGATCGATTAACTTGGTACTTTGGCGATGCCTCTTTTTCCCAAACCGTGTGTCCGGATCGAACGTCTTATGAATTTGGCCAGAAAATGTATCTTTTTCTTTTTTCTCCCTCATTGACTTTTTCCATGCGCGAAACTCTTGAAATTCCTTGAACTCTTGCCACTCTCGGTATTCTGCTGAATCCGAGGCTTCGGCCAAGTTCACCGTGGTTGCCAAGGCCGCAAGTAGTAGGAAAACGAGAGTGAGAGTCGAGGCCCTAGACCGATACATGTTCACCTTCCTCGTTCACCCGGAAGTCTAAAGGTGCACATAGTGGTTATTCAGCATATGCGTGTCAACGATTATTCACTTATTTCTATTATTCATTATTTTAAAACTAAAAATACACATATTTTATTTCATCCAATTAAATTTTTATTTAATCATTTTCACATCTTTGATAATAAATTCTTCTTTTTTTAATAAATTAATTCTTAATAAATATGAACATTATTCATTTATTGGGTTATTCATTATAATGTTCTAAAAAATATTGCAGTAATTCACATAATAATGATAATACTATTAGAAGTACATTGATTTTGTCTAATTACAACATTTATGATAGCATGATATAAACAAAGTAAAGTGCACCACATCTCTATCAAAATAAAATGTTAAAATTACGTTTCTTAAATTCTAATTTATAAAAGATATTTTTAATTAATATTTAAAATTACTAATGCATAATATTTCTTAAGAGCGGTAAATTTATACTATCAGACGCGATGTTAGGTAAATAAGTTACAATGTGAAAGATATCAATTGCACTTATTTCGATCCTAACTCTTACAATGTCTTAACGATAACGTAAACATGATAAATTAATTTACGAAAGCAAAAGCAATAAATTATATACAGGATGTAGAATTTAATTTAAATTTGATTGTAAATAGTTTTAATTTTATATCACAAAATAGTAAAATTTACTTATATTAAAAATAAACTTTTTCATTATTTGAAAAAATATTATTTTATTTTAAAAAATTGAGGCTAAAAACGCTTGAAAAAAAACCTCTACAGCTCGTGAGGTTTACAAGTTGTCGTCTGCTTTGGTGCTTAAAATTATGAAAATAAGATACGACGGGACGGGTAAGTATATAGGTATGTAAAACAATACATAATTGTACGAAATTTGTAAATGCTGCGTCACGAAATATAACCTTTTACATAAAAGAAAATACTTAAAATCTTCTATTTAATACCACGAAAATTTATATTACCATTTTAACCGCGAATAATAAAGAAAAAAATAATAAATACTTTATACTTATTTTGTATAAAGAAAAAGTCATTAGCACAGAGCAAATCTTGCGCGTGTAAGTACGTGCCTTTTGTGTTTCGTACGATGCTGGCCTGTAACCCCACTGTTATTGTAACTTCCCTGCTGACGGGCGGCTGATCACTGAGCCATCGATGCGATACTGTGACGAATCGTTTTGTGTAGTATTGCAAAGGGGAGGTCGCACAGCTGTTGATACCTTTACATGTATTATACATATACACACATATTATACACAGATTCAACTGCAGTGTAGGTATATACATATATATATAGCAAACTACGTGAGATGCGTGTTTTCGGTATTATTTTTGCTATCGAAATGAGCGAGGAAATGATCGTTTAATGAGAGTTGCGCTTTGTGGATCAATGTTTGCGTTATGAGTAGTAAAAACAGTTGTATGAACAGTTGCGGTTTTGTAGGAGTTTCTTAAGAATGCGGGGAATATTAAAATTGGAGCATTTTAACGCAAAAAACAGAATTTAGTTAATTTATTAACATATTTATTTCCATATATGCAGTAGATAAATAACATAACTAAAATTATAATTTTTTGGCACATTTTTTAAAAATGTTATTTTTTAGTTATTTTTAAATTACTTTAAAATATATTCAATTAAATATTATATTAAGTACTTCAAACCCATTTATTTGAATTTAATGATATTTTTTCTATAAATACGTGTATATACGTGCACATACATATATGTGTGTATATATTTTTAAGAACTATGTCCATAATTATGAATATTTTTCGAAGTTACACGTTAATTAATTATTTTAGACATAGGGCACTATTGTTTAATTAATAATTATTAAAAATTTAGATAAATTGCAGACAATGTCAAGAGTCATTTATACAAAAAATACAATATCAATAAATATACTGAATGTATAGTATAATTAAAAATTAAAAACTAATTATTAAAAACATATATGCAACATATTAATTGTAATCGTTATTTTTATTTCACTTTATAATTAACTGATTATTTTTACAAATACGTGTAACAATTAAATTTTTATAAAATATTAGGAATAACAATATTTATTACGGTACAACAATAATTTAATATAAATAATAAAATTATCTATAACGACGAGCGTATTCCTCAACAACCTTGCTGCCTGCGCTGTAGTATTGTTCAGGTGTGAGGTACGCAGGACCGCCAAAAGTAGCAATTATAGCAACTGTTTCGATTTCCAATTTAGCCAAGTAGAAGTGATGATCTAAAAGTTGTGCAAAATAATTAATCAATTAACAAACGAAACTTGTAATTAATTACAACAGTAAATAGTGTATATATTAGATATATTAAAATTTTATATAATTACTGGCTGGCATGTGCGAGAGCCATTCGTGACGACCGAAAAATAGTTTTCTTGCTGTTTCGTATTCCGGGTCGTTCTCCAAAATCTGAAATAGTTCAATAAGTAAATATGTACATCTTTTTTAATAATCACTTTTGTTCAAGTTTGACATATGAACTGTCTTATGTACAACATGAAAGATATAGACTTTAATGTTAAAAAAATAAAAAATTGAAATATGCAACTTCTTCTTTAAGTAAATTAACACTTAAAATGAATTTTGAAATTGAATAAATACTATTTAACATTTAAGTACTCTAAATTTTAATTTATGAAAAAAATACGTTAATGTTTAACTATTATGTATTTTAAGATTAATTTTGATTTAAATGGTGTTCAATTTTATATACATAATGATCTTTATGTTCTAATATGAAATAAAAATTATCTAAGTTAATATTCTATGGATAATATACTCACTTGCTTGATTCTTCCAGAAAAGATGACTCGCGCACAACGAGGATCCATTGGATCAAAACCTTTTTCCTTACAGTAATTACCTTGGATTAGTGATACCAACAATGTAACACGTTCGTCTTTCTATTAAAGAATATTAGCATTAATACAATCATCATCATCATCATCATCATCATCATCATTATGATCACCATTTATAAAGTAAAATATTTATAAAATTAACTTATAAATAAAATTATACCTCAAGATCTTGTCCAGTGAAATCGAGTGGAGTTAAGAAGATGTAGGGAACTCCGGTTCCATTTCCTTTTGGTCCATCACTAAGAGAAACTATGTTGGCAAATGGGTAGCCTTTTGTCTTTTCCCGTACGCTAAGAGAAGCTATGGCAGTCCATTCTGCAATGAAAAATGTATACGTATATACTTATAAAAATGAAAGTTATACCGCAACAACTGAATTAAAAATTATCAATAAGACCATGAACCTTCAATATAGAAAAATAAAATGAATTGTATAATAAATTGACATAAAAATATATTTTTAATAAATTTATTCATATTTATTTATATAAATAAATTTATAATATATTTAAATATAATTCAAGTTTTATAATTCTGCATTTCTGCACTTCGCATAAAATTATAATGTAGAAAAATATTTTAACGTACCTGCTTCATTAACAACGTAACGGGCCATCAAAGCGGTTTCATTTCGTGGTGGCGGATTGCGTACTACATTCAAATTTGGTTGTGCAGTAACTGCAACTGCAAATAGCGCTAGTACAAGACCGATTGAGATTCTTGAAACCATTTTCTCTGGATTTTACAAACAAAAATAATTAAATTTCTTATGAAATATATTAATTGAATATAATATAAAAATAACGCAATTACAGAAACTTTTGATGTGCGTAAATACCTATTATATGTTAATCAATCTGCCAGTATATATTTCGTCGTGCTTTCAAATCTGAAATAGTAATTATGTAGCAGAACGAACTCTTGTATATATAAGAACTCCTTCTCTTCAGTCGAAATGTAATTTATAGAGAGGGGATAATCGTAATCTATATTATCGTATACTTATGAAGTTCTAGTCATCAAAAAAATCTTGTGGGCGGTCGATTATATCGAAGATTATGCAATATATTACATGTAATAATATATATAATCTCTATATTTTAATTTATATATAGAAAATCTTCCATGTTTTTATCTTATATATTTTAAAATGCAGTTTCGGTAATTATCGCGTCAATTATAGATATACAGTGTAAGGAAAAATATATAAAATAATGTGTTCTTTTTTATTTCGATACATCCCTTGTTTGTATTAATAAGGAAATAATCAACCCAGAGAGAACTTTGTAACAATTATTATTATGAATTTTATTACAAAATTAGCAGTACAAAACTGTAAGCTGAGAACAATATATGATAGAAATATCATACATATACGTAGTTAATTTTTCTTCAAATTTATATACTTCTTGTACAAATCTGTGTTAGGGTCAAATGTTCACCCATTTATCCTCAAGCAAAGTTCTTATCCTTAAAAACGATTTATGTGCAATTTAGTTATTTGAATATTTAGAAATTAAGTGAAACCTACATTTTTCCAAACATTAACTTGTTAAAAGTAACGTATTCATTTTCACCTTTCGATCTTGTACTATACTAGCAAAAGAAATTGATATATAATATTTCTTTTCCCAAGTTATCAGGAATCTCTTTTGAATTTTATAAAAGGTTTATTTGTCTATGTAACTAAGATAATCTACATAAATAGTTTACGCGCAACACATGCAGATTCACCTAATACCACAATGTTCAATTTACAGTACAGTTATAGAAGAAATATATGCAAAAATATGTGGGCACCTTTGTCATGTTTTGTATACTCGTGTATATTTGTTTAGGATTTTACGTTCGTCATGTATGCAGGATTCCCTTATCCGTATCTAATTTAGGCTTCAATGAGGGTTAATGTTATATTTATTTTTAATGACAAATCGATTCAACAGTACAATTTTTACAGTTTATTAATAAAATATTTACATTCATTATAATGTGCACTTTGCCATTAAAAGTTAAAATAACAATATAATTGGTCAATTATGCATTATTAATTTGCAAAGTTTTTTAAGAAAACGTTGACAAAATCTGATAAATTTTATAATTTGATAATCAATGTTACGTTACAATCTATTTACGCATACGTAAACTATACTTCCATTTTAAATCGTTGTTAATTTGTTTAATATATTTGATAATTTATTTAACAAGTTACTGTTGTTATTATCAATTATTATTATCACCGAAAAACCTAAAAATATACGAATATATTTTTATTTCCTTAATAACACTACTTGAAAAATTAAAAAAGACATGAATGTGATAATTGTTAATCTATTTGTAAAATTAAACAACTCTCAGTCTTATCAAAATTAATTTTTTAATGGAAGTACATCTATCAATACATCAAATAGATTTCTTTCATTTTGAGCTATTATGTTAAGGAAAATTAATTGGATTTTCTAGTTCAAATTAACCCAAGATAACAATTAAGGAAAGTATCAGAACCGTATCGTATTAACGTAGTAGTAATTATAAATTTTTTATTCACGATATTTATTTGGATGTACATGCTAAATAAAGTAACAAAATAAAGTAAATTCAGTAAGTTTACAATGCAATAAATAATAAAATGTTGTAAACATTTTTTAATTAAGATTATAACGAAGTATATAGAGATAATTACATGATATTTTTATGCTGACAGTATTATATATAATCTATAAGAATCAATACACACATAAAGATACCTTTCTAATCATTACGTGAGAGATACATCTTTTTATTACTGCACTGTATATCATCAAAATCGTAGGATACGTCTCACTATATATTCTTAATATAGTGTCATAAATATACAAGAGATAATTGTGTTCTAATTTACTGAGCCAAAATTCACGATTGAAATGTTGTATGCATTGATAACAAAATTTATAAATAAAATATAGATTGCATGCACGTGTGTGTAATTTGTTATAATAAGGAAAATAATTTATTTTTGAAATATTATAGAAACTATTTGTCGTGTCGGTCATTCGTAACATTATGCATCCAAATATGCTGAAATATCAGAACACGATATGTATACAATGAAGAAAAATGAAATTAACGTACTAGGGAAAACCAAAGAAAACTTCCTTATAATGAAAAAAAAGAAAACAGATAGTATTAAAAAAAATAAAATTGTCATAATACCATTCGATGTAATAGTATACTAATTATTATATAATATGTAAACTAATGTATAACTCTTCCGAATTTTTTAAATCAACATTTATTTATATTAATATTGTTCGAACAGTTTTCACCTGCATATTTATAATGCACGATTAGAGAAAATTAAGTTAAAAAGACATAGCGAAATTGCAATGTATTTTGATCAACGGATATCCGATCGAAGGATCTATTTATAAGTACCAAAGAAAACATTTCCTGTTAACTTCAGAAAACTGTTGCTCTACTAATCTTATTCCTTACTTGTGGTTAATGTACTTTTTTATAAATTGCAAATAAGAAAATGTACGAAAATAATTTAACGTTTTTGTAGATCATTATCTATATATACTTGTATGTGTACATTTTGAAAATAAATAACGATTGACAGTAAATACGGAAACGATATAAGACGTATTATACCAACACACCTACACCAACATATCTATAGGTATATATAAACACATGTTTAAAAAATATTTATTTTGGAACAGAGACAGTTCAATATTTACAAAAGTATAAATTTTGTATTTCAAATTATAAAAGAGAAATTTGCATTTTATTAATACACACGCATCAAAGTAATGAAGTGAAGTATTCACTGTTATCAATGGTAAACTTATTCATTATTCACTGCGCAAGAGATATTTAGTACATACTTTCTCACATTTGAAGAATGGAACATTGAATTTAATAGTTTATGAAAAACATAATTAATTATACCAATTGTACATCTATAGTTTCTATCGAATCATTGCGTTTAGATTTATGAATTTGACTATTAAGGCTTCCATGTGTAAGAGTAGAAAAACCTGCAAGACAATTGTACCGACATGACATGCGTCATTAATTAACAAAATTAGAGTCATTAAACTATTTGGGTTATGAAATAATAAAGTTTTCTCACATAGTTACTCACGTCTACAGATATTAAAATCAACGTTGCTGAGTACATTTAAGTTTAAAGTACATATATGTATATACCGAACAAAAGAACCTATAATGATATGAATTATTATATGCATGATTAGATTGTACTTGTATGTAATGCATACAAACATTAATTACAATGTTTAATTATTAATCTAGATGGTTGCTATAATAAACGCATCTCATTGATATATTAAGAATTTTGAAGTTTTATATTCTTATACGCAATAAAAATGACTATACATTTTCTTAAATTTAGAGAATTAAATACAAGTTTTTGAAAACTTAAATGGTAAGCAAAGCCCTTTCGTGGATATGACATATTTTCATTAATATGTCAGATTTGACAAAGATTATAATAAAGATTAATCAAAATTACACACACACAGAGTATAAATAATGCCTTGATAAAGCAAAGTTAAATTGAGAAAGGAAAGTCTAGTCGAAACGTAACACCGAAAAGTTGGCCTAATTTTGCAAATCCCCTAGGTCGTACATACTCAGAATTTTACCAAAAAACCAAAAATTGTAAATGGTGAAACTAATAAAATCATAATACCACTACCATATTTTGTATTGATAATATCCATTACCAAAGCCAAGTTTCCATTTAAACTATGTACTTAATATATATATCATCCTGATTAATAGAACCCAATTTTTTCATGGAATTTTCTCAGCTTCTTGAGAATCCTTAACAGTTGTTATCGTTGATATTTATATTACATATACATAAAAGATAAAGAACATCCCCGTGTGTAATCCAGCGGTGATGGGAAACTGGCACGTCTTAACTGCGAATCTGGGTCGTCGTCTAACTGTTCCACCGTACCGTTTTGCTTCCTCGTCCTCCCACTCGTGCGGCCTTCGTCTTGGGGCGAGCCACGGCCTCGGACTTGTACCTGTTTCAGTCCTGTGAAGGTACGCGATCCGCGTGGCTGGGACACCAAACGTCTCACTCATTGTTTTTTTTTCTATATACATATACCTTTCGCTTTTCTCGCTCGGGGTGTCGTCGAGATGCAAATCGCGTTCGTTCCATTTATTTATTATTCGTAGTTTTACGTTTATTTATCGAGGATTCCTTTTTATTTCTCGATTTGCAGCTGGATTTTTTCGTGCTTATTTCGAAGGGACTTCGAGGTGAGTTGACCTTGACATTTATACTTACTTTGTTTTATAATGTATTAACGTTTTCTTTAATTTTGGTTTAATAACCTATATTTGGTTGTGTCAAAATATAAACAGTTCTTATACTTACTAGCTTAATCATGGAACATTTAAATAATTAAAAAAATATTATATTATTCGAATTAGTAAATGTGATTAAATATTATTTATTACTAATTAATTTACTTTCTTTATTAATTAAGTATATTATATTTATAATTTTCAATTTCTTCAAAGGCTTCCTGATTATTTTCGTAGTAGTATATGTATGTTACAGCAGTCTATTTTTAATTCATAATAAAATGTATGAATGAAAAGTTATTTACTTATAAGAGAAAATGTAGTTACGGTATCACCTGTTTATTAACCGAGAATACTATTAATCATTTTCTCAAAACTTATATTATTAATTTAAAACATCGACTATGTGACATAAACAGTTAATCAAATTGTAGGAGACACATTTAATACATTATATATGAAAAATTGAATAATCGGTGATACATATAATATAAGATTATGTAACTTTATATATGACATACTGAATAAATAGGATTATTTGTATTAAAATTATGTGACTTAACTATTTGTGCAACATGATACGCTCTCATAAGTGCGAACAATGCTTATGCAAAAAAAAATTAAATAGTGACTTAATAGCTGTTAAATTAAAACAATTAATAATGAAGCTTAATAGTTAAAATTTATTAATTTAATGCAAATAATTATTTTTCTCAATATATACCTATAGTACCTAACGAAAAGTATTTAATTATCTATTACTCGGAAACCAAAAGTATTTATTAAACATTTTCTATTAAAAATAATATTTTTCTCATTATAAATATTAAATAAATATTGTAATTCAAGTAAATTACAGGTTTCCTATAATTAACGTAACCATAAATAGTCGAATGAAAAGTACGTGTATTTCCGTATATGAGCATACAATAAGTAATCGTACAGTCACGTACGTTTGTTAACAAGATCATTATAAGTTATATGTCTATTTATACATTCGCGCAACTCATCCAACCTGACGATAGAAAATAATTTGAAAAATTTATTATAAAATAAGTTAAACAATGTCCATAAATCTGTATGCAGAGCATAAAACATTTTGAAGAAGCCTCGTGGCTTCCTGGTTCTCCACTCAGCTGTCTACCAATTAAATATCCTGCTTGAGCGCAGCGTAGGTCTTTGAACCCGACGTATATACTTGTTGCACTTGTCTAGCGTGTGATGCAACTGGTCGAACTAGATAATAGTGTAAATTCCGCGTGCACGCTCGCTCCTCTTCATTTTATATAGCGATGTCGTGGTAATTGCTTAGTATTTCAACGCGATGCTCTACCCAACGGATCAACTGGTTTCTTTTAATTACATATATATATATATATATATGTATAGTTTATTATTTGTATTAGTAAATTAAATATACACAGGTATAAATCACAGGTATCGGATAATAACTATGACACGATGATTTTTAAATTTTAGTATAAAGTTTACTAAACTTTCAGTACAGGACACGTAATGTGCCCGGAAAATCCGTGTTTAGGATGAAATCATTGTGAAAGTTGCAAACTTTTTATTTTTGTTGACATGCGTTACGAATTAACATTTCATTGACGTCAACAAAGAAAGTTCTATCCTGGGAAAATCCACTATAATTCTAAAGTAAAGTAAACAGTCTGTGTTGCATGTACTTTGTATATAAATGACTATTCATCTTTCTTAACTGGTGAATTAACAATTTCATATATTAAAATATTTTTTAACTTACTTAATTTAATACCATTTTTTATAATCTCACATTATATTTTTACGATGATTTTGCAGTAGGAACGCAATTAATTAGTAAATAAACAATAAAATGTTATAATTTTTACGAATATATTATATACGTTATTCTTCTTTCCCAAGACACTAGGCATTCGCGTTTTAGTTTGAACATCCGTTATCTATATTCGATTATTAATATTACGTATCGTATTAATAAATGTTAAAATATTTTCAATAATTGCTCAAAATAAAATAATTCTTTACGCAAGCTGACTAAAGCTATGAGCAACAATACTATTGTAAAGTGTGATCAAATTCGTATATCTTATATGCATATAAAAAATTGATTTTTATTATGATTACGCGGTTTTCCCAGACTACATAACTTTCTTCGTTGACGTAGATAAAACCTACGTCACGTATACGTAAAATATATCGCATACGGTTTTCACTTTTCAATGGTTATCGTAATTAATATAAGAATATTCGTAATTACTGTACAAAAAACTTCGAAATTTAATGGAAAACAAAAAAATTTTGATCACTCGTTTACATTGAATGATTAGTACCTTATACAATTACTAATAGTTATAAAATAATATAAAAAAACCTGATTGACACAAAATTAAAGTAAATTAAATGAATATATTTTAATTAAAATTATATATAATTTGAGTCCCATATTCAGAAACCTCGCAGTCTACACTTATAATATGTCCTTATAATATCAATCCGGTATTTTTCGATTTCAAGGCCCGCACGACGATCCGTTACGAATTTATATCCCCTACAAACCCAGGCCACAGAAGCGAGTAGCCTCCTTATATACAAAATCTACAGAAGAGAATATAATATAAGCCAAGTGTGCGTGTATATATTTGTATATATAAGTAGGTCGTCCCAAAATCCCACTGTACCACTCACCGCGAAGCTGCGGGGCTTTTAGTCGTATCATGGTCACGGCCGTGGCAATGACTCTGGGAAACTTCGTCTGACTTTCTCAGAACGTTTCTCCATCTCATCGTCCGTTTTTTTTTTTTCGTTTTATTTTCTAGGTTTTTTTCGGTAATTGGAACCACGTTTTTTTTTACGGGTTATATACCTGTTACGTCAGTCGGTGGAGTTTACTCAATCTGTTACGTGAACCTTAGAATGCAATGTCGTTCTTGTATGCACAACGACTACGGAAACAATTTTAATTCTTTTATTTTTTCTTCATTTTA
Organism: Theocolax elegans; assembly: GCA_026168455.1. NCBI lineage: Eukaryota > Metazoa > Arthropoda > Insecta > Hymenoptera > Cerocephalidae > Theocolax > Theocolax elegans. The sequence continues at coordinate 97,564,005 of CM047425.1, forward strand.
AAAAATATGTATTGCATATTATTGTTTTGTAGTATAGAAACAAACGATATTATATTATTTTTTTGAGACTTTGTTTTATTCTGATTCTTCATTTTGACATTTAAACGTTACATTTAATAAAAAGACAGTGATTATAAGTTATAGCGCGATTTAATAAATGATAAAACGTTAGAATTATCTTAAAATGGCAAAAATTAAAATTGTAAATTTTCAATGTATGAAAACACTTTTTATATAAAAATATGAAAATATATCCATTTACTTACCGTATAAAATAAATATTAAGCTGCAATTTAAATAAATATTTTGTATAATACAAAAAATTTATTTTCAAATAATTTCTTTGAAACATCCAATGTAAAAAATAATACCCAAATCGATAGATTTGTATATAAAATACCAAATTAATGTATCTATACAGCATTAAAACTATGCAAATCGAATTCCAATAACGATCACACAATTATACCTGAATCATCGTCAACCGTTACACAAAACACCGCATTCGACGTATATGATATATATAAAATATTTAATTCCAAGAACATCAAACGATCGAGTGAGCGAAATGAATATCTCGAAATTACGGAATAAATAATTAACATGTCATCGACTTTTTGCAAGAGAACGTCTCGTACATAACGGATTGGGCGATTCGAATGATACATACCTACAGCACGCAAGTATGTAACAACCGATCTTGAACTTTTCACTGTCGCAAAACGCGCTCGAAAGTGCGAGTAGCGAAATAACCAAATATGGTATGTTAGGGGCAAAAACCTCGTAGAACACGTTTGGTGACTATAATTATATACTGATCCGCTATATAAGCACTGTTAGAACACGAGTTCTTATTATACACTATAGCACAGCTGTTCTATACGAGATGATACTAAAGGGAATCTTTTTCTTTTCTACGCTACTGTTTTTTACAGACATGCCAACAATCTTTTTCCTGGACACATAGTTTTCGAGATTGTGTATTTTACGTAACAGGACTTGCTGTGCGATATAAAACTAATCAACAGATCTAAAACGATAAATCAACGAAAAAAGAATTTTTTATTAATTTATAAATTATATTTACGTACAAACTACTTTTACATACACATTTTGTCAATCATAAATTTTGTAAAAATGACAATTAAAAAGAAAAGAAGTATTATTAATTAATATTCAGTTTTTATTATAATCAATAATAAATGTAACGTTTACGAAATAAATATCTACTATACATTTTTTAAAATTATGATATACAGACATGATACGGTATAATATAATAGCATAGTTATTCTGTCGTACAAAAAGGTATTCGCCGTTATTTAACTTTACCTATCAATATAACTGTTTTCCATTTTTAATTAGATACCATATATAATAATCTAATGAATAAATAATTATATAGATACATGAATTTTCTTTTCCAATAATTAGTTTATTTATAGCTCTGCTTTAATGCAATAGATACACAATATTTTAAATGTAACTTTTCATTTTCTTTTAGTTATGAATTACAACGTTGGTATTATTTAATTTTAAACTGTTTGTTACATAATGATTTTGTAAAAATAATATTATTTAATAAGGAGTATATAATTTATACTTTATATTATTATATTCAATTACAATTGAATTTTTGCGTTGAACTTAAAAGACATAAATGTATAGTACAATAAAAAAGCACGAATAAAACCTACTTCCTTCAACAAATTACTATATAAAACCAAATAGTAGAACATCGATCAAATACATTTCCAATCCCCAAAACAATATAAAACTCTGAATGAAACGAAAGGCTTAAACGTTAAATCACTCTGCGCATTTTAACGAGGTTTGATTGTTACAAAGAAAAAAAAATACTATCTACCATGACCATGGAATCTGTGTCAACGGCGGAATATCGATATGCATCCTCTTTTCGTCCTTTCACCCGGAACGTACATCCTTTCCTGATTGTCATTCTGAGTTAGCTTCGTATTACGAGACAGAGGTGTGACCGTTGTAAAAAAAAACGGTTTACGATTTAGTTGTCTCTTCGTTCCGTCTTGAGAAAGTTATTGATTTTTTTGTTATTAATGGTACATTGAATAGTAGCAAGCCTTTTTTCCTAGGATTCGGAGTAGGTAATGCGATTAGTTAGGTTTTCGAAAAGTAGAACGGAATGATAAGTTATTTAATGAGAAAAAATTGACGTTGCAAAAGGTAACGTGGATCAGTTTGAAATGCTGAAGATTATTTTAATGTTGTCACGTTAGCAATTAGGATGAATCCACAAATCCATAGTTTGTATTTGTTTATTATTATTTATTTTAGAATTTGAAAATTATCAAAATGTTTTTCTTATAAATGGTGCAAATTTTAAAGCCATGACAATTGAGAATAAATAATTTGGTACATTTATAATGCAAGCTTTTTAATATTTCGTTCAAATTTCATTATCATGCTATAAAAAATTTAATTTAAATTTAAATTACCTGAATATTATAAGCGCGTTAACTTTTCTCACAAACTACACAGAAATCTTGAAATCACTTGTAACCGAAATAACACCTACTAACAACAGGAACTCAGTAAATAAATCAATTTTATAAGCAGGCAAGCACTTTATACCTCTATCTTGCGAGTTTCATCTCTTGAGTATATAACGACGGAAATTAATCCCACCGTTTTTCTCCCCTTTCATTATAGAGTATTTCCTCAGCATAATGAATAGCTGTACTTACGAGCTTGCAATCATATTATACCCCGGAACAAAAGATACTGTATAAGTGTCACGTGGCAGGAAAAACAAAAAAAAATAATATACGAACATTCACAGGAAGCTCAAATGAAGCCGAGATTTTTGTGCAATCGTCTCGTTGCTCGGTATGCGCTCGACGCGAAAGCGATGACCCACTATACGTGGCGTGCCTTCGGTGACGCAATAATCTTCGTTAACGGTATCCTTTCCTCATTATAGACATCTCGTGTCGCTTTACCTTTTTTTCACGCCGCAGGTATAGGCCGTTCTCCTTTGTCGTTTACATGCGCCTTCGATTTTATTCTTCGCAAATTGTACCGAGAGTTTCTCCTTTATCGGCTGTAGGGCGTTTTTTCGGGTCATCGTGCAACAAGTGCCTCGGTTACTTGTATTTATGTATACCCGAGGAAATAGCCTCGAAATTATCATTGATTTTCAAACTTGTAATTTTATAGAAAATTAATAAGTTATATGTACTCGAGATGCGAAAGTTAGTTCCTCAAAGATAAATATTACATCCCCATCAGATTTTATGCAGGGTAAACATGTGTTTAGATATATTAAATTATCTATTTTCAATATAAACAAAAGGAATAGCTATATAAGATATCTTGAAGTGTGTGGAACTAAAAATATTTTAAAATATGGTTCATCTAACGGTACTATGTAATATTTACTTTTTAGCTTTGGATTCTTTGGAAACAATCGATGTGTATCTACAGTTTTGCGGTTCACGTATAGTTGAAACTAATATATAGGTCTCTACATAGATTTTGTTAAATTGTTTACACATTTGAGTATTTTTTATAAAAAAAAGTGACACCTCATAACAAAAAAGTAGTACATAAATATTCATCAATTAAATTATGTTTGGAGAAATATATTAGTTTTAATAAAAAGAAGCTTTATTTGTTTAAATACTATAAATAAATAATTTCAATTTAATGTTTGATATCAATAGTCAAATAGTTTAAAATAAATATTGCGTTTCAGCACAAAAATGGGGTCAATGTTTCGAAGTTCGTTGCTGCTCGTCAGTAGCACATTATTGTGTGTCTCGGGAGAATTCCTGATGGGAGGCCACTTAGACAATAAGCAAGCACAATTAACCGATGACCTTTCGAGCACCTCGCATTTAGTAATTGCACGAACAGCAGACGATGGCGATTTGGATCTTATAGCCGAAGAAAGCGCATCTAGCGTTGCCTCGACACCTTATCCAGATCAAGAACCAAGGTACTAAAATATATATTAGCAGTTTAAAGTTTGCATACGATTTTTTTCTAATATTAAAAATTAATGAATATTTAGGTACAAATTACCATACGCATTTGCATTTAATGGGGGGAAGCCCTTCTCCTTGGAAAAGGATCCAATTACCGGTAAAATTGATTTTGAGAAAGCTCCACCATTAAAAGCTTTAAATCTTACGGAAACTTATCATGAAGAAGATAATGATGATAATCCAAAGGACAAAAATTTGGATAGTACGACTTATGGAAAGATTAGCTATTTGGATAGCAAACGAGTTGTGTCCACCAATTCGAAAAATGAACGAGTTGGTCCCAACGAAATAAATCCTTATTCACCAAGTTTTCACGATTTTTTAAATTTACCGGTTCGTTACAGTTCCGAAAAATACGAACGTGATAATTATCCCCTTATTTCAAGCTCCTACGCAAATACAAAAGTTCAGAGTGGATCGAACAGTTACAATATCAATAATCATCGACCTTACCATCAGGAAACTGCTACTAAGGTATAAATAATTTGAATTTTTAATGATTTATTACCTCTTTCGTGCACTTATATCTTACGTAAACGTTAAATTTGACAGGTATCAATCAGTACGGCCACTCGCAAGGTCTACTATCCCAAAACTACTACAACAACTACAACGACGACGACAACGATGAAACCTACTACTCCATCTACGACAACTACAACGAAAGCAACTACTACCATGAAGCCGATAGAGAAAAAGACTACAACAATAAAACCAACAAAAGCTCCAACAACAACAATCAGTACAACCAGAGCAACAACTACAACAACGACTACAACTACTCAAGCACCAATCACTCAACCCAAAGTTACTACCTGGAAACCATCAAAGAGTACTACGCGATATGACGAGTACGAGGATGTATTACCAATTGAAAAATTGCAAGGTGATAAATACGGTGCAGCAGATTTTGGGTAAGTAAATCAACATTAATAGTAGTGATATTATAATAGAATATTTGTTAAATATTTGTTAGAATCTACATTCTAGTCTGATTTGAATGTTTTGTGATTATACAGGCAACATCCTCCAAGCGATAAAGACATAAATGGTCATAATAACGGTCCTCAAAGCCCTACTCGAGTGACTACCCAGTCGATCTATGATTATAACGATGGTTACGAAGATTACGAATCTTCACTTGAAGATCAGCAACAACAATTCAACAACCAATATCACCATCATCAACAACAACAACAACAACAACAGCAACAACATAATCAACAACAAACTTATCACAAAATTGACTTACAAACTCCTCCATCGACTGCCGCAACAACAACTACCTCAACATCTGCACCTACCACGACGACACCTACTCCAACTATTGTACCATCGACACTTGCCACATCGACGGCTCATCATCAACAACCCATAACGAATATTCATTTAACTACCACTAAACCTTTTATGATTCCTGTACATCAACAACCACCAGTTACTTCGATGCCACTAGATAGCACCAATAGTCGAATCAACGTTCCCCCGGTGCACGAAAATTTCGTAGAAGGTCACAGACCTGTTGAATTTTACAATGGCAACGCTAATGTTGTTCATCAAAATGTACACTTCTCAGGTAGCATGTACAGTAGGCCAGGAAGTGTCGTCAACGTTTTACCTGAGAGTACTAGCAATGTTATTGTTCCTCACGATCAAGATACAGTATCTTTTGTGCTTGGAAACAGGCAAAACGTCGAGGGAACTTACTACTCTCATGGAGTTGCTATGGAAGAACACCCCTACGCACCCAATGTAAATGAGAATAACTTCAGGCCGTTTTATAGCTCGGTATACACATTTTTAAATATTATAATCGCTTAAAAATATTACATGAACGTGAATAATTTAATCATAACCGTTTTTATTACACAGAATACAAATATACAGCAACCGGTATTAGATCAAAAAGTGTCAGTAGCACTTCCATCTGTCGCTGTGATTGAACCATCCTCTCCAACTGGTTACAATCCAACCAATTGGGGATACAATCCGAATATCAACATCCAAAATCCTGTTCAAACTGGCATTTTACCAGACGCTGAAATACAAAACACAAAGCCTTCATCTTCTGTCGTATTCCCTTCAACATCTAATAACGAAGACGTTAAAACTAACAATCAAAAGGATGCAGCTACTCAAACTGACGATCATCCAGTTTCTGGTTTCGTGAAATTCCCTGACAGCATCAAAGATAAACAAGATGATCTAAGTTCGATATCTAATCAAAGACCACCCATAGAAGAACACATTATTGTCATCAATCAGGCTGATGGTACTATAAAGGAGATCACGCCTACTGGATCCAGTAACCCTGCTGATAATACTGCTCCTATCAACGGAAATACCAACATTAATAATCCGAATTTACCACAACTATCGGAAAGTTTGACTCCACCAGCGGAAATTCGACCATCAAGGTAAATTAATACGTAAATAAATTCTAAATAATATTTGTAAAATAAAGAAGTTCACAACTCATTAAACATTAATATATTTCTAATCTTTTATAATATTTCACGTATGAAATAAAATTGAATAATATCAAATGGTAATAATGTAATTATTACACAGGCCACCGGTTGGAAATGGAAATCAAAGGCCTCCACACTATTTCCACTACCAGCATGGAAACGGCCCAAATACAGGAAAAACACCATCGGAATATCCTCCACGTCCACAAAGGATACCTTTACCACCTAGGCAAAAACCTGAGTTGCCACCTGTAGGTTTTAAGAGAAGACCTACTCCACCTCACGATGTTAAATTACCAAACATCTTACCACAGTTTAGACCAAACGCTAAAACATCGCATGGTCATAGAGGAACTGATCGAATCGGTAAATGTCTATATAATTACAGTATTATTTTCCTTTCACTTAAATATTTCGTTATAAATTAAATTACTACTAACATTATTTAAAAATTACTTTTATTATTCCGTGAAGATAACAATTCTATAAAAAGTATATTATCTTGTAATGGTTAAATAAATTTGATTAAATAACGTTGCTATTTATTATACAATGTTTACTTTAATTTAATAATACTGAATAATAATTACAATGCTAAACATAATAAATGAAAAAATGAATTATATCGTTATCAGGTACTCTACCAGCTCCGCCTTCGTTTTCCAATCGTCCACGCCCACCCACCCCTAGACGACCACAACCACATCCACCAATTTCACCACCACCTTCGCATCTTCAACGGCTAAGCCCACCTCCTCCTCCAACTCAAGCTCATCCACCTCATCATCCAAATACGCTGCGGAAAAAGGAAGACGTTGCTTCTTTACCCAATCCGGAACACTTGAAACGCTACCGACCTAATCACCGACCAGTCGCGCAAAAATTGAGAATGGAAGACGAACTTTCTGGTGATAGATTTTCAGCTGAACCTCCCCAAATTCCACCTAGACCAATTATTTTTCCAAAAGACAGGTCTGATAGCCAAATGCCTAAAATCGCAACGTTGCAAATGATACAGCAGAGGGGTGGTTTGGACGAGGACATGATTAGATCTAATTTACCACCGTTGATGAAAATTAATCGGTCGGACGAGAGAAGTGATGAGGAGAATTCTACAACAGTGAGTTTGATTCGGATGATATAATTAATTTAAAATTAATATATTAAATAAATTATTCTGTACATATAATGTATATATGAGAATATAAATAATGGTTTTGTAAAAATGTAGAGTAACGATGCCGATCGTCGCAAAGACAGCGAGGAACCGGACAGTCACGATGCTGCTGGAGCATCGGATGCAGGACCAGTATACGTCGTTTATCCAGTAAATAGCGCAGTAAATATTGGTAGTCAAGAAGATCTAGTCGAACCTAATGAATCTGTTGTAATTGGCACGCGTGGACCTCATCGTCCATTACCGCCAGATACTTTGCCTCATGACGACGAAGAGGATGATCACAAGCAAAACAATGAAAAATTACCGGGTTATTTTTATGGGAAATTACCGCAGCATCATAATACCGTAGACTTTGCTTCTCAGGTATAAAATAATTAAATTTTTAATTTTCATTATTCGTGTAAATAATTTAAAAGAAATATTAAAAATAAATGATCTTCAGGGTTATCCAATCGAACCACATCAAGAGCCCTCAGTCCTGGTACGTGAAAAACCTCTCTTGGTCCCTAGTGACGACACGGATGAAGAAGAAACTAAAAAACCTGAAGAAAACAATCCAAGCGATAGTAGCTTTAACGTGATCTCTTATCTTCAGGATTTCCTCCCCTTCCAAACAAAAAAACAACAAGCGTCGACGATTTCCGCAACTTTACCGCGATTACCATCAAGTCCAATAGCTTACGTTTATACACCAACAACACCCTCCAACACGCATCGATACGACCTTCACGAAGACGACGAAGAAGAAGAACCAAGACCTGTTGAGAAACCTGTTCTTTTACCATCTCAACAACCTAGTAGTTCTTCATCGTCAGCTCCTTCGCCACAAAATTTCATGGCTCCCTTTGTTGCTAGCGTATCTGCAGAGATGCCTGTGAAAAATGGATGGAGTGTCGTTGTTTCTCCCGCACAAGTCAATGGAACTGAAAGAGCAAACGACGATAAGAGGGACGAAGAGAGTCAAGAAAATGACGCACAGACTGAAAATACAGACGGTACTGATAACTTTGATCCAGAAAATTTTAAACCTCAATTATTTGGAGGTTTTAAGCCGATTTATGAATTTCCCATGGATGAAGAAGAACGTACACCTATGGTCGGTAGGGGGGTTGTGAGTTCGGATTCGAAAAAATTGCACGAGTGATTCTTCGTTTTCAACAGATAGGAAATTTGTTCGTTTATCTTTAAGCCGTTCCCTTGGGCATTTTATTTCATTAGAGGGTATTCAATGGTGAATGAGGAATTTTTATAATCTTTTCAAGTATTGGGCCAATCGTTAAAGAAAATATTAAATTTTGTAAATACATTTAATCCTACTTAATTTAAAATAATATTTTGTTTTAGCATAGCGAGACATTAACATTGAATTTAAAGTATTTTATAAATTTGAATAGTAATATTAATTAATATCATTATTGTCGTTTTTTATAAGTGTAGTTGATTTCTAAAATGTCAAAGTATTGAATTATTTAAATCTAAAGATATCTTAAAAAATCAATTTCACCTAGAGAATAAAATATTTACCAGAGATGTGCATGTATTAACATATTATTATAACCGTACAAATATTTTCTTATCGGCAAAAAATTGTATTAAATTAACATAAAAGAAAATATTGCGAAAACAAAATGCTAGAGGGAACGTAAGAGAGGCGAGATCTTGCGACGATGCGCGTATCGGTGATCGGTAGACTACATAAAAATGCGAAACGAGAAAATTTTTCGCTTTGGGGAAATACATAGCAAAAAAGAATATATTATTTATCGCGCTCGTTGAAGACAATATTCTCGTCAGACTGATTGCTGTTAAAATAACACTTTTGGTCAATTTATGTACTTTTATGCGAAGAGGAAAATAGTAAACTTTCCAATCGTCTTGAACTGACTATACATATATTGTCCGGCGAAGAAATTTCTTTGATAAATTCATTATGTGCCTATATATAATAACTAAAAAGTTATCCTTCCACTTATTGTAATAAAAATTAAGTGTTAAGGAAGGATTATATATCAAAGAAATTTGTTTAAACCGAGTCAATTTGCAATTGCACTCGTCGAGTATATAGTGCCAATTGTTAATGTTTTATGCCAAACTTATATTTTATACTTTTCTACGATTGTTTTGTCTTCCTAGTTGTTTTAATGTATCAATCGCATAGTAATCATATTTGCGTAATATCACGTACATTATTAGAAGTTAAATTATATACATACATATACATATACATACATATACATATATATATACATATACATGTTTATATATATCGTTCACACGTCCATGTCATTAAAACTGTAATTTTATAGTAGAATTAATGGTGTGCTGTATTTAACTACATTTTAATTTTTAGTATAAAAAATTTGTATTTAATATTTATTATACAATTAAGAATTTACTTAAATGCATTATTAATCACGTTTTGTCCCCATTCATTTTCCTCATCTCCCATTCTTTTTTCATTTGAGCTCGTTCAGCGCATTTACGTGCACGCCTGACACTACGTAATTCTTCTCTTAAGTTGAAATACTGATCTCGAAAATTGGCATCGCCGATTGTACAAGGTGGATCATCAGGCTTTTGGTATACAAAAAATAAATATTTAATTTTATGTACGTTCTTAATAAATTATAAATATATTTTAAATATTATATACTTAAATTATTTAAATATGTTAATTAATTGTTAATTTTTTTTATCTATTTACCTCAGCTTCCTTGATTTTCTCATATGTTAATAATAATCTACTGGTATAATTACTAAGAATTTGTTCTGAACTAGCTATAAGTTTTAAACAGGGATGGACTGGTAACTGATCTTCTGAATATTCTTTCCTAAAATTATTTACATATTCATTTAAATCTTCCTAATTATTACAATACTATATAAAATATTTTATTATTACCTAAATATAGGGAACCAAAATACCAGTCTACCATTCATTTTTAAATGCTTAACAGAGAATGTTAAAAGATCTATAAATAATTGCCATAATTCATATACAACTTTGGACGGAATATGAGTTTCTATTTGATGTTCTTCTATACATGGATTAGCTTTTGATGAACCAATACGTTCTACAGCTTCTCTGATACCATATGGAGCTGCAATAAATGTTTTAAAATTAAATGATTATATTCTTTTTATTAAAAAATGTTGGTTGATTTAGCTTTAATTAACTAACGATCAGTAATAATTGAATCAAACTGTATATTTGGTTTCCACAGGGGTCTGGAAAAATCTGATACTATAACATCTAAAAACTTTGATTTTACACCATATTGTTTCATGTTTGATGCTATACTCTCATCTTCTTCTCTTATCTACAAAAATATTTTTAAAAAACTTTAACTTGTGAAATTAAAGAACAATTTAGATGCAATAATATTAACTCACTTTTTGGGATATACGACTAGGCTTTGTACGAGCATGAAGCATTAAATAATCAATATCAGTTCCAAGTGTATAACCACCAAATATTGATGCTGCAATTAATAATGATCCAGAACCAACAAAGGGATCCAAAACAATATCTCCATTTTTAACTTGAGCTTGATTTGCCATTAAAATAGATAGTTGAGGATCCATTGATGTATTACCTATAAATTTTCTCGATTTTAAGGAAAGTTTCTTCACTACTTCTCTTTGACCATCTGCAATCTAAATATATACATAAAAATAATTTTTTATTTTAATTTAAAAATCATATAAATGTAGATGTGTTACCCATCGTCCAAAAAATAAATCAACTGGTTCCTCTGATATTGCATTTGGTTCAAGGCCATAATGTTCTATATAAAATAAAGTTGTATCCGGATTTTTTAAACTCACTGATCCTTTTAATGGCAAATAACTAAATGTCTAAAATAATTAAACTGAAATGTATTTATTCACAAATGTAGAGTTTACATAAAACAAATAGTTTACCTCTATTTTTGCTACTTTCTCTGCTTGTGTAAAATGTTTACAAAATGTTTCCACAACAACTTTGAAAGTAGTAGTTAGAAATGGTGCTGTTTTATCCTCAGGATAAACTTTTAATTTTGCATGAAGATCATCAATAGTTTTTCCATGGGCCCATAATTCAATACAATGACGAAGTAGCACAGACCTACTAGATATTTGACGGGCTACATATTCTGACGGTAGTTCAACAATCCAGAATGGCTAATAAAATAATATAAAACTGTCAATTTATTTTATTTAACTATTATGTTAGAAGCAGAAATAATAAGTAAATTAAAAAAATTAAGCATTGATAAAATATATATTACTTTATCTTACGTGCTCTACGGATTTGAAAATGACATTTAAGGTTATTTTGAACATGCTAAGAATTGAGTTCATTTCCTAAAAATAAAATGTATTTGATTATTTTTTACACAAACAAATATTTGTTAAATAAACTAAAATTTATTTGACCACTGACAGCCATTCGGAAATTTGTGTGTTCGTGGGCGAACCACAGTAAATATCTTTTCCATTGTGCGTTCATGGTTTGTACACACACGACAGCAATCAATGTCAGCATGCTCTCCCTATGCCTGTGGTCACGTTCACACGTAGGTAACATAACCTACGTACCAAAACATATATTTAACTCTCGCGAATCGCGATTTTGGTATGACGTTGCCACGCATCACAAATTACGATTTTTACTTTAACTTCTTAAACTTTAAATTAGGAATAAAATACTATATTTAATTAAACTACTTGTATAAATATCAACATAAAATTCCTCAAATTCTAAAATAAAAGAGACTTTTTGTTTTATAGTTAAATTACTCTAAAATATTTCTTATAAATTTGTAATATAGTAGAAATCGGGTTATTGAGTTATTCTAACATAGAAATTTTGTAGTAAAATGATTTTATTTGTGAAATGATACATTTCTTGTAACAAATTCCGCAATTTATGAAATAAGTTAACGCTTTCTGCGGAGTGACAAGGAATTGCGGCGCAGCCAAGCTGCTCTTCGTGATCCTCCAATGGTTTGTGAGAATCTGTGTCCCTTTCCAAGGCCACGAGAACTCTTGCCAGCTGAAGTTTTACCGCGAAGTTCACGATGTTTGTGAACAGAGTTACAGACCCAGTTAACCTTTGGATCATTACGGATGGCCTAAAAATAATTAATTATGGTTAAAATATTGATACATATTATATTAAAAATTTTCAGAATAAGTTCATTTACTTTGTGTGCTGGGTCTACAAGTATGACTTCATAATATTTGTACGAAGAATCCTGAGCTACCCAGTAACTGTTTAATACTCTAAGTCCACCACAACGTCTTCCAACACGTTCCTAAAGAAAAATCATGTATTTTTAAAAACCTGTTCTCATTGTATTTTAATTATATTTGTATATTTTCTATATTTTTTCAGACATCCAAGGAAGATAAAAAATCATTATTATCATTGGGTAAAATGTTATCATCATGTCAGACTTAATATTTGTTTTAACATTTATATCAAATATTTATACTTTGTTATCTGTGATAAAAATAATATTTTTAATTTAAAAATAAATAAAATCTTTTTTACCTCAGCAACAGATTGCAGCTTCCTGGTAGGTTTCAACTGATTAACTCCATGGCTTTTTGGTTTACCATAAGTTGTACCTTTGGGAACAGGACGTTTACGTCCACCACGGCGAACACGAATTCTGAAGATGACGAATCCTGTTTTAAACATAAATTATTGACCTCGAGGGAAAATTTCTAAAACAACTATCTGTATCTACAATTAATGTTTTACTTAATTAAATTTTATCAGAAATACATAATCTCCACATATGTGGTAAGAGTGGTGCATGTAAACTCATCATTTTAACATTATTAAAATCAAATTTTTTGTTGACATTTAAAAACCGAATAATTTTATTAACTTTCTAAAGTACAGAAGATATAATATGTTTTCCAGAGTAGTTATAGTTAATAGTTGTGATAAATAAATATAAGTATACCTTGTTTAGCTTTGTAACCCAAGCGGCGTGCTTTATCAGGTCGGGATGGCCTGGGCGCCTTGTGCATTTTGGTTAGTTGACGGTATTGCCAACACCTTACACGTAGCAAGAAGCGGAGCACATCGCTCTGCTTCTTGCGATAAAGTTCCTGCATATACTTGTATGCACCCATCCCGAATTTCTGAAATTAAAATTACTTTCGTTAGTACAGAAATATTAATATGTAAAAGTACAATCGCATAAAAATTTCGAGATTATAAAAACAGTACTTTGATTACGAAAATTAAATATTTTAGTTCACATGTACCTATTGGAAACTTGAATTTGATATTAAGCAACAATGAACAATTAGCTGAAAAATTACTAATTCTCCAAATAAAAATAATAAAGAAAATAAACTATTGATAAATAAAAGTTATAATGTAATAAAAATTGAAATTAGCTATACATATGTTCGAAAAATGAGGAATTATGAGATAAACCAAAATCAAAGTTAGGTTATATAAGTTTACTGTTAGAAACGATAATATTAATACAAAAACCTTTGAAAGGCAAAAAATATAAGATGTTCTGGATTATTGAAGATTTCATCTTGGATTCTAATTAACTATAAACTGGAAATAACACAAATGCAAGCGGATGTTCAACGATATTAACAAGTCGAATGCTCACCTTGCACGCCCAGTGAAGGAAAGAAAACACGCCGCTTGGAGATTTTAAACTCTGAATTACTGCAACGTTATAGAGAGGTTACACTGTACAAGTTTTAGTTGAGAACTGAGGTTGAGAAAATCTACTCTGAAACGTATACTTCATGCTTACAAAAAGCGGGAAATTTGGAGTAAAAACATTTTATGTTTTATACATATAAAAGCTCTATATAGATAAAAAATAATAATTTATTACAAGAAAATTTATGTTTAAAAAATTTTAATTATAATGCATTACACAAAGTACAATATTTTTTTTTATTTAAGCAGATTTAATCTTTATTTAAGATTATTATGCTAAAGTACAATATTTAATTGATTGTGTCTTTTTTTAAAAGAATATTACATCCTTCAAATAATTAAATTTATTTTGTAATACTGTAATATATAATTGTTTATTTTATTTTCGAATTAACAAATAATTATTTCATAAATAAAAAATATAAATATTAAATTTCCTCCGAAAATGCTAAAATTTCATATTATTTTGCAATAATCAATAATGTTCAATAATCATCAATATAGTTTATATATGAAATAATTTTTATATGAAATTATACTTTTCCTTTTTGCTAAATATATCAATCATAACTGTAACGATAAGATAATAAATGATAATCGCAATAAACCATCTATAATTATTATATTACATAAAATATTGTATTACAAATAAGAAATTTGCATTCCCATAATCATTGGTTTACCATCTTTTCATATTAACATGAAATCATCATGATTTAAAAAAATTGTACAAATATATATAATTATAATTATTTAGCGAGGGGGGTATTAATAATTATTTCATAACATTGCGAAATCAATGGTTAAATTTAATTATTTTTTTTCAAAGATAACTCTAAATTACTATTTATGCATAAAAAATAGTTTGAAACGTAAAATATAACATTTTCTTCTTGCACCAGATCTGTAGGGTACTGCATTATAAACTCTTTAAATATTGTGTAAAGAAGATAAGCATAAACGTTGAAAAATATTTGTACAGATACATATAGATTGCGAGGTTTAAATAATCGTCCACCTTATTTCTAGAAGAAACGAAAACGTTCATGACTCGGCACATTATATGATAAATATCACTTGTATCATCCTCATCCTTCTTTTACTATAGTCAAGGCTGAAACACTTTACCATTTGTACAGGCCGCTTGAAGGTATAAGTATACATGAGGAGGCGTCCAGTCATTCAGTTCTAATCGAATCGTCGAGCGTTGCAGTAGCTTTTATTTCACTAAACTCTTCAATTATAAATATTTAAATATATATATTTATAAAAATATAAATTATCTATAATCATCATGACGAATTACAAACTTTATTATTTTAACGTTACCGGTTTGGCTGAACCGATCCGATTTTTATTGCATTATTGTGGAGTGGATTTCGAAGACATTCGTTTCAGTGATTTTGATGAATGGAAACTCAAGTACAAGAAAGGTATACATTTTTATTCGTATTAATATATTACACGTTACGTAAATATTAACAATTATCTTTAAAGGACATTTTAAATATAATTTTAATGGCGTAACAAAAAAATTTACTGCAGATATAATAGTCGTTTGTTTTTTTGCAATTGTAATAGATTTGTAAAAAATTTAAGTGAGTCATTTTTAATTGCATAATTGCATTATTATACACATTTACGTACATGCGAGATATTCTATAAAAATGATTAAAAACTCGTATAAAAATGAAAAGGCGTGTATACTATTCGAATCGAATTTATATAGTAAAATATTTATATTTATATATATTATCTATTATTTTTTATTCGTAAAAATACAATACATGTAATGTAAATATATGTAAGAAATGTAATAGAATGTATAGAACATTATAAAATTGAAAAAAATATATTTATTTTAGAAATGCCTATGGAGCAAGTTCCTGTTCTGGAATTTAATGGAAACAGATATCATCAACATGTACCAATATGTAGATACATAGCGAAAAAATTCAATCTCTGTGGTTCTACTGAAGAAGAAGCTCTTGAAATCGATGCTTTAATTCAAGATATTAATGATCTTCGTATAGGTAAATTTTAATTATATCCATACACACCCACTGCAAAGAAGCCATGTACTTTCTTTATCTCGAAATACTTTACTTATAGTGATATATAGTGACTAGCAAAAGTTCGAGTAAACTTTTTTTTAGTTGATATAATTATTTATTGAATATTCTATTAATATATAACCCATATTTATCATAATTTTAAGGAAAAAAATAAAAATTTAACAAAAACTAAAAAAAGGATAAATTTTGGAGACGCGATTGAAATATTTTCTCGATTTTATTAATTTAGATGTTACGTTATCAATAATTTAAAATCTTTTACATAATTATTCTTAAGAAAATCATTATTTTTAAGTATTATACTCAAGGTCCTATTTTATCTAGTGTTGTTAAAAATACTCGTAATATTAAATATACCAAAAATTGTAATTTGTACATAATCTGTACATAAACTTTTGCATTATTTCTATAGATATAAGCACCTACTACAGGGAAGAGAATGCCGATCTGAAAGCTAAATTAAAAGAGAAACTGGATACTAAACTTTCATTTACCTTAGACAAATTGGAATCTCGCATTGCTAAAAATAAGGGATTCTTCTTTAACGGGAAGGTATGATCCTAAAGTCATATTAAGTATATGTAAATAAAATGTATTATAAATAAATATATTATTTATTTTAGATTACGTGGGCAGATATTTACTACACTGGAATTTCTGAAGTGATGACGAATATATTAAAAGTAAATCTTCACGAGAAACATCCAAATTTAAAGAAACTTACCGATACCGTCCGTAATAATGAACGCATTAAAAAGTACATTGAAAAACGACCTGTTACTACTCTTTAAATTAATATGATTAAATTTAAAACAGTATTATATTTTTTTACTATTTATCATCTGAATATTATTATATACTTTCATGTAATTATTTGAAATTTATTATAATTATTTAATAATGTAAATCAAACGATATAAAAATCATTTTGTTCGTAATCGAAATAACTAAGTTTATGTTATTTACCTACTTACCTATACGTATTTACTTTTTAGTCTTTTGTAATAGTGAAGAAAACAAACTATATTTTGCCATTTTTTTACTAAAAATAATTATTATACCTAAAGTGGTATTTTTAACTTATGAAATAAAAAAGATGTATTACGGACAAAAATTCATGAAATTTAAAATATATAAATAGAAATATGAACAACTGTTTAAATCACTATTTAATTAATATGAAATTTTAATTTCCTATAGGATCCCCTTAAAAATTGAAAAAAACTTAATGTAAATAAATTGTTTATAAAACAATAATTAAGTGTAATTAATTGTAATAATCTGTTGTAACTGAATAAAATATTTTATAATAGCATATAAGCGTCTAATTTTGGATTGCGAATAATAGTTATTAATTGATAATATAGCTATATTTTTTTCTAATATTATCAACCACTAAATTATTAACCAATATTTTTAGTTTATCACATTTACTGAAGGTTTTGTGGATAATGTTTAGAAAATAAAAAAATAATTTTTTTAGATATATACTGTATGTATGTAATAGTTCAAATTAAAGATTTCTGTAATTGATTTTTCAAATATAGTTTTTAATTTTCATTTTTTCTAAATTTTTTTAGCACGCGCACAATTGTTACACATTGTAGAATATACCTCAATTCATACAATTGAACAAATATTCAAATTGAATGATAAATTTGAAAAATCAGTTAATATCGGTAAGTGTGTATTTTAAATGAAGGTGCGACTTCCCCTTAAAAACTATATTTCGCAAGTACTTTCTGTTAATAATTATTAATGATTGATTACAGGATTTGATACCAGCATATAAGCACATTTACTTTCTAGATATAAATAACATATTTAATTTCACACAACTATTTACAGATAATAAATGTTGAAAATAAGATAAGGATAGATTTGTACATCCAAGAGTTAAACACATAATATTTGTGTACAAAAACAGTGCACATTACTTTTGTGACTATTTTACAAAGTAATTTAAATTTAAATTAATAAAAATAATCGTTTATTTTATGCACATAAAAATTGTGCACATAAATATTGTACACATAAATATTTTTTACTTATATTTTGATGTGAACAAATTAAACGATTATTTTTAATAATTTAAATTACTTTGCAAAAAATATTTGCGCACCGTGCATAAAAGTAATGTGCACTATTTTTGTGCACAAACATTATGTGTTTAATTCTTGGGTGTACAAATCTATACTCCTGTCGAAAATATAATATAAATGAATATTTCATGTTCAAACTATATATGCATATCTTTTAGGTATAATAGTTCAATTCAGTAAAATCTATTAAAAAAGTATTAAGCATGATAGGCAATTTTTCATAAAAAATTATTCAGTACTTAAATGTAAAAAACTGAAATTATTGGTTGGTAGTTGATAATATTAGAAAAAAATAGATATAAATAATTAATAATTATTATTTTATATATCTCTCTATAATATATAAATATTTCGCCGCCGCCGCCGCCGCCGCCGCCGCCGTGTCTAAGAATTCAGAATTCACATAGATATATATGTTTATATATATATGTCATATA
This sequence comes from Theocolax elegans, assembly GCA_026168455.1. Taxonomy (NCBI): domain Eukaryota; kingdom Metazoa; phylum Arthropoda; class Insecta; order Hymenoptera; family Cerocephalidae; genus Theocolax; species Theocolax elegans. The sequence continues at coordinate 97,582,986 of CM047425.1, forward strand.
TATATGTATATATATATGTCATATATATATGTATATATATATGTCATATATATGTTTATATATATATGTCATGTATATGATATATATATATATGTCATATAAATATAAGTGTGTGTGTGACTGTGTGGGTGTGTGTGTGTGTGTGTGTGTGTGTGTGTGTGTGTGTGTGTGTGTGTGTGTGTGTGTGTGTGTGTGTGTGTGTGTGTGTGTGTGTGTGAACATACACTTTTTCAAATATCCATAGTGATATATACAATGGGTTAAAAATTGGATACATTAATTATTACATTTTAAGATAATTCTATTATAAACAGTAATGGCAAAAGAAAATTCAAATTTTAACAGTGGCAATATAAAATACGAATTACATTTCAAAGTTTTCGAAAAATAACAAAATCAAACGTTTATATTCTATTACATTAACTGTTTAATTAGATTATTATATTATTAGATTATTGATTTCTGTTAATTACACAATTGTTATAAACAATTATTTGCATTGCGTTAGGTGACCGAGCGAAAAATGTTTGTACATATTTCATCTATGCTGTCTATGTACACCAAAAATATGTAATTTTCCATCCAAATTTTTTGAAAGGTGTCTTTTATGTATAAACTTGCAAGCTTGCATAATGACGTATTATTCAATTAGCTAGTGCTTGTGGTATTTGGGTTCTGCACTAAATATACTATATATCGATAATTGATAAATATAAGTGTAAAAATGAACAGTTTTCGCTCAGTCGGTAACAATCAGGTATACCACCTCCGACGATTGATTGGCTAAAAAATATAATAATGCATTTTAATAAATTTTTTTTCTTTTTAAGATGGTAATACTGTCATTCAAAGACCCGCCACTCTGACACACTACCGTTCATCATCTGCCCGCCGCAGCTGTAGCGATTAACATCATCGCAAAACGTAAACTTTTTATTCATTATTTTAAGCGATATAAATAATTATAATCTAAATATATTTAACGATTATTAATTTTTTACTGATTTTATTAAAATTCTATTTTCGAAAAACGTTGACATTTTTCATACAAAACTTAGCGTATTATTTTGTTTACCTGAACAAATATTTGACTACTCAGCAAAGTTACTTTACGACATTCGTTAATAAATATTATATTCACAAATGTACATTTATTTTTACGTGTATTTCAGGGCTCACTGTTGTTTAGTCAATTACTAATCATGGATAATAATGGTTGTTCCGTTACTTGTGCAGTTACAGTGGAGTGGATTAATACACAGGGCTCAACAGTCAGAAAAGTTAATTATCGAACTGGAACTTGTCGTCTTATAAGAAACAATCTTCGACATTTGCTTATTGAAATTCGTGGAGAGAAAGCAAATTCTACTATCAAATTACATTTACAAGAGTTTTCAGTATTCAATAGATTTATGGCAGAAGGAAAAGCATCCATAAAGTTTAAACAAGATAATTGTACTTTGTTTTTATCAAATTGTCCGGCTGATCAACTTAAAAATTTCTTAAGGACAGTATTTATTAAAATAAATGGTAAAGATGAATCTGATAAACCAATAAAAAATCCTTTACGTGAAAAGTTATTAGGTAATATGGGAGGAGTTGAAGATATCAGTCCTGCAACAATTGCTGAAATTAATAAAGCACAAGAAAAAGCTAATGGAATTTCACGAGCTACTATCACAACACCATCACCGACAAATGTTCGTAAAAGAAAAATGACTTCTGAAAATAGTACAGGTAATACTCCAAAGATTCCTAGAGCAAAGAAGTTGTTTCATAATGTTACTGCACAAGAAATGACTGAAGAACAATCTAAAGTTTTACAATGTGTTTTAAATGGCAAAAATGTATTTTTTACTGGTAGTGCTGGCACCGGAAAATCATTTTTACTTAAAAAAATTATAGCTGCTTTACCACCGGATGTAACAATGGCTACAGCAAGTACAGGAGTAGCAGCTTGTCACATAGGTGGTATAACATTACATCAATTTGCAGGTATTGGATTAGGAACAGCTACAATGGATAGATGTAAACAAATGGTTTCAAAATCAGCAGCTGGTACTATTTGGAGAAAAACCAAGCATTTGATTATCGATGAAATCTCTATGGTGGATGGAGATTATTTTGATAAAATTGAAACTTTAGCTAGATTTGTAAGAAATAGTGAAAAACCTTTTGGGGGAATTCAACTAATTCTATGTGGAGATTTTTTTCAATTACCTCCTGTTTCTAAAAGAGATGAAAAGGCAAAATTTTGTTTTCAAAGTGAAGCTTGGGCCAAATGTGTACAATTAAATTTTGAACTTAGAAAAGTTCATAGACAGACTGATTCTAAATTTATCAATGTTTTAAATCGACTAAGAATAGGACAAGTAACTGATGAAATTGCAGAAATTTTGAAAAATACCTCAAAACAAAAGATTGAATCTGATGGTATTCTTGCGACTCGACTGTGTTCTCATGTGAATGAAGCTAATGAAATTAATGAATCACAATTAAGTAAATTACCTGGTGTTTCTAAAGTTTATGCAGCTCAAGATTCAGACCAATCCATGACAAAAACTTTAGAACAACAACTGCCAGTTCCAAGCAGATTGGAACTTAAAATTGGAGCACAAGTTATGTTGTTAAAAAATCTTAGTATTAGTGGAGGACTTGTAAATGGAGCAAGAGGTGTTGTAATTAAATTTGAAGACGAACTACCAGTTGTACATTTTCGTACAGCTGGTAATTATAAAGCAAAGGTAGAAAAATGGAGTATAAAGACAGTCGGTGGAGCGATTGTATATAGAAAACAATTACCATTGAAACTTGCTTGGGCTTTTTCGATTCACAAAAGCCAAGGTCTAACCTTGGATTGTGTAGAAATGAGTCTTGCTAGAGTTTTTGATGCTGGGCAAGCATATGTAGCTTTATCGAGAGCTCAAAGTTTACAAGCACTTAGAGTTTTGGATTTCAGCGCTGAGCAAGTATGGGCAAATAAAGATGTATTAAATTTTTATAGGAAATTCCGAAGACAATTAGAACAAATGGAATTAGTTCCTCTAGGAAAAAAAGCTAAACTTAAATAATTAAATTTTATATACAAGTATAAAAAACTGTAGACAAATTTTAATAATATTAAAGATTTAAGAGATTAAAGTGTATTTATGTTTCTACCAATAAATTAAAGAAAGTATTAATTAGTTACTACACTAGTGCAAATAATTTGATATATCTCTATAAAAAACGTAAAAAACAAATTATATAAGTAGCATGTTTTTAAATCTCATTATCATTCTCTTTATATGCAATATTCTTAAAGATATTTTAATAGTTTTAATTTATTATTTTTACATGATACTGTACATACAACAATAAACATAGTTTAATTAAGAAATTATACAATTTGCAGAAAATATATTTATATATATATATATAAAATTTATTATTGAATACCAATAAATAAAAATAAATAATAAATCGAATTTTAACAATCTTCAACTTTTATCTCGATAGGCGGTATATAGCGCCACGTATGACCAGCGTTCGTAAGTTCTTTGCAAATTGTCGATGAATCCAGTGTTGATTCTCGACTACTACATTGAATATCAATTTTATACTGACCAGCAGTAAGAAAGACTACGCGACATTCATGATATGCACGGCCACATTCTTGTAACTGAAGGAAAAAACATGTTCAAATTAAATGATGCATTCAATAAAACATATTTAATCATTATTAATTTGCAGTTTGCATTCAATTATTTAATAACTATTATATATTACAATAAATGTATTATAATTTTCCTTTAAGAAACTTACCGTTGGAAGCATAACTTTATTAGCTCCAGCTATTGAAACTCTAGTATCAAGTCTATAATTATTTACACCATTATGATGATCTTGATAAAGGTTAATAGATAAAGTCAAATTTCGTAATGGATTTTCTAAAGCATTTGATACACCAACTCCAACATTAATACATTCTCCTAAACCACATCTTACTTCATCTTGGGCTTTAAAAATTGTGTCGTTGATTGTTACTTCTGAAAGTAAAATATTTTATTATATAACTTATGAAACACATTAATAAATACATAATATTATTAATTTACCCCATTGTAATGGACTCATTCGAACAAGATCTAACATATCTTGTGTTAGAGTTAATCCAGATAAAGTTGCTTTGCCTGTTGACTCTGTCCCTAATAATTGCCATTTTAAATCAGCTAGGGATGCAATGTGTTCTGAACATATTTTTTGTAAATCTTCATTATTTGCAGGTCCATTTGTCTAAAATTAAATTATTTAAAAATATTTAAAATTTAAACTGTACTTAAATCAGAATGTTTGAAGCTTACTAATTTATTAAGAGGACACCTATCAACAGGAATTGGTATTCTGCACGATTCTCGACCTTCCATATAAATACATTTACTTTGTGTATAATGAAGTTCCATTTCATGATTGGTCATATTCATAACATCAAGAACGAGATAAAATTGTGCAGGACTAAAATTAAATAAATTTGCATGGTAAACAAACATATATATTATAATAAAATTATTGAAAAATTTTTGTTTTACGTTTCAGCTGGTAAAACATCCCAACTTGTAATTTGTACACTTGGTAACATTTCGATGGTGATAAATACGGAAGAAATTCTGCAATAACCAACAGATAAACCTGCACTGCCTGAGTATTTTATTTTTAATTGGCCCTCAACAATATTAGAAGCATGAAGTGGCGTAGCTAATTTAGATAACCGTGTACTTGCGAATGAATTTGACGAATTTGTACTAGTATTAGAACGAAACGATGACGTTAATTCAGACTGTCGTTTAGTGTGATGTGATGGAGAACTTAATCTAGATGGTAGAGAGCTTGGACCCGAATGAGATATTAAACTATTTGGTTGACTATGTTGACTATGATAGGTACTGGCATTATCTAAAGAATAAAATTAATATTACTTTTATAAATTAAAATTATTTTAATACCTCATTGATATATTTCTCAAAACATAAAGAAAATATGTATACCATGTGATTGTGATACTACAAAATCCATTGCAGCATACATATATAAAGTAACACTAGCACTAGCTTGAGGCTGTAAAGGTAATTGAGTTCGAAGATTTTCATCACTCCATTTGAATACTTTAGATTCAGTCAAATTATCTAAAGTTGATTGCACTGAAATCTCTACCATTTCAATAGGCACTTCACTCACATTTGTTATTGTTATTGTACATTCAGCACTTTAAAAATATACAATTATTATTAAGTTATTTTATTATTAATGGTTAAAATTTAATATTTGAAAAAATGATATGTACCTTTCACCACCGTATAAAGAAATACTAGCACTGGTAACAATATTTTCTCCTGAGCTAAAACTAGCTGTCCTAGGTAGACTGGTTTCCACATTAATCCTAGGCAATGAAGGCACTACTTCAACTGTGTATACAGGATGAGGCATTGCTTCCATATGCCTAAGTCTACAATTAGATTTAACTCCAAGTGTATGCGTACTGAAACCTAATATTTCTAAATCTCCTTCTTCTCTAGGAGTTCCTGCTAATGTGACAGCAATTGCACCAGATTCAGCAGGTAGAGTTATGCTTTCAGGTATGGATTCAAAAACCACTCCATTAGTTAATAAACGCATGTTTGAAACATGAAGTTCAAAAGGTAGTGGATTAATAAGTTGCATAGAAACTTCGCAAATATCACCATCTACCCATAGATAATCTACTTTGCTTTTGGAAGCATTTTTGCGTTCAAGCGAACCAAAGTTAATTGGTGTAAAAAGGAATGGTCCATGATCTTCTTTAGCGCGCTCAATTTTTTGAGGTTGCAAATGTGGTTGTAAATTTTTTAATGTAAACGATTTGGTTCGAGGAATGTTAGTCAAATTTGCTGGAGGTATTACTGTACCAGATTCAAGTACCTTAATAAATAAGTAAATGTTTTAATTTAATAAAATATTTTGCATATTTTAATTATTTTAAGAATAATATATTTTAATAAATACAAACTTACTAAAGGAACTGGTGCACCTTCGCTCTGTTGAGAAACTGCTTGTAATTGTAGAGCAGCATCTTTTCTTTCAGTAGGTGTTAAATAATGATACATAGTTTGTAAAAGAAATGTTAAATGCCTGGTTGCTAAAGCAGGATTTCCCATTCGATTTGCTGTAGCCACTAATTCATTTATTAAATGGATTTGAATTAGTGGCCATCCTTTTCTGTTTTCTGTTTAAACAATGAATGAAATTAATTAATATCTTTTAAGTTCTTTATATTATTCTTCACTTTATAAATATAATATTCATTGAAAAATTGTAGAATTATAAAATGAAAGTAAATACATTTACTTTTAAGTAAAAACTATAACTTAAAATATTTATACAAATATATATTATTATATATTTTATATAATTAAATTTAAGAATAATTTATTTTACCTGAAAACATTTCCACTGGATCAAGTGATAATTTAAATCCAGATGTAGATTGGAGTAATAAATTATAACATTGTTGCCAGTCAGGATTTGGATTATACTGTGACACATATCTTGAAGCTGCATGTCTTAAACAAAATGAAGCTTTTCTTGTGTAACCAAATGAAGTGTATAAATCAGATAATGTAGTGAAACGATCTATCTATTAAATAAAAGATATCTTATTTTATTTTGTTTTATTTTGATGATGTATATAAGAAAACAATATTAATGCAAATAATCAACCTTTTCTTGTTCAGTCATCATCATATTATTGAATAGTACATTATTTAAAAAAGAAGCTGCTTGTAATGTACAATTTTGTTCAATTGAAATTCTTGTGGCTTTAAAACTTGCCTCAGTCTCAATAATGCCAGCATTTTGATATTTACTGTAATGCACGATAGCCTCGCGATATTTTTTACAAATTTCTTCAGGTGGAAGAATATGAGGCATATTAATTTTAACAGATTCTATTGTTGGTGGTGTAGGAAATGAACTAGCTGCCTGTGATCCTCGTCTAGAATAAATTAAAATACATTCCCTAAATTAATTTTTATAGTCTCATAATTCTGTAAGACATTACATTAATAATATTTAAAATGAAAATTAAAATTATTAAATTACAATTTTTACCTTTGTTTTCCAGGACTACCCTCTTGTAAAGAGGAATTTCTTTGTAATGGAAGACTTCTACACATATTAGGATACAAAATTAAAGCTGAAACAGCGCAAAGCCCTTCATATGCTGCTCCAAGCCACAGCCAGTCATTTACTGCTTGCAAAGTTACAGCTGCTGAATTGTAATTGTTTAAAGCATCAGAAGGTAAACCTGCTTGAAGGCACAAATCACCCAAATGTTTTGTAGCACGACCAACACATCTTTTGCGATTATTCCTTGATTCTAAATCTAAACCTATAAAATCTTTCTTTTCAAATGGTGCTTGCAGTAATGCTACCTTATCTATTTTTTCTCTTGAACGTTCTAATCTTTTTGACTCTAAAATCCAAAATAGCGAATTAAAACATTCCATCATTTGTGCCTCTAAATCAGGACAGGATTCATTAGCATAAAATACTCCAACTGTTTTAAAATTATGAGGAGTAGTAAATGATGGTGGTGGCTCATTTAAATTTTCAGATGGTACTGGTCCAAATAAAATTGCCCTTGAGTCATACAGTGTATCAACATATTTTACTTTAAGAGTTTCATGAAGCCTGCACAGTTCATTCAATTCAGTTTGATTTTCATACTTTCCAAATGTTACAAGACCTAAATATAAATTAATATAAACAATTTTCACATATTTTTATAATTAAATTTAAGAATAATTTATTTTACCTGAAAACATTTCCACTGGATCAAGTGATAATTTAAATCCAGATGTAGATTGGAGTAATAAATTATAACATTGTTGCCAGTCAGGATTTGGATTATACTGTGACACATATCTTGAAGCTGCATGTCTTAAACAAAATGAAGCTTTTCTTGTGTAACCAAATGAAGTGTATAAATCAGATAATGTAGTGAAACGATCTATCTATTAAATAAAAGATATCTTATTTTATTTTGTTTTATTTTGATGATGTATATAAGAAAACAATATTAATGCAAATAATCAACCTTTTCTTGTTCAGTCATCATCATATTATTGAATAGTACATTATTTAAAAAAGAAGCTGCTTGTAATGTACAATTTTGTTCAATTGAAATTCTTGTGGCTTTAAAACTTGCCTCAGTCTCAATAATGCCAGCATTTTGATATTTACTGTAATGCACGATAGCCTCGCGATATTTTTTACAAATTTCTTCAGGTGGAAGAATATGAGGCATATTAATTTTAACAGATTCTATTGTTGGTGGTGTAGGAAATGAACTAGCTGCCTGTGATCCTCGTCTAGAATAAATTAAAATACATTCCCTAAATTAATTTTTATAGTCTCATAATTCTGTAAGACATTACATTAATAATATTTAAAATGAAAATTAAAATTATTAAATTACAATTTTTACCTTTGTTTTCCAGGACTACCCTCTTGTAAAGAGGAATTTCTTTGTAATGGAAGACTTCTACACATATTAGGATACAAAATTAAAGCTGAAACAGCGCAAAGCCCTTCATATGCTGCTCCAAGCCACAGCCAGTCATTTACTGCTTGCAAAGTTACAGCTGCTGAATTGTAATTGTTTAAAGCATCAGAAGGTAAACCTGCTTGAAGGCACAAATCACCCAAATGTTTTGTAGCACGACCAACACATCTTTTGCGATTATTCCTTGATTCTAAATCTAAACCTATAAAATCTTTCTTTTCAAATGGTGCTTGCAGTAATGCTACCTTATCTATTTTTTCTCTTGAACGTTCTAATCTTTTTGACTCTAAAATCCAAAATAGCGAATTAAAACATTCCATCATTTGTGCCTCTAAATCAGGACAGGATTCATTAGCATAAAATACTCCAACTGTTTTAAAATTATGAGGAGTAGTAAATGATGGTGGTGGCTCATTTAAATTTTCAGATGGTACTGGTCCAAATAAAATTGCCCTTGAGTCATACAGTGTATCAACATATTTTACTTTAAGAGTTTCATGAAGCCTGCACAGTTCATTCAATTCAGTTTGATTTTCATACTTTCCAAATGTTACAAGACCTAAATATAAATTAATATAAACAATTTTCACATATTTTTATAATTAATTAAAATTTGTATTTGAATAACTACTTTAAATATCTTAATTAACAAACCTAATAATCTTCTATGAGTCTGGAAATCACCCCAATCATTGTTTTCTACAGGATGTTCCTTAACAAACCTAGCTAGTATCTCACGGGTATTATTCGCTGAATCTATAACTGTAAATCTGCTGCCGCATTTAACTATTCTCTCACACACCCTAGCCACTGTTTTTTGTTTTATTTGTGTACCAATTGGTTTAAGTAATATTAAAATAGTTGCATGATCATGAGCAGTTTGCTCATAATCTGGATGAGACATTTTATTGTCGGGCACTGGACTCGACAATATGACACTTACTGCTGAACGCATTTATTATTTCCTCCACACCATTTGGACGAAATTCCATGTATTCTGTAAGTTTATAGAATAATTGAAACATTTATATTCGTAATGAAATATATAAGACGAATATAATAGTATTGTAATTAAAATTAAAATGCTTTAATTTCACAGAGGTTATTCGTGATTGATATATATATATATATATGTAGAGTACAATCTAAAGAGAAGCTTATGAGTAAACATCAAATAAGTAGTAATGCAAGATATACACATTCATAACAATATATAAATAATATCATTAAAATTACTTGTGGTTGTATAAATCAGGAAAAATATTCACTCAGCTGACGATCGGTAAACAAAAGTTGACAGCCATTTTTTAAAAACCGCCCCTCTCCACTTGAGGCAACGCAGAACATATTTTGACGCACATCACATCACATCATATATATATATTATGTTTTTATACCCACGTGCTCCCTCTCTCACCTGCTGATCAAAATCCCACCTACGCTTTACGTATGTACGTGTATCTATTGTTTAAAATTCATTTCCTCAGTTTATAATAAAAGTTATTCGTTGATTCATCTATATAACTCTTTGTGTCTATATAATTAAGACACTTTTTTGCTGCGTGCGTGTGAGAGAGTTGTAGAGGCTTGAAAACGGAACTTGAGCGCACATTGTTTACAGTGGAAGTAATCAGAGTAGATGGGAATTAGCGACATTCAAACGTGCAAGGCCTGCCATTATAAATTTTCCTTTTCCTCGTACGTTGCGCTTAGTCTTGTTCCGAACGTCGAAGGAAAACGTGCTCCGAAATTTGCATAGTGTTTTTTATGTACAGTTAAATTACCTATGCAATTATTATTATTATTATTTTGTGACAAAGAATTTTCAAATCTCAAACTCTTGTACGCAACGTTATGCAAGTATCATTATGATGGAAATTGACGAATTGTCGTACAACGTCTTTTATTTATTATTAAGAGTAAGTTTAGTATTATTAAAATTAAGTGTACGATCTATCAATAATTTTATATTATCATTATAATCTTATCCAGATATAATTTCCTTATGACAGTTCTATAAGCATACTAATGATACATACGTAATTTGTAGTAGGAAAAATTATATGGATCAGTTTTTAATTAATTTTTAATCTTTATGGGCAACTTGTAGAGGTGCTTAATTCGCTGTATTCGATTTTTAAACGCAATTCCAAAACTGGAACATTTTTAACGACTGTAAATAATGAATATGCAACAAAACAACAATTATAAATATATATATAATTTTATTTTAAACGCTATGTAAATGCAAAATAGGAGAACGTTATTGTTTTTATGTTATTGTATGTAAAAATAAATATTTTAAATAATTATTTATTTTTTAAGAAAATTATCGAAATATCTTTTTTAATTTAAATTATTTAAAATTGCTGTTTCTATGTTATTCTACACTTCGATCTATTAATTTGTGCAATGTTAAGTAAGCGTGTAAGTGGAAAAATTGCGTGCCCTAAATCGATAATTTATTTTCAGAATGAATATAGAAAAAAATACGATTATGCATTAACTAAATGCTGGACACTTTGTGTTCCACATGGAGATTCACTAAGGGATTTAAAAATCACGAGAGAATTCATAGGTAACATGATAATAACTAAATTTTCTCACCTTTCGCTGATAAAGCTTTATCTATTTTATAACAAGATAAGAAACTTTAATATACGCATTACGTGTATGTAGATGTACGGATATATACACATACGTGCTCCTATATTATGTATTATGAATGCTTTCAGATGATCATATTCTCAGGCCGATTTCGAACGCGCAATTCGCATCGACGGATGAAAAAGAAACACATTTTTATAAGATCGATAATTTTGAGATCAAGTTAATTAACGATAATGATTCTCAAGATGAATATAAAGTCAAAATATTATCGATTGAAAAAGGGTACAATAAAGAATATCAACCATATAATATTATAATAATTGATAAGCCAATTCACAGGAAATATCGAATTGTCGGTGAAAAATCGCATAACAATAAATTGGAATTGAATAGAAATATTACTTGTTATAAAGAGTATGTTTCTCTTTTTTTAATGATATTGAGTCTAATATTTTATTTTTATGAATTAGACTAATAGTATATCTTTTTCATAATAATTATTTATAAATTATTATTTAATTTTAATTAATAATATATAATATATATAATAATAATAATATATATAATAATAATTAATAATAATTCAATTAATATTTAATTTTCAGGGGAATAAAATTTTTAAACGAATTACCAGATGAAAAATCATGTCCCATCGATCAACTCACTAATGATATTGAAAATATCAACGTTTCACATTGCGAAAATGTGGATGAAATAAAACAAACAGTACATAAATTAATTTGCAATTATTGGGCAAATACTATTAGAAAACAAACTTTAGATATACAACGTGATGCGAGATTTCAAAAATTATTAAGCATATCTCTCGAGATTTTTGTTATGCATCATATGCACGACGACATATACCTTTTACTCAGTAAATTTTTTACGCAACAAGACTTGAGTATAAAAAGTAAAATTGATCAATTGATTGATATCGGTGTATCACCAGATCAATTGGGTGTCGCGGAATCATTAGCTGTTTCGATGCCTTCGGCAATGGTTGAATTAGGTAACTTATTTTTCATTTTAATAAATACCCTTTTATTATAAACTACAATGTTTAAGGGGATGTCGAACTCATAAAATAGTCATTCCTTTATATTTCAAATATTTTAGATGTTTGAACCGCTAATTAGCGTGTAATGCTTCGGTTTAAAGTTTATACCTTTTTTACTTAAAATTACCGACCACCAATTTGTTTATTTAGTCGTTATTTCAAAAATTATTTTTTTTTTTTCAAATTTTATAATTTTTGAGTGGAAAAATGTAGATCCTTATAATTTAGGTCAGACATCTCGTTAATAAATAAGATGTAAGAAATGTTTAATTTTACTTTTTTTTTAAATTGTTTCTTATTTTAACGATATGTATATATATATATTTTTTTGACAGCAACGTTAGATAATAATAAAGGGCCCTTTGAAAAATTAATGTGCCTTAAAGGAACCATTGATTTTATCGTTGCTGAAATTAAAGGTGCTATAGCTGATGTAGAATCCAAAACCGATATCTTGAATGAAAACGATGTTAATTTGAAAAGTTGTGCATTAGATACTGATAATTTAATTCCTTTGTTACTTTACGTCATAGTGAAGTGTCGCTGTCAAAAACTTTACACGGATTTATTTTACGTAGAAAATTTTACATGGTCAATATCACCGCACGATGGTTTATCGTACACGTTAGTAACATTCAGAGCAGCTTTGTCTTTACTTGAAGAAATTAATATCAACAATTTGCCAAAGAGAAGTGAGAAAGTAAAATTAAATTTAAATATGAGTGATTTACTTCAAGTTGCACAAATAATTGAGGAAGAAACACCATTGGACAGGCAATTACGTGGTGTAATTATATGCTTGGGAAATATGCTTGGGAAAAGTACAGAAACATTTTAATGTATAATAATGATAATGATTTAATCTATGTATAAATCTGTAAATTACTTTTTTTCTACAATGCTAAAAATAAAATATTTTTAATATTTCGTAGTACGATGTCAATATCAATTATATATTTATAAATTGTAAAGTATGATAAATTATAAAAATGTTGTAAAAATAAGTGCTGATTTTTAATAGTTTATAGAAATTAATATAAAATATTATTTAGTCCTATGTAAGTAAGAATAGATATTTTCACATAAAAGTATATTATTTCTGTCATGTGCCTTATCGAAACAACCATCTACTTTCTATTTGTACAAGTAATATACAAGCGCGACGTTTCAAATGTGAAGAACGATTCACAGAGAAAATTCTTTTACATCTTAATAATAACAAAGCATAAATATAAATACTATCAGTCTTCAATTAAATATTAGCTCATTACTGATGAGTGTCCATAATGAGATTACCATCTATATCTTTTAGACGAATACGGCCATTAGCGTAACGCGTTTCTTGAATTCCATCAGGATATACGAGTTTTACTGTGCCATCTGGATATTCACGTCTCTGTAAATTGATAAAAATAATTTAATTATTTATGATTATTGTTTATAATTAAAAGTCTATATTTAAAAATAATAAACATAAATCCAAATTTAAAACGTTAAATTCTTTAACATTTTATATATTTATAATTACTTTATGATCTTTTGTGTGAATTTCTCTTTGTCCGTTTGGTAATGTAAGAATTTTCTCGCCATCAGCTGAAGTTTCAGCGATAGTTCCGTCTCGCAAAGCCCATTTTTCAGATCCATCAGCTTGAACAATTCTTACAGAACCATCAGGGAAAGATACTTCTATTGAACCGTCTTTTGATCTCCGTTCTACTTGACCACTGTAATTAAAATTAGAATGTTTATTATATAGTACAGTTGTTTAAGAAATACGCTAAGTTGTTATATAATGTGTAAATTATACAAATAAATTTGAAACCTTTTTAAAATAACATATACTATATTCAGAATGTCAAAATGTTTTTTTTTAATAAGTTCTTCATGAATTTTAATATAATAAATAATAAATCTGAGATCATGACTTTTGTAAATTAGTTAAACACTTACTCTGGAAATTCTAAAATTTCCAAACCATCTGGCATAGTTGTATGCCAAGTTCTTGTTGCAGCATAAAAATATTTAATCGTACCATTTTTATCTGTTTCTCGAACGTCGCCGTTGTAATAAATCATTTTTGTTAAGTTCTTTTCAGGAAATACTTTTTTAACATTTCCATTTGGATACCAATACTCAACACGACCATCGGGATGATGTACTTCCCTAATACCTTGCTTATTATTGTTAGCTTTTTGTACATCAATTTCATTCTTCTCATCATTACAGTGTTCATATTCTTCTTTAGAAGATTTGTCAATTACAAAACTGTTATTTATTTCAGGATTCTCTGCTTCAAAATCATTTTCTTCGTCACGAGCTTGATCTTCTGTAGATTCTTCTGAATTTTCTACATATTGATTTATAAAATTTCGCCTTTTTATAGACTCATAAGATGATATATCTTCAGTTGCATCTTTTAATAAATTCTCATACAATTGGCGTGTTCTTGCAATACTTTCTGCAGTTTTCATTATTTTTACTTTTTCGACCTTGGATTCCACTTTACTTTCTGGTATTTTTTCGTCAAGTTCTACGTCACAATTCGTAGTAATGGATTCAGGTAATTTAACATTAACTTCATTGCAAAATTCATCGTCATTTTTAAAAGGAGATTTTTTTTTACGATCAGCTAAAAATTTATTTATTTGATGAATAGCTTTAGTATTTGTTGAAGTAACTGGTCGTTTAACTTTTGCAGTTTTTTTCTGTTGTATTTTTTGCAATTCTTGTTTTAATTTTGAATTTTCAGTTTGCAAAACTCTCATTTGACTTCGTTGTCTTGCATTCATTGCAGACCATTTGCTTTCTTTTTGTTTGAGTTCTTCTTGAAGTTCTTCAAGTTGATCTCGAAGTGTTTGAATTTCTTGGCGTTCTTGTTTGCTTTTTTGAGCCTTTTCATAAGCATCTTTCATCCTACTTTCTAATGCAGTTTTTTCTCGAGCTAATCGTTTCTTCTCCTCCTGCAAAATACTCTCTGTTTTTTTCTTTACCATTTCTAGCAATTCTTCTTTTTCTTTTAAATTTCGTTGTATGCTTATTCGTTCTTCTTGCAGTTTTGTACGTTCTTCTTGAAGTTTTTGTCGCTGGAGAGTTAAAGCTGCACTTTCCTTCCTAAATATTTCAATTTCTTGTTCTAATTCTAAAAGACGGGTTTTAAGAAGTTCCGACTTAAATAACGAGGCACTCTCGTTTTTCAAATCATCAATTACAGTGTCGTCTTTTTCTAACGTTACATTTTTGGATTCATATTCGTCTTCATCATTATCTTCATTTTCATGTTCATGGTCTTCTTCATGTTGTTCCCCTTTAAAATCTTCAACTTCGTCTTCATCAGTTTCATCGGCTGTTTTTAATAATTTAAATGTGTCTATATTTTTCTTATTATCGGTACAAACATTATTTATTAATTGTTTTGAAATACTTTCTATATCTGATGAATCTGGTGTTATAGAACCATCAGACCATACTCCTTTGTCATTGTGAATCTGTGAATCGCTTGAAATACTGGAAGTATCTGTCATGGTCTTGTATTCATTATGTTCAGAAAATCGTACATGAAGGCTTGCATCGTGTTCATCCTACAATAAAATGTAAATTATAATATAATTATAATAAAAAATTAAAGTAAAAAATTAAAATATGTAAATGTACAAATTTAGAAACTTTATGTAATATTATTATTTACAAAATAAAAACATTTAATTATACATTAAATTATACAATTAGCAATACAAGAATAAAAGAAAACATAAAATTCTTACATGACTTAATTCTTGTATGGTTGTATAATCTTCATAGTCTAAATCTAAATCAGTTCCATAAGGAAGTACTGTACCATAAATTGTTTTATCATTTTTTATTTTTGAAATTGGTACATTGTCCCATTGAGAATTAACCTTGCTGTGTTTTTGTCTTAAAGTGGGATGTGTAATTAAGTTTAAATCTGTCTTAGTTCCCTTCAATTTTGTTGTGGAACTTTTCTGAAGCACTTTTGGTTCCTTAATATATTTTTGTAATTGAGGTAATGGCAAATTATTCGATTTAGATGCTTGAATAATATCTTCCAATGTTTGATCTCCTATATCATTAAAAGAAATTTTGTGTTTAGAAGCACTATGTAAAAGAGCTTTTTGTTTTAATGGTGTTGATTGTTGTAAAAAAGCTATAACTGTACTTGATGTGGAACAAAAACTTGAATTTTCTGCTTTATCCTCTAGGAGTTCAAAAATTCTAACTTCTTCTAATTCACGCTTACTTTTAGTTTCGAGATCAGAACTATTAAGATCAGATGGTTTTAAGATTTTGTTTTTCTCAGTAGCAACTGAATTTGGCATTGCACCTATAGATTTACTACGGCCTTTCTTATGTGAAGAAGGAATATTTTTGTTCACTAATTTAGATTGAGCAAAAGGTGTAGGATTTGACAAACATTTTTTAATCATGTCATTCTTTCTTGATTTGGGCATAGAATTACATCTTTCTAGGGTCGCCTTGCTTTTTGCAATACTAGACTGTGTACCTGTAGTAAAGGAAGCACTTCTTGGCCTTATTGAACTTCTTGAACTTCTTTCTGAATTGGAATTTGGCATAAATCGTGTTAAACCTTGACCTTTCTTAAGAAATGGTTTTTTAACCACTGGTTTACTTTTATTTTCTATACTTACATCTGATGACTCTTTTAATCTTTCTTCTAATAATGTATTAAAATCTTTTTTAGGAGATGGTATAGGAATTTCATCAATAGGTAGTCGTGGGTTCTTACGTTTTTCAAAAGAAAAAGATTGTGTATCATCCGTTAAAAGATCTGAACTATAATTAAGTTGATTATAAGAATCATTATATTCTACATTTGGTTGAGAATCAGTCTTAGTACTTTTTACAGATAATTGCACTGTAGGTACTTTTAAATTCATTAAACTTTTATTATTGTTATTCTCTTTACTTAAACCAAGATATTTTGAAAAACTATGACTTCTTTGAGGCATCGGAGATACTGACTCCTCAGGTGCATCAAAATCTATCAAATTCTTTTCTGTTTCTTCTTCCTTGTGTTCTTTTATTATCTCTATGAGTGACTGGTTACTCAAGTTCATTTCATCAACTGACAAACTAAGTGCATGGTACATACGATTTTGTTCATCAGTTAACTTCTCTCGTTGTTCTTTTTGTTGTCGTATCAATTCTTCTTGCTGCTGCAATTGCCATCTTCTAAGCTCTTGAAGTTGTTCAACTATAGAAGATTCAACAGCCATTTTATTTGTTTTCTATGAAAAAAGAGAAAATACATGACAATCAGTTTTATAGAACACGACCTTTGAAATTATTAACTAATTTATATTTATAATGTTAAGACATGTATCGTTTCTAAAATAGAGTTTAAAATGTTTCAAACAATATAATAATTCAAGTTTATTAATCTTACCTATAATGCAAAGGAATCTCCTAATGTTAAATAGAAAAATGAAGTAGTAAAAACCGTTATCATTTGAAACACATGTAAACAAACGAATATTCACATTATTGCGAACACAATATAATAAACGTCTCTATAATCTAATGTTGACTACTTGTCGCACTCTGCTCTAGCATTTGTGGCGCCAAATATTCCTCTGCGATCGGAACGACACATAGCGGTTGTAACTGTAAGAAATTCTCATTCTTTATATATTTAAACATTATATATATATACATTTCAGCAATTTATTTTTGTAATATAGCTTTGATTTAAAAAATAAGTTTTATCTATTGCTATTTTTAAAAATATAAGTCGAGTAGACTTGATTATAAAAAATATCACAAATAATGCAATATAAACAGATTTCTGCATTATCTACTCAGTCTATTTTGAGCTGTGTTTATCGCTGCAAAAAAAATCAGGAGAAATAAAAAAAAATCATAACATAACCTAGCTTACCTTACTTAGGTGTGTGTTTTTTTTCCAAAAAGCGTAAGCTACCAACAAATACAAGAAAATGGATAATAACAAAAAGTAAGTTAATAATAAAATTGTAATCCATAAATTAAATTTAATTAATATGCAATGTAAGGCAATTTTTTTTTACTTAATATATATACAAATTTATATTGATCAGAATTGTTAATATATTTATATATATTTTATACATTTCATTACTTTAGATACGGACTTATATTGCCAAAAAAGAATCAATTGTCTGCTCCTAAAGCAGGAAATGTTTTTGGTAATAATGACGATTCTGAAGAGGAAGAAGGTACTGATTGGGTAAAAAAAGCTTTAAAAGCAGAAAATGAAAAAAATAAAGTGAAGAAACAGACACAAATCAATATGCAGAAAGCATTAAACGAAGATCCAACTATTTTTCAATATGATGAGGTATATGATGAAATAGAGCGAACAAAAGAAGAAGAGAAATCAGTAAAAAAAGTAGAAAGGAAAGCCAAGTATATAAATAATTTATTAAAAAGTGCAAATCTTCGAAAGAAAGAACAGGAACTAAGGAAAGATAGAATGATTCAGAAAGAAATAGAAGCAGAGGATGCTATGTTTCCAGATAAAGAAAGATATGTAACATCAAGTTACAAAGCTAAATTGGAAGAAATGAAACAATTTGAAAAAGAACAAGAAAATCAAGATAGATTAGAAGCAATAGGAGATGTAACAAAACAGAAAGACATGTCTGGCTTTTACAGACATTTATATAGACAGACTGTAGAAAAGAATGAAGCTGATTTGGGAATTGCATCTACAATTAAAAATTTAAATGTACCAAATGAGGACCAGGAGCTCCAGTCCGATGTAGATAAAGATGATCCAATTCCTTCAGATTCTGAATCTGATGAAAATAGTAATAAATCTGATAATGAAAACAAAAAAAATAAACCCAAAGAATCTATTAAAAATTTAAGGAAAGAAAGACAGTATCGTAAGAGAGTACAACAAGAATTTTCCTCAGAATCTGAATTGGAGCAAGATTTAGAAAAAGAGAAGAAAGAATTAGTAAAAAAAGGGAATTCTCCAAAAAAAAGTAGTAATATAGAAACAGAAATACCCAGCAAAAAACAGAAATTGTCTGAACCGGAAGATAAGAAATTAGAAGATAATAAAATATCTTTGGATGATAGTATAACAAGTAATAAAGAAAATGTTGAAAAAGCAGCTCCTGCTAACAATAGTGTACCAGAAATTACAGAAGAGAAACCTAAACCAGTAGAAAAGATAAAAATAAATATTTGGGCAAAACGAACTGTTGGGCCAGTTTTTGAAGCTGCATTGCAAAGATATCTCATGCGAAAAGAAGAACGATTGTCAGGATTGTAGTCATAATTGAAAGAGTTGAAGTATATTTACTCTTATTAAGATTAATATATGTCACAAGGACATCTCTTTAACCTTAATTAAGTTAGATAAACTAAGATTATATAGATATTAAAATAAATAAGACATGATGTTCACTTATGGCCTTTAATATAAAAATAAAAGTTAGAAGTCAATCCACTAAAATAAAATAAAGAAAAGCAATCAATGAAGGATAAAACATATGTATGATAACCTAAAGTAACTCAACACTAGAATATCAAGGAATATATATTGGAGTCCAGTTATCCTCTAGTGGGCTTAAGGAAACCAGAAACTGTACTCAAGCTATGTCCAGATGGTTATTACTTCAGAGCAAAAAAAATATTCCTATCACTGTGCTATATCCTGGGCATCTTCTTCATTTAAAGTAAAGCCAATAAAATATTCCTTTAGAAGAACATCTGATGAATCAGCTAAGGATAAAAATGTGAGCATGTTTTCTATATAAAATGGAATTGCTCTTAGCCTTTGGTAATCTGCAACTTCATGTATTAAGATGCCAGCATTAGAGTCACTAATAGGTGTAGTTTTGCTGCATGGAGGTTTTGTTGCAATAGGTTTTGTACACAAGAAGTAGATGGAGGATTTACAGGTGTAGGGTGTACTCCAACTTTCATCCATTTTTCAATGGAAAATTGATTATTTTTAATATTTGCTGTTATCTCCACTAAATTCTCTAATCTGGATGTTATACCTATAAAAGTAGAGCATGCACATTATACATCATCTTTCCTACATTTGCAACGTCACCCATTTTTTTCTCTAATGATGACAATTGTAATACATCTCCTGCTTCATCAACAAATGGAAGCTCAAAACGAAAGATATGAATGGAAAATAAAAAGAATGGAAGATAAAAAGTAGATTCTGGAAGTACTCTTCTATTGTTTTTATGATGCCATTATTAGCATTTAGTAAATGTAGAGTCTTAGCAGTTCAACCTTTTAATTTAGCTATCACATCAAAAATAATTTCTGTGTGATTTGTGGTATCTGATATCTCGTCTACAGGGATATCATAATCTTGTTTGAGTTTCATTCTAACAATTCCTTTTTTCTAATGGTGACTAAACTCCCCTTTACTTCCATTCCTTCTCCTCTTGCTCAACCACATATCTTTTGATTCTGTGTTTTAATTTATTACTGAATGTCACCTTTTTACTGTTTGATTTATCTGGCTTATCTGTAGATGATGATTTCTGTGATTTAGTGGAAGACATACAGTAGAATAGGATTGATCTATACTATATATTTTGAATCTTTTCTCATTAAGATTCAATTAATTAAGATATAGTATATAATATTTGTATATTTTACAAAAATAGATAGTTAAAATTGTACAAACATTTAAATATTTGTATATATTTTAAGTTATAAATAGGTTTTAAATTTAAGTTTAGAGAATCAGCTTTAAAGATCTTTATACTTAGTCAAAAAGTGTAAATAATGTACTTAATAATTTTTATGTTAAGTTTCAATCACATAATATTTCATCAAAACAAAATTAATTTTATAATTAAGTAAGAAAGTTAATGTAAAAAATACAATACATTTTTAACAAGTACATATTTGTTATTTTATTGTATTATATTTTACTTCACATATAACTTATACATGTATAATAAAACTACCAAATTTTTAATTTTATTATGTTTTGTTTTCTCTTTTTATGTCATGGTTGTCTATTATTAGACTATACAAACATTTCATTAAATATTCGTATCACAACTTAAGTTCTATAATTGTCCTTTAATGACGCATAAAATGCATTCATTGATACAATCTTAACCATATAATGCGGTAAACCGTACGAACGGATATAAATCTGTATAGAAAAATATATTTTCCTCAAGCGATAAAAAGCCTCAGTATGACACACGCAGTTTAGGTTAGTAGGAGTATCTTGTGGTGGTAGTCAGCTGATACATAGCCGGCATCAATTCATTGCCAGTTGAATCCACTTCGGTGACGCCTTCACGAGCAGTTGAAGAGAACAAAATATATTTATTTTCAGATACGTAAGTTTTTTTCTGATACACAATTTTTTTATTTGGTTAATTTTTTCAAGTTGTACTTAGTTAATTTAATTATATACTTATGTACTCATGTTAATCAAATTTAGGAAATACTCGTTTGACCGTGAAAACTGAAATAATTTTTTATGCTTTTTATGGTTTTTTTGAAGGTCATTGACCTTCGAAAAATAAAATGGCGATGTCTTTCAGATTAAAGTATTTTTTTTATGTAATATAATATTATATCACTAAGTAATAGTAATTATTTATTAATTATATCTTAGAGTAACAGCATTTATTTATTTTTTGTTCTTATTTTTTTAACAAATCTAATTATTTTATTTGTATATAAATATATATATAAATAATTGATATAAGAAAAATTAATTGTACATCGAACAATGCAAAGTTTTTATTTAAGATTTATTTAACTTTGCTTTACAGCAAATTATGATATAATTATTATTAAAGCATATTATCAATTCTTGTCTTCTCAAAGAGATAAGAAGTTGCTACCATATTTTATCTTGAGTTCGATGTGCTATATTCTCCGGTCAGAGAGTTAAAGTCTTGCTGCAATTTTTGTTTATCTGCTTTATTAATAAGTTTCTGTTTTTCATAATAGATACCTTCAGTAAAAGAAAATGCGTCTGGTAATTTGTGATGATGTTGATAATGTTGCTGAGTGGTCTGCAAAATATGTTATGAAAAGGATAAAGGATTTTCAACCTAATGAAAACAAATATTTTGTTCTTGGCTTGCCAACTGGTAAGAATTTAAATTATCTAATGATTAGATCATTATTGTTTTATGCAAAAAATTTTGATTTATTTATTTTTATAGGTGGAACACCACTTGGGATGTACAAAAAACTGATTGAATATTACAAAGCAGGAAAAATATCATTCAAGTATGTGAAAACTTTTAATATGGATGAATATGTGGATTTACCAAGCGACCATCCAGAATCATATCATCATTATATGTACCATAATTTCTTTAAACATATAGATATTGATCCTCTGAATGTACATATTTTAGATGGTAATGCAAAAGACTTAGAATATGAATGTAATGAGTTTGAAAGAAAAATAAAAGAAGCTGGTGGAGTTGAACTTTTTATTGGAGGTAATGTATTAGTATAAACAATTTATTTTAAGATAAAAAATTTACTATAAATTGAGATGAGTTTTGAAATTTGTATAAACATCTGCTTTATCAAATAGATAATAAATTAAAAATATTATTAATCAATGTAACTCATTTACAAATGACTGATTTACTGTTAAATACAGGTATTGGTCCTGATGGCCACATAGCATTTAATGAACCAGGATCATCACTTGCTTCAAGAACAAGAGTCAAAACCTTGGCGCAAGACACTTTAGAAGCTAATGCTAGATTTTTTGGAAATGATATTAACAAAGTACCAAAACAAGCACTGACTGTTGGGGTTGGTACAGTAATGGATTCGAAAGAGGTCATGATCTTAATCACTGGATCTCATAAGGCATTTGCTCTTTACAAAGCAATAGAGGAAGGGATTAACCATATGTGGACTGTATCTGCATTCCAGCAACATCCTCGCACACTTATTATTTGTGATGAAGATGCTACATTAGAACTTCGTGTAAAGACTGTTAAATATTTTAAGGTAATGATGATTATAAATTATATTTATTTTTGTAGATTTAACTACTTTTCTTTATTCTTAACATATACTTGGTTCCTAATGTGAAGGGTTATTTTTTAAAATTATCTTTTTATCTTCTATATTTTAATGGACTTTTATAAATAACTTTTGCAATGCCTAGACTCTCAGTGCTGTTCATCGTAAGTTGATTGAAGAGGATGGAGAACCTATTCCACGTCGTCAAATAGACGCGTGACCCGGTATAGTTAAATTTATTGAATGAAGCATTTGTTTAATGTTTTGTTAGTTTTCAAATTTCACATTTGTTCATTCATTTCAAAATGTTGTACACCATTGACATTTTTATTCATAAATTTTTACATGAATAGTGTTTCATAATGTCAATAATGAAAACATTCATGTACTGATTATCAATATACTTTTGATATTTACAGTTGCTATTATTAAATTAATAAAGTGAATGTATTCATTTTTTTATACAGACGCTTAAAATTATATGCGCAGCTGATCTGGAGCATTTACTTTTATTGCTTTATTAACAACATTATTGATGCATATTATTTTATTTAGGTTTTTGTATAAGCTTATTAACACAAATTACAATCAGCTCTTAAAACTTAATTATCTTTTTAGAACATGATTCTATTGCATGTTTGTATTGTCTTAACAAAGTAAATCACTAGTCTTAGTAAAATTATTTTATATTATTGTAATCATGTCATAATACAATCATTTTGTTTTTAGAGTTTATCAGAAGTTCACCGTAAACTTGTAAATTAAGGAGAAGAATACTGGAATTAGAACTATCTATGTTCTAAAATTTCTGTGAAGAAACAAAACTAAATGAAAAGCGACAAAAACTTTATTATTAATTATTTTATCTTGATTTTTATTGTTGTTAAATGTTGACTGCCATCAGCTAAAGCACATTTTAAGATGTAATATTTTGCAATATTTTCTTATTACCTATAAATTATATATAAGTGTATACGTGTACAGTAATAGATACACATTAAAAAAGAATATATTTATAAGTGAATTTTAAAATGTTCATTATTTCATATATTTATTTATAATTATCACCTAACAAATTATGGTATAAATATTAATTATGATTAACTGATCAGACTTCCTGCCAATTAGGATTGATATTATCGCGCTGGTTATACAAACCATGAGAAATTTACAAAATCAGTCAGGATATCAAAAAGTGGTTATAAGTTGTTAATTTAAGTTTACTAAAAGTTAATGAAATTTTTCTTGTATATAAGATCAATATAATTAATATCTAGAAATTATGGCAATGTAAAATAACTATAAATTATGTTCTGTGAGAATTTCGCTCCTAGATTCATTTATGATTTAATTGGTAAATGAAATACAAGAAACTGGTTTAAAACCTTTTTAAATTTTATATTAAAAAAATGAGTAAATGCCAAAAATAATTAACATGTTGAGTGTAAAACTTATGATTACCTAAAGATATGATATAAAAATGTTAAAAATTTACCTCTCGGATTTTTCGCATTTCCGATTGTAATAATTCTTACATCAACAAGTAACTTGATAATTATAGAAATAACTAAACCTTCATATAATTATTATAAGAGTTAAAATTTAAAATTACACATATACAATTTTTGACCTATTTAAGGATAATATAATTTGTAAAGTTATAATCTATTTCTGAGCAATAAAAGTAGTAAATGAAAAACAATAAATGAAAAAAGTAATATATATAATTAGTGTAATTATTGTTAATAAACATTAATACTATTTTCGTCCGCAACTGCTCATTTAATTCTATTTTTATAGTTATTTCATGCTGAATAAAATTTTTATGGTTATTTTTATAAGATAGTTGTATATTATAATCTGAAAATTTTATTATTTCGATAGTAAAAATAGCATTATAAAAAAATGGAAAGTATGACAAATGATGACAGTAAGAAAAAAGTTAAGTATGTACATACTTATTTTTAGCCTAAATTAAAAATGATCACAATTAAGGTATAATATTTGACTTACATTATTTTTAAATAACGTTAATTATATACGTGAAACATCGTATCGAATTCCGTATAAAAGTTAAAAAATAGTTAATTAAAGATATTTACTTACTGTTTCATAAAAAACCTGTTCTAAACAATAAACTATACAAATTGATTTAATATGATAAATTAATAAAATATGGAAAAGTCTCATTAACCAGTATAGTTGACCACAATAGAAATATCGCTACTTATTATATACCATTGTAATTTGGGTAAGGTTTATAAGCTTAGTGAATTACAGTCGTTAAGAAGAAAATTTAAATTTAGTGTAAATTATAAAAGTAACACCTACGTGTCTGTTATTCTATACTCTAAGTAACATATCTTATCTTGACCCTAAAGACAACGTTGAAAATACTATACAAAATAGTCGATAACCATTTACTGATACATTTACTTTACTATATTTCCGTAAATAGACCATTCATTAAAAAATGATTCAGCACAATTTTTTAATTTTAAAAAATATTTACTTGATTATACCTCTTTTTATCAGTTTATCAAATTTTGGAAACAACTCGAATAATATTCAGAGAAAATTCATATAAGTAAAAAGCGTTTTATATATATATATATTTCGCCACGAATTTTGTGACATCGAAAGAACAATGTTCTTTTTATAAAAATAAAAAATAGAAAATTTATGTCGGCAATAAATTTATACGTTGTATTTTTTAATATACAAAATTGAAAATGAACGATAGACAACAATTATAATTATTTTTCACATATGTCGTTAATAAATGAAATGTATATCGTACTATAAAGTTTACAGTTATTGTTATATTTACATTTATTTATTATAGATATAAAAATTTCATTTAATATTAAATTCAATATCTACTTCAAAATGCTGATTAGATAAAAGAAAAGATTAAAAAACTCGTGATATTTTTTCGTACAAATTTTGTTATAATCTAAGAATTTTTATAGACACGAACACAGATCAATTATGTTGTAAATAATTTCTTTATTTATTATTATTTTTTAACCTGACTACGTTATACATAAAAAAAAGAATAAATGCTAGAAATGAATAAATTAAGTAAAAATATTGTATAGTTATGAGACAATACACGTCTAAAAATAAAGAAAAAATTTGAATAGAGTTGAACGTTGTATAAATTTAGGTATAACAAACAACTATACGAAATGGAGTTAAAGTATTCTAAGTGGTTTATCTATAGTAGAATAATCATCGAATTTAAAACGAACGAAAAATGAGAGAGAGAGAAAGAGAAAGAGAGAGAGAGAGAGAGAGCGTGAGAGAGCTAACCCAAAGTATACCTCTCTCAACGTATACACGCATCTGTCAGTATCTTTACCGCCGTCCACGAATCATGTCGCAAAAGAGCAATGACTACGAGGTCGTTTTACGCGATCCACAAACTGTTTTACGAAAGCAATTAGGTAATAATCTTGTGGTCCTAGATTACGAAACTGTGCCTTTCGTGAAGGCTGGTGATCACTATGGCAGTACTATTTTAAAATTACGTATACTTGTCAGAAAAGGCGAAATGTTGGAAGAATTTGATTTAGTTGCTAAAATGTTGCCACCGACTGATTTTCAAAGAACTATATTTGAAAGTCTTTTTACATTTAAGAAGGAAATTTTTTTTTACCAAGACTTGATACCAAGTTATCGAAAGTTGTACCGTGGCGACTTCGAGGTTACACCGGAATTGTATGGTTGTCGCTTATCACTTAAGAAAGATGCCACGGAAATAGACGAGGATGCGGTCATTATTATGGAAAATTTAAAGATTAAAGGATATTGCATGGAGAATAGGCATAAAGGTTTGTTAACTATATACATTTTATGAATTCTTAGCATATAGTTAACGTCATCCAATTGTTTTTTATTTTATAAATAATTTAATTTTTATTTATAGTAACATAAAGTGTTTCCTTTTTTTAACAAATATTTCTGACAACTGTTGCGCAAATTTCTATTAAGTCTTGATTCATTTTATTATAGTTTTTTTTGGGGGAATTGAGCTATTATATTTAAAACTAAAATAGATTTATATTGTAAAATTGTTCAAGTTGAAGTGAAAAGTTGTAATAATAGAAATAATGCTACATTTATTTAACAAAACAAATATAATATAATATAATATATGTGTATATATATATCTGTGTATATATAGCTATAGCTATAGCTATATATATATATATAATAAGGATATCCCAACTTATATATTATAGGAATTAAAATATTGATGCGTGTTCAATTTGAAGAATGCAAATTTTGATTTAAATGAATAAACTAAACAAACGCTCTTACTTGATTGCTTATGAAAAATTTCCGTTAACGAACATTACAAAAAATTAATTTCAAAACGCTATTCAAATATAAAAACTTTTGCAACTATGATCCCTACGTATATAATTTCAAGCGAGCCAATTATTGTAATAGCCTATAATCAATATGAAACTGATGAAAATTTTTTACGATATTTTATTTCACAATACAAATGTATAATCAATCGTTAAAAATGTGAAAAAGTGTAATTAAAATAATATTCTTTTGATGTTAATGTATAAACATTCTTGTAAACATAAAAAACAAAAGTTGCAAATCGCGATGAGTTATATATCTATAAGCATAACGAACGAACAAATCAAATCTGAAAGAGTAGTGTAATTGTTCTGATTGCACGTAAGTATGTGTATATAGCTTTTGATTACCTATCGTGCACAGTAATAAGAATGAAAAAGTTATGGTTTAAATGAAAGTATTTTATTGTCGATATGCATTAAGTCATCGAGATTAGAATTATATTTTTTTTAAGTTATATAAACATGTAATTGTATAGTTAATTTTTACAAAACAATTCTTATTTTTGTGAGTGTATAATAAGTATTAAAATTTTAAGTATTCCGATTATAGTGTAAAAAGTCGTCTATTATGTCGAATGACATGTATATTTAATTGTATTTTACTTATCTACACATTTAACACTTGAATAAATCTAAATTTTATATTTCGTTAATCAGTTTCGTCTATACATTATTTTTTCTCAGAAAAGCTTAACATACTTTCGTTTACATTTTATTATACAATTTATTAAACTATAAAAAAATATTAGTAATTTACGAGTTTCTTTTGTATTTTTAACGATTTAAAAGAAAAATACAACTGCAAGATACCTTCATATATAAAATGAGTCAATTTTTTTACCTTATATATGAAGAAAACATTGTACACCGCTTTAACGAGATGACAATTATAATTATTAATGAGAGTCCAATTAAAGGATTCTTGATGTATGATGTTTATAAATTTTTTAAAAATGTATTCTAAATAAGAATCACAAGGTACAAGTAATAATAACAAAGAGGCCGAAATCCCGATTATATTAGGTATTATTTTAATCGATATAAACACATTAAGAATAACGAATTCTAGTATTAGTACGAATTGTAATAATTTTATACTCACAGAATAACAAATATTTCTTTATATAATAAAATATTTTTGTTGAAAGTATAAAGATAATCTTAAATTACTTATATTCACTAAAATATATCTAAAAAAAATAGTTAAAAATAAAATCGTTTTATATTTTTTATTTTAATTGCAGTGTTTTTAAACTATAAATGATTATATGAGAACATTACTGACTTTAATAATATCGATAAAATATCTAATGTTAGAAACTCTTTACGAGGGGTATAGACGAAATAAACACAGATAAAAGTATGATTCCGCGATCTTTTCTTTAGACGGATAATTCGACAATAATTAAGATATGATATTTGTCAAACTTGCTCGACGTGTACTCTCTTCGGCAGCTCTAGTCTAACTGTCTAATTTTTCCGCCTTCAGACTTCACTCAGTTCTTTGGGTATAAACTTCACGTCGATTGCGAAATTATACTGGTGACGCCATAGCCTCTTTATAGAAATTTAAATTTCGCACCAAAAATTTAATTGGTTATTTCATGTTTATTATTTTAAATAAAAATAAAGAATTAGCCCCGCTAGCTGTCGTAACAAACAACATTTTTGTGAAAGGAGAGTAAATAATATTTCGATTTTGTGAAAAGTTTGACTTACTAAAAGGGATAAAAACATAACCTTTTCATTTAGTAAGTTAGTTTTTACAAAAACGAAATGTATATTATTTACTCTCCCTTGACAAAATGTTGCTTGTTACGGCAACTAGCGGAAACAACTCTTTTTATTTTTATTTAAATTAATATTTTTACAATAAACACGGAATAATCAATAAAAATTTTGGCGCGAAATTTAAATTTCTATAGAAGATTTGGCTTCACCGTAATAATGTCTTAATCTGTATAAAGATAATGAGTTCTTGTATGGAATAACGCATATGCATATCGTTTAAATTCTAACAAATATTTATTATAAATAATTTTAAATTTTAATAAGTATTATACGTTGTAACATTATAACGTAATTCATTTATGTTATAAACATTGTTACCTCATTCGTTTATTATTGTGCTTTCTATATATTACATATCTCACTTTTTATATTTGAGAATTTATTACCAATGTACGTAACAAATGAATCACCGCGTAACATTTATTTATGTATACAGATACATATAAATTAGTAATTAACTTTAACATTGAATAGTTTTAGAAACACATTAGTCTAACACAACTAAATGTTTAGCATAGTTTTTTGTAAAAAAAGTCAGAACAACTGTTTGACAAATTTTCGTACAAAAAATTATTATAAGTATACAACAACGAAGCGACACTTACACTTTATAATAATGAAAAATATATATTTCAGGTCTTAATCTCGAGTATTTGAAAATCGCCATAAAGGCATTAGCCAAATTTCACGCAATTGGATTATCCGTCAAACATAAAAATCCTGGATACCTGCCTACTCTTAAAAAGTATGCAAAAAAATTGATGATCAGCGAGGAAATCATGACACCGTATCTATTAAATATTTTCAATGCCATAGAAAACGATAAAAAAATTAGTTCATACATCGATCGCGTTAAAGTGACAGGAAATTTTAATAATTTAAGGTCATGTTATTATACAGAGTTAGAACCTGAAGATCCTTGGGCTTGCGTAGTTCACGGTGATTTTTGGGTGAACAATGTACTTTTTCATCGTGAACTTGAGGATGTTAAATTTGTTGATTTTCAGACTTACTATATGTCTAGTCCACTTACGGATGTTATATTTTTTTTGTGTACCAGCATAGAAATGCCTTTGATACATTTGGACGATATGCTTGAATTGTATAGACTTGAAGTTTTGAAAATTTTGAAAAAATTAGATTGCAACCTCGATTTGTTCGCAAAAGAGAGTTTCGATGCGAGGTTGAAGCTTGATGCCGCTCATGAACTCTTTCACATAATTATGATGACGCAAGTTATCGAGCTGGAAGAGGGTGGGAAATATGATCAAAGCCCATTGAATCAATCTTGTATGAATAGGCTGAGACGGATCATCGAAATTTTCGTTGACAAAAAATGGATTTGATAACGATTATTTATCGATTTTACTATATAATATGATACGAGTATCTATAAAATTCTGTAAATATAAGTATTAAAACCAGTCATTTATCGAAGACAGATAATACTACAATACTAAATAAGGATTAGCAATGCATATTTAAAAGCGTTAATAAGTGTATTATATAATTATAATTATTCAAATTGATTGCGGTGTAATCTTCTTTAATAATTATAGTAAAATAAATCAATGTTATCATATATTTCACTATGCAAGTTATAAAAATAATACATAATTTCAATATAAATTGTTTACATTTATTCCCGATTACTTTATTTTTATAAATAAACAGTGAACATTTCAACATTATTCTTTTTAGTCTGAACAGGGCACGATACTATAATCAATTATGTATTATTTTATATTATAGTATATTAAAATATTAAATATCACATTAAGTGTAGTAATTCAATAATAACACTTATTAGATTTGCGATTATTATTATGTAATTTATTTAACATATACAAAAGTAAATGTATTTAATGCGCATATATATTGTGTATATACAATTCATTT
Organism: Theocolax elegans; assembly: GCA_026168455.1. Classification (NCBI taxonomy): domain Eukaryota; kingdom Metazoa; phylum Arthropoda; class Insecta; order Hymenoptera; family Cerocephalidae; genus Theocolax; species Theocolax elegans. The sequence goes on from CM047425.1 coordinate 97,614,325, forward strand.
TTCTAACTGCTTTAACATTTAATTTTACGACTTTTAATTAAAATTCATTATTTGCACATACTCAAAAAGTGTAAAAAATATAACTGTACAAATTAATCAAGATTAATAATAAAGATATATTTCTTATCTTTTAATCGAGTTTTATAAAATGATTTTACGATTTCAGACTAATTTGATTCATGCAAAAATTTAAGAATAAAAAATTTTATTAGAAGTAATTTACAAAAATTAATCAAACTTGAATATAAGTAAAAAACTATAAGCTATAATATATATAATATTTTATTATAAAATATACTTTTAATATTAATCTATTTCCATATTTTTCTCTGCGTATCTAATAATTTGTATATGCATATCATCTACTTGAAAGATTACTATTTTACGTTGTTTTATTAATTCTGTAAAAAATAATAACAATTGCTTGCTACAAATAAATTACAAGAAAAATTAAAATGATGATTCATAAAACATTTACCTAAACAATACTTCAAGTAAACAAAAACTTCCATTTTAGAAACTCTTTCGATCCATAGTAAGTCTAACAGATTTATTTTTAAAATGGAATGATAAACATCCAATTTTTTTGATGCTACCTCCAACGCCATCCAGGTTTCGTTTAAAAAGTTTTCAAACTCATCTCCACTCATAAACAGAGATTGTGTACTTTCTGAAGCTTTTGCGTCGCTAAAGATTAAAAACATAAGTAAAATTTGAAAATATTACCCATTTTATAAATTTAGAATGATATTTAAATAAAAAATATAATTGGTTGCATTAAGTAAAGTAACTGAATTAATAAAGGTAATAGCAAATTAACCATTATTAGACAAATTATATTAAAAATCTAACTACATAGTATTTAATTATAAAAACTTACGGTAAAATTAATTTTTGTTCTGTAGAAGCAATATACTGCTCCATAGAATCCAAATCTTCGACTTTATTATCATTAGATTTCAAAGTTGACACACTTAGACGCGATCGTCTAGAACGGCTGCTATTATGTGTTTAAATATATTATGTATTAGTCATAAATATTTTTTACAAATATGAAAAACCTTACGATAAGATTGGTGAATTTCGAGCGCCTGTTGGTGTGTCTGGCATAGAGTTATCCGCAACGCTTGGCTCTAGGTGTAGATTCAAAAAATTGGAGACTCGACTTGGTTGCGGTGAAACGGCTTCTGTTGTGGGTTCAATAACATGGCTGGATCTATATTTACACAAACAAATATAAATTTAACCACTGATAAAATAATTGAGTCTTTATTGTATACCTGTACATATTCAACAATTGGCGTTTTTGGGGTGAAAGTACTTCTACTATTTCTTCTATCATTGGTTCAGTGACATTGCTAGGCCTACACATTTACATAAACATAAATATCGTCAATTTATATAAATTCACGATATTTATTCAATAAAATTCAATAAAATCATCAATTTATACCTGGAAACATTCGATTTTGAAGATAGTTGTGGTAAAATAGGTTCTGTGGTCAGTTCCATAATATTGTTAGACCTGTAATTACAGAATATTTTTATGAAAGCCTATAATGTAGTTATTAATTATAGAAATATATATATATATATATATATATATATATATATATATATATATACACATATATAATCATAAGTTATTTTTTTAACACCCCAAGCGCAAAACGGCACTTTCGTTTCATCTTTACGTTTCAAAATTACGGTTTGGCACGCAAGAGAAAAATAAATTTTTTCTCGTTTAAACTTTTCAACAAAAAACGTTTAAATGAAGTCAAATTTACTTTCTCTCCCTTATGGCAAAATGTACTATTTTTACTTGTGCGCATCCGATAATTGGCGTCTCGGCGGCAAATCAGGAGATGGCATTAAAATCTGATCTTCATTGTCTAATAAAGAATTTATTGAGTTTCCACGTTTTCTAGATTGACTGGAATCTAATACGATAATTACGTGTACATTTTATAATATAGTAATATATATGATATTAAATTTATAAACTTACTCAATTGATCACAGACTAATTCTTCAACAATCATATTATATAGATTACTCAAAGTTTTCCCCATTGTTATTTTCAGCTCTGATGGGTGGTATAAGGATATAGCAGGTTTCTTAATTTCAATTATTTTAACTTTCTTCTATTAAAGATTAAAATATTTAGGAAAGAGAATACATTTATTTAAATATAATTTCTAATAATAAATGATGTATTAAAATTTTACCATTGTATATATTTTAAAATTGTCCAACTTTAAATTTATTTGTTTAGAGTTTTCAGTATCAAATATTTGAATTTTTCTTTTGTTTTTCCTTTTAATGTTTAATTTTTCTTCACTTAGTGGTAATGCCAAGATTTCATCTTCTGGTGCAATTCTGTTTAATAAAAACAATAGAAAATAATATGAATATTTATTAACAGTTTAATACGAATATTTTTGTTATATATATTTACTATTCAAGAAATTATTGACTAATATATATAAATGTTTAAAGATTTTCATAAATATTAAGTTAAGAATATTAATTTACATTTGCTGCTGATTTTCTAATCCACTAGGTATTTCATGATGGGATTGCATATTCAAATCTGAATGTAGAGGTTCAGGGATTGTCAGATCTAAAAATTGTAAAAATTGTACACCAAACTCATTATATAATTACAAAATAATAAATGTATTTTTGACACTACCACAATACCTTTCATTTGTATACATGCAGGTTCATCGGGAAGCATGAATTGCACTCCATCTATTATTTCAGTTTCATTTTTTATACTAGTCTTTGACAGCTCCTTATTACTAAAATCTAGTCTCCGAGGAGTTGATCTATTGTCGGAAAGTCTAGGAGATACTGTCAATGACTAAGAATGAAAAGTATTATAAAAGTTTATAAGTCTTATACACATATTATGAAAAGCATTGAAAAAGTAAAATTTTATTGACCTTTTTCCTTTTTGTCGGTGTTTCATTATGAACATTCTCTGATTTTCTTTTGGGAGTTGTTATACTGCAACTCAAGTTATTACTTGAAGCTAAATCATCAATATTGTTAGCTGAAATGTTTAAAATTATTATTATATATTGTAATATGTAGTACAATAATGTAAATGTTTCTCAAAAAAATTATTATTACGGTTAATTCTATCTGGCAATTCAATGTCCACTTCAAATATTTCATCACCAAACTTCATAGGAAAGTCTGTCATAGACTAAATAAAATAATAATAAAAATGCTAATAATTTAATTGTTGTTAATATAAATACAATTGTAATACGTTACTGGAATAATTATATCTTCTTTCAAGAGGTTTTTATCTACTTCATTTTTTGGAAAAAGCTTTTCTATATTAATTTCAGATAATTCTTGGAAATCTTCTAATGTATTTGGATCCTTCTTGCTGTAATATTTAAATATCTAAATTTAATATATAATATACTACTTATATATGTGTATAAAAATGTACTAAACTTTTTCTGTTTTTTTTTTCCGAAGTCTCCAACATCAAATGAATCAAATCCCTCCAACAATTTCTTACAATTATCTAAGATTTAAACAAATATTAAATTTTTTATTAAATAAAACAAAAATATTAAAAGTTTTGTATTTACTTTCTAAATCTTTGACCTGTTCCCGATATATGATATTAGCTCCAATTGCCATTTGTGATATTATATTAAATTTATATTTTTGGTCTTTTAAATGGTCTATCAGATCATCACTAAAAATAAATTATTAATTAATTATGTAAAAATAGAAAATCTATTAAATATTATAGTTATATATTTACCATACAGCAATAATATCTATGTTATTTTTCGATACTTTTTTTTTAGTAGACGATCTAGATATTGTACCAGCAAACCAACAATTCGTTAGAGAATCGTTTTTTCGCCAATTAATAAATTCGTTCATCTGTACAGTAAACAATACCTATTTAATTAAGTTGTTGTGAAAAAATGATGGATGTATTTAAGTTTGGAGCGAACATGAATTTTGAGAAATGACTAAAAAATATTTGAATCTGAATTCCAAGAAAAATGCTATTTACGCGTTACGTTACGATAATTCACTTACACGAACAACCGGTTGAAACAAAAACAATTTAATTTTTCATAACTACTTTCTTTATATAAAAAATGTGTGAGAAAACTATTATTTATACATGCCTTGTATTTATAAGTAATGCTATTGAAATGAGATAATTTATCGGCGATGAATTACATCAAATGTAAATTCTTCTGTATATATTTGATTACAAAAACATTAACATAATATAAAATGCATAATATAAAAAAACAAACTACATTGAACGAACCTCGATAAAAAACTTTAAACTGAAGAAAATATGAAATTTTTTTAACTGCGTACTTTTTTTTCACCGACAATCTTTGAATATTATTATATAGTTGTACATACTTCATATAATAAAAATAACTTTAACAACTAATTTCAATAATATTTTCTTAAAATTATCCCTTACCTTTGATTTCTAAAAGATAGCAAAAGCGTCAAAATTCTGGAGTGAAGAAATCGAATGTTTGCGTTCTAATAGTAGTAGAACTGTTCGTTTGCAAAAACGTAAAGTGCGAAGGGGGTAAATTTCTCCGAATCTATACGTAAGTCAAATTATAAATTTTTTACCGACTAAGGGTAAAATTAATTTTTACTTAATACAAATTTACTTCAATGTACGTGAATAATTAATAAGTTAATATTTTTTGTATCGCTTGGTGTAAGTAAGTATACGTTGAAAATATTTTTATAAATGAACATAAAATTTACACAAAATTTGTTATACGTTTTAAAATATTTTAAATAAGAAATGTATTATGCATATGTATTTATAAATTTCTCAGTATTATTATTGTTAATCATAAGACTATTTTATACTTATAGCAGTATACTTAATTATAATCAACAATTAAATTAAATTTTTTATTTTTTTACCTTATTAACTTACAGTCTCTTATTTAGGATTTCTGGATAACATTTAAAATTTATTTTAAATATTTTTATTAAATTTAAATATAATTACTAAAAAATGTAACAATTGATCAATTGAAAATTCGAATTTTAATAAATATACATATATAATTGTTAATATTTCTTTTATTTATAAAATTACAAATTTAAAAAACAAAATATACTATTTGAATAATTAATATTTTGTTTAAAATTACATAATAATTTTTTCTTCTTAAAGTAACATTGTAAGAGATTTAATACTAGGTATTAAAAAATATATTAACAATCAGTCTTGGGACGTTTTGCGATCCATTCTTTGATACCAGGTAGTGAGAGTACTTTATCTCTTAAAGCTTTCAAATTTTCAGCTTTTTCAATGATATCATACTGAGACATAAAGTTTAAATAGTCAAGAAGAGCAACAAAGACAATATCAGCCCACGTAAGCTTTCCACCAACAAAGTATCCATTATTTTTTTTTACTTGCTCATCTAAACGTTCAATATAAAATGGTACAAGCTCTTTTGCAGCTTCTTGCTTTTGTGCTTTTGCTTCAGCATTGCTTTCATAATGATAACCAGCAATTTCTGTAAATTTATTAATACATTAAAAGATTTTTTCTAAAATATTGAATAATATTTTACACTTAAATAAGTATATTTTATTATTTTTTAGTATTTTGCTAATTGATAAATTTTAACAAAATTGTACAAGATTTTTAATAGCACAAAAAAATACTTTAATTCATTTGTTGAACTTACTTGCTCGTAGGTCGTGAATGGTATCAACAGTAGCGTCAATTTCAAGATCTTCCCAACTATTTGCACCTGTTAAACCATATTGTTTTGCTAAATAACGGCAAATAGCACTTGATTGATTAATTTTTTTGCCATCTATTTCAATTACAGGAACTTGACCAAATGGCATAGCTAAATTGTATTACAAATTAATAATAAGTTTTACTTAATAATCTATAGCAAAAATATCTATTTGTACATACTTGGTTTAAGATTTGGCCAATTCTTCTCATCCAAACGATCATCAATGAATTCAGTTTTACCATAGCTCAAAATGAATCTAATAGGTTCTCCAAGAGCTTTGATGGGAAAGTAAGTAACTTTGTAAGGCATTTTTCTGCAAAAACAAAATTGAATATTTAAATTTTATCATGACCCACATTGGTAGTTGGATAGTTAGTTGAAATTCTTATGTACAATAAATTATTATTATTATTCATATACAATTTGTGGAATATCAATAAAATGTTTGTTAAGTATCTTGCAAAAAGGCAATACAAATGTAATAAAAGATTGCGAGAACGATGGCCGACATCAAAACAATATCCTATTATAGAAATAGAGCGAAGTTTTCACAGTTAATGTAACTGGTACATTTTACCGGCTCGTACAAACACAAATACAAATAATAATATATAATGTTAAACAAATAAATAGATTGTGCATAAATTTTAGATTAAAAAAAACAGATGCCGGTCGGTTTATAGCTATAGATTCTTTCATGTGAATATTAAGGTTTTCTTTTAATTAAACATTTAATTATAATACTTGTAATAGAAATATTACCTAATAGAAAGAAAAATGTAAAAGTATCTTACAAATATCGTGCAAAAAGAAGATATAAGAGGAAGACTGTCCTGGTATCTACGTTGATCACACTTGGAATGTCATACGATACGGACTGCAACAGGCAACAGGAACAGGTCAATACGAGGGAAGAGAAAAAAAATTGACGATCACGAAAAATAACCGGTTGGGCGTTTACCGCCGCGCGAGCGATGCGATGATTCGCGTAAATATGGTTGCTATGCGACAAAAGAAGGCGGCAAATTTAAACGCGAAAGTAAATTTAACAATATAAGTATACATTGAATATATTTGAGTTAACTCGTTATACTCCATAAGAGTAGTATACTAATAGATCTGAATTATACGTAAGTATTATTTTAGTTTTGATTTTTAAACAGAGGTATAAAATTATAATACATTTAAAGAAAAACAAAACCGCATCGACTATTTAAATTGTTATATAGATGAAATAACAAAGAAAAAAAATGCATATTTCTATTTCACGTAGTAAAATTGGACAATAATACGTAATCGTTGTAATTACAGATTAAAATAGAGCCATGATATATATTTATATAATTAAACACACCTTGTAACTATCTATATTTAATCAAAATTTATTCGTTCGAAACATGTCGAAGTCGACAATCTCTCCCTCTCCCACCTTAAATGACGCTTAAACCACAGAGACAATCATATTACAGTCGTGTAAATCTTATTTCTGTGCCAGTTTTACAATAGTGATCGAGGATCTATAGTGCTTATGTATGTACATATATACATATGTATAGATTATTAGTATTTTCGTTATTTCCTTGCATCAAATATTCAGTTGTCGTATAAGAATTAGTAAAATGAAAAAAATGAACAGTGTAATACTCGCCGATGTAACGATATAAATACAGTTAATCTCAATAAATAATCATAGAGTTGAGTACAACTGCATACGAGTGGGAAAAAAAGCAGAGACGCGGCAATAATCAAGATGAATGGAACTCAAGCTAAAAGTATAAATTACACGAAGTACGATTGCCGTGAATTGGAAACATTTTTACGAAAAAATTTCGGTAACGAATTAATACTTGTGAGTTACACGATCGATCAACTAGTACCATTGGGTGAAAATTTCGGTAGCAATATGTTAAAATTAGGTGCGAGTGTACGAAGGACTAAAGATTCACCTATTGAAGATTTGAACTTTGTTGCGAAAACAATAATAGATTCGGAAATAAAACATAACAATTGGACTGACTTGATACTTAGGGAAACATTTATGTATACACATATTATACCATTTTATCAGAAAATTGAAATCGAATGCGGTATTAATGAAAATACCACGATTAGAAATAATATTGCATTGTTATATGGTTATCGTATGTCTTTGGATTCCAATACCGATATTGCCGATCGCGATGCTGTCATACTTCTGGAGGATCTCTACGTACGAGGTTATTATGTTTTGGACAAGATCGTTGGTAAGTTGTAACCGATCAATTATAACCGCGCTATATGGTTTTGCACGAGGTTATTATTGTTTTTTAAATACATTTCAACATTTACATCGAATTTTTATTCAGTAATTGAGCGCATGGATATATACTACTTGCAAAAAGTGACATTTTGTCTCGATATGTAGAACGAAATAAGTAGCGATATTTACTTAAAGTTGCGTATATATATATATATATATATAGATGTACATTATTTACAAAACAGCCTCTACCCAATTAAAAGGTTTATTAAATTTCCTTAAATTTTAGAGTTGCATAAGGTCGTTTTGTTTAAAACGTAAATGTATAATTTAAATCAATGACACACAGCATAATTTATCAAAATCAAAACTTAATATTATTTCGATGATTTCTATATCATTCGTTTATTCAAATTTATATAAATACTTTTAGGCTTGGACTTACTCCACGCAACAAATGCAATAAAACTTTTGGCAAGATTCCACGCAATCGGTATAATCGCGAAGAATAAGTACCCAAGCGAATTCGGTGAAATAAAAACAAGATCGTTAAAACAAGGATTTAGTCATAGCGTATTAAATGAACTCTACCAAAATTTGGTGAATGTGATAAAAAAAGTACCGATTTTCCAAGAGTACATCCCTTTCATGGAAAACATCGTAACGAGAGTGAAAGGCGGCTGGAAATTCGAGTTGGTGACGCACGATCTCTGGTCCACTGTAATTCACAACGATTTCTGGACCAACAACATCATGTTCCACCGTGATAAATCGGGTAACGTCGATGACGTCAAATTCATCGATTTTCAAACTTATAGTTTTGCTGATCTTTTTGTTGATCTTACTTATTTTTTGTGCACAAGTTTAAATGACGATGTCAAGTTCAATCATTTTGATGAATTACTTGATGTTTATTACGAAACTTTTATCAATAATTTGAAAATTATGAATTTTAACGTTGACGATTATTCAAGAAAAAAATTTGACGATCGATTTCGAGAAGATGCTTGGAAAGAATTTTTACATTGTGCCCTTGCTTTACATTTTTTTACCGCTGACATAGATAGAAACGTTGAAAACCCTGATAAAATGTTTTCGAAATTGAGAGCTTGCGAGGGCACTGATTTGTATCATAAAAAAGTAATGCAAGTTTTGCGAATTTTTCAACTTAAAAATTGGTTAGACTGTGATAATATTAAAAAGGAAGATACTCAAATGAATACTTGACTCCAGGTATTCGAATCTTAATTAAATTTTTAACTAATTTTATTTAACAATTTTTGTACATACCATTATACTATTATAGTAATATATTAAATCTGAAAATGTAAATATAGTTTTTACCGAGTATTTTAACAAAATGAAATTGACGTCGAATTAAATATTTTTAAATAAGTATAAGTTTTAATTTAAAAAAACAGTTTTAATAAAAAAAATCAGTCTGTGTTTTTAGAATCACGAATGATAAAATTGTTTCTATTTATTTATAACCTTCCTCTACCTGCATAGATTGTATTTTTTGAAGGATAATCAGCTTTTGCGTTCGAATATATTAAAGTTTAAAGGTAATGTTATTAATTTTATTTTAAAAATTATGTCAACTAGAACAAGTATTAAAAAAAAAAGAAATATTTAATAGATAGGATACTATAATAGATACTACGATGTTGTACATACATATTTTACCTATAAAATTAATCCAGAAACGTCAATGAATAATAATAATTATCTTTTACATTATGAAAGTCGTGTATAATATACTAATCAAAACAAAAGCTGTTGTGTTTCCCACTTTTCCTGTATGACCCTGCGTATATTAAACGTCGAATTATATGTTTAGTCGATTTGCAAATAACCAACATACAAAAATTTAAACAATATTTATGAAAATTTTGCAAACCCTTTTGTATTAATCATATTCTCTATTTTATTACACAAGCGTATTGAAAGAATGGTTAAATCTAAACTAAGCAATTTTTGCATGCCTCAGTTCAGCAACAACGTTTAGTTAATAAAAAATTAATAGAACAAACGCGTAGATGTAGTAAGCCTGTGATTTATATTGTATATACGAATTAGATTATTGATTACTACGCTTATACGTTTATTCCTAACATAAAAAAACTGTTACAAACTTTCCGAAGCGTAACATGTAGTAGGTAAGTTGATAAATTTCCTCTGTGATATATATACATATACATTTATATATATATACGTATATATATACGAAATAAGAGAAAAGTTTTTCTCATACAATGCATAAAATCGGCACTTATATACATATTTCGTAGATATGTATTGTTAAATATGGATGTTAAAGTTACATTAATAATAACCTGGGTATATTCGTCAAAAGCTTCCGATGAGCGCTCACTTTTGTTGAATACCCTCTACTGTGTAGTTTATTATAAACAGATTTACTAACATCTTCGTATTTTGTTGTTCAAATTCGTTGATTATGGAAGAAAATATTGTAACTTTTGATCAGATGACTCATCTATACGTTGAGCTTTTTAAAATTTTGGGCTTCATTCCTTACGATCGCGATTTGAATCGCTTTAGGTATTTTACGAATTAATAAGATAAATAGCAATGAATGATTATTTATATATCATTCTTTTCGATCATTTTGTTTCGCTTGTAAAAATTATCATCACTAATTATTTGAATATTCAATCTTATATATAGGGTAACTATAAAGCAATATTGTTGTCATATTATATGGCACTTAGTAAACGCAAGTCATAATACAATGTACCTAGGTTACGGTATAAGAATGTTACTGAATAACTCTATGGATGTCTCATTAGTGTGTGAAATAATAGTTGTACAGGGTATATGTTTACGTTACTTGTTTATTTACTTACAACGTCGAGATTTAGTTAAAATAGTGGAATTTTGTAAAAAATTATGGAATCGTCTGAAATCGGATGAAATATGCCATGTAAGAGCATTTGAAAGAAAAGTTTATTATCTTTGGAGCTTCTTTTTCTGGAATAGTATTGCTATAACGATTTTTTACATTCTGGTGGCACAAATAGTTAGACTGCCACCACTCGAAGTTAATGGGACAGAAAGACGTATATTACCGTTAAAGTATGATTCAGTTTTATCAAATTTTTAGAATATGTATGGAATATTCGGGACATCGAGTAAGAGAAATAAAAATATGCCTATTTTGTAGATTCTACGTGGACGTTCAAGATGAACCTTGGTACATGATAGCTACAATATTTCAAATTATAGCGCAAATTGGTATAATCCCAATATTAGTAGGAATCGAAACTGTAGGACCGTTTTTAATAATGATGACGTGTGGTTATTTGCGAGTTCTGCAAAATCGATTTTTAGCTATGAAGTACGAAACGCATGTGAATAAATTACTCGTTAACGAAGTAACTGATTGTGTCGAATTTCATCAACAAATTATGCAGTAAGTTAATAGTAATATACGTATTGTTTTACCATAATTAAAAATTATCAGTTGTTTCTCTACTTTTTTTCAATATTAAATATTATATACTTTATCTTTCATAGATTTAGTGAGAAAATTGAAATATTTATGCGGAGCGTGTATATGGTCCAAGTGCTTTGTACAATTTACAATTCCTCAATCGTAGGAATCGTGATACTTAATGTAAGACACACTATAACACACATATTGTTGTTAATGTACAATTTTCATTTTTTAATATTTCAAAAACAGGGAAATGAAAATAGATTAAAATACGCAACTATATTAATTTTAAATCTAATGCAATTCTTCGCATGTCAATGGTTTCCAGAACATATATTTAACGAAGTATACCTTATACGTATATATTCATAATTAGATAAGCAATTTTTTTAAATTACACAAACAATATAAGATTCTGTTTTTAATTTTAAAAGAGCGATGCAATTGTAAATGCTGCGTACAGCGCATCATTGTTACACTCTGAGTATGAATATAAAGCAAATCGTATGTTATTAATAGTGATGTTAAGAGCAGCTAAACCAGTAGAAATGACGGCCGGAGGATACATTAAACTTTCTTTAGAATATTTTCAACGTGTACGTATGTAAAGTAAATCAGTATTTTATTTAACTTAAGAAAAATGTGTATACAACTTTGTTCGATTCATTTAGAAATTTAGCATATTTTACGTTTCATGTATTAAATATATTGAAAACATTAATATTGATACACAACATTTTAAAATTTTTGAGTTTTGAAATAAATAGTTACAGATTTTTTGATTTTGATTTAAAAAAATTAAGTATAAAGTTAAAGTTGTGTACATACAATACAAATCTGTGATCTAATCATATGATGTTTTCCTTGTTACTGTATGTATGAGATGCTGTAGAATTTTCTTTAATATTAATTGCACTTTAATCTATGTAATATCCTGCAATAATTATGCTTATAATTACAGATGGTCGTTAATGCATTTTCGTTCTTTACTGTTCTTCGCAGCATGTCCGAATAAATTAACAAAAGATAATCGTATGTGTAAATCTGTAGAGTAAATTAAATATATATACACTAAATAATTGATTTATAAATTTACATACCCGCTTTACAAATAATATCAATTTGTTTAACGAAATTAATAATATTATATGCTTGTTTAGGCATCGTTTTTCTATCGTTATTGCGTTGTTATAAAAAGAGTTACGAAAATTCTTTTTTGTATATACAAACGCAAATTTATGCTATTTAAGGTATTCGGAAAATTTTGATAAGCAAGTCGATAAAGGAGCAGATTACAAATTTATCTTGACAGTTGTAAACTTGTTGGTACTGTAGAACTTCTGATTTCGAAGTGAAATATTTATAGCTATACATCTTTTGTCCTCGATAAATTTTTCATATAGTAGATGTAATAAATCTATCTCTATATCTTGTGGAGACAAAGATTATGATACCATATATATAGCATAAAATTTTTTTTATTAAATTTTTATTTATTTTTAATTTAATACATATTAGAGCTTATTAAGCTATAGAGTCCTATATCAATAAATGCATAGATATATAATAAAATTACATTTCTATACGTATCAATGTTCATCTCAAGAAATAACTATATAACACTAGATGAATTTCAAGATATTATATAAACATTTCAAAATTTGTGTGACATGGAAAATAATTAATTTATTAGAAAGTTCTATAAGAATATGATTTATGAAACTAATCAGAATAAATTGAACATAACAGATTGTTGAGTAAATTTAATAATTTACGCAAATCAAATATCGTTTGTTATAAAAATGTCATATAATTAATACTGTTTTGCGTTTAAATGGAGAATGTTATCTACGAGTCTGTAAATGAGCTTACGTGAAGTTTTACTAGAACCAACCATTTCTAGTACAGTAACAGTCTGTGCGGTGCCGCACGTGGTCGCAAAAATATCTTCGGATGCGGTTTGTGTTCAGTCAACGCGAGACTCGTCGAACGCGTATATCCTATTAACTCTCTCTCTAATCTCGTTTATACACACTGTACGTGAAGGAAAATATGGTCGAGACGCACAAAATTGTACTTCGCGATTTAGAATCGTTATTACGTAAGAAATTTGGAGAAAAACTTGTACTTATAAAATATGATACGGAATCGTTATTACCGATTGGCGAAAATTACGGAAGTACGATATTAAAGGTTTGCGCGTTAATTAACATAGAAAACAAAGAAACGGAATTGAATTTAGTTGCAAAAATGATGCCGCCTACTGAGTTTCAAAGGATTATTTTTGACAGTACGTATACTTTTAAAAAGGAAGCTTATCTCTACGAGGAACTGATACCGGCTTATCAACGTTTGGAATGTGAATTTGGAGTTAAGGAAGACGACATTTTTGACATTGTACCTAAATTTTACGGTGCAAGATTTACTTTGACCACTGATGATGTCGTTGACGATGATGCAGTTATTTTAATGCAAAATCTCAAAGTTCAAGGATATTACACAGCTGACAGACATATAGGTATATAGACATATATACAAGCGTCTTTAATTCATAACAGTTTTATTTAACCTATACTAATACTATACTATTTCATTACTATTACTATATATTAACAATATAATTTTTAAGTACTGCATATCTTTGATTTATTATTTTTTGTTTAACTATGATAACGAACGACTACATTTCAATTAATTCCGTATTTACTTAAATGATTGCATTATCTGTAATTCCTGTTTTAACTCACGTTTACTGTTTATGTTGTTGCGAAATAGAATTTGAAGCTTATTTTAAGCTTTAACTATAATATAACTAATCAATTGACAATACAAAGATTATGATTACATTTTGGTATTATAGTATATATCATATATATAAATTGCGCTTTTTGTGATTAGTGCACAAATGATATCTTTATACAATTATTTAATTTTTTTACAATTAATAATTTATTTTTAATTTTATACAGGTTTAGATTACGATCATGCGAAATGCGCTATAATTGCATTAGCTCGATTTCACGCACTAGGGATGGCAATGAAGTACAAAAAGCCAGAATTCTTCGAAATTTTGAAAGTTAAATCGAAGTGCCTTAAGATTAGTGACAATGTTGATTTTGTCGAGTCACTTAAATTTTTCTTAGCGTTAATGGAAAATGACCCAGAAATGTCAGTTCATTATGATAGTATCAAAAAATCAATGACACAAGAATCCGCTGTTACATGGACAGCACCACCGACCGAACCTTGGTCAACCATTGTACATTCTGATTTTTGGATTAACAACATTATGTTTCGAAAAGATTCGATTACAAACAAAATAGTAGATGTTAAATTTGTTGACTTTCAAAATTATCTTTTTATCAGTCCATTGCGTGAATTGACATTTTTCCTGGTTACAAATTTTAATGCTGAAGTTATGGAAAACAAATTTGACGATTTGTTAGATTGTTATTACGAAAATTTTATAACAATACTAAAAAGGATGAAATGCGATATAGAGCCGTTTAGTAGGGATAAATTTGACGAAAGAATGAAAATTGATGCATTCATAGAATTTCCACATTGTCCCTTTATGTTAAAAGTGATGACAACTGATGCTAAAGATTACGATAAGGTTAAAGATATTAAAACGTTAATTTTGAATAATAATGCTAATCCTTTATTAGTCGAAAGGTTACGAAGATGTGTTAAAAAATTTGAAGAAAAAAGATGGTTTGATAAATCATAAGTTAAGAATCAATAACAGTCGCGTGTGTAATTTATTGTTGATCCAAAAACACATGAAATAATATATTCAACTATACTAATAGCGTTATTCAATTCTAAGAGAATCTTAAAGAATTCTACTATTGTATTTAATTATAAAATTTTATTTATTTAGCCTACAAATGGGTAATAAAATGTGATATTACAAAATATACTTATACTTTTATAAAAGTTGTGCAAGGAAGATTTTTGTAAAAATGTACCTACTATTTTAAAAATAAAAATATAATATTATCTTTTTATATTTTATTTATTTTCAATCAATTTATTTAATCATATGTGATATTAAATCTTAATTAGATTCAGCAAATAATTTAGTAACCTAATTGTAATATTTATATTACATGACGTCAATTATCAATTGTAATAAGTATAAGATATTTGCTGGGCAACAATTACTTATGCTTGATTTTTTTTAAATATTATGGTTGTTACAATTTAATATATATAAAAATTTGATTTTTAATAATAGAAATTTTTAATAATATAAACAATAGTAAAAGAGATAAGTAAATATAAAAAAAACAAATTGATAAATGAGTTACATAATAGATAGTAAATTTTAATTTTACAACTATAAGATAACTGTATAGATAACCGAGTAGTCATGTATTTAAAATGTTTCTTCATCCATTACGAATAGTTTTGATTAACCATATAATCTAATTGATTATATTGAAATATAAAAACATACAAAAAAATTAAATAACATCAAGTTGGTTTACATTTAGTCCAAATTTATTATCATTTTTGTCACAAAATTCCACATAGTTAGAGTTCATAAAAATACTTGACTTATTACGTTATTAAATTGATGAAAGAACTTGTATTTATTATTATACGTTCATATACATTTTGATTAGACAATTTTTAAAGCGTGAATACACCGTATATGTAACGTAGTGATAAAACAGATGATGACCATGGAAAGCAATTGCTATATATTTAAGTAAGTGAGAGATGAATTAAAATAGAAATATTAAATTCGTAGGTTAAAGTCATTTACAACAGCAGCTGCGGTGAATAGTATAAAATAAAAATAGCCTTATTTTTCATTAGTTTTTTAACTATATTTTAGGAACAGTATGCTTATTATTTTTTGTTTTTCAACAAATGCATTTTTCCCCAAACTTATATTATACTATTATTTAAGTAATTTTGTTTCTTAACAAAAACAATAAGAATAACGTTAATAATTTGAATGATTAATTTTTTACAAGGATTATAGGGAGTATTTAATATATTTGTAAGAAGTGAATCTTTGGTATTTTCTTATTTACGTAAACTCGAGGTAAACTGCAAGAAAATTAGGAATGTAAATCTGTGTTATAGTTACAAATATAAATAACAATTTTCTAATTATATAAAGCATAAGTTGACACAAAGTTCCATTTCTACCTGTTAGTGTCATGAACTTGTCATTGAACTCTAATCCACACCACATGAACCTCTAAGATTATAGTACATGTCTTACAAATACATTTATTATACACATAAATAATGCACTACATTGCAAAATATAACGTAAAAATAACTGTAGATTGCGTTTGGATGGAGAATCGACATTATTTATGCGCTACTGCAATAGCAGCATAGCTGTTCCTATACTAATGACACAAAACACGTGTAATTCGAAATTAAGTGATATAACATTAGCAATTACACCTCTTAACATAGTTGGTTTATATTTTTATATTAAAAAATTAATATATAAATTTGTTATAAAATAAAAAAATTAATGTGGGGAACAAGTTTACAACTAATTTTCTTAAAATATTAACATTGGTATTATAAGCCTTGTTTTATTTTTGTAAAGTACTTTTTAGCATGATTGTTATAATCAGACTTTTATATCAAATTTACTGTCACACTTACCGGCTTACTTCCGCCAGGTATTCGCTGGACTTATATTTTTAAGCGAGTATCTGAGGAAATATCTGTGATTTGATAAAGTAACCATTTTTTATTATTACATATAATTATATTAATGAAGTGTACGGCAAATTTAACGATAAAAAGCAGCGCATGCATTGTTATAATTAAATAAAATATTACACGGCTTTCATTTTAGTTTTGAGATTTAATGATTAAATGATATCGAACAACAAGATTTTTACATTATAGTTGTTATTGATAACTTAGGATTTGATAACGATAATGAAAAATAAAATAAATAGTAACGATTTATCAGTTACTGATATTCAATATTGTTCACGATAATCTTTGATAATATTATTCTTAAGAGCCACTTCTATTTACAATATGTTATGAATTAATTAATATTTATGTAGTAATTTAAGGCAATGCTGTGTAATCGACTGTTGTTTACAGATTATATTATAGATGAAAGTAACACTTCTGAATTTAATTTGTCATAAACGCTTAATTTAGTTACTATTTTTTATATTGTTATACAAATTATATTTAAATTTGACGAAAAAATACCACTTAAATCAATTAAAATTTTATTGTACCATGTGAAGAAACAACTCAATGCTTTTCATATCTAGAAAATTATTCTATTTATTTTAAAACGTGCGTTAAACACGTAGATTAGAGTTGATAAAATATAGTCAAATTTATATACATACTTATCATTAAAATAATCTTAGAAAGCAGCAAGAAAGATGATTTTAAACACAAAAATATTTATATTAATCATTTTACGCCTTGAGAGGTAGGTTTCGGACACTCCTTTGTGAGATCTCATAACTAATACAATTTTCATGAAAAAAATTCGCATAGTTATATTGTTATATAGTTTAAAGTGCACTCTTTCTGATGTTCTTTATGTATAATTTAAAAAAATAATAATAAATACGAGAAAAAATAATTTAAAAATAAAAATTCAAGAATGTTTTATACATTTTTTATAACTTATAGTTTTATAGATTAACGGTTTTCTGGATTGCAACGGACCTGAAATCCTACTAATCGATACAGAGTCGTTGTTTGAGCTGTATGGATAAATACTTCACGTATCGATTTTTCATTTGTACTGCAAAATTTTTGAGAAGCCTTTATGAATTTTTTATTAATAAATGTTATACTTTCTCTAAAAATTATCAAGAAATAACAAATTTTAGAATTAACTAAAGAATGTACATGAATCTTTTCAAAATAAATCAATCAAAATTTTCGATTTTCTAATGGCTTATTTTTGCAAAATTGGAAAGATGCTCAAAAAAAATTGAAAAGTTCAGATACATTTTTGGCAAATTCTAAGAATATTTTATTTTTGATATTTTTGTGTTTGTACGCTATTTCAAATTAAAAAATGTTAAAAGTAAACTTTTGTAAGCCGCGGCTATTCTGATTTTTAGAATTTTTTAAATTAAAAAGCAGTGTATTTATGGTAATTTATTCAGAATTTTTTCAATTTTGCAAAAGTGAAGTATATTTGCTTTAGTTGTTACATGATGTACATTTTCTAAAATTTTCATAAATTCCTTCGCTAAAAAGAATAGATTGTGTATATTTACGAAAAACGTACTTCAAACATGACGTATTAATTGCTTAAAATAAGAAGTGACAAGGACAAGGCCTTATATGACAGATTTTAAAATTCTCATATATCTTCTGAGTATTTTTTTTATGGACCGACGTATAATTGTGAAATACATCTATAGTATAAAAGCAATAATTTAAAAAAAAAGTGAATGGTATGTTAGATTTGTTAAAGTACTTTAATCAAATTTAAATTATCGAATGATGGATAGAAGTGAGAAGTCGATGATAAATTTACTTTTAATTATACAAAATAACAGCTGTTTCAGAAAAAAATAAGTGATTTTTTAAAAATTATATTTATTCTTCTTTCTTAGGTCAAATATTGAAGTATCCATATTATTGTGAATTGAAAATTTGAATTAATCACTATTATCGACGTAATTAAGAATGGCATTGTTTTTCAAAACACAACATTAAATTTTTTCCTTAAATTATTTTTAAGTATGATCATAATGGAACGCTAAAAAAATCACAATTTTTAAAAGGATCAAGAATATGAACGTAAGCTGTGCCTAAATAAGGATTAGAAAAGTGTCTCGGAATGTTATAGTTAGCATTAACATTGTAATAATAAAAATTAAATGTATCTTCTGGCGCGTTGATTACATTTAATCACAATGTTACTCAAATGGTTAAGCACATGTAAACCTCTTCGAATAAATTAAACATATATAGCCATCCTTGTTAACATAAAGGTCGTATCAACAAAAAAATAGAAAAAACTACGAGTTCCTGGTATGCTTATATAGATACGTAAGAATATTACGAATAGTTGCACTTAAATTGCCAGTCATTGTGAAACACGAAATGATGAGCGTATCTACGGGTGCCATTTATTACAAAGTGGCGGGAGAGATCGCATATAACAGAGACTACGATAACTTTACATCTACATAAAAATCTAACACGTGCTAACGTCTGTTCTCGCATGATATATACCTCTCATTACGAGTTGTGCCGTCGAGGACACTACGTCTATTTCATCCGTGTTGTATCCGATTTATATTTTTGCAAATAGAGTAATTATTAATTTGTTAAAAGAGAATTGATCCTTTTTGAATATTTCGTCGATATGTCGGTCGATGGTGAACACGAAGGTGACGTGGTTCTTCGGGATTTACAGTCAATTTTACGCAAATCTATCGATGATCAAGTGATTGTTGTAAATTATAAAACCAAAAATTTGTTGCCCAAAGGGGAAAATTATGGGAGCACGATGTTAAAAGTTGATGCTGTGATTAAACGATCGAATAAATCGAAGGAAGAGGATTTGCCATTAGTAGCTAAGATGGTACCTGTTACGGAATTTCAAAAATCAGTACTCAATTTGACTGCATCGTTTGGAAAAGAAATGTATGTTTTTGAAAAAATAGTACCAACTTACAGGGAATTAGAAATTGAAGCCGGTGTCAAAGAAGACGATTTGATTGACATTATACCGAAATATTATGGTGGTAGATTGTCAAGGGATGCAACTAAACTTAATAATGCTGACGAGGATGCTGTTTTGCTCCTGGAAAATCTTAAAGCTCGTGGTTATGATACTCGTAACAGAATGACAGGTAACTTTTTTTATATAAAATCTATCGTTAACCAAATTAGGATTGTAATAATTATGTATGACATCAGCGGCAATGTCAAACAATTGATTGAAATGTATGAACTACCGTGATATTCGAATTTATCGAAATCAGTTTATGAGTTTACAAATGAGTTAATAAAACTATTAATTTTGTTTATTTAAAAATAGCGTTTCATCCATAAAATCTGGATGTCTAAAAAAATATAATTTAGGTACTATACATTATATATAGTATAGTACATATTATAAGATTTTAGTTTTGAATTTCAATTTCATTCAACTATTTCTTACGATTATTATCTACTTTGTCATTAAAAATGATGTTATGTAAACATAATTATAATATTGTAAAAAAATATTACGTTATTTATATTCAGTACGAAAAATAAAATATATAAAGAAATATAACTCGAAGGAAATAAAAATTATATAACCGCGTTTGAAAATTTTACAATTTTTAAAAAATGTAAGGAAAAAATCCATATAGAATTAATTATACTCCACGGTCATAAAAGTGAGTTAAAGTACTTGATAGAGTAGCAGTGACATAAAAGATTAGACCTTGCTTATCATAGTTTCTCTAATAAACCTTGATCAAGAACGAGGTTTTGTATACCAAAACTGAAAATCACAGTTCTAGT
Organism: Theocolax elegans; assembly: GCA_026168455.1. Classification (NCBI taxonomy): domain Eukaryota; kingdom Metazoa; phylum Arthropoda; class Insecta; order Hymenoptera; family Cerocephalidae; genus Theocolax; species Theocolax elegans. The sequence goes on from CM047425.1 coordinate 97,635,314, forward strand.
TGCATATATCTGGAGTATCACATTTTACTAACTGCACGTTTTTTTATTTTATAAATATTTTACAATGTATTTTCGATCCGTTCGCTGTACCTACTGATAAAGGAATTTTTAACCATTCTATTACGTAAAGTTTTATGAACATATCAACAATCCATAAATATATATAGATACACGTTAATTGTAATCATCTTCATAATTAAAATTCGGATATATTTTTCTTCATTTTTATACTTACTTAATTATTTGACTTTTGAAAATAGTTATAAATTAAACAAACATTTTTCTAATAAACATCTTAAAAATAAATATTTCGAATTACGCAATTTTTTTAAATGCAACGATTGGTCATCATTGAGAGAGTAAAGTAAACGCGTAACAAAACAGACATACAATTATGCTATGAGTTGACTTAGCAGAATAATTTTTAATTATGTAAAACTATACGTACATTTATGAATCAAATATAAATTATTAAATTTTTGTTAACGTACAAATACATAAACGATAACAAAAAAATTACTCACTTAACACTCTTAATGTTAAGGAAAATTTCTTTTAAAAACTCTTAATAATACACGGGGAAAATAAACACAGAGTATATAAAAAATTATTATCCGTAATAAAAAGATTAAATAGAACGTTCATCTAATTTTATGATACAGAATTAATTATTCAGGTCAAATTTACTCATAAGTAATTTTAATATAATATAATAAAATAAAAAAAGGAAATTATAAAATTTTGTATTAAAAATTATATAAAATTTGTATCTATATTAAATAATATTAATTTTAATCGCTACATTCGAATCAAACGAATGATAGTACTCAAACGCTACTATAATACTAATCTATAAGTAAATAATAACTATTAATGTATTATCTAAAATTATGTTGAATAGGTTTAGATATCGATCACGCAAAAATGGCAATTAGTGAACTCGCAAGATTTCACGCATTAGGGATGATTTTTAAGCACAAAAGACCAGAGCTTTTTGAAAGTTCGAAGGAAACAATGAACGTCGTTCCATTCGATATGAAAAATGAGGAATTTAACGATATCTTTAATCATACACTTGAAGCAATCTGTAAGGATTCAAGAATAGCAAAATATAAGGATCGAATCAAGGCTACGCTTGGAGACTGGGAGTCATTCACTAGAGTCGAAATGGTTGAACCTTGGGTGACTATAATTCACGGTGATTTTTGGGTCAACAACATTATGTTCCGTGAAGGTGGGATTTTATCTTTTAATGATACATATTTTTGAGGATGTGATTGTTTGCTTTTGATTACCTATATATTTTTTTTAAAACGTTACATATTCTTTTTTTGATTGTTTATTCTTTTAAGCAAGCAACAAAATAAATTAATATGTACTCTAACATAAAAATATAAATCAAATGTGAAGTAACTAACAAATACATTATAATTAACTTTATCAGAAAATGGCAAACCGACCGACATCAAATTCATTGATTTTCAAATAACGAGGTACTCCAGCCCTTGTAAAGATATCCCATACTTTTTGTGCGCGAGTACCAGTCCGGAAGTTCTGGAAAATCATTTTGATGAACTTCTTGATATGTATCACGAAAAATTCATCGAGGTATTGGAACAATCGAAAATCGACGTTTCTCCATTTAGCAAGAAAAATTTTGAGGAACAGTTAAGAAAAGATGCGAACAACGAATTATTCCATTGTGTTATGGCACTTAAATTCTTTACGTTGGAAGTACAAGATGACTTCGATCTCAATGACCTGAAATCGAATGTGATGATGAGTAAATCGAGTAATACGTATATCGAGCGCGCTTGGCAAATCGTATCTAAATTTATCGAGAAAAATTGGATTTGAAGACTCATATGAATGATATCGATTGGGTAAAGATAAGATTGTTACTTTTACGTACTAAAGAATGCAGATAGTCATTTTAAAAGATTGTATTATATGTATGGATAATAGTATTTGTATGTATATATTTATCTAAGAAACGTGAAGTTAATTTTGTGAAAAATTTAATATTTGTAGACAAAATGTATATATAAATCGTTTATTTAGTTATAAATTTTATACATATGTATATATCACAGTATTATAATTGATATTTAATAATATTAAATAATTAATATTAATATTTCGTATTAAGTATTAATTCTGTTGTACAAAGATATACTCATAAGTATAAAATAAAATGAAAATGTTATACTTTGATACTTTGAACTCGCAAATTTTTAGTTTTAGTCATAATTATCTAACACCTATACATAAAATTAATCCTTACGGCTTGTTCATGCGTGTCTCATTTGGTTACATCTATTTTAATTAATGTTATATTATATTATATATAAAATTACAAATTGTTATGTTTTAATATTTATGTTAATATTAAATAATTGATTATATAAAACGATAGGTTATAAATAACTATGCATTCGTAAAATAAATTTATTCCTGCGTACAAATATTATTAGGTAAATATTAAATATCGTATTACCTATAATTCTTTTACAGATTTAACGGCATATATAATTATAAATGTATTAAGGTCATTGATTTCATTTTAACTCCTTAAACCTCCTTCGTCTTTTTTTCAGACTTTTGATTAATTTCGAAATCTTAATATTTCGCAGCAACGTGCACGCTTATATAAATGTCAAAATCATATAATTATAATTAGAATGTTTCTATGCTTTTTAAATTTCTTTATTTTTACGTACAAATTTATTCTGTTAAAAAAATGAAGTAATTTCAGTTGGTTAATTTCATCCTCCATTGTAGATTGTATTAAGGTACCAATATTGAGGATGATAATAAATATTTATTATTTAATATTTATATAGTTTGAGAAACCCTAATACTCTACGTGAAGAAGTTAATTCAGGTTAATTATATCTATTATTCGACCACAAGTAGACTGCGTAGACTGTGGAATATGCTTCCCGATGATATTAAGCATTTAAATTCATTTGGTAAATTTAAACATGATTGTATAAACTATTTGTTAAATTTGTAATATTACCACATTATTTTGACCTTCCTTCATGGAATTCCTTTATTTTATGAATTATTGTATAAGGGTACCTAAATCCCCGTTTGAATTTAAATAATAAATAAAATAAATCATCCTCAATATCGGTACCTTAATACAATGAAGTAATTTCGTTTTAATTTATGTTATTTTCAATATCTTCTTTATTTCATTAGCTGCATCTTAAATTATTTTAATAAATAAAATGAACATTAGTAATATTGTACCCCAACTTTATTATTTTTTTAAGAACCAAGAACTTTTACTTGCTCTATTTTAATGAAGCCAATCTTTTTCTTCATATACTTTTAAAAGTAGTAACATTTTCTCAAAAAATAATTCATTAGTATTGTAAGAACTTAAAAACGTCATGACTTTTTTTTCATCTTTAACACGATCAACGTCGAGAACAGCAAAATATAATCCAATAGCACAGCGTACAAAATCGAATCTAGCCACCTCTTGAAAACGACTATCAAATTTTTCTCTCGAATACGACTCAACATTAACACCGAATTTTTGTAAAAGGATAATTAATTTTTTATAATAAATATCAAGCAACTCATTAATATTTTTAATTGCATCGTTATCCACGCTAGAACATAAAAAGCACGATAAATCAACAAAAATGTCAGCAAATACATACGTCTGAAAATCGACCAATTTAATATTATCCACTTTTCCGGATTTATCGGCGTGGAACATCATATTATTAGTCCAAAAGTCATTATGAATGATTGTTGACCATAACTCGTGAGTTCTTAAATTATATTTTAACCCACCTTTTTGTCTATCAAAAATTTTTTGAATAATTGGTATGTATTTATCAAAACGCACATCTTTTTTTACGACATCAAGAACTATGTCGGACAAATCATCTATAATTTGATAATCGTAAGTATCTGCTAATTTCGATATTAAATCTTGAAAATCGTTTGGGTATTTATTTTTTGCTACTATTCCAAGTGCGTGAAATTTGGCCAGAGCTTTCAGTGCTTTCGTTGCATGTTGCATGTCCGCACCTGAAAAGTATATATGATAAAGAATTTATCACTTACATATTTTATTATTTATTTAGTAATGATGCATTATCAAACTGTTTAATGCAAACCAATTTTTTTATCCTTTATGTAATATCCTTGTGATTTAAGATTTTCAAATAAAATTGCAGCATCTTTATCAGATTTATCAGTTAACGGATTTAACGATAAACGATAACCATATACTTTTGGAAATAGTTTAACAATAGTATCCTCTTTGTTAATTCCATTTTCCAATTCGATTCTCTCATAAAAAGGAATCAATTTGGTATACATAAAAATTTCTTTTATCATCAAAGTGGAACAATCGATTTTCTCGAAAAATTCAGACATAATTACTGTTTTTGCAACAAAATTATATTCCTCAATTGGAGAATTTTTTGTTCGTTTAATAGTTGCATCAAGTTTTAACATAAGACTTCCATAATTTTCACCAAAAGGTAAGAGTTTTTCCACTGAGTAAGTAATTAAGGTCAATTCGCTTCCTAAACTTTTCCGTAAAAGTGATTCCAAGTGAGGAAAATCAAGTTTCTCACCATCTTTACTTGCTTTGGTTGATTGCATTTTATTACTTTTATATCTATGCCAGTGGCAGATCTTTAACAAAAATAATATGTTTAATGTAAATGACAAAGTGACATAATATTTAGGAATATAAGAGTATATCTAAATAAAAAATTAATTTTATTCTATAATAATGCAAGTAAACTATTTTATAAGTTCGTAGATTTTATAAACAAACGTAAAAATTAAATTACTTGGTTGATGAGTAATTTGATGAAAGCGATGTCAGTTTGTATTACCTTCTCTTAATAGACTAAATTAATCTATACGTTGATAAGAATCATACTGGCTGCGACAGCAGCGCACTATTTGCTTTTTACAATTATTACAAATTACATAACACCTTTCATTAGGCGGCAAAACTATAAAGCGCTGCAAAATATATTATACAGGAGTGTTATTTAGATATTCCAGAAGAGATTCTCTATTACATATCTATTACATTCAAATGACAATATTCTTTGATACATTTTTTATTTGAAATATTCCTTTAAATTTGGTTATCAGGGGAGTAAAGAAAACAATATTTAATGCTAACAGTTTATTCATAGTTCTACACAAGTATTACTGAAGTGATAAAAATTTTTATTTTACAAACACTTATAAAACCAAAAACCTAATTTTATAATCACCTAAAATAAAGTATAAAATAAATTATTAAATTTTAACTATTTGATTTTTTTACTTGTCCAAACATTATATAACAAAATTAGATTTTTTTCTACAGTACCATATTTATTTAGGTTTATTGTATTGATATGTTTAGGTGTATCTAACATTTTTTAACTTACTAAGATTTACAATGTAATTATTATTATACTATATATATAATATACATTGTTTACAACACAAAATGTATTAATATATTCATACAAAAAGTTAACAAATATTTATATTTTATCAATTAAACATTGGGTATGTGTCATAGAATATACGATAAATCAACATCTAAAAATAAAATTAAAAGAACTAACCGTTCAATGTTTATAACTATAATAATTTGATTTTACATTCATATTATTAGTACTTGAATGACTGCTTGCTGAAGAAATACCACTAGTAGATTTTGCTGATCGTGGCACTTTACAAGAGAATGGTACTTTAAAGACATCATTTACATTGTGATTGTTTTGATATTGATTATGTCCACTTATGTTAGTATTGGATGGTGTACAATATTGTGATCTATATTAAAAAAAAAGTGAAAATTGTAAGTAGTTTATTTAATTAATTTATTTATTATTATTAATTTTGGTATAAATATTATTAATAAATGTTAGTAAATTACTTACGATGCAGAAGATGTACTTGCTGGACTAGTGAATCGATGTGATGACATCTTTACTGATGCACTGGAACAACTATCTGTGCTAATTAATTTAGACATTGTGTATACTGCTGCTTTAACATCTTTACACTTTGTTTCAAGTTTGTTTGTTTCTTCTATATTACCGTTTAAAGCAATTTTTAATTCTTGATATTTTGTCCGCTGAAAAATAATATTTATATTACATAAAATAAATCATTTATTAACATGTAATAACTTTAGATAAACAAAAAATTATTTGTGTGCTTACACGTTGGTTAAAAATTGGTAGAGAGTGCATATCGCTTTCTAATTGAAATTTTTGAGCTGACATACCTTGGTTCATAAGATCTATAGGATATGCAAAATAATGCCCAATTCTAGAATCTAATGGTGTTTTCAAAGATAGTGCTGTAGCATTGACAGTTCCACATAAGTTACATTTTTCTTTAGCTAAACATATAAATATTAAATAGGATAATTTAATTGTTTTGTAAATAAAAATTAAACGATTATTATAAAAAAAATGGAAAACTTTCATTAAATTATTAACAATATTAAAATATACAAGATGTATGTATTACCATCATCAATGCAGTGAAAACAGTAAATGTGACCGCAACTCGTAAAATAAAAATCTTCTCGATGTTCTCCTACTTCTTTGAAGCACGAGTCCGAGTTACATATCATCCAATCCATTTATTTTCGACTGTTTTGTGAAAAAGTTCGCTGCGAAAGTACTTAGTTATGTTTACGTCACAGTTTCCAATCCGTGTTTGTTTTTAAAATCTCTCGTATACCTATAAAATTAATAGAAAAGCTTTATAAGGTCATGAATCCACTAAAATTGAAATTTCTAACCGAAAAGTACGAAAAAGAAAATCGGACTCTTAAATTGCAAGACGAGTTTATAGCTTTGCCTGGACGATTAAAGCCAATTACGTGTAAATTTTATGCGAAACATGACGTTTTGTCTTCGGATAACCCACCAGAAGAATTCGTAAATATAGTGAAAAGGTCGGCTTATTCGACTCCGAAGGATAATTATAAATATCCACCTCCAACAGAAAATATGTTGTATGTTTTATTATTGCGCGTTTTTATAAATTCTTAGTGCAATGCTTTGTGCGATTAGACAGTGCAATTTTAAATGTTAATGTTATTTTTTTCGTATATTTAACGTATACTTATCATATTATTATTTTGACCGTTTTACAAATTCAAAAATTCAAAATGTCGGTTAATCGTGTAGTTATATGCAAAATAGTTAAAAAAATTGTATTTCAGGAAAAACATACATACGCTTGGTATTTGACGTTATCAGTATACTTTGATATTTATTATTATCTTATACACAAATGCACATAAAAAAATTTGTGATTCTTAGTACCCGCGATGATTCTTTTTGCGATTTCCAACTCGCAGTATACTATAAAGTATCTGCATTCATTAGAAGTAAATAAGTTTTGAAAACTATAAATTCTATTGGTTAAAATTTAACGAGTATTACTTCCGGTGAGTGAGGCGCAAAAATTTGACTTTCTTAAAATTATATAATATATTGAATATTTTTTTAGAACAAAGCTAATTCCAATATTAAATTTCTAATAGTTCAAAATAAAAATTATCGCTTTTATAGAGAAAATAACGTTATAAGATTAAGTTTACTTTTCTCAAAACGATATAAAAAAAATTTTGTATTTCAGATACGGATGGAATAGCCAAACTCTGATTCCTCGGTCTTTGGATAAAAGATTTGCTTTTCCACTTGCTCACTGCGATTTTATAAAAACTGAATTGTATATAAGAAAAATGACTAAAATATAAATATATCATTTAATTAGTTAATTAAAAATTCTATACCTAAATAATAATGTATTAAACAAATTGTTATATATATACAAACACACATAAATTATAGTTTGACCACTGTTTTAACATTTATATATTAAGAGGATGTCGGACTCAGAAAATGGTCATTTGTAATATTTTTTTATAAATACAAGAATGAATTTTTGAAAAAATCATGAACGCCATGCCCTTAGGCATGTTTTAAACATATACTCAAATTTTTTCAGATTTTTAAATTTGTAGTTTAATTCTGATTTTTGCGTTGAAAATTCATGTCTTTTTAGACCAATAATTACCGACCGAAAATTGTTTATTCAATTATTATTAACAAATTTAATTTTTTTTGTTAAATCAAAACGTCATGCCCTCGCTTTTGTTATATACTACTCATATGAATTTTTTCAGATTTTTAATTCAATATTTCCAACATAATTCTTATGTTGAAAGGTGTAGATCCCTGTAACTTGGGTCCGACATCCCGTTAAAAATAATTTTTGGTAATAGTATTATGTAGAAGGATTGGGTAATGTAGGGTTTTGAAATAACAATTGTTTGATATTCAGGTAAAATATCGGAATTTATAACATGTATTTTAAGTGTTGCAAAGCAAACACCTTCACATTCGTAAACATCACAAAGCTTTGGTTTTTTAGACGCGAAAAAAGTTGCGTTTTATGCGTGAATAAAACTTATCATTAATTATATATAATAAATGGCAATTTTAATAAAAATGCATTGTTCAATGCAATCACCTAGCAAGGTACATTCTCTTTTTTGAAAATATAAATTAAACAATTTGTTAAAAGATCATTTATAATGGAAGCGCATAACATTGAGCGATAATTTACCATATAAATCAAAATAAGTATATTGTAAAATGGCGAATTTTCCACAATTGATAAACAAAACGGTAATAACAAAACTGGAAACTATACTACATAACATTCAATATATATTGTCTGCAAAGCAGTTCAAATACCAAAGTCTTTTTAACATTCAAGATTAATACAGTAATTTTGTTTTATAATTTAAATTGCAATGCTTACATACATTGTAGTCATCACTTATTTCAAGTAGATTCATTTCGTAAATTATGGCTGTTATTGATATCGACAAACAAAAACTTTTATTTGGAAGGAATCGATATTTTTGCGAAAAAAAATTCGACACTTATCACATATAATAAAGTGCATTTAAGGAAATAACCACGTGATTTGTTTATCGACTCAAATGTTTTAGTTTACGAAATGTACCTTCTTTTAGAATTATTAACTAGCTAATTATTACAATGAAAACCACAATTAATCGGACTTTCGTCTTCTTTATCTTGACCATTTAAAGGTTATGAAAAATATGATACAAGTATATTTTTTTATTTTATATCTATATAAGACTGAGGTATAAAACGAAAATTCGAAGGAAATATTATAAATTTCAAAATGACAACCTAAAATACTTCTCATTATTATGCACCATTAAAATTAAACATTAAATAAAATAAGTTATTTAATAATGAGACAAATTTATAAAAAAAATAAGTTAAAATTACCTCCTACTTAAATCATCAGTGTCGTATATTAAAAAAAGTAAAAATAGAAAAAAGTTTGTTGTATAATTATACAATAATAACTCCACGAACGACCTACTTATAAATTTTGATATGCTTAAAGTGAAAATCCCTTTACCTTAAGAATAAAACAATATCAACTATTTGATATTGTAAATGCCTTTGCTTACAGTCACGTGAAAAACGCGTGAAACCGCATTTGAACCTTACAAATTCTTTCTCAATGATTCAACGTCATTTCTTAGCTTATAGATCTTAGGAGCTAGAAAAATATTTTAATATGCTATTTGAATAATAGATTGACCGGCAATCCGTCGGTAAATTTACCAAATTTTTTTCTATCTTTTGTTTTTCGTTCCTTAAGAGGAAATAAGAAGACTTTGTTCTAAACAATAAAAAAAAATATATTGAAACATAACTTACAGTCTTCTCGATCAATGAACGTGGTACATAAGTAAAAAGTATATATATATATTATTTGCTAGACTGTTTTTGATAAAAGTTAATTCAAATTTGAAATTTTCTTTCGCAAAATGTACATCCGTAATTTATCGTTCGGTAATGAATCGTAGACCGCACCATTCGATTCGTTCAAATAAACCATTATCTATGCTAAAATTCGTCTGTTTGAAGCTTTTCTCGTTTAGTAAATGCAGTAAAAAACAGTATTCACGATAGCATTTACTAGTCATTTCTCGTCTAAAATTATATGCAATTAGTTTAACGTATAACCTCATAAACAGCTTTTACAGTGATATACATATGTACATAGTTTAAAAACATAGTATCAGTTTGAGATTATAAATTCTCAGAGAACTTTGTGAAAGTTGCAATAATGATAATTTATAGTAACGTTAATAATCGACCCCATAAAACGATAATAAAATAGATATTATTGCAATCAAGTCCATTGAAACAATGGTTAAATCAATGGACTTTCATAATGTAGTTAAAAATACACTTTGCACTTCACTTTAAAAATTACATTTCTCTTTGATCTTTGCAAATCTGCTATTCCGACAGGCGGCAGTCACTAGCGCATTACGGTGTAAAGAGTGAATTAGAATGCCAAGTTCCTAAACTGTATCTATTTGAAAGTATATAAAGTCTATATTTAACTTTCGGCACTAGATGCCTTCTTTCACAATTTAATGATATCGTCTTATACGAGTCTGCGTTACGATTTATTTGAGCTGCAACAGTTTGAGCAGTCAAAGCAACTGGTGTGCTATCTTTTGTTTGCCCATGCGGATCCTCTACTACTCGTTCCGAATCCACTGCCACCAACGCCTGGTAATTGATTTTTCAAATCTATCACGGTTTCGTGCAGTATTCTTTTTTCTTTTAAGAGCGTAGATATATCTTCCCGTGCTGCGTTTAAGGAAGACTGTAATTCTTCCTTATTTTTTCGAAGTTTTGAATTTTCATCAGAAAGTCGTTCCATAGTAGCCAATCTTCGTCGGAGTTCTTCGTTGTCAGATCTTAATTGCAAACTTGATTCTTTCAATGCATTGAGTTCAATTTCTTGCTCGATGATCTTAGCAAGTTGAGCGTTACTATCTTCATGCCGACTAGATCTTTTACCTTTTTTGGTTCCATAGGTATTCACTATAAATAAATTGCAGTTGTTTTAGATACATATGATTTATAGTTACTTGAAAATGTCTAAATAACATAATAATAAAAACATATAAGTACATTTTTAATCATTTATTTTGTTTTTTCCGTTTTCTGTAGTCGTTATATTGGTAGAGTATTTATTTTTCTAATTGTTTTTAGCATGCTTTGATAATGAACTAGGTTTCTTTTTCTGTTTTACACATATGGAATAGTACTTTGCATGCCAAAGCCGTAAAGTAAAACCTTATTGTTTTAAAAAAGTTTACGGCAGAGGCGTGAAAATTATTTTTTGATGGGCTATCCGTAAAGTACGACTTTACGTACTGTTTTGCGACCGTAAAATGAACTAAAATTATTAAAACTTATATTAATACTTTTTAGCTTTATACATACACAGTCGCACTTTACAGCCGCAAATCATTATGTAAAGTTGTACTTTACGGATACTCTATCGAAAATATTTTTACATTGAGCTAGCCATATTCAAATTGAGTTTCTCTTAATCTTGACAAATTTTTGTTATGTTTTGCATGCATTTGAAGAATATTTAGTTTAGATAATTATAATTTAAAATTATTAGTAATGTATTTTTTAAACATACTATAAAACAATTTTGATTTTTAAGTATAAACTTAATTTTAAAAGACTAGCTTCAATTATTTTGTAGTGTTTTAAAAAAATTAACGATGGTTCTTAAATCTCTAATGTAAATGTATACTATACTCTAATAATAAATTTTATATCCTTCTACATATACACTATTCTAATTCATGCTTTATCAAAGTGCACGTCCAATTCGTCACTATCTTAACGAATTACTATCTAAAGCAGTGCTATTTACGCAGCTTAAGCTTTAATTTCACTATTACTAAATGTCTTTTTTCTAATTGTGTTGTACCAATGCTCACATTCGTAAGGCCTTCTGAGTGCACAGAACAATTATGCCATATGTAGTAAGAATTAAATTATCATTTAACGCAAATATCTGCCACTTGCAATTAACACACTTAAAATAAATTAATACAAAAAGCGCATTATTTATAACTACGGACATTACGATTGTACTTAACTTAATAAATAATCTATATGCATTTTACTTAGTTAATATAGAACAAATAATTGTTAAGATTGGGCACTTTTATATTTTCACTGCATAAATCAGAAAATTATTTAATATCACAACGCTACAAACGACAAGTGGCAGGTTAAGATAAATTAATTATCTATATAGTATATTAATTTTGAATTACTCACCAACAGGTTCAATGTAAAATATTCCAGTTATGTCACGAGTGATCCTAAGTTTGGATATACTCAAATCTATTGGTATAGGACCAGGTGATGTTATGTTGTTTGGAGGACGGTCTTCATTTAAATGTACAGATATATTTTCTAATAATATCTGAAAAATTTATCATATTTAGCATCATAAACTTACTGCATAGGTCTATCTGTATGTTTAAGAAATTACCTTCATTGGTATAGGTTTAGGTATAATTTCATCCTCAATCAAATCTGCCAAACCAGTGACGGAACTCATTGCCATTGTTAGGGATACATCCGTAACTTTAACATCAATTTTGTCTTCAAATAATCCTAAAATGCTTTCTTTATCACTAAAATTAATACTGCTTATAGATGAATCCTGAGATGATCCACAGCCGCTGCTTAAGAGTTGACTTGCTTCGGATAATCTTCTTCCATCTTCTTTATTCTTTAAACAATGATCCAATCGTAATTTGATTCGGGATCTGCAATCTGAGTCAGAAGGAAGCTCCACCCAACCTCTTGATCGAGAGCTGAATTTTGTCTATAGGAAAAAAATTAATGTTGTAGATAATTGTGGTATAATGAAAGCTAATCTCACTAAGTTCAAGCTCTTCATTATTTTATGTATTCAAACTAGAAAATAAACATTGTAACTTTTTGTATTGAAAACTGATCTATTCTAAGTTATGAGCTTGATTAATTTATGTTTAGTAAACTAAAGCAATACATACTGGTAGAAAAAATTTAAATTCTTATACAACATTAATATAAAATTTGTTATTCTCAATATCTATAAGATAAAAACTTGATTTAAAGTGTAATAGATAATCTAAAGAATTCAACATCATAAATTATAGCGTAAATACTATTTTTAAGATAATATGGAGCATGTAATTGATGTAAATGAAATAAATTTGAAGAATCTATGTAATCTTGCAACACTTGAATAAAACTAAATAATATGTAAATATTGAAAAAATGTATTATAAATATTTAATTAAATTACTACCAGAATATATTAAAAAAAGTGATGAATTGAAGCAGTTAATACATAGTATATGCATTGACATATGCAAACATGCTTGCTGTTTTGTTAATAGTTAAAGTATAATAGGAGTGAGCAATATAAAAGATATATAAAGCTATAATGATCAGACTTGCATACAAGCATTGATATTGATTATATCTATATATGTGCAACTAGCTCTTACATATTAATCTTTATCTAAATGATAAAGCAACGTACATGCACTTATTACATTATTATTTTTCTAAGCAAATTTGATTGGCATTATGTTCAACTATCACATTATCAAACTCCACCTCTACCTTCATGCTATCGAATATGGTGGGTTGCTACTTTTTAAATTTATTATAAAATGTTCTGCCAATACCTTTTTCTTGGCCTGCCACAAGTGCCACACAAAAACATTCACAAGAGAAGGAGAGACGCGGGAGAAAGCATGCAAAAAAAGTTGAGAGTCAAAACTTGTATAAGTATGACACATACATATGTATAATATGTATAATATATATTAAATATTTATGAAAATATAATCGAACAATAAAATATTAAGACATAATAGGTAGAATACTGCGACGCTACTTAAAAAATGGGGGAGTATATAAAAAAATGTGATTATTTACTCTACCCTAAGCAGCTTGAAGTGTAAAATAACAATATGTATTTTCAATAATTAAATAGAATATAAAGTATTCATTTCTTAAGAGCAATAATTTGATACAAAATATAAAATAACAAAATATATCGCAGATTATGTTGACATTAAATACACTTGTGTAAAATAATATTAAATTAACGTTAGAACATAAGTTAAAATGCTGAAATTAGTAAGTATATTAAAAGAAGCTTGTTATTAATAATATTATTATTGAGGTTTTCGAGTCATTAAAATATTTTTCTGATAACGGTTACTAACCTGAAATTCATCCCATGGTATAGATGAGCATTCATCATTAGCTACATTGCAGACTTGAACTTTGATAGTTGATTCAAAACCAGAAGACTGCTGTATGATCTCCACTTTTGATAATTTGAAAGTTGTCATTGAGACCTTAAATGTAAAAGTTAATTAAAATTATTTAAAATTATTATTAAATATTAATTTGTATTATATACATACCAAATCTTTTCTTTTACATACACTATCCATAGATTTTTCGCTTTGTGTATCAGGCGTCTCCTCGATAACTTCACTTGCTTCTTCGACATCAGTAACTTTAATCGCATTTTCAACATTAAATACAGCATCCATTCTCTCTTGATCTTCAAGTGAGACAAGTACATAATTCTCACTATCAGAACTAACATCGCTTTGCATCGAATTTGTATCACTGCCGTCTTCTGGTGAAGGTTTTAAAGCCGAATCTAATGAGGTCATCAAATTGCTGAAACCCTTCTTCATTGATGACAAATTCATGTTAAAATTATTAGGAATAATACCGGACACTGACTCAGTTTTAGTAAGTTTAGATTTTTCTTCTGGGTAGTTTTTTATCCAGTGACGATCTACCGTACTCGTTGTAGTTGTTGTGCGTATTTCCTCGCGTTCTGGACCATTTTCTTGTTTGAATGTAACGACTGTCTGAGTAACTAAGTTACTACTAGCGTGACCACCAAAATCCATCGAAAGCATCGACGATATATCACTTAAAGGTGTTACAACGTCGTTACTTGTATTCATGCGTTTAGCGCCATAATCGACTCGTGCGGCTACTGCATGTTGCCAGATATTTGATGATTCGCCAATGTCGTCGATTATACTCGAGGTGTCAGGTACAACAGATTCCAGATCACCACCGGAATTTTCTTTGCCAGGTGTTTGTGATGGCATAATAAAAGTAACTTCTACTTGGGGTGCTAAAGCTCCAATTATAAGTGAACCTAAACAAATTTTAAATTATTTGAATTATACAAGATACAAAATCTTAATTGTGAAAATGCGATTACAACTTTAAGACGATGTCAAACTGAAACATGACAAAGGACAATGCTCTCGTAATTTTACTTAAATTATAATATAAAGCATTAGTTTGGCATCCTCTTAAATATATTTAAACATGACATATTGCAGTGATTTAAATCAATAATTGCTTTCTTTATCTGTACAAATAAATTCTTTACCTCCTGTCTCAACTTTTAAAATCTTATTGGAATCAATGGACAAGTACGTCGCCAACTCGGAGATCACTTCTGATAATCTTAATAAAAACAAGTATTGATAATGATTAATTTGAACGCTGATTAAATTGCTAATATATGCGAGACCATGAATGTCGGCTGTGGCAGGTGCACCAGGCTTTTTCTTAGATTCGTGCACGTGTACCCAAAGAGTCAATGGAAAAGCATCTAGGAACGGAACAGGTCGAGTTTGACCGACTGCTCGGGCACCAAAAAAATCACCCCAAACTGGCTCTAAGTTGCAACACCATACATCTTTTGCTTCTGTCCAAAGAAGTTCTTTGGTCAACTGTCGCACCATTTCATTGATGGAATTACTAGAGAAAGTAGGTGGAATTGATCTAATTGCATCAGTACCTACGCAAAAATTATAATTTTAGTACATTTGTAATATTTTAAGCTATTAATATAATTAATTTGTTAAAATGTTCTTTACTTTTATAATTATTTAAGAAAACATGTATTTTACGTTATTAAATATTATATTATATCAACATTATTAAACTAACCAGCACAATGATCCAAAAATTTATCGGTGACCGCATGGAAATCTTCAGGATTATTGGGAAATTCAGCACCAAAGAACATTTGTCCCATTTGAAAAGCATTAAGGCATTGAGCTAAATCAGCTCTTGACGAACTTTCGTTTGCTCTCACATTAGTTATGGTTGCTCTTGACGTTTGCAAGTGTAAGGATTTTGGTCTATCCCTTTGATTCGGATAATCTTGTTGACTTTCAAATATTAACTTAAATAGAAAAGAATATAAATATATAAATAAAATAATATTAAAATTTATTTGTACATTCAAAATAAAAATGAGCTTACTCGTGGTATTATTGCTTCAATTTTTACATCAAAGTACATGAAATTGGAAGAAGCGTTTTTCATATTGTTATTAGTATTTATAAGCGAATGATATAAATTAAGTAAAAACGAGTTGAACCAAAGACAGGAACATACATCGAAATTTATTTGTATAGGATTAAGTTGCACATAAAATTTCGGAGGAGGCACTGTAATAAATAAATAAATAAATTTAATTTTTTTCTAACAGTATTGGTTTAAAGGTAATAAAAAACGAATATCCAATTTTACTCACGCGGAAAATTTAAATCACCAGGGTAATAGTAATATGTAAATTCAGCATGAAGTATTTTTACTTCCTCGGGTAAATGAAATCTATCTCGATCACCTAGAATGAAACATTGTTTACCATTCTTTAAAATTTGATTAAATATACAAGGGGTATATATAAGTTTAACATGCTATTTTAACAGAGACATGTAATCTACAAAATATATTATTAACGTAGAGCTTAATGATTATAAATGTTTTGAACCATAATATGAAAACGACGCCTATGTGATGATGATACAATATAAACTTCTAAAACTGCAATTTTTTAATAAATAAAAAAAACGAAAATCAATGCACACTACAGATTTTTTTTCATTTATACCTGGACCATGTTTTTTCCTCGTTTGAGCTATACAAATACAAAGTTTTTGAAAATCATTGTCGTTGATTATAATTATTTTAACAAAAAATTTAATATAATTGTTTTATTTCTTCTAATGTAAGGAAAAATAGAAAAAATAGTTACCTGATATAAATTCTTTTGGTATAGGTTTCTTCGATGACGTAGTTACTTTATACAAAGTAAAATCATCCATCCTAATGACAATGCATGTTGTCATTAGTTTAGCAAGTTGCTCTAAAACATAATTTTTAACTGGATTTCCACTGGAATGTTGTGCTGATTTCTTTTGTTCTTGTAAAGACGAATTCTGGATTTGATTGTTCAACAATTTTTCTCGATTTTCTGCATCTTTGTCAATTCCTATAAATTAATTTTAATTATAAAGTATTATGATAGATTATGTGTGAATAGAATTTATTAATAAAGTAATTAAAAACTGTAAATAGTACAATATTTGTATGTAAACAGATGTACATACCAGATCCATTTCCCTGATTTTTTGTTAGTGGAGAATGCTGAGTTCTACCAGAATCAATAAGATCCAGAAATTGACCACGAAAAGAGTTGAGGGATTGCTGAAGCCACTGATTGTGTGGTGTGGCGCTTTCTCTATATAAGGCCCAATGTTTTCGATCTGCTAAGGCTAAGTGATACGGGTAGTAATCAACTTGAAACTTGACTAAAGATATTTGTACACTTCCTCCTTCAGTAAGTTCGGGATGAAGGGATCTACCAGCTACAAAAATAATAATTATTATTATGCCAAAGCTGTTTTTTGTGTTTATTAGAAAGTTTCGCGCAAAGATATATTGAACATAAAGAGATATTGAACTGGCATAAAAATATGCAAAAATGCTATACTTTGAAGATATTGACTCAAATTTTTATTTGATTTAAATAATAATGTTTTAAGTTTCTTAACTTACCTCCCGAATCATCACAAAGATGTAAATCTATTCTATGAGAAAGAAAATGGTATGAAGTTTCTACAACGTCGTATCTGCTAAATATTTTCGCAATAGCTGTATTGCTTACATTTTTTGACCTACTTTGTTGTGATATTTGTGCTTGATATTCCGGTAAAACCTAAAGAATAAAATGTATATATAAAATTTTTATGAACTCTTCCATATAATTATTATTTATTTAAGTTACATAAATCAAGTACCTCCAACTTTCTTGCTGCTTTAGTTTTTCTTTCTAACATAGTTGATCTTTCAATCAATCCTCCTAGAGAATCAATAAAATATAGAGCTGCTTTTAACTGTGAATCTGTGAAAATCCACAATAAGTCATGTAATATAATAACCAGTTTAGATCCCATAATAAAACAGTCTGAAAAATAAATTATTTAAAATAAGTATACCTCTAATTTGTAAAATGTATTATATTGCTAGTTATACAACTTTACCAGATAATCTTTTCTTAATAGTAACCCTACACCTTGATTGATTTGTCAAAAGACGAAGGGGTATAAGATCTTTGCCCTCAGTACTTTGAACTTCTATTCTTACAGCTTGCCATTCTAATTCCTTAAAGATTAAAAGTTGACCTCTATCAGGATCTTTTACTCTTGTAGTTCTTAAATCACATCGTTGCCATGTTGGAGATTTAGACTCTACCATAATGTGACAAATCTAAAAAAAAAAACAGTATTAATGAATGAATCGAGTAAACTGCAATTACAGAACTTTAAATAAAATACAATACCTGCACATTAGCAATAAATGCAGGACTTTTAAATATTATAGAAACAGTATTGACAGAAATAGTTATTCCATCAATTATTTTGTGGATTAATGAATATTTTGTAGGTCCTGTATATGAAGACAAACCTTGTGGGGAAGACATATCTCTTAAATCTTCACATGTTTCTACCTCAATGCGTACCTCATCCAAACTCTACAAAAATGACAATAAAATATTTAATACTAGAATTTATTAATCTTACAATGAATAAATTAATATAATTTATACAACATTTTTAAATAAATAATATACAATAAATAATTACACTAATAGACATTTAAAAATATATTGCACAAAAGTATATATAAACTGATGACTCAAGGTTACATTGTGCACTTCATTGTTTGTTATGAATGATAACAAACTAAAATTAGAATACAAAATAAATTGCTACATACCAAAAATATAGGAACATTTTTCAGTTTGGTCCATTGAATACGAAAAGTAACTTTGTTGCACCATGCACTTGTCAATCGAAGCCATGATGGCAATTCCAATAAATCAGTTAATACAATTTCATCAAGCTCTAAGTTTGTTAGCTCACCCTCCCCTTTAAATGTGCTTAAATTGATTTTATCTGCTGATAAATTCTTAGTAAATCTGAAAGAAAAATGTAATAATTTTCTTTATTTTTTTTTTTAATAAAAGATATAATATGCAATTAAATAAGTTTTATAAAAATGAAAAAATTTAAATAAAAATGTTTATAAAAAGAAAACTTTAGAAAGGCTTAGTGTTTACAATGTCAATAATTTATGAATATATGATAAAAGTTTATACCTATATAGAAGGAAAGCAAATTATACAGGAGAAAGTTAGAGAGAAAAATTTTTATGAATACTTTATGAGCTATTATTAATCATTATTTTTGTTATAAAAAAGCTTGTCATATCTAATAATAAATTTCTATCTTATTTTTATAACCATTGGCTGCATTATACATTCAATTTAATGATAACTAATAGCTGTCAAGACATAAATTAAACACCAAAAATATTTGAGTTTAAGAATATTTATAGTCTCTAATGGAATGTTTACATTTACATAAATAATTTTTCATATTAATATACAAAAAAAATAATGTTTATAACAATTAATTAATATCATTAACAATTAAGCAAAGCATAAATTTTACCCATTTTAATTATGGTGTCCAGATGCGATATTATCGATTTTTTACTATGAATTAAGACGAAAGGACACGTGAAAAGAAAATCATATAAAAAAGTAAATGCAATAAAAAAATCAATTCGTCCATTTTATTGTATAAGGGCGACTTAGCGTAATCTCAGTTAAGAAGCTTACTTCTAAGAAAGTATATATATAAGTAGTGCTATAATAATATTGAAAAAAAATTAACGAGGTGGCAGGGTACGTCGGTACTCACCTCGACAGATGTTTTAATAACTGATTTTTGATGATAGACACCATTTTTCCACCTTACTTGGTTTACCCTCTGTGTCTTCAGAGAAACATTGTTGATAACTATATGGCGATACGAAGCGAAGAGAAAATTATTCCTCAACGCACACGCCAGGAGAGTGAAAAAATGAAAGAGAAAAGAGCACGCGCGTAGTACTTATAGAATGCGAATGGAGCTGACGATTTCGGGGGGACTGCGCAAGGTTGAGAACCCAGGGCGCTGCCTTTTTTCATTCTGCTATGATATCCTATAATACGAAGTTGTTCGATGCTCTTCTCTCGAGAAATATATTACATCGAAATTATTGAGCAACTTCACGTTGCAGTGCGCACGTGTATATACACATGCCAGATATGCCGACGTTTGTGGTTATGTTTATTCTAACGTCCTGTGTTTTTCATTGACGAATATATAAATTTGTATTTTGTGATAATTCGATTTTTCTCTTTTTAAATTATTAATAAAAAAGGTGAGTAATATATTTACTTCAAAATTTATTTTTGCATCATTGCAATTTTTAATGTATGTATGTACAACGTGTACACAATATTCGTGTGACATAACCAGATAAAATTAATAGAATAAATTCATTTTTGTTTAAAAGACGAATTTTATAATACATATGTTGCTTGCTTGTATACTTATAAGTATATACACATTGTAATACTGTCACTTATTTTACTTTGAAAATTATGTTTATAAATTAATATAAGTACTTCATAAATATAATCTGAAATTAAAACTATTTCAGTCAAAATGGGAAAATCACATTCAGGGGTGAAAGCCCCTCGGACACAGGGCTTTAATCGCTCTGGACACAGTATGAATCCTGAGAGATCAACGGAAGGTCTTAAAGGAGTTGCAAAAGCAAGAACAAGAAGCACAATAAATAGATTACAAATGTACAGATGTCAAAAGGCAAAACGTAATAAGGTTGGGAAAATTATCAGTCCTGCTCCTTTCCAAGGATGGCATGCACCTGGAACAATGTCGAGAGTAGAACCTTCACCAAGATGGTTTGGTAATTCAAGAGTAATCTCGCAAAATGCTCTTCAAAAATTCCAGAAAGAATTAGGGGCAGTTAAAATGGATCCTTATCAAGTGATTATGAAACCTTCTACATTACCAATCACATTGCTTCAAGAAAAAGCAAAAAATGCTAAAGTGCATATTTTAGATACTGAAAGTTACGATAATGTTTTTGGTCCAAAAAAACAAAGAAAACGACCGAACTTAATTGTATCTTCATACAATGAACTACAACAGAAAGCTGAAGAAAAAATAGAAATTTATGATAAAGAAAAAGATAGTAAAGATTTTGATTTAATTAGACCAGATGATGGAGTCAAAGATGCACAGAGAGATTGGGTTATGGCAGCAGGACAAAGTAAAAGAATTTGGAATGAATTATACAAAGTTGTAGATTCTTCGGACGTTGTTTTACAAGTTTTAGATGCCAGAGATCCGATGGGAACCCGTTCACCTCCTGTAGAAAAATATCTGAAAAATGAAAAAGCTCATAAACATTTAATTTTTGTTTTGAACAAAGTTGATCTTGTTCCTACTTGGGTAACTCAACGATGGGTAGCAATTCTTAGTGCAGAATATCCTACCGTTGCTTTTCATGCTTCTTTAACACATCCATTTGGGAAAGGTTCATTAATTAATCTTTTAAGGCAATTTGCAAAATTACATGTTGATAAGAAGCAAATAAGCGTTGGACTTATTGGATATCCTAATACTGGTAAAAGTTCAATAATTAATACATTGAGGTCTAAAAAGGTTTGCAATGTTGCACCAATTGCTGGGGAAACAAAAGTTTGGCAGTATGTAACACTCATGAGAAGGATTTATTTAATTGATTGTCCTGGAATAGTTTATCCTTCAGCAGAAACAGATACTGAGAAAGTATTGAAAGGTGTAGTCAGAGTTGAACTTATTCAAAATCCTGAAGACTATATTTTAGCTGTTTTAGAAAGAGTTAAGCCTGAATATATGAAAAAAACTTACAAAATTACAGAGTGGGATGATCATATTGATTTCTTAGAAAAATTAGCTCGTCGAAGTGGTAAATTATTAAAAAAAGGAGAGCCTGATATTAGTCAAGTTGCTCGTATGGTATTAAATGACTGGCAACGTGGGAAACTACCATTTTATGTTGCTCCAGCTGGTTTTGAAGAACCAATAGCAAAAAGTTCTATTGTCAAAGACTCTGGTAACGCAAGTACTATAACATCTGATTCAGAAAAGATTAACAAAGATGTTAACAATGACTCAGAAAAGACAGCAGTAGGTGTGATCCAAGACTTTAGAAAAATTAGGGTAGGTTTACCATATTCACAGGATGATATGAGAACTGACTTGCTTCTACCAGATATTAATGTTAGTGAAGATGGTACAAGCAGAAGTGCAAGTCGTTGTACATCTTTTACAGCAGATTCTGAACATGATGATTCTGCCAACGAAAATGAAAATGAAATAGTAGAAGACATACAAAATAGTATAAATGAGTCTGACAAGTTTAATGATAAATCTGCTGAAAATTCAAAGGATGAAAATAATGAGTCACATTTAGAAGATAATGTAATTAAAACAACAAAAGACAATTTACTTCAAAGTGCTTATGAAGAATTAGAAGAAGAACCTATGGACTCAAGTGATAGCGAAGTAGAAACTTTAAAATCAAAGTCTACCACAAGTGGTACTTTTAAAGTATCTGATGTAAATAAATCACAGAAAAAAGAACCAAGTAATTTAACAGGTAAACAACGAAGAGCAGTTGAAAGAGCTAATAAAAGAAAAAAGATTGGTAGTAACTTCTATGAAGTAACTAATGTTAAAAACAGAAATAGGAATAGAAAGGTACCTAAAGTAAAAAGATTATAAATTATTAATTATTATGTTTTGTAAAATGTATTTGAATAAACTTATTTTTATTATTACAATTAAGTTTAATACATAAAGAAAAACCTAAAATAAAAATATATGTATGTATACATCTGTTTTTATAAAGTATATTAAATGATAGTATTTATAAGTAAGCATATTAATGTCATGTTGATAGTGAAAAAATAATCATAGAATATAGTTTCATTGTATTTTTTTATATTTTATAAATATCATAAAAATAAGTAGTATATAATAAACAGTTATGAAAGGAAAAATACAAGAACTGAATTAGCTGTATAGTAAAGTTTGTGCTTACTCAAGATAAGAAAATAATTGAAACTTATAATAATATAAATGCATTATTAGTGGATAATTATATTTTTTATTTATATCAACAAAAAAAATGAATATTAACTACTGTTTAACGTTGATTAATTACACACACAAGTTTGACACAATGTAATTCAAATTATTTTTTTACAAACTTGACATAATATAGAATAAGTAGTCATTGCATAACAATAATGACCTAGGCATTCAAAGATAATTCGTCTCATTTTATGTAATATATATAACGGGTTCATTCATAGTATACGCTTTAATATCGCCAATTTGAGTTGTCTCACTTTAAAATTGCACAGCAGAGAGACAGAAAGAGAGAGAGAGAGAGAGAGAGCCAGATGAGGAATTTTTCATTCCCCAACCTTACGTCTTATAGCTATACATGTACACAAAATCTTATAGTATAGTTATAACAGTATAGTATAAGCTTTCGTCGAGAGTTGCGCCTCGCGCTCCATCGCGGCATTTAACTTTGACTATTTGTAACAGACGTATCAACAACAAGTTGAAAGTGCTAATTAAAATAGTAAATAAATAATCGTTCGTTTGTAAAAATACACTTATTTAATCATAACAAATCAAATTCGTAGCAATATAAATAAATTGAATATTAATACAATCATTGAAAAAAAACTATCGATTTTAAACAAAATAAAATAACTATATAAATTAAGTTGTACATTTTTCGTGATAAGTGAAAAATATAACGAAAAATGACAAACGACGTAAAACCAAGAAGGAATAATGTTGACCCTCGTGAAATCGGAAAGGAGGATTTACAGTTACTTCTGCGACCTAAACTCGGAGAAGAAGTGATTGTGGTGAAAACGATGACTTCATCACTTTTGCCTCCGGGTGAAAATTTTGCTTGTTCAATATTTAAAGTCCATGCTGTCATTAAACGAAATAATAATGAACAGGAAGAAGAATTAAATTTAGTTGCTAAAATGTTCCCTTACGCCGAAGAAGTACGGGCTATTTTTGATTTTGCATTTTTTTTCAAAAAAGAAATATTCTTCTATGAGAAGTTGATGCCCACGTTGAAGCAGCTTGAAAAAAATTTTGGCGCCAAAGATGATGAAACTTTTGACGTTACTCCAAAAATTTTTGGTACTCGATTTTCTTTGGATCCTAATGCTAAAGAAGTCGATGATACTGTTGTTATTGTAATGGAAAATTTGAAAATGCTTGGATATTACACGCTCAATAAAACTGAAGGTATAATTATTCTTATAGCTTTTAAATTTTTCTCTTCTCAATAAAAGCTTAGTAATTACATATAGAAATAAATGATAACTAATTTTAATTCCAATGTCTTATATCATTTAAAAATTTAAGATATATATTACGTCAGTTATGTATTAATAGTTTTACTATTATTGTTCTGGAATTATAAAATGTTTTATTCAGTTAATAAAACGAACTATTATTTTTGTTGATTTGTCATAGATATAGTCCGCATTATTTCTTTCGATGCGCGATAACGATTAGCTGCAAACGAGACAAGGCTACATGGCATGCTTAGACGGATGAATTTTAATAGGATCTTGAACGATAATTTTTGATACCTAAATATAAATTCAATGTTATACTTAATTTTAAATTGCTGAATCTAAATCTTAGATTTTTTTTAAGAGGATGCTACACGTTTACCGACATTTTCACAATTTTCGTTATTTATTTGCAATTTTCTTATATTTACTAATTATTTCTATCATTGTGCATATACTGATCATAGTAAATGTGTGATGACAGCAATAATCATCTAAAAATCAACAACATATTTAAACAATTAAAAATGCAATGTAGGAATCTCTAACTAGTTACGACATTCTCTTAATTGTAGCAAGTTTTTATGTTTCTAATCAGAATCAATTGTCACAGTCGATAATAAAAGTTTTTTTTCATGTTACAATTTGATAAAAAAAACTATTTTTCGAAGAAATATTTATGGACGCTTAAATTACAAGTGTAAAATAATTATCAAATACTTTTGTCACTGTAACAGTTTTTAGCGTTTACCGTAACGTACACATTTACAAGGAAATATCAATGAAAAATTATAAATAGAAATGAAGACATCATAAGTATATAAAATTTTGAGACCGAACAACTTACATACATTAAATAAGTGATTAAACAACTTGAAATTAATAAACATTTATATAAATGAAAAATATTACGTTTATTTAATTAATCAATTATCGATAACCCACAATGTATTATCAAATTTTTGAATCAACGATTGCATAATCATTTTAACACCCGTGATTTTAAACACAACAATTTAATTAAATTTGATATTACATGGTACAATTTATGTATGCAATACTTATTGCGTTACAACCATCAACCTTCGTTTCGTTTTTTCTATCTTCATTTCAAAATATTATAAAGACATTACACAGTATAAGTAGTCATTTGTTTATTGTACTTTGCAGTTATTGTATCAGCACTATTCTAGCCAATTTCGCAGTCACGGTTTTTAATTCATAATTTAGTTTTTTTAAGCTGATGAAGAAAAATTAATTACTTAAAAAATGTGTATAAATCATTAATGATATCTTTTTATTATTGATATTATATTAGATGACAAAATTTATAGTTTCAAAAAAATACTTGATAAAATTATTAGTAAAATAATAATTTTTCTTTATATTTCTACCGTGCCATTTAAAAATTTGATTTACAATGCATTCGTCTGACAATCTTTAGAAAGTGAAATTGTTATCTTAAATTCTTCATTCAGTGTTTATTAATTGATAGTGTCACAATGACTATACAATATTCTTGATGAATATCTTAGTTTAAATATTAGATTATCTTATAATTGTATAAATTGATAAATTTTAATAAATAAAATTAATTAAACTATTTATAATATCTGCTGCTGCAATACTTTAAAGAACTAAATGATGTATAATACAATTAACTCTGATGATTTTGTTTTCGAAATTACACCGATTATGTTGCTATTTACCTTACTTACAATTTGTAGCACACTGCAAGTTCTCAATTATTCACGTTATTAATATATACACACATATTGCATTATAACATTCATGAATACGTAGATAATGTTATAAATTTGAATTTGAAAATATTAAAAATTTGACCATAACAATTGTTTGTTGTCGATCAATGAACAGTGTAAAAATTTCGCAACTACTGAAATTAAAAGATAAATTTTGTTGAGTTGCATTAAAAAAGAATTTGCATAGAAAAATTAATTTTTCTATATAAAAATACTTATTATTTTTAATGGATTGTCACAGGTATGGATCTCGAGCACTCGAAGCTCACAATAAAATCGTTAGCAAGACTCCATGCTCTAGGAATCGCCTGCAAACATCATCAACCAGAATTTTTCAAGACGGAAGTCCTTGAACATGCAAAAGTAGTACCCTTCCGCGAGGACAATAGCAAAAACGGTGATATATTCGACTTCATGTTTAATATGCTTCGTAAAGATCCACGCATCGCTGTTCATGAAGATCGTCTCAAACATCTTCTCGCTCCAGAAAAGAAACAAATGTACTTTGGTTACGTTGCTGAGGAACCTTGGCTATCTATTGTACACCTTGATTTTTGGACGAATAATATATTATTTCATAAAAATAGCCAAGGTATTCCCGATTCCGTAAAATTTATAGATTTTCAAAATTATTCATACAACAGTCCACTTAGAGATTTACCTTATTTTTTGTGTACGAGTACGACTCATGAGGTGATGACCAGACATTTCAATGAATTATTAGATTTGTATTACGATACTTTTATTCAAGTACTTATTAAGATGAAGTGCGACGTTAAACCTTTTGACAGGGAGGCCTTTAATAATCAATTAAAAATTGATGCGACCCTTGAGTTCTTTCATAATATTTTGGCGATTAAATTTTTTTGTGCTGAAATTGATACTGAAACGTATGATCCAAGTCAAGTGGAGTCGATCGTTATATTTAGTGATTTAAATAAGATGGGTTATGATAAATGGAATCAAATTGTTTTGACCTATATAGAACAAAATTGGATTTAGTGTTGTTTTTACGTTTTATTTATTATACGTGTTACGGTGAAAGTAGGTTTTATTAAAGTTTAATGTTACGAGTATGTGTTAAAAATTCACAGCGTTTAAGTTTTATACGATGATCATTATTTTTTACTTATAGTTCAAACTAACTTTTATTTGTAAGAATTATTGTTTTACCAATGGATTTAAAGTTATTATTAAAAATACAAATTTTTAAGAATATTTTTTAAGAGATTTACGTACTTTTTAATTAATTAATTATATCAATGGTTATTTAAAGAAATACTCAATTTTCTGTGATTAAGATTAACAACTATAGCATTTGCAAAGTATTGTAAACATTTTTATTAATCGACTTAACTACATATTATCAAAATTTACGAAATATTTTTTTAAATAAATTTTATTCAATACTGTTAAATAGATATTTTATTATTGATAATATTATTTATTAACACTATGAATTCAATCAAATATTTGTTTTAAATAAAGGGCAGATGATACGATTATTAAATCTCATTCTAAAAATTTAATAATTAATTTATGGCGCCTTTGTAAAGCTTATTTGTGATACGACTAAAATTAACTCTGATGTGCTGTCAAAATTGAAATTATTTATTTTCTATCCTGAAAATTTTTAACATACTTTGATTTGTATTACACTTTATACAAATTTTATTGTAAATGTTACAACTGTACACTTATATTATGTATAATAAATATATATTTTCTGTATAAAGATCTTTTCTCAGTTAGTCCAGTAGTAAGAAGACCCTAATTAATATTAGCTCGTAGCTTCCTCGTATAGTGTTTATTTATGTTTTTGTTAAATATCTCTTAATGCTATATAACACAACCATATCGTAAACATGTAACACTGTTTCAAGATGTTTTCAATAACTTTATTACTTGTTTATATCTCAGTTATTCATTAACAATGATTTTAATATAAAAAAAACAATATCTTTCAATCAAAAATATTAATTGTTTGTATAAAAATAATTAACTATTTTTACAGTAACTCATAATTGCAGATGATTAAACAAACCTTACGCGAAAAAATAAAAAAACTCCATAATCTATGCATTACAATGTTCACAACATTAAAAAAGATACACTACATCAAAAACTTGCTAATCAATGAAGTAAACTTATACAAACCTAAAATCTTAATATTTCTCTAAAAACTACTGAAAAGTAACGAAGTGATATAAGTACTTGAAAAAATTATGCATAAAATTACAATCTCAAATATATTCGAACTATTTGGCCTATGTAACCAGCCAAAAAACTCATCCTAAATAATGTTAAAATCTAAATTTTCCAAAATTTTGTACTAAAAATATCAAATTTACGGTCTAAAACGCGCAATCTAAGAAAATCTATTTTTTACATTTAATTTTTTTTATTTAAGAAGAAAACATAATTAAAGCGCGAACTTTTAACAGCTTAAAGTACTTTGTATTGTCAGTATGCACAATTTTTTTTCAATAAAAAATGTCGATAATTTTTTGAATTATGGATTATTTAAAAAAAAATACATTTGCTCTACAAACAAAAATACGATTTTCAAAAACCAAAAATGACCTGACTCTAACTTTAAAGCATTTAAAATCGCTGAAAGTTGCATAAGAATATAGAGTCCAATCGGTTAGATAGACCCAAAGATACGAGATTACCACACACACTTCCAGATATTTTTTAAAACTTGCATATTTCGAATCCTAGAATTTCAAAACATCAATAAAATATCAAATTAGAAAAATTTTTTTACTATCACAATTAAATTAAAGTACTTATGGAAAATTATAAGTAGAATAAATGTTAATAATTATGTATTTATTTTAAACGATTTATTATAAAATTAAGTCTAATAGTATAACAATAGTCTAATTATAAACTTTTTGTGGTGGTTCACTTTCATGTTCATATTCATATTCGATTTCCACTTTCGGTCGTGATTTCGCAGGTGTTTTCTTTTTCTTTGTGACCTTAGGTTTACTTTTACCTTTACTCGTAGATGCAACAATATCCTAAAATAAGAAATAAGATTATTTTTTTTACTTTTAAATTTTACATAATTATGGTCACATTTCTATAATACTATACGAACCTCAATATCACTTGCATCAGATTCAAAACTACTAGACATTTCAACTGCTTCTTTCAAACCAGAATCACTTTCTTCATCCTGTAAAAATTTATGGTTAATTTAAATAATATTGATTAATTAATTTATTAATCATTAAAATTAATAAATTAATAATTGATAAACATTTTAATAAACATTTTAAATTAAGTATTTACTAAATTTACGAAATACGTACATTTGATTCCATTTCATATTGATAATTATCATCATCATCATCATCATCTTCTTCATCACTAGCAGCTGCAACAAATTGTGGACCATTTAATTCTACTGCTTCGTCAGCTTCCAATTCCATTTCTACTTCCTTCTCAATTTCTTGCCTCTCTTCCTAAAATTAAGAAAAATTCATTTTAATAATGAAAGTAATAAATTAAATTATTTTACTTACTTCTTCTTCACTCTCTGCCTCACTTTCTCCTTCCACTTCAACAGCTTCTACTGCTTTCTCAAATACTTTTTGAGGGAAGTTATAAATATCTTTGTACTAAAAGATATTATTATACATTATTAAAATTTGAATTTTAATCAAATAATTAAATATTATTTTCTTTATCATTAAATGTCGTCTATTATAATAAAATAATTCAAATGTTGTACCACTCCTTTTTTCAATCGTTCCATTAATTGTTTTTCAATATTAGTATCCAACTTTGCAGCAATTAGAGCCTTCTCTTCTCTGCGATTTTCTCGCCTTTCAATCTTTCTTTGTAATGGAATAAGTTTTTTCTGTCTCCTGAGCCTGAGTTTTCTCATACGTATTAAATATTGTGTAATTTTGACAAACCTTTGTTTACATTTTGCTTTTATAAAACCAGGCCAATAAAGTAAGTTTTCATTGATTTGCTGTATAGCCTTTTCAAAATTACGTGATAATTTAACCTTCTCCCACATATTTTTTGGACAATGTATTCTATAATTTATTAATTTATACATCCACATTAATCTCATATTTAAATATTATGAAAGAATCAGTTTTTGATATAAGTAACCAAAATTTACCTTTCAGCTGTTCTCATGTACAAAAATATAATACCATTTTCTTCCCTGATTGTTGCATATTGACTGTTTGCCAATGGACAGGATGATCGACTACACAAACCTGTGAGATTGTATTCATTTTTACAAAACCTCTGTGATTTTGTACTAAAAAGAATGATTATACAAATTAAAAATTGTATAGGTACGCATTACATTAATATATTTTTATGTAAAAATGTAAATTATTTACTTGACTTTGAAAGAACAGAAAGACTTGTTAATTATGCTCCAAACAACCTAAAAGTAAGTAAATGTTAAATGATTTAGATATTTTATATTTTAGCAGGTATTAATAAAATACTTACATCGTCGTGCTGCATTTTGATTAAATAATTAAATTTATTTAACTAAATTAATTGTTATATTAAATAATATAGCATGCTGTCATTAACGACTTCCACGTGTTGTTATTGGATCTGATATAATCGCAATTGAAATGTTGTAGGTTATGTTTGACAAACACACTCTATGTGTATAAATGTGATCGATGTCGTGTGATTTATTAGCGCGCTCCGAGCGCCTCTCTATGCTATTTTTTGTAATAAATCGAGTTTTGTAATAAATACAAAACTCTATAACGGATTATTGTAGTATATGTTGCGTACATAAGATTTAAAAAAAAATAAGTATAAAATACACGCACTGTACACGTGCGGCAGTGTACTGAAATATCGACAGGAAACTTAGCATGGTTCGTTTCAGTCAGAATCCACTTAGATGACAGTAGAGGTCTATTTTCGTTACCTACCACTGTAATTGTTTGAAGTTTTATAAATTTTAGCTTAAATAATTTTTAGATTTCTTGAATTAAGATGAACAGCAACTAAGTATATAAAAATATTTCTCTTTAAAGAAATCTATTTATATTCTAAAAGTTATTACTTTTAATAAAACAAATTCAAATATTGAATAGCAATATTTAAAAATTGCCGATTGTTATTAAGCCAGGATTTGAAAATGATGCATAAATTTATCTTACATCAACTTGAAGTATATGTACCTAAAATTATAGTTTTCATGTTTCACTCTGCTAATTATAAAACATTGTATACGATTTTAATAAGGTATACTTTATAAAAGTATTACGAGTAAATATATGTAAAAGTTAAATTATAAAATATTAAAATATTCTGGAATAAATAACGAAGTTTAATATCCATTTGCAATAATTGTTTTCAACCCAACATTAAACAACCGGTTAAGTAAAAAATATATGTATTAAAAAATAAAAGGATTTCGACGACGTATTATATTTTTCTTGCTCACACGCTCTAAATAGTATTCGTACGAATGTATAAGGAAGATCTTTGAGTTCGAGTATTATTAACTCCATCGTCAATGATCACCACTATTTTAATCATCAAAATTGCCTCCCGCACACGTAGTCAGTCCAGTGCAGGTCTGAAAAGGGGGCGAGGCTTAGAAAAGGCGTGCATCAAATATAGATGTACATGTATACGTGGTGTACGTATGTATGTATGTATGTATGTATATGTATACACATATATATACGAAACAGATATATGTATGTGTGTGTGTGTGCATATATATGTAAACGGCCATGCTAAAAACAAGAAGGGAGAACGCGCGAATCGCGATGGTGAATTCGCTCATGCGCGAACGTCCCCGCGCGGGCGCCCGCGCGTTTATATTAATTAATAATCAGAAACAGATGCGCGAGTTATATACCGCGATATATACAATTATTGCGAATCCCTTCGCGCGTTTATGCTAATTAAAGAGCACTTTTAGCAAATTTTCCACGATGGAGATGACGCGGTTTTAAATATCCCACGGGATTAATACTTATATCATATATATATATATATACACACTGCGCTTGTGTACACGAGCGACTTGAACTTTTCTATTTGTGCGTTTGACGTTTCATTTCGTATTTATTTTTTGATAGGAGATTATTTTACCTGCCACGCTCTTTTCGGCCTTGCGTTTGTAGATATAAGAGTAATAAATTTGTTTATCCAAAATTTTTGCGTTTTGTCTTACTTGGTTTTGTGTCAACTATATATAAATTGACTGTGTTTATACCCGATATCCTTTATACTTAAGCGTATAATTTTGTTTAACTATATATAATTGCATGGTTCAACAAAAAAGAAGAGGGAAAATAAAAATATGTTAAATTTAATAGCTCTATATAAAAATTTGTTTTTGTTAATAATTCCTCATTTCTATAGCCCATGAAGACAAAAGACAGCGAGACTTATTATCGAAGTCAAGAATTCAAGACGCAGAAATGGTTGTGCAGGTAAAAGTAAAGGGAATTGGGTATCAGAAAAAAGCTCACCCCTACATAATATATATCCGGAAGATTTCGCGGCTTATAATCCAAGCTTACTTCTCCGTTAGAAAATTCGAGGACTCTGGGGGATTTTCTCGTTACGCAAACGAGCGATAAACATCGGCTCTAAAGTGGAAAAGTGGAACGCGAGAAGAAGCTTTTAGCGGAAGTTACGTGAATTACGAGGGTCTCTCTCCCTCTGTATGTATACACACACACACACACACACACACACGTATATAGATATATATACATATACATATATATTATATATATTATATATATATGCGCGGCCGCGTGTGTAGGTGAGAAGCGGTATACGTATATATAGACACTATATAGAACGCGCATGGCGCTTAGCCAGCCGACGTTCTCTCACGGTGTCTGGCTTAATATCCGCCACTAACATTATTTCATAAAAGTATTACTATAAATTCAAACTCACGTTATTTAAACTCACCGCGCACTCACCTTTTACGCGGTAAGTGTATATCTATATACGTATCTAGACTTTTCTTCGCGTACGCGGTGAATTTACTTGCAGGGAGAAAGTGCCGCCACGGAGCTTTCTCTTTCTTTTCTTTTTACTTAGGGAGACTCTATGTCGAAATACGTTGTATATATACATGTATAGATCCACATAGGGAGAAGAGGTTTTGATATATATTTTCGTGACCTACGGGAAAGGAGGGAACTTGCGGAAATTTAAAACTTTATTTGTCCCATTCTTGATGTTCTATTTTCTTTACCCCTGGTGGCATACGACGGTATCAAGCCTAATGCTCCCTTCCGAACGTGTAAATGTTATTTTTTCGAATTATCTATATTGTACACTAATGTTTTCTTTTTATCGAGAATTTTTTGTACAACTAGAGTTAATGAATAAAGTGTAAAAGAGAATACGTAAAACTTTCTTATCGGTGTGCAATATATACATGTTTAATATTATAGCCGGAAAAGAGTTCCACAGTTGTGCACGTTCTGGGTTTTCAAACGATTTTCTACCAAACTCGGTACGCATCTGTCGAATTAAGAGGTCCAACCAACCCTTCTGACCAAGCAAGTGGATTGGTGCGATTCGAAAATACGTGTGGTACAAATTACATTTCATAACTTGGTCGTCCAGTTCAAACTGCATCTATAAGGAGTCCTTGCTAGAGAGATGCTCTCCATTTTAATCTATATATTCAGTTTTCCAATCGGTCGAGTCATAAAGATGTGTAAACCACCAAAGTACTACATAATAAGTATACGAAGGATATAAATGTGTATATTAGAATGAACTAAATTTAATTAAACAATTATCCGTACTAAAAATGCATTATTTTATGTTATTAAAATATGGCAGTTCGTTTAAACTAACCCAATAAAATAATATCACCCGAATTTCGATTTGTTTAAACTATAATTTTTACATTTTAGTAAAGTGAACGTTTAAAAGGAAGTCCGACTCCTTTTATACAAAAGTCAATTTGCCTATAAGTAACTGCGCCAGTAAAAATTTATAAACTCAATACCTTTTACGTTAGATCTATGTAGATGTGTATATATATAACTGTACTCCGAGTATGCGAAGTTCGCAGGTACAGAAAGAAGGGTAGTTTCATATTTAAATTTGAACGTCAGAAAAGAGCGAGAAGCCTTCTTTGAACCTGGTGGGTCGTATAGGTATACACATACTCGCGAGATAAATTCCACGATGCGGTCTTTGAGGGACATACGCGTATAATGTCTCTCTTTCATCTCTTCCCTCGTCGATTTCACTTACTCCTTTTTTTTCGTCAGGTACCGATTTTAATGCGCTCGTTAAACGCATCGAAGGACCATCGGAGCGAACTCGGTTAACTCAAAATTGCTCGTTCGTGCGGCCAACCCTGTAAATATTGTCCGGATTGCACTTTTGCGTTTCCAAAGTGTGACGGAGAGGAGGGTTTTCAAATTTTTTTTGTTGCTGCTGCCGTTTACGACATAAAAAAAAACGTGCGTGCGAGGTATTAGGACGGAAAACCGGGAAAAGGTTTAAATTACTCCAAGTGCAGATTGGTTAAAGGATTTTTTCTTTGTGTAATTTTTACACGGTGTGTGGTCAGTATATTTTTTTAATGTCTTTAGGGTGTGTTGCGATGTGCATCAAATTTTTATGATGAGATACATTCGTGGCACTCGAGGGTGGTCAAGTTAACTCCTTTGATATTTTTGGGTTGAAATTGTATTCTTTTACGCTTACATTTTTTATGGTATTTTTAGAAATAATATTAGATTATAATTTTTTTGTCACGTAATTAACCACCCCTCAAAACTTTGGATTCGACAAAGTAAAAGAATGTACGAACTTCAAAATTTTATCTTTCATATTGGTCATAATAATATTATTTTCGAAATGGTTTTGAAACAAAAGTGGAAATTCACTTTAAAATGCCATAATATAAATTTATATTTATAATACTGTTAAATTAGAAAATTTTTGAATACCTGTCAAATGTTTTTTAATATAATATTATTTTATTTAATATATTAAGCGTAATTTTTACAAAGGCTTTACCACAAAAAGGTTCTTTTTGTGTTTTCGTAAATATGTTGGAGTAATATTTAAATTTCATCGAAAAGCAAACAAGCAAACAAATGTTCAGTGATTACAAGAAAACAATGTTTTTCTGCGTTAGAATTTCGATAAAAATTTAATACTTCTAAGACGTTTACACAAACGTAAAAAAGACCTTCTTGAGTTAAAATTTTTACAATTTAAAAATGGCATATAAGAATAAAAAAATTAAAGTTTTGAAGTAATTTTTTATTTTCATCTATTAAATATTATAAATTTTAATTGCATAAACACACTGAGAGAAAAAAAAGTTAATTTTACTATAAAATTACAAGAAAATATAGTGCAATAATACTGCAATAATTTATGGTAAACTTATTTATGAAAATTGCAAGTACCATTTACAAAAAATAAATTGTAATTTAACTATACATTTAAAAATATTTATTTATTAAAATTTACTATATTATATTTATATTAAATAATACTAAAAGTTATGTTAGAAATTAATAGAAAAGTAATACTTCAAATACATTATAATTTTTAGATTTACTATAATTTATAATAAGTTAGACTTTAAGATAGCGTTGTATGAAATAAAAAGATAGTTAAAATTTTCTTTTTCATACTTTAGTTTATTATAAAACAACCCGTGTAAAAAAAAGTATGGGAAACGTCTGGGAAAAGTCTGGCTTATAAAGTCTTGGCAAAGTCTAGCTGGTGAGACTATCCCATACTTTTTGCCAGACTTTATAATTATTTTGAAAGTCTGGGATAAATAAGCCATACTTTCTCCCACACATTTTACTAGACTTTATAATCATTTTTAAAAAAAAAGTCTGGGAGAATTCAACCAGACTTTCCCCAGACTTCCCCCTCGTCGAATCTTCGTCGCATTGCATCTTTCAAACATAAAATTTATATTATTTCTAATTAAGAAAAACAATAAATCCTCGACATGTTTTGAGCTTTCGAACTCTCAAAACCACCAGATACTTATCTATCACATATAAAAAAGTCACCAATGTGTTTCGTGTATCTCGCGACAACAAACTGATGAAAAGGTTAGGGTACGAAACGATGTGAAAACCAACTTCAATTTGATGATTGTGTTTTTATTATTGTAACCTAGCCATTTCTTCAGTTTGTTGTCGCGAGATACACGAAACACATTGGTGACTTTTTTATATGTGATAGATAAGTATCTTTGAGAGTTCGATAGCTCAAAACATGTCGAGGATTTGTTGTTTCTATTAATTAGAAATAATATAAATTTTATGTTTGAAAGATGCAATGCGACACAGATTCGACGAGGGGGAAGTCTGGGGAAAGTCTGGTTGCTTTATTCCAGACTTTTAAGAATTATTATAAAGTCTGGCAAAATGTGCTGGAGAAAGTCTGGTTGAATTCTCCCAGACTTTTAAAAATAATTATAAAGTCTAGTAAAATGTGTGGGAGAAAGTAAGGCTTATTTATCCCAGACTTTCAAAATAATTATAAAGTCTGGCAAAATGTACGGGAGAAAGTCTGGTTGATTTAAAATATATTAAGTCTGGCAAAAAGTATGGGATAGTCTCACCAGCTAGACCTTGCCAAGACTTTATAAGCCAGACTTTTCCCAGACGTTCCCCATACTTTTTTTTTACACGGGATTAGTTATATCTAGTTTATAAAATGTACATAGCTTTATTTTTATATATAGGTATGTATAATATTCAATTCCTTTAAACAATACAATTTTATTTCTTGTGATCTTCTTCTGTCTTGAACACCTCATCCTCCATATCTATACACTCATCTGTAAATAAAAATTATCATAATGTTGTAAAACGTTTATTATGTTACATTGATTCTATAACTACTTTAAATGAATGAACTTAAGTACTTTGAAAAAGCAGTACGTTGTGGGATAATTCCCACTTAGTAATAGTAGACCCTTTGCACTTTGCTCTAAGTCCAAGTCTTTCGACGACAACCACTTCACTGATGAACTTGTATCGAAATACGTATAAAAGAATTTGGTTATTGTATACATAGGTAAGTATCTCATTCGGAATTTTATCCCCCAAAAATCACGTTTTTTAATTCAATCCATTACAAAAATGCATAAAATACGTTTCTAATTACTTTTTATTGTGGAAAAATGTGTTTCTGATCGTTTTTTAACAAAAAACTTTTATTCCACAATTTGTTTCACGATTACAGAACATAATTTCAATTTGCTTTTGTACAGCCCAATAACCCAACCATCCATAAACCTCTTTATCGAGCTAAACTTGTTTTTGGGTTAAACTATTTTAGAAAAATTGACAACTTCAAATCGTCATTCACGGCCGGAGTCCGTTATTATCGGAGGCCCGTTCCTGAATAACGACTTGAAGTTGTCAATTCATTAATAATCCTTTAGTCCAAAAGGTTAGTTGAGGACTACTATGTCTGCATATGCGTTTTTTAAAAATGGTAGAATAAAAATAATTTTTTTTGTTAAAAAACGGTCGGAAACACATTTTTCCACTAAAAAAGTAAGTAGAAACTTATTTTATGCATTTTTTAATCGATTGAGTTAACAAAACATGATTTTAAGGTGTAAAATTCCAAACAAGTATCATAAGGGAAAATACTCGTGGAAATATACTATCTACATTTATCATTGAATCCGGCAATAGTCTTTGAATATATAGTTAATTGTAAGTTCATGGTACTACATATTAGATATTAAGTAGTATTAATAAAAAATTTCAATTAAACGTAATTTAAAACATAGTATATTTAACGATACTGTATACTGGAATAATGATGATACTGCAATAATATATTGTCAGTAACAAAATTTTAATTGTAAATATTTAAAAAAAATGATGGTGATATATGAAATATTTCTAAATAGTAAATTCAACTAAACGAATTATAGTAAAAAATACTGGCTAATATCAATAAATCAACTGAACCCATTGTACTAAAAAAGTTAGTTGATTTAAGTATGCGTTTATAAGTAATTTAGCCATAGTATTGTGAAATCAATAAAATAATCAGATTGATTTAGTTATATTATTATACTTTTTACTATATTTTTTTGTAAATATTGCTATATAGCTTTTTTTCGGTGCAGGGTAATTCAAAGATAACCATGACTTCATATTTTTGTTTCATGTTTTTATTCATTAAAATACTAAAAATCATATATTTATTTCAGTTGCAGGTTAATCGAAATACTCCACATAATATTTCGTGCAGCAGATTAAATTACAGTACATATACTAAATAAATAAATAAATAAAGCTAATAAATAAATCGTAACATAATAAAGCTTTTTTGATACTTAGCAATTTGAAGATAGATCATTAAATAGAGTATTATTTACCAGTGTTAATTATTAATAAAAATTTATTTCTGGGATTTAAACTCGCCAATGTTGAAGGTCATGAAAAGCTTCGATGCACTGTCACCTCTATATCTTAAAATATATAAGAAATTGCAATAGCAAAGGTCAGAAAATAACGAGGTATTTAATTTAATGCAAAGTCCGAAGTTTGTACGCATATAGTGTAATGAGAGAAACAAAGGTGTAGGCCGTATAATAGTCGTCTCGGAAGGGTAATCGTCCACCCGCGCAATTCCACGGTCAGCGAACGGTAAGGACCAAGATTTTTCTTTCTCGCTTTTGCTTCTGCATGTACAGGTATATAATACATATATATATATATAGGTACGAGTTGCGCACACGCATTATTACACCAGCACTGAAGCGATTTGCCTCTTTCGCTCTCGCGCGTACATTCTCGAGCAGTCAACGAGGTGCACTCGCTCAGACGAAAATCACTCGTTCGTGTGC
This sequence comes from Theocolax elegans, assembly GCA_026168455.1. NCBI lineage: Eukaryota > Metazoa > Arthropoda > Insecta > Hymenoptera > Cerocephalidae > Theocolax > Theocolax elegans. The sequence goes on from CM047425.1 coordinate 97,674,545, forward strand.
GCCTCGTACGACTCTCACTCGTTATATCGCGCTTTCATGCTGATCTCTCTTTGTACTCGGCGGGGACAGTTTTTGGTTTAGCTTTGCCCTTCTCCCGTTTAACCATATATACACACATACAAATACCTATGTCCTTCTACGTATTATCATTTACGTACGTGCGGTGATTTTCTGTGGACGCATATGTTTATGCGAAATGAGCATTTCGACGAGTGTAAGTGCAGTAACCGATGGGTATAGTTTTGTTTCAAGGCTTTCTTTGCACTTGATGGATTGAACTTCACTTTTAACCGGTATAGTTCCTTCTTTTCTAATGATTTCTTTATTTCCGTTAAGTTTTTTAAATATACGTAATTAACAATATATCATTCGTAAAATCATTGTTTATAAAATTTAATTATATATCGCTGAAATAGTGGAATTTTTATTTAAAGCTGGTTAAACTGAGACGTCAACAGTATATGATAAACAATTATACTTGTAATAAAATAATCAAATAAACGTTAAAACTGTTGAGTAACTGTCAAAGGCTGCTGCCATATTCTTGCCTCTTAGCGGTTGACTCGGGCTTGTAAATATTGTAGCAATGATTTCTACAGGGGGCCTGGGGAATCTATATATAATAACGCCTCGGTTTTTTACAGGCTTGTGCATCCATCAGAGTGGCCGACGCAATGCACTGGAAAAATTGATTTTAGTCGACGAGTTATATATTTTCATAGAAATTCGTCTTCTTTTTCTTTCGTATAACGTATATACTATATATGTTCGTATAGTGGGAAGTGTAGAATGAGTATTTAGTTGAACACCTGCAGTATATCCTCGAATGAGTATTTGTTGCATAATATTTTTATTGATGAATGATATGTATATACTGTTTTGCTATAAATTATTATCATTCCTTCGATAGTATGAAAGTAATTTTTAGAATGGCGTATTATCTTCCATTATTAAAACTGTATTTACTTATATCTTCAGTTTTTTTACTAATTTTATATATTACAGTTATTCTATATAATATCTGGTATTGTCACTTATTTTCAAATACTCTATTATTAATATAATTTAAAATAGGCTTGAAGGTTTTCATTGTATAAAATAAGATAAACAACTAAAGCGCAATTTCATACGACAGGTTATAAAATAGTATTATAAATAAATAAAAATGTCAAATTTTAATCACGCAACAATTTCTCTTGGAAAAATGTGAAAACCGCGCAAAAGTATTCGATAAATCGTATAAAAGAATCGTGGCGATTGATAAAATACACGTGCGCGCGAAAAACGAAGGAAGCAAGAGATTAAGAAAGCGTAGAAATAAAAGATTACGAAAAATGCTCAGCTACCGTCGATAGAGGGGAAAAATATTGTATAAAAAGGGTCTTTCTTTCTCTTTTTCTCGTTTATACCTATACATATAGCTATATATGTGTATATAAGATCGAGGGAGAGGGTGGGAAATGCGCGGGTGAAAAGCACTTCGCGCGACATTAAAATCGCTTTTCAATCTCTCGACGTTTCTCCCGCGGCTACGTCCATTCTCTGGCCCCCGTTTTTCTCTCTTTCTATCGAAGGATTTTCTCTCCACGGATGCCGCCGGACCGTATATATTCTTACCGATATTCCTGACGAAGATGGCCGTGGTACATTTGCCTTTTTATTTCGCGCTTATACAGTGCGACGCGCTTTTCACGATAAGAAAGGAAAGGAAATGGCCGTGTTACGGTTTATTCACTCTCAATCTAATGGACATTTGTGTAAGAATTGTTCCACATTTTTGAAGACTGTCGTTTTTTTTAAGTTCATAATTTTATGATTTTATATATTTGTATTTATTTTCAAATTATTATTTTATAATAAATAATCTATTCATCGATTTAAAAGGTTTAGATACTTTTAATCATTTTTATTTTTATATATTAATGTTTATAATGAAGTTAAAGGCGCATAAATAGCAATTGTTAATCAAGTAATTACATTATAATAATTAAAGTAACTTCGAAATTTTTATGCATAGTATTCGATAAGAAAACTCATATACGTCGCTCGTCAGATAAAGGAAAGAAAACGTATAAAAGGGTAAATAACTAGGTAGTATCGCGTTAAGAAAAAAAGTCTGGAAAGCTCTATATCGAATGTTTGCAGAAAGGGCGGTTAACCACCTTAAGAGCCGACGTTAAAAATAATCCGATACCAAAAGCATTCGGAGTCGGTGAACTCCGTAATGGAGTGAGTTATCTACTAAGAATGTCATTCGTCGGGCCCTTCCGTCGTTTCCTCGGGTCTCGAAATTCCTCGGATTCGTATACGGGACTTAAAGGTTTGCGTGTCGCGTGCGCGACCACGCCTCGTTCTGAAATTATTCGAGTCAGTGATCTCGCGCGCAAGGTCCCCGCGGTTTTCTCGACGCTCGACCGACTTCATCTTCCATCTGAATTTATCCCCTCTCGTTTTCGCGGATGACGCGCTCACGGTATCTCGATAATCTATCTAAATCTATTTTCTCGTTAAACGGGTCAACAAATTCGCGCTTGTATTATCATCCTTTTTCAATTTATTTTTATCATATTAAAGAAAATTATAATATATCCTAGCTGGCTTTTATTTAAAAGAATTGCGTATAAGGTGTACGTTAAAGTCGAAAATTTTAATAATAGTTGTTTTGTAATAAACTTTTTTTAAGCTATAGTTGAAAATAAAAAACCGAAGATTGGGAAACCGTTGAAGTAATGTACATCGACGTTTACACCGAGAGAAATTTTATACCAAATCCAGTAGAAAACTACTAAAAGATTGATTGTATAAAATATTTGTTTAAAATTACAATTAATAAAACTCTTTTGTTTCTAGAAACCATAATCAGAATAGAAAATTATAATTATTAGAATGTTTTACTAGATTGTTGATGCAAGTTGTGCTAGAAATATATAGTTAATTCGTTTTATGAATAAAGAAATTTGAACTATAAATATCTGCAAATTTATTCTTATATTTAATGTATACAAACGCATTTTGTAAATATATGTTTCTTTTCTACATTTTCTACAATTGTACATGTGATGCTTTTTAAATTATCTAATTTGTGCATATGATGAAATTAATTTGTGCATGGTGTGCATTGAAATACAACACCACCGATTATTTTTCCGAAAATCAGTAAATCATTATAATTTACAAATAGAACTATTTTTTTCGTAATGCACATCATTTACTACTTCTAACTTCAACGATACGTAATTATAGTCACTTTCAGAAGAAAAACTCTTGCTGCATCGCTAATATTTTTTACGGCTTTGCTTTCTGATTTATAATCGATGCTATATAATTCGAAAAATATAATAATTAATAATATTATATAAATATAAATAATTTTCAAGAGCTATTGTGAAAAATTTCGGGATTCCTATATAATTTTAAATTTAATATAATACAATTTATAGACATGCTTAGCTTATTAGCAAATTTTTAAAATTATTACCAATTTATTCTATAAAAATATATTTTTTTGTAATAAAATCACTACATATATATTGTAAATATTAATAATAAGCATGATAAGTATCTAGTTTACAGTACTAAGCAAAAATAGTAAAATTAAGTAGATTCTATTGTCATTATAAACAGAAACGAATACTATATAAATATTGTAAAATATACTCTATACATAATTTCTTTCAGGGCACCATAGTTTAAAATTCAACAAGTTGACGAGAGCATAAAAATAAAATGTACTTGTATATATATTTATATATATACACATAAAGAGGAGTATCGTACAACTGGATTTTATCGTACACGCACAGCATATATATAGACTCCCTTATTTTCGGCATGGTCCAGCTTCGAATATCTGGATAGTTCTGCCTATTATGTTGAATTAGCATTGTGATTGTGTAACCGATGTAACGTGGCTCCATTATGAAATACCCCGAGCGTTCCTGTCCATTATATCCGTCTGTCTCTCTTTTCACTATGGTACATTAGCAGTTTTCCATTCGATGACTGCAAGAGAATATTTTTGAAATAGTGTTGGTACGTGTCACTTTTTTTTCATCTATGCGTATAATAACACTATTTTATTGTATATTTAAAAAATATCTAAATCCTGTATAATTTTTCGTTACAAAGCTTACAATTGTAAAATCTTTTATTTATCATTCTATAATTTATCTATTTAGTGACAAGATTTATCTTGCAATACAATGAGAATATAGATGCATATATATTCATAATTGAAAATTATAATATCCCATTATTTTCTGCCTTATGTAGTGATTGTATAAATGAAAACAGTTAATAATTTGCAGAATATTAACCTCGTTCCTTTATTTGGTTTTTACAATAAAATTCGATGAGAATGAATAATAATAAATGATTAGCGTTATCTATAATAATCCTGAGTGTAATGTAGCAAACGAACGTGAAAATTTTGTGCGAATCTCACGCACGCAGTCTTGGTTGGTGCGAGAGAGTTCCAAAGGGTTGGAGAAGGGAAGGAAAAGACGATGTTGGTGGTGGCACGCTCTCAAAACGAACGAGTGCAAGCTCGGTGGTGCGTCCCACGATATTCCGGTGGCTTCCTCGTACAATTTATTGGTAAACTTTGCTGGCTTGTTAGGCGGGGGTTACGTGCACTGGGATAAGAAATATCCCGTGAGCAAGAGGAAAGAGCCTTTCTCTCCTGAGGCGAGAGACGAAGATGAAGATAAAAACCCCGGTGAGGACGTAGAACGATAACAACTGCTAGCTTGAGCGAAACGGCTGCTGCTTCCCTACCTTTATTCTTTTTTCTTTTTCCTTTTTTTTCGCTAGTCTCAACGTACATATATACACAGGAAATAGAACGTGAGTATAATAGTACTGAGTTGGCGTTTCATTTTTGATAATGAAGTTTATATACCTATATATTGAGCTCTATATATAGTTCACATCGAAAAAATGTATCATTCCAAATTGAATAATTGTTGAATTGTTGGATTGTTCTACGAGTATATGTGTGTGAATATAAAATAGTGAAATTTGTCGTGTAAATAATATGTATTGTATAATAAATTGTTTAAATGTATTAATTGTACTAAATATCAACTGAAAAGAGATATTGAAAACCCTTAAACTCTAAGACAAGTGTACATGGATGGTATACCGCATTACCGTAACTCATCCGACGCACCAAGAAAAGTTATCCCGACGAAATCCATAGCGATTACGAAGCTGGAACTTATAGGCGAGAAACTATACACGGACGCAATTTAATCTTGTAAGACTTAGATGAACCGGGCGATATTCTAGAGACACAAAATTCTAGTATCCACATACATACGTATATATATATATATATATATATATAGAGGATATATAGAGTCGCACGTACATACATAAACGGGGTTGGAATACTGGGTTGAGCTCCGCGTGCGCGTCGGACCACTGGTGCAGACCAATGCCTTCGACGCTCCTGGGCTCCTTCCTTCCCTGCCAAGAATATGAATATCGCGCGCGCGTTGCTTTTCCGTCATTCCTCTGCTAATAAGGGAGCGGTCTTTTTCACCCGTACATTTCTTTTACCCCCTTTGTACTCGCCACTACGCGTTTTTTTCACCTTTTCTATTTTTGCGTGTTGCCTCCTTCCTTTATTTTATTTTTCTTTCTTTCTTTTTTTTGACATAAAACATGCCTCCTTTTTTGTGTAAACGACACGGCCTCTTTTTCCGAGACTCATCGTGTTTTTGCGACGGGGGGAATATTTTACCGGATATTTTGGTTCGTTTGGCGCCTTATGTGCAACACTGACTTTTTCTCTCTTTCTCTGTTACGTTCCACGTCATTTGAAGTTAGGGCTGAAAGAGAACCGTGATCTGTAAAGTGAATATTGATAATCAAGGATTGTATACGAGTGTAAACCTACCTACTGTGGTTTTCGTCGGTAATACACACCTAACACCGTATACTAGCTACCTTCTTTGATCTTCTTTCTCTTTGCAAGTCTCAGAAGAACTAACTAGACAATTTATAACAAGTATATATAGTAACAGATACTATTCACAAATATTTATAAATAATAATCGGTATGCTATTATAACGAGCACCAATTAAACTATATTATAATATACTATAATTATTATTCTGCAATCAACAACAGCTAAATATCTATGTGAAACTGATGTAAAAAGCCGACTTGGAGTATGCGCCTTTTTTCAAAGTGTTGATAGGTTTTCATTTATTTTTATAAATCGTTTGTCACGATCTATCAAGTACATAATATAACTTTCTTTTTTTTCGTAAAATTACACCAATAATATAATTAAGCTTTTAATAGGTATAGAACTGGGTATTCAATTTAAAATAGATATATCTATATCAAGGTACAAAATGCTGGGAATAATAGATTATTTTAAAGCGTTTGTAATATTAAGTAAGTGATTTAATTAATTGCATTATCTATTACATAAATGTGTTTAAATTTGCGTAAAATTATTTTTATATTGAACAATATAATTATAAATTGCCATTGCATAAATTTCAACTAAATAAATTCTTATTAAGATGGAGTTATTTGAATGCACGCGAAAATGATATGTGTCAGAAAATTATACTAGTACTTACAATTTTCCGACTTCTCGCAGTATTAGCGATTTCTCTCATTTGAGATTATTACAAGGGCAGGAGCGCGCGTACTTGGAGAAACTTTGCTGATCAAGTAATTTCGGGTATAAATTCAATTTCAATTCGCGCAGTACTATTCTCGGAAAGGACTTTCCGAGCCCCCCCTATAGTTCGTAACGTATATTACTATACTTCCCCGATTCTTAACTTCAAAAATTTCCATTCTCCTTACGAGCTTAATAGCCGATTCTATTTGCGGAAATAAATTTGTTTTTCAAATAAATCAGTGAATAAACATTGTTTATATATTTAAAATAAAGGTTTACTTATTTACCTTAATTTTTAATTGTGAAATATATATTTGTAAAATGATACTTCTTATATATGAGAAATAACTATGAATTTAGATTTGCAAAAACCAATGATATACTTGATCGTACATTTTAGACAATTAAGGTAATTAAGAAGAAGAAAAGCAGGAAAAATTATCATTCATCAATTAATAACCTTTTAAATATTGGGTAGAATAAAGTATTATAACGCTTTGGACATTTATTAAGACTATCGATATATATTCTTCACCTACTTTAAAAAAACGTTCTAGATTTCTAAAAAAATTCACAAGGTATAATATAAAATATCCATCAGATGAAAATTTAGGGCTAATCTCGTTAAATTTAAAAGATCGCCCCACCTTCTCGCAGTTTTCTCACGAATAAAAAAAAAGAGAAAGAAAAAAATTTGGATGAAAATAAGGTTTTGTAAGAAAAAGGATAACGAAAGTTTGAGGGTAGAAGGTCGCTTACTCGGATGGATATATGCAGTAGAGAGCTAGGAAGAAGAGCAGGAGGTTCGACAATAACTTCTCGACTCGGCGTACAATTTAATTTTATGCAACGCTTGGCACGCCTCTTAGCGCGAGATATCCTTATAACGTTTAACTAGACTGTTATGATTGTTGTCTCCAACGTTCTACCGTCTTAACTCACATTCTTCACCGTACATCTCCTTCCATGACTCTCTCGCCCTCATTAACGTAACTCTGAATCTCAGCATTCTCTCTCTCTCTCTCTCTCTCTCTTCTTCTTCTTCTTCTTCCTTGGCTTACTAAATTCTGTTATCTCTTTTCCCGTTTTCGTTATGTACGCCCTACAAAGAGTAATTTTACCTTGTGTCTCTTGTTTCTATTTACAATTAGTGTTAATTGCATTTTTTGATAATTTGTCGTTTAAACGATGATTTTTTCGTTTTTAACTGTATGCGATTGAATATTAATAAAATTGAATTTTAAAATAATTTTATATTTTCAACAATACTTACCTTAATATTTTTGTGAAATTTGCTATCACTTAGAAGTTACACTATATCATTCAACTATAATCAGAATTACACATACGTATACATATATAATTGGTAATTATACAGCTTAAACAGAAAAAACTACCATAAACGCGGTAAAAAATGCATTTGATATACTGAATTACTAATATCGGATTGCTTGTAATTGTAATTAATTTTTTAAAATTTCAATTTTTTTCGATATCAAAAGCTGTTTTAGTCCGCTTGTAAATAAAAATATTATCAAAATAATTTTTCACCCCTTGAACAAATTTGTTAAAAAAAAAGTAAATAACTCAGGGTGTATGTGTCTATCGCCACACCCAAGTTTGATAGACTACGCGAGTATTTCCTTTCGTTCGTCAACGCATCTCCACCTGGTTCAACCTAGACTTGGCAACGAAACAGTCGCCGTGTAAATCTCGACGTCCCGAGGAAACGACACGAAATCTCGCTCGCTCGCGTGCTCCACACAAACAAACCATCCACCCGAGCCAAGTCGGAGGCTTCGCGTATCCCGCGATCCTATGAAACAGTGCCGCATTGCAGCGGTGCAACCCACTGCAGTCAAGTGGCATCACCGAGTTATCTTTACTTTCCTCTTTCATTATATACGCTCTGAGCAGACGTCGCGGGATTTTACCTCGTTTGTGTGAATTTTTATAGGTACTGCACACTATTTCCGTCTCGTTCTCCTACTTTTTCTATCTTTCTTTTTCTTTCTTTACCATTGATAAACAAAACATATAAAACTAAACGTTATCGTTGGGTTATATCAATTCAACCATTGTAATTTTAACATTCATGGATTCATTGCGAGAAAAAAAAACCAAATGAAGGTTTTAAAACCTGTATAATTATAGAAATTAGATTCCCAATGTTTTATATTTAATGTAATACTAATTTTCTATAACATTCTAATGTTAAAATCAATAATTTAAAACAATTTATCAGGCCTGTAACTTTCGTCATGTTAAAAAGTAATTATTAAAATTGCACGCGTGTCTGAAAAGAAACGTATAGATTTTATATCATAAATCTAAGCGTACAATTACTGTACTTATAAAGGCAAAGAAAGCAGAATAGAATGTGAAATGATTCTCCAAAATGATGTAAAAAGAATGACGACGATAGAACAAGACCACGAAATTCGTCAATAATAAAAAAAACCCTCAAAGTCAATCGAATTAACACGAAGAATACCAACCGAGTTATTCATAAAATCCATCGAACCAGATCAAGCTGTGTAAAAAAATCAGTCTCAAATCGTCCTTTTTTTCGTCAATTCCTAAAAGGGAATCTATCAAATCCCCCACGGAGCGCGGAAACTCGATAGCCAAAATATTGAATTTACTTCGATGGAAAAAAAAGAGGAAAGAAAAAAAGTACTCTCCACGGGGAGACAATGAAAAAAAGAAAGCCAAAGGAGGGAAAAAGTGAGACAAAGGAGAGAGAACGGAAGAAAAAGAAGGAAGACGCGTGAACGCGAGCGCGACAAAGAAAATCGGGGAGGTTGCGCCTTTTTCCCCTCTTTTTTTCCTCCTCGTCTCGAAGTGCCCTTCCGAGTTCCGTAACTTTTCCTCCTCTCACGGCTTTCCTTTTCACGCGAAGAGAGGCCTTTCTCCCCTTTCCTACGTTTAAAATTGCGAGGATCCCACGGCGCGCGTGCGATTTGCTCGGGCATCGATTTTTCACATCTTCCTGCCGTCGTTTAACGTTCCGCGGGCGAAAAACGCTTTAACGAAGCCGACTGTCTTTTCAGGCTTTTTTTTCCTCGCCCAATTTCGTTTCCGATCGTCTTGCTCGATTTGTTCTTTATATATGACGACGTATATATCCCCCTCTGCGCGAGACTTTGAACGGAATGGAATTACTTCGCATTTGCAAGTTTACTTGATGGATTAACTGGTTTCGTGACGGAAATTTTCTAGTCCATTCGACGTAGCGCTGAACTTTCAAAAGAAATTTAAATCTTTTTATAGACTTATAACCATTATATGCATTAGTACAATTTAATAATTCTAAATATAAAAATGTCAGATATATTCGATCTGATTATACATCTTTTTATTCTTTATGATGAGTTCACATGCTCAAACTCATTATCTCTGAATTTCGAAGAACAATGAAAAACAATAACAAATCGAATAGGCGCACTCATATACTTACCGATAACCAATCAACTGTATATATATAACTCAAAACGTAAATTTCGATATTTCTCACGCGATAAAAAAAGAGAGAGAAGGAGAGTACAAGTCAATCGGCGTTACGTCGATGCCGGTGGAAAGAAAACCTGAACCTTGACAAAAGAAGAAGGCGCCTATGTGCGATATCGGGCCCGTGTACACGATTAATAAGGCCCAAGGGACTCGCCAAGTCCCACCGCCTCGCGGCAGGAGGGGGCAGTGCTCACCCGTGGCGCTCGACACTGCCAGGGGCGTTGCGCGAAAACATGCGGACACAATGTTGGTCCAACTACACGACAATTATTATTCATAAGCTTTATAATTAACGGGCGAACCCCTCTATTGCCGTGCCTTGTAGTATCTTGCATCTTTTCGCAGCCCCTACAGTGCACTCGTCAAACTTTCCTACTGAGATTTTAGTCTAATTCTTTCGAATCGACGAATGTTAAACTTCTGTATTATATCTTATTGATTAAGAGATAGTAAACATTTTTTATTTTTTTTTATTTTTGTAGATTAACTGTAATAACTGCATAAATTAAAATTCTACATACTAAGCGTAATAAAAATAATTTATAATAAATAATAATTAAGTGTGACAGCGAGTAGTATTTACATACTAATATGGAATCTTTTCTTACATATCAGCTATACCTGCTTCAAAGTTTTTTAAAATAGTTTAGTTCTATATTATTATTAGTATGTTGTGTATACACAATTATTTAACATGCTTCTCTTTTATTATTCAAATGTAAATAATTCGTTGTGAAAATTATCGATAAAAAAATAAACTACGTATATATACATACTTATAGGAATTATTAGGAATCTATCTGTCATATTCAATTTTGTATATACTGAGAAGTACCTGGGATTGTAAAAGATTTGTTTACAATTACATCTTCCTTCCTTCGAATATATAGAACTCGTGCTGCGTCATTGTCAATGGTCTAATACCATTGTTATTCGCACGTCGATGTCTATAACACTTGAGGAAAATGTCAAAGTTGCGTTTCTGTATTTCCTGTGTAGTTAAGATATTTTAAATTTGTATATATACTTTTTGAAAGAAAATGTTATACTTGTTGGATAATCCGAACTATACGTGTGCGTTTTATTCATCAGAATTTAAAAATAACATTTTTCAATTTCTTTCTTGTTACGATCACGTACGCGCCTTCTCTTGCCTCATTTACGAGTAATATACATAAACATGGTCACAAAATATATTTTAATTATTAAAAATTTAGTGTTTTAATATGTTTAAGGTATTTGTCATCTTATAATATATTTTATAATTAGATATTGTATATATATGAGAACATATCGAATGTGAAAGTGTATATCCCTAAAATCTAAATGTACGGGAGGTCAATGCGTGAATAGACCAACCGCAATCAAATTATTTTAACCCACGAATCCCACGAGTGTATACACATTCGAAGCCACATATACACTCATGTGATTCGCATTCGCGTAGGTACGAGGGTCATCGGTTTAACGTGGCCTAATGCGACCTTAACGAAGCCCCTAATCCAATTTTGTGTAAAGCGCGTAACGAAATCACGACCGTAGTTGACCGGAAGCCAGTAGTACCCTCTTCGACACTTTCAATGTTCCGCAGCCTCCGGAATGGGATTCATTCGACGCTCGAATTCGCATGAATGAATCAGATTTCTCGAGAGTCGAGATTTTTAAGAATAGGTGCTACCTGTCGAAATATACATAGTTCGATTCGCTCGGAGGCGTCAAAAGCCACGACATATACCGAGCTCGCTCGTGTGTATAGAATCACATGATCGTCGTGAATTAGGGTGAGGAAGTGAATATTGTCTGGATTTTCCTTCACAATTGTTGTACGCGCCTATTCAGGAAGGAAAAGAACAGATTAACGAGAATCTTGGTAGATTATGATTGTCGTTTTGGTATAACCATTTTTCACCTATATTTTATATCTATTTATTCTTAATACCAATGTTGCACATATTTTTTTATATACCTATATTATTTTAGATAATTAATATTTAGCATGAGATGAATAATAGATTTTTTATGGATAAAAAATAATACAATGTTAGAAAAAGATTATTTTAGACACATGTTATATACCTACACTTTACTGCATTTTTCAGATAAATATTGAATTAATTTTCTTCTCCTTCATTCTCAATTAAAATCAATAACACTACGAGATTTCCATGTATTTTCAGTAAGTACGATTAGATTATTCTTAGACTAAGAAACTTAAGAACGTTGGAAAATATGTAACTGTAAGAAAATGTTACGATAAATCGAGTATTTTCTCACCTCTTTAAATTTCTGGAACGAGAAACAAAGATAACGAATATAAAGCATTAAAAACTTCTGAACATCTCAAGTATGGATCCGCGGGAGTCCATATGGATGTGGGTAAAAAGAGAATGAGAGTGGGAGAGAGATGAATCGAAGGGAATTATCACATCGTAGATCCGTTATCTCGGTGTGGCACGCGAGCGATTCTTCTTTGGGTCCCGATGCGGCTCCCACGTGTCCTTTATGCGATATAATGGAGATGTCATCCTGTCTACGGTTTGACGAGTTCGTATAACGCGCGAACTATCTTTCCTCACCCCTCTTGTTTTGCCCTTCTCTCTTTCTCTCTCTCTCTCTCTCAGTCTATACATGTATACCGAAGATTATTCCGGAGCGCGGCTTCCGTATTGACTTAAGCTGCTTATACATATGTTTTGTCTCTTGCTCTTCCTTTTTTATGTTACGATTCGATTGCTTCTTACTATTACCGTTTTATTTATAGAAGATTAGTCAAAGCTCTCAAAAAAATGCGTGTGCTAAGTATGTAAATTAGGTGTAGGTTACCGGGGGTATAATTATACTATATATATTATATTATATTATATTATATTATATTATATTATATTGACTATAAGTATTCACGGAAAAAAATTCTAATATACAAATTACGATTACGGCACTGCGCAGTAAATCTGTAACGTATCAGTTAAGTATAAAAAATTAAATAAAAAAATCTTATTATTTAAAAGGAAAAGTAACACGGAAATGTCAGTTATAGATAAAAAAAATGTTACAAATTTTGTTTTTAAAAGAATTGGATTCAAATAAAAAATGATTTAATTTATTTAATTATTACCGGTTTGGGAGCATAAAAAGAGCGACGTTAAAATAATAATAAAAAAAAAATTATTTGAAAATACGATTACGTTTGTAAATATACTATACTGTAAATTAGATATTGCAGAAAAGTACACACGCAGTGCGTTACTTAAAGTATTTACTTATACGTATGATATATTCAAATAAATAATTTAGACATTTTCGAACATGGGGATCATAAGAGTTACTTTCAATATGTCATTAATTTATCATTAATTCAGTATTATTATGTTTTATTGTTTATAACAGTTTTTTTTATTACATTAAACAATTTTTTTCATAAAATAAAGATTTTTAATTTTACACATATAATATTTTTGATGCTACTACTATGGTGACGCATTATTGGTATACGCATGAATAAACATAGTTAATACATAATAAACGTACATTGTTCTTTTCTTAATGTTAAATTTCTAATGATTGTATTTCAAATATTAATAAGATTTCAATAAAAATTATACATAAAAAGTCCCATAGACGTCGGGATCTAAAAAAAAAAGAAATAATTCATAAATCTATACATATTAACGCTATCTAAACAAAAAAGTTTAAGTAATTAAAATATGAAACTCATGAATAATTAACGAGTCATTCGCCGAAACAAATCCGTATACCTCGTTCAAACTGATATATAAATATATTTTAACTTCATGGCATATACACACACGCGCGCGCGCGCGCACACGCACGTACACATAGATATACATCGATGCAGTCGATGATTCGCGCGACGATTTGGCTTCCGACGGTCACGCGTTCCCCAAGTGTTTAAGATCGTTCGATAAAGGAGGACACGTGCTGACGGGATGTATTAACGTTCGACCCCCTCTATCTTCAAATATATTGCCTTTTAAAGGACTTTAAGAGTCTCCTTATCGACGAGCCGACATTCGAACTTGCTGCGTTAAATTTGTTCCTCCCTATACGTATACTTTCAGCTGATTTTAATCTGCATTTATTCATCTAAAATGTTTCGTACATGGGTTTTCTTGATTTCGCATCAATGTTTTTTTTCCATTGTTGTTTGTATAAAAGGTAAGCAATAAAGATCAAATAAATCAGAGATTAAGATGTAAAATATTTTTTTATGTAACTATTCTATTTTGTAAATATATGTATTGTTACGTTTGAAAAGAGAGAAGCGAGAAATAAAAAGGTGGACTGCGAGATTCGACCCCGGGACCTCAGCGTGCGAATCGCGCGTTCTAACCATCGAGCTACGCGACGGAGCATCGACGATACGAACCTACACTTCTTATCTGTTACTCGACTCCTTCTGATATGTTTAAGTCGCGCAGCGATATCCGTGAAAATATATATAGCAATATCTAAATACAAGTGTAGAACAATAAAAAATACTTGTACTTAGATATTGCTAGTTTCTTTGATATATAATGGATTAAACTATAAATACTATAAGTAAATATATATATGTATTATAATTCAACTGGACGATCTCGAATCGAGCACCGAATCGAGTCGAATAATAGATACAAGTCGAGCTACTCGTAATAGCTGAATGACTCGGAAGTACTGACTTACTCAGATTATCAGAGTTACTTGAATAGTTCGAGTTGATAACCGAATTAAACATATATCATTCGATCCAACATTCTTTTGACCTATAGGTTTGTCTTCAATTAAATTAAAACAAGATGTTAAATATATCAATTAGAGAATAAAAATGTTCATACGGTTTGATGTGAGTTAGATGAGTAGCTCGAATAATATGAAAAACTTGTATTCAGAGCTGAGCAAGTATTAATTTGCAACTTTTAGTTAAATAATTCTTAAAAAAGAAATAAAAATAGATATAAAACATAAAAAAGTGATACCTTGAAATTAAGCGATGTATAAGTTATATAAAGTAATTTTAAAAGATATTCGACCAAAAGTATTTGCCCAATAATGTTTTTAATAAAAAAAAATTAATTAAAGCAAGTTTTATATATTTATGATAATTTTTATATTGAAAAAAACAGAAAATAAGTGAAAAATTAAATTTTATTTATCTAATTCCTTAAAAAAAAATTTCAACTTTGATTTAAATAAATAAATATAAATTTGCTTTAATAATAATTTTTTGTCTTCTATTGATAAATTATTTAAAAAAAAGAAATATTATATTAATGTATCGATATTGAGGATAATAATAAATAAATAACAACTTAATGTTGTATGTATCATGATCATTCTCCATGGTGATAATCTTGAAAAACTTTTATACGTTGCTTTTTTACGAAAAATCTGTCTTTTTAAGATTTTTTCCTTTGCCTCCGTCAGATCGTACAAAAGTTTTTCAAGATAACTTATTTATTTAATACAAAGTTTCGTCTCCGTGGTTTGTAAATCTCTTCAGGTACTGTAATTATTTATTTAGACGAAACGTTGTACAACTATTTAAATAAATATGTTGTTATTTATTTATTATTATCCTCAATATCGGTATCTTAATATAGTCTAAAATGAAAGATAAAATAAACGAACTAAAAAAGAAATTTTGGTCGAATACTTTTTTAAAATTGTTTCATGTGACTTAAACTTTGTTTAATTTCATAGATATCGTATTTTATTTTGTTTTATCTCTATTTTTATTTCATTTTTAAAAAGTATTCGACGAAATGATGCGGACGAATACTTACCTAACTCTGCTTGAATTATACGAGTAACTCGATGTATATGAGGTATTTTGAACTGTGAGAGTATACAATAATTCGAATACTCGACGCGAACTCGGTGGAAAAAGTCGACTGATGTCAATAAACGAATAAATGTATATGTCTGTACTAATGTGTCTGTGAGAGTTTTTTTTTATTTCAACGAAACAATATAGTCCCATTACATAAATCATCATCATTTTTTAAATTTATATTCTTGAAAAAACATCCTGTCTTATCTATATACAGCTACAATATAACCCATAATAACGTGTCAAATTTTCGTTTAAATCGATCGGTAGTCAAGATTATATGGGAAACTGTATCACGCAAAACTGTACCCTAGCATATTGTGTATATGTGGAGAGCGTATATATATACGAGATACACCAAACGATAAGACCGAGTCGCATTATATAATGGACATACACGTGGTATACGCCCCGTAATCGAAGCAAACCCTTAGATTCCCTGGTGCAACTTGCTTTTTCTATAGAAAATAGGGTGCTTGCTTTGCTTCTGCGTTATGGGCACAGGTCCACGCTATGACACCTCGTGCCGATATCGAAAGATAACGGGTTTCTTTTTTTCGTTAACGATTTTTTTCTATCCTTCTATTTTTTTTCCGTGGGAAGATTTTCCGATGCGAATAATTTATTTGACCAAATCGATTACGTTTAAATTTTTAGTAACAAATTGATGTTAATTACATTATAGTTATATCAAGTATATCGAATCGTTAACAAATATGATATATGTAACAGTAATTACCATCAATGATGGCAGATATTGACACCTGATGTGTTTCTTTCTCTGGGATGTAATTATAAACTTTATATCATGGTATTGAATACGGTTCTAGACTAAAGTTTAGTTTTTTATCTTAAAATCTTAAGCAAGGCTTATTATTATTCTTAATTTTATTAATTTTCATGACACTGATTATCTTTAAAAATTTATAAATTCATTAAACTATATACTGGTGGAAATTGATAAAAAATGTTCCCAGTTTCTTCCTTGCGATAGAACGCTTTTTCTCCACTGTTTTGGCTCATTTATTAAAAAAAAACAGCTGTTACACAACACTTGTCAATTTACAAGTCACTTTTAACTTTGGAAACGTCAAAAAAAAAGAACAAGCTATTAAAAATGAAATATAAATGTTTTTGGCATATTAAATTCCGATATTACTAACTCGAACGTATCTTTAAAAGATTATTGCAAAAGCGAAAATATAATAAACAATTAATGATAGCGTGACAGATCTAGTATTATGGTGAATTCAGACATAAATATTGAAAGGTCAATTAAGATAAATTCGGGGTTATGCTGATTCTGTGAAAAAATGCATTTCATTTAAGCTATTAAGAGACTATATGTAATAACTATTTCCTAGCAAAGTGACCCATTTGAAATATACTGATTTCGACTGGGATGATTTCAGTGACTTACTCTACTGAAAAGCTTCTTACATTCAACGTAAAAAACAGTAAATGTGAAAACAAAAATAATTCTTTCCCTCGAATACCCACTTTATTAAATTGAACGACACTCCCAAGGAAATGAATAGCAATAAAAAAGCCCCGAATCCGTGGCATATATAAACAATTAAGTACAACGAGCGATAAATTTCCAGTTAAGTGACCACACTCGAAACCCATACCTGAAAAGCAAAAATCAAATATACAATAGGTAGAAAGGAGGATTAAAAAAAAAAATAAAGGAAACACGGTGTAGAAGCAAAGGAGGAAGAAAAAGAAACCCCGTTCTCAACACGATAGGTGATTATCCTTAAAAATTGACTTTATCTCAGGAGAGAACGAGGACTATTCGTGTACACGATAATATAACGAGTCACGCCCTCCGGGCATTGTCGCACAGTATGAGAAACGCTTGACTTCTATATATGACTCAGATTGTAGGGTGAATTTCTCGGTAGTTTGGGAGCATTGTCGGCCGATAAATGACGGGGGGAGGCGCTGCGGCTCTCAATAATGAATCCCATCCCTGAGAAGATTTTGAATTACAGAGCGTATCCCGTCGCGTTAAGACACCCCCCGTAGTCCAGGTACCTATATATACCTTTATTTACACTCGACCGAACGATCTTATCGACGCGGCCACCCAATCCTGGGTAAATACACTTCGCGAGTTGCATATACATATGTAGGGCAGATTTATATTGGCTAAGCCAGTTCACATACCTATATATACACGAGTGTTTAACCTTGGCTAATCATCTACTTCGTTAGTGCAAGACACACAGTCTTGGTAGTCGTAATAATTGTCGTTGGTCGAGACGCAAAAGAATAAATGTGCGGATGGTTATTTTTGTGTATACGGTTCTCTGCACTCGTACGGCTCCCTAGTGGCAGTTGAACGATGAGACCGGATTTTTCGTACATACGTATCTACACACACACACACACGCACATACACACATATATATGTATACACGTTTCTTATTGACTTAACAATCGTCCTAGTTTCTAAAAGAGAATCATGTAGAATATGCGAATTCGCTAGTTGATTTTTCGGATAATTTAGGGATTGAATTCATTTGATTAATTAGTATGTACATACATGTATGTGCAGGTTGTTGCATAACGTTACGTTTTATACATTCAAATCAACCTATTCGCAAAAACTGGTTCTCGTGAGAAAATAGGTTTTTTTAGTTTTATTTTATATAATAATAGTTTTTGAGATTAGCCGTAATTTTACAATTTAAAATAGCACTATATATATTTTTCCTCCCTTAAGAGGACGCCGGAGCTAGTGATTTTATGAACATGTAGGAGTCATCGTTTTAATTTTTATTAATAACTAAACCAGTTTTGGGGAATTGCTCGGTTTTTCGGAATCAGGTCCTCATTCTATGTACTAATATAAATAATCTATCAAATTTTGGTGCAAATTCATTCAGTATTTACGAAGAATAGTGCAAAGCTGTAATTCACAATAATCATGTTATATTGCATCAAAATTGCAATGAATTTGCACCAAAATTTGACAAGTTACTTATAGTACTGTATAGAATGGGGCTTTGGTCCCAATATTCCCCAAAAACTGGTTTAGTTATTGATAAAAATTAAAAACGATACTAGTCAGGCTTATTCAAATTATGTTGCATAAAAATTACAGTTTCGCACTATTCTTCGTAAATACTCAATTAATTAACACCAAAATTTGACAGAAAGCTTATATTATTATGTAAAATGGTGCCTTAATGCCAAAATTCCTCATATACTTTTTTAGTTATTGATAAAAATTAAAAACGGTAATTCCTATAAGACGATAAAATCGCTAGCTTTGACGTTATTATTATCAATAATTGATTTTTTCATTTACAACCGTTAATAAAATAATATTCTTATTTATGCCAATTAATTGTAACGTAGTCGGTCACATAGAACATTGCGCAATAAATTGGGAAAAATACGCGTCAATATTCTTCCTGTTTTAATTGTTTTCTCATTGAAGGTTTACATGATTTGTTTTTCCGCAAACATCAATGTATAGTATAGATCATTACCACCTTGTATTTTTGAAAGACTATTCCGTTTTAACTATTCATTTTGTAGATTTTTATTTACTGCATTAAAAGGTGAAACACATATTTTGCTTATTAATTATTTATATTCTGTAATTATTTACGCCCTTAAAATTATTAATTTACTTAAAAAATGGACATCGTACAAATTTTTTTATAAACAAAAAAATTAATTTTTGGAAAAATGGTTTACGTCAGGCCCTCATGCATCTGACATCCCGTTAAAAATTAAGTATCTCACAATTTTCTTGTTTTTTACCGATTTGCTGTATCATCGTAGATAGTAAGATACTTGATAACTGGAAAATTTATATGAAATTATATGTGTAAATACACAAAATGCTTAATTGATAGTCTCCCTATATATGGATAAACATGTAGTCAATATTTAAGGTCATCATTTAAAGCGGAAGCATACCATTTATGTAATTATGAATAATGTCGTAAAGACTAAATAAATGGAGTATTCTAATTAGGATATACGAAATTTAATTATACAGGATATCGATGTAGAACAAACGTAATGATCATATAATGTATATGTAGTTTTTTAAACCACACAGTATTTTATATAAAATTGTACAATGACTTTGAAATAAATTTTATTCGACAATGACTTCAATTTTTTGTATCATTATGTAATATACTAAGATGTGTAAATTTGACGATGGGTATTCGTTAATTACAATCATTTAATTGTAAAGACACACTAAGCAAAGAACTTTTCGATTAAAATTCTGTTAAAAATTACTATATTGTTTAGTATTGAAAATACAAAGTGTCAAAATATAATAATTACAATGTAATTTACGATAATTATATCTAAAAATATTTTTTTTTGGTACATCATTTTTTCCTCAGTATAGAGTTTAAGACAAAGTAAAACCGCTATTTTTTATAAAATAGACTTTTTCTCTTCATTTATAGCATTTAGCAAAAATTATTTGTTTTTTATGTTACGATCATACAGAGAAAAATTGTAGAGTATCACATCATTGTTTTCAGAAAAATAATTCGAATCAAAATGAAATATTGCTTGTTAATTTTATGATTACATCGTGTATACGCTCAATTATTACAATAACTTTGTGCTTGTTAATTATGAATAATTACATAACCGCTTGCTATCATCGTAAATATGAAAATGTTTATAGAATTATATTCAAAGTAATACACATTAATTCTTGAGGTATTACATTTTAATTGTTTACTTTCATTATTAATTAATTATGTTATTCTAATCGTTATTCTAAACAGGCATTGATTAGAATAACATAATTAATTAATAATGAAAGTAAGGAATTAAAATGTAATACCTCAAAAATATATGTATATATATTACATACTACAGTTGTAGCAAACAATGTTGTTACCAAAGGAACGCTAAACAAAGTTGAATGAATCAGATTTTGGTAAGCTATTGTTAATTAGGATTTTCATCCAGATAAAATGAGTGTATAATACTTAATTATTAAATTTGTCGTTGTCGCATTACAAGTAATAATAATAGCTTAGTACCTATTCTCCCACTTCCTTAATTCGATTCTTTGAATACAGTATATGATTCATGCATCACGGTTAGACGTTATAAAAGACTGATGATTTTAATGAATAGTGTTCAGACTTACGTTGGATCTCGTAGTTTCATCAGTTTCAAATACACTTCATTCAAATTCTTCATCATGAAGACCATTGTCTTTATCGTTGCCTTGTGCTTAGTGTCTGCATACGCGGTACGTAATATTTATATTCCATAAATATATATCAGTTATTTTGTTTTAATTTTGCTACATAAGTTATCAAAGACCGTTGTTATGTAAATTAGTTATGTTCAAGTCAGAGATCGACAAGTATTCGTCGAATCCTTTTCTTCGAATTCTGTTAAAAAATATAGTATCATTTTTTTTATATTTTTAATCGTTTTACACAAAATTCAAAAAAAGTATTCGTACAAAAAATGGTATCTAGTTTCAATAGTTCTTAAATGGTAATCTTTGAAATTAACGATGAGAACTCAAAATACCACATAATTTAGTTATATGAAATTTAATTGTTTTATTACATTTAATAAAATGGATACGTGATTTTAAATTTTGTTTAGGTTGAATTAACGGAAGAACAAAAACAGATGATAAGACCTCATGAGCTCGCTTGTATGTCCGAAGTTGGTGTTACGGATGGTAAGATATATAAAAAATATTTTGAGTAAAACACAACTTTATTATTTTTTAAATCTGAAACAATAAAGGCAATTGTAAGAAATCGTAATTGGCATAATATTAAAATTCGTGTACTATTAGACACAAATAATATTAAACACAATTTCGGATAGAGAAAATAATACGTTGAAGCTTCGTAGATGTAAAATGTATGTTATTACACTTTGCTCATCACAAAATGAGATAACTGTAGTAACGAATTCTATTATTTAAAAAAAACAATTATTAATGAATTAATATTAAAGTTGAGATTTTTTTAAATGTTTCAGCCGAATTAGACGAAGCAAGGGCAAATGGCGTAGACAATCTTAGTGATAAAATAAAATGCTTCACTGCGTGCATGCTTAAAAGGATCGGTTTTGTAAGCTTTTTAAAATTTTTGCATTAGAATTCTAAATAAAAAGCGCCAAACTTAGAAAAACGTTCTATTTTTTTATTTAGATGACGGAGGATGGAAAGTTTGACGAAGATATGTCCCGTGGCATGCTAGCAGATCACGTACCAGAAGACATATTAAACACAGCAATGGATGAGTGCAGAAACGAAGGTGAGAAACTTATCTTAACTTGACAATTTAATTGGAAAAGAAACAAGATACACTAGGAAAATTATATATTAAAAATGTTGAATTTATATATGTATATAAATATAAATATAAGAGCAATGGAAGTTTATCTCTATGGTACTATAATATATGTAATAATTTTTAATATACCATTTTTCTGAGTGTATATAAGCACATTTTGCTCCATAAAGACATTGTTTAATTCCTACGGAGTAAATTGCGCCGTTTCTCTATAATGTCACAATAATTTAAATGTATTCGAAAAATTAAATTAATGCAATTTGTTTCAGCTGGGGATAACGATTGTGAAACTGCAGGGAAACTTGTATTATGTTTCATGAAACACAAGGCAGCTATATGAATAAATAAATTTTACTTGTTTTCGTTATTTATATGCGCTTAAATGTTTTTAAATATGTACGAAAATATGTTATACAATTATTATATGTGCTATATAATAATGCTTGTATATCTATGAAAAAGAAACATTGCACTAAAAAATACAAAGATGAAACGTTATTTAATATATATACACTGAGAAAAATTTTTTAGTAATAATTATTATTTTGATGGTAAACGGAAGACAGACTTGCACAGTTTAAAAATTGCTATTAATAATGGTAAAAATTGCCATTATTAATAGTAATTTTTCCTCAATGGTGGCAATTTTTACTATTACTAATAGCAATTTTTATAATTGTGCAAGTTTGTTCTGCGTCTACCATTAAAATATAGTAATTTATACTAGCAAATTTTTCTCAGTGTAGCAGTTTGATAGTTGATCCATCACGATTAATATGTTTTTTATACATACCTGTACATAATAGACAAATAATATAAAAATTGCTAAGAATTAAAGGAGTGAGTAATTTGTTCTATCCGATATATAAACGTAAATTTCATCATATGTATGTATTAAAATATCTTTTTATTGTCTCGAATAAATCTGCCAAACCCACACTTAGTATTTATATATATGTATGTATACACGTTACCAAAAAATTCTTACATATTTCCAAGCGAAAATTTTGCTTTCCTATCTATATAAACAACGTGCATTATTATCATCGCGTATATATCTCTGCGTTTCCGCTCGCATATACACGTAGACACATATACAGGATAGATGTATATTTTTTCTCTATCCCGGTCTCGGTTTCAAAGGCTTTGCGCGACAAGCGCATCAATGCGGACACGTTTACAGTACGAGAAGTGGGCAAACACGCAAATGCAATAGCTGCTCTGTACCTAACGTTTCGCGAATTACGCGCGGAACCAGTGATGCGCGGTAAAAACGCTTAAAATGCTTATGTCGCGCTTACCTACGGTACAATGCACATACAGCGTTAAAATACCATGTACAAACATTTTTTTTTCTCTCTCTTGCCACTTTTTTCCTTTGCTCATTGCTACTCTTTTCATACAATACTCTCAAATCTTCTAAAGCGTGGATTTCCAGTTCTCTCTTTCTCCCCCACCCCCCACGTGTCCTCTCTCGCTGTCTCTCTTTTAATTTTTTTCCCTGTTTTTGCTCGGTAAAGAGACGCATCTCTTTTTTTCTGATGAAAATATACGTATGGTTGATGTGAAATGCTACATAAAGACGAGAAGGGTTGATGTATAGAAGTGTCACGAATACCTACATGTGGGTATTAACCGAATTACCTTACGGTTTGATGAGTTTGTATCTGAAAAATTATTTTGAATACTTAATCCATAGAGATTTATTGTTTAAATATTGCAGTAGTAAATAAATTATAGATACAGATGTATATTTAATTTTTCTGATGTCAAATAGTTTACACGTGTATATAATAGAATCGACGACAATATAATTATTTACATAACATATTTTTCTTTAATTACTCGTGAAATGCAGGTAAAGATCAGATGAGATAATTACTTTAACGTATAGGCCTGGTAAGTTAAACAGACGGAGAAGAAGCAAAAGGAAGACCGAGGGGAGAACAAGTCGCAAGCACTTGACGGTCGCCTTTCATGTCTTGCGCGTGCTTAATTGTCAAGCATTCAGCTCGAACTATATCCTGCGGTGAGAAGTGAAGCCCGAAAGGAGTAGACGAAGGTGTTAAAAGAAGGGTGCAGTCATTAAATTATTCCGGGATGTAAGCATCGTGTTGTTCTTTCCTTCAGATCTTGCGCTACTATGCATACGTACGTTCCTTCAATATCCCTTCATCCTGCAAACATTGTCCTTTTAATAATATATACGATTGTTTTATATATATATATTTTTTTTATAATACATACTTGTATAATTATTATAAAATACTTACGGACCTGATTTTTTTATTATTATTTTAGAACTATTGATTTTGAAAGATTTGATTGTGATTGTCTCAATTTATATTAGAATGAATGAAGAAATTGCATCGAGTTTACGCATTTATAACATTAATGAAAAACAATTTTATACGTACATCAAAAATCCATTCTATTAATACAGTATATTTATATTTTTAAACATCATTTACTAACAAAAATAGATTAATATATAAATTACTTTATAGAAACATTAACAGTAAAGAAAAGAAAAATTTTTTTTATAAATAGTACATTAATCGTCGCATTCTTCGCAAAAATAACTACCATTCCTTTGTATGGTGAACAATTTTCATGAGACCACTTTTTACACTTTACAAAAAAAGTTGTAATAAATTGCTTTAAAAAGAAAAAACTCAAATTTGTGTATTCCGGGCAAAATGGCCATATGACCGTCTTGCCCGGACCATCTTGCCCGGAATGGATATAATGAATTTTTTTTTAAAAATTAGTAAAAACAAAATTAATATGGGCTCTAACCTGTGTCTTTTTTTAAAACTAGTTAAATATATAGCCTGACAATATTTATTTATTAATTTAATAATTTGTGTGAAAAATAAGTTTACTTTCTTACCTTGATAACATCGTAAGGATTCAGAACAAAAATCAATATTTATGTTTTTCGATATTTGTGAGAATTGTAATTCAGTATAATAAATTTACAGGAATTAGTTACAATATTACAATATTAACTCTGATCGTACACATTTGTTCCTTGCCCAACCTAAAAAATAAGTTTACAAAATTGTAATTTCAATATTCAGAATTTGTGCTTACTAAAATAGATATTTCCTTTGAGGTTTTCTTTCTTTTTAATAAATTAAACCCATTAGGTGTTCAAGATTTATACTTTATGACCTAATATCTGACCACCTATTATAAAAAGATAAGTTGTTCAGCACAGGAAGGTATACGTAGGCGTTATTTATAAAATAAATATACTTATAGTATACTAAAATGAAATAATCAAGGTTTTCATTCGATATGTATAAAATTTGAACTAAGCCATAGTTTTTTTAATTTTTATTATGGTTTTACTATACTATGGTTATGGTCAACTATATGGGCGCAAGGAACTTTAAATATTTCAGTAATTTTTTATTATAATAAAGTCTATCACAGGTTTTTTTTTATTTTTCTATAAGAAAATTCTTATCATTAAATAAAACTCTTTAATTTTCAAATATAATTGCATATAATATTTCATACAATCTGATTTTATGCTATTAGGGTAACCCAATATTCTTACATGTACCAATTTATACGTAGCAACTTAAAAACTTTAAATACTCGATTTCAACTAAAAACGTTACCAAGTCATTAAACGTATAACTTCCTTAAATAAGTAATATAATTTTCTAACGTGAAATTCAATTAATCCTAACAATATTATTCAAATTGTTTATATTTTGAACTAATTCAATATGAACGATTATTGAATAAAAAAATTGCTTTAAAAACATTTCGAGGCCTTCAAAAATGCCCGGGCAAAACGGACACCCTCAGGAAAATCGATAAAAATTGGTCAAATAAGGAATTTTGAACATATTTATATTTTAAACATCATTTACTAACAAAAATAGATTAATATATAAATTACTTTTATAGAAACATTAACAGTAAAGAAAAGAAAAATTTTTTTATAAATAGTACATTAATCGTCGCATTCTTCGCAAAAATAACTACCATTCCTTTGTATGGTGAACAATTTTCATGAGACCACTTTTTACACTTTACAAAAAAAGTTGTAATAAATTGCTTTAAAAAGAAAAAACTCAAATTTGTGTATTCCGGGCAAAATGGCCATATGACCGTCTTGCCCGGACCATCTTGCCCGGAATGGATATAATGAATTTTTTTTAAAAATTAGTAAAAACAAAATTAATATGGGCTCTAACCTGTGTCTTTTTTTAAAACTAGTTAAATATAATAGCCTGACAATATTTATTTATTAATTTAATAATATATATATATTTTTTTTATAATACATACTTGTATAATTATTATAAATACTTACGGACCTGATTTTTTTATTATTATTTTAGAACTATTGATTTTGAAAGATTTGATTGTGATTGTCTCAATTTATATTAGAATGAATGAAGAAATTGCATCGAGTTTACGCATTTATAACATTAATGAAAAACAATTTTATACGTACATCAAAAATCCATTCTATTAATACAGTTAATTTTGTGAGAATTGTAATTCAGTATAATAAATTTACAGGAATTAGTTACAATATTACAATATTAACTCTGATCGTACACATTTGTTCCTTGCCCAACCTAAAAAATAAGTTTACAAAATTGTAATTTCAATATTCAGAATTTGTGCTTACTAAAATAGATATTTCCTTTGAGGTTTTCTTTCTTTTTTAATAAATTAAACCCATTAGGTGTTCAAGATTTATACTTTATGACCTAATATCTGACCACCTATTATAAAAAGATAAGTTGTTCAGCACAGGAAGGTATACGTAGGCGTTATTTATAAAATAAATATACTTATAGTATACTAAAATGAAATAATCAAGGTTTTCATTCGATATGTATAAAATTTGAACTAAGCCATAGTTTTTTTAATTTTTATTATGGTTTTACTATACTATGGTTATGGTCAACTATATGGGCGCAAGGAACTTTAAATATTTCAGTAATTTTTTATTATAATAAAGTCTATCACAGGTTTTTTTTTATTTTTCTATAAGAAAATTCTTATCATTAAATAAAACTCTTTAATTTTCAAATATAATTGCATATAATATTTCATACAATCTGATTTTATGCTATTAGGGTAACCCAATATTCTTACATGTACCAATTTATACGTAGCAACTTAAAAACTTTAAATACTCGATTTCAACTAAAAACGTTACCAAGTCATTAAACGTATAACTTCCTTAAATAAGTAATATAATTTTCTAACGTGAAATTCAATTAATCCTAACAATATTATTCAAATTGTTTATATTTTGAACTAATTCAATATGAACGATTATTGAATAAAAAAATTGCTTTAAAAACATGATTGAACGTGTCACAATTTTAAAAAGTATAAAAATACTAAATATTTGATCTGTTCTTGGACAGATTACTACGTTTCCAATAGTTCTGCATCAAAAGACTTTCTCAAAAATTTTAATAAAGTCCTCTAATTGTACAGTCATATCTACTATTATTTTTCGTCGCCATGACTTTTTCCAACTTATTTGACCGATTAATTTCAAGTGCATAAGGAATTGAACAAACTCAGTTTTTTAAAAAATTTGAAAACTATAACAGAGATTATTTGAATCGAGATGAAAGATTTTTTTATCTTGTATAAAATATATTTAGTCTGGTATAAAAATATTTGCAACATTCAATATTTTCAGAAGTAAATTGTTAAAAAATTTAAAATTGTATGTAAACCAAAAGCGAATCTATATACATCTTAATATGAATTATTTCCTCGGTAAAAAGAAAGAGAACTATACATGCGCAAATCCAGCGGGGTTGATAAAGTAGTTTTAGATACACAACGGTATAGGTACATACATATACACGGACATTTTTTAAAAACACATTTTTTTGAATGTACAGATGTCAACGTATACTTCTAACATGTTTTTTAGCAATCTGAGAAATTTACTATTACAAAGCTTTCTTTACGAGGAATAAAGGAGTAAAAATAATATAAGTGCGGTAGATGAGAAAAAAATGTTAATAATAGTTTTTGTACCATATTGAACTTTATGCAATTTATCTTCGTACGGTCTGTAAACAAGTAAAATTTGTAAACCTCTCTTTAAACATGAAATCAGACACAATTGACGTTCTTTCACGAGTTCCATATATAAAAATTAAAGAACCACCTGAAAAACCAGAAAACTTTAAGAGTCACGTGGCAACTGCGTAAATCGAGTACTCAAGACTCACTGATTCCCAAACGATCCTTCAGTACGCAATGAACGCGAAGCGTGTCGGCAAACACGGAGTTACTCTCCGCGGGCATCTCAGCAACTGCAGCAACAACAAAAAAAAGCTCACGCGTCAACGCCAGAGAAAATCCCGTTTATTTTATTTTTCATTAATGTCAAAGCGGCTCCAATTTTTTTTGTTTCATACCCGCGGCGAAATCCTGTCGTGACGTACCGATGAGAGCTTTTGCTCTCTGACGTATTTCATTTCGCTGTTCCGTTGTGAAGCTCGCGGGGCCAAATTTTTTTCCATTCTTTTTTTTTTTTTGATGCATTCGCCACCCCCGTTTTCGCTTTGTGCGACCGGCCGAGCCGTAATTTTCAGAGGGTCGTTATATTCGTACAAGTTATAGTTTTACCGCGCGCTCGCGCGATTCTTTTCGCGGCATAGAAATAATTATTTGGTATGTGTGGATATATATGTCTATACCTATATTTAAACGGTGCTATGTTGGAAATTGAATTTCTTTACCGTAAGCCCGTACGTACGGGATGATTCGATTTGGCAATTCGTTTGTTTATCAATCAATTTACCGGTAAATTCGTGACGGGCTTTTAGAAAATCGAATTACGGAGAAATAATTGATTTCGTGAGGGAATTTCTGCATTTGAGTGACATGCGTGTATGTGTATATGTATATACAGATATAGATATATATATATACATAACACGTATAGACATGTTTGGCATAATTTTACACAGAATCTCGTGATTAGATGTTTTGTTTTCATTGTTCATTCATGAAATTAATTATCAATTAGCGCTTGTCGATGTTTTCCATCAATCTTGTATTTATTGATTTTAGTTAATTAATACCATTATTTGTTGCAAAGCATTAAGAATATTAACTCTTCACTTATAATTTAATATATAATATTTATGAAATTCAGGGCGTATAATTCAGATTTTAGTAAATTTTTAGACTACAAAAGAAATTTCTATGCACGAAAATGCAATGAAAAATTAACGTACTACAACAAATGAGTAAAAATTTTTTATTGATATCGAATAAATGAACGATTATATATGTATATATGTTTAGTAAGTATACGATATCGAAAGTAAATCGGTTCATATAACGGAAAGTTCAGCATCTTTGTGTACCAACATTATAATTATACATCCCTCGTCAAAAACCCAAAGGCAAAAACAAGAATTACCTTTCGACAATAATGAAACTTGAAAAAAATCATATCCGGAGAAAATTAGCCCCACGCAGCCACTCGACTAATAACACGCGCGTATACGTACTCTCTGGCGAGGTTGGGAGGAAAAAAAAGGAACTAGCGTGTCCCCGTTCAGTTCTACAACTGTGTTCCCTTACCAGGATCTTCGAGGCGAGCGGTCAATCTGAAAGGATTCGGTTAAGGGGAAAGAAATCCAACGACACATCTGCACCGCTCAAAAACGTCGAAGGTTTATTATTACTAATGGCTCGCGCGCGCGTTGCCGCCGATTTATCGTCAGGTAGACGTCCCGGGGCGCGAATTGCCGCATGCCGTGTTTACACTCGAGATGATGCTTCCTAATACTAATACGCGTAATGCCCCTGATATTCTCGTACGTACAGTTTCTCTCTTCTTTTTTCATCTCTTTTCACCGTTAATGCTCAATCGCAATCCAATGAAAAGTGTACGCGCTCAATGGGCGAGGCGATTATCAAGTCGAGCGGGCGCCCTCAATGTGTCCGCCGAGGCGTCCGCGGTAACCCCGCTGGGCTAACCGGCCGCGGGCCAAATGCCACCGAAATCTCTTTTATTTTCTTACCGTCTCTTTTCTACGTATGCATGCAATCCATAGATACATACGACTATACTCTTTCCACGCCTTTTTTCCATTTCCTTTTCGGGACCGGATTTTCGAGAGTCGAACTTTATAACAGTCTTTGTCGTTTCGTACGTTGCCCCCTTATATACATTTAGACTTGGGGTCTTGGGGGTAATGAGAAAATTATCGTTACATTATTCGTTCGTGTTCTTTAGGGAATTGGTTCTTTTTGAATTTGTTGTGACTGATGGATAATAGTGTGGTTTCAAACGCAGAAATGACTTTTCTTTCAATAGATCTTCGGGTATCACATTTTATTGCTTATAAGTTTACGTTTACTTAATTTTTTTTAATCCATCAAATTTCTTTTTGTTTTTTACGCGTTTTAAAATAGTAGGGTTATTAATTATTAGATTAACAAGATTCGGATATAGGGACGAAGTCATACATAAGTTGATATGAATGTTTTTATGTTTAGGCCTTTCATATGTTGAGTTGGTGATCCCAGTTTTAGCCTATTGAGGTCTTGTAATAAAATGTGTCTCTGATCGTTGAATATAAGTTCTATTGCTACATAACACTAGAGTTACATGTGTTGTGGACTCGCTTAAGAGATTGTAGTGACTAGCTCTTAGATGATTTACGGTAACAGTATATATCTAATGAAGATAAATTTTTATTCCAAAAATAAAGCATTTAGTTCGGAAAGACCGATAATTATATATAAGATAAATTTTTGTTTCCTAATCGAGTTTGTTGATTTCATTATAGTAAAAATAAAAAATCAAGAATATAATGATAAAAATATTTTTTATACAGAATTAATTATATTTTATTTATATTGTTACAGTTTTCATTTTTATTTGAAATGTAATTGTTTATTCCAACAGCTAAGGTATTGTGGATTCTAATGCTGGAAAAACATTTAGAAAAGCGAAGCGTAATATTTTTTCGTTGTATATTAGTGTCAGAAGATTTTCATCATTCAATTTTAATCTTGTGTGTACTATTGAAAGGATAAGCTTCTAAACATTTACACGAATAATACAATTTGCGAGCTATATATGATATTTTGCATGTGACGGAATGATAAAACTTGATATTTTGTAGACTAGATATTTTCATTTATTATACTGGGGACGTTGATTTTTTTCTTTCTCGATCTTTCCTTAATTAATTTTCTAATACCTCTGGCAACATTTAAGACTTAGCGATATGCAAGTAAGTTGCTAATAAAAGAGGGTTTTGTGCAATATTTGAGTAAATATTGAGCAACACAAATTAGTTCGGAAATACCGATTAAAATTTATATAATACTTTGTAATAAATACATACACGGGCGATTTAGAGTCAAAAATTAAAAATTTTCATTTATTATAAATTTGAATTTTTTTAAGTCACAATTTTCGTGTCTTTTTGTTCTACCTCACGTTAAATGTATAAACTTTAGTTATATATTAAATTTTAATCTTTTATAAAGAAACTTTAAAGAGATATTTAATATCTTGAAAATGAAAACACTTTTTATTAACAAATTTTCATAAAAAAAGCCATTCATTATTATAATCAAATATTTTAGCCACGAATTTTCAAATTAAATATACTTTACAAAAATTAACTTGTATTAATTGATAACCATTTTAATTTTTTTATAATTCAGTGGTATCTGTGCTTTCGAAATCTATTTTCTAATCTTTGTTCATTGTAACTACTTAGCTTACTTATCATTTCAAGTATAATTTTAAAAGTAAAGTCTAGTTTCTTAATGGTGCGTTCATAATGCTTAAAGTATATATTTGATGTCTCTAAGCTCCTGGTTTGTATACGTGTGTAAAAAAAATTAAATGTAAAAAAAATTTCCTTTAATTAAAACTGCAAATGACACAAGTGTGAATGAGATAAATTATTAATAATTTACTTGACAATTGCGTCACAATTGAGAACGTTTGATATGAATCAACCTTTTTTTCTCTCTCTCTCTCTCTCGACGAATGAATGCTCAAAATTAATTTTATACGTGTTATAATTCATTACAAAATATTTGTTATTCTATCAAACGTACAAGTGTGCCTAATCAATCGATTGTTAGTCAATTGAGTAAGTGCAAAAATAAGATTTTCTTCTCCCGAAATAAAATATCATGCGTAATACCGTTGCATAAATTATATATAAATTTATGTTCTAAAGATGAATTACTTACAATAGAATGAAGAATCGACTGTTGCTTTGTTATCTTTAGTAGAATTGATTGAAATTTCTTGTAAAACACTGTATAAGGAAATTCTAATGAAACACTGTACAAATGAATAATACAGAAGAAGATTAATAAATATAAATCAATTTCAATTTCTGTTATGAATACTAAATAGACATATTGTGAGTATAGAAGAACGTTAAAAAATAAAAAAAATTATTTTAAACAGTCTCAATAACTTTAAACGATGTGAGCATAAAAAAATAAGAGAAACTAATCGTAAAAGAAAAAGTGAAATAGAGAAATAAGGTAAGTAAAGAGCGAACGCAAGTTCCACGAGGCGTTAAATCCTCGGGGACGTACGCGGATCGTCGGTGTATAGTATGTATATATATAAAGTCTTGGCTAAGTCCAACCGACCGAGACTCTTGGTACAATGCTGAGTATATACTTGGGTTCGGTGCCCGTGAAATCAGCGCGAACCTTTAAGTATCAGCTAATCGCCGTCAAGTAATCGTCCGTGAAACCAAGGGCCATTTCAACATTTTCGTGGCTTTCCTAAAACGCACGACTAAGAAAACATGCGTGACTGATTAGAACGAAACTTATTTTTTTGAGATTTGAGATTTGAGATTGAGAAAGGCATTACTTTAAATTTATTTTTTCTATTTGGCGCAGTGTATATGAAATATAAATATCTTTTTCATTTCCGGTATGGTATAATTTTTAGCTTCAATTTATAAAAGTTAGATATTTATTTTTTCAATTTACGTTCATTCTTGTTTGTGCGATATATTTTTTTTTATTATTTGTCCTTTTTACTTCCATATACTTGGCTTTTGGCCGGTTTTTGTGGAACACCCCTACCACCTATTTGTAGAGGTAAACATCGAAACAGAATATTCCGCACCTCCACACTAACGTTCGAGAGTCGCACGAGGTTGGTCACGGCAAATGCCGCTGATCGGCCGAGGCGCGTCTATGTCACTCCAGCACCGTGTCGGTCGTTCGTATGATATACGTTTTTAAAAAAATATGAAATGATATTGAATAAATTGATATTAAACAAGCTATAGTATACATCATATTAGTTAAACATTTATTAATTTAATTTGTCTACACGTAACGTGTACACAAATACGATTCAATGCAGAATTTCGTATATGCTCAGAAAAGAGATTCTTCGTGGCAATTGATCATTGTCAATTATTAGAATATGTGACTTGACGATGAAGTCGCTCTCTAGGTATATTACGTCAAGTATTAAAAAAAATTACAGAAGCTTTTTAAATATAAAGTTGACTATGCAATTATGAGGGAAATACATTTATCAATATTATTTAAATTAAAAAATGTAGAGAAATAATGAAGTAATATTTCCCTATTAGAATTATGATTTTTTATAATTTTCTTCTTAACCCATTAACGCCCAGATGGACAAAATTTTTTTTCAATTTTCGTAGTTGTCATTTAATGAAAATGTAACCCATCATAAAACTGACTTTTTTATATATAGTTTTGAAGACTTTTTTTAAATGCCATCGGAATAATTGACCTATTTAACTTTTCAAAAAATATAATTTTAAATATAAAAAATGCAAAAATGATTGCATTTTTTTTCATTAAATTTTTTCTACAATAAGAAATACACATTAATCATTGGGATTGTAAGCGTTGATGAACAAAATAGTGAGTCTGTATTATTTATTATAATGAAAATATATGAAAAAGTAGCTAATTTTATTCATTTTTTGATCATTAAAAAATAAAATACAGCGTCAAAGTATCACTACTTTGTCTACTAATGATTACAGTCCGAATTATTTATATGCATTTTTTATTATAGAATAAAATTAATTAAATAGAAAGCAATATAATTTGTTTGCATTTTTTACATTTTAAAAATTATAAGTTTTATTTGAAAATTAGATAGATCAATTTTCCCGACGGCATTTGAAAAATGTATCAAATACTATCTAGAAAAAAATCAGCAATATGATAAGTTCAGTTGTATGTATCAAATAACAACTTTGAAAATCGAAAAAAATTTTTGTCCGTATGGCCTTAATGGGTTAAAAATAGTTTTCATTTTAAAAGTATACTTTTGAACAACTAAGCAATGACGTGTGTAACAAAAAGGAGTAACAAATTAGTGGCATAAATGCACCATTTATTTTCGTCAAAGGATCTCTTTTTCCTGTGTATTAACCCCCCTGCGTACGCGTAATATACAAATCACGTATATTTTGGACGAGATATCTCGGGATACTGCGCCAGGGGGTTAATCGGTAAATTAAAATTCTGAATATTCTTTTTGACAATGTTTACAATATTTACAATTTTTTTACCTTACTAATTATTAAATTTACCATAAAAAATATAAAGGTATCAAACATTATTGTAGTACTTAAATATATATTCTAACTTATTATACTTACTATAATAAATTTTTCAACCTCAAAAAATGACATACTTGCAGCCGTAAGCCAGTCACCAAAATGTGTAGAAAACGAAGTAGGACATCTTTAGAATAAATAGTATGATAAAATTAATCGAACAGAAGAATTGCAATAAGTACAATATTATTTATACGTTAGAATAACGGTAGATTCTAAACGAAAGAAAAAAGAATAGCTTGCAGAAGAGAAACTCTGTAGAGGAGCAGACGCGTCTGTACATACACGTGGCAGCATAATCGTGTCAAATCAGCGAGGCGCAATGGCTCCATAGGCTTATCGCGCACAGTACCTATAGACTAAGGGATAGACGCGAAAGACGAAGATATACAGTCACTCGCCCGTATATCGTATCTCGTACTTTCCTAAATCGTTGCATAGGTATCTAGCTAAAGAATTCGTTATACGTATCACCAAATTTAAAAATACTAACAAACAACATTTCTCGCCCTAGAAACACAAAATATTTAGCGTTTATCTTATTCCAACGATAAATGATAGTTTGTGTACTTCAAAAATAGTGCATTCATTTTCTACACGTATAAAACATTTTGCACAAAGTTAATTCACAATTTTGAGTGCATGAATCCTATGTGCTTAATCCTTGGGTGTATAAGCTGGCACACGACGTTATATCATTACTTTTTAAATCTTCTTATGTTTTATTTTTTATTAACATTATATTAAACAAGCGTAATGTTAAAATAAATAGTAGAAAGCTAAATAAAAGTGCGTTATTTACTTTAGCGTTGCGACAAGTATTTTTAGACTTTCAACCTCATCGATTAAATATTTTATAACATTCATAAAATATCTTGCATAATTATATTTTTAATTTGGAAAATTTCAAGCTATTGTACCAAATATACTTGTTTCCTAATGAAATAAATATTTTTCCTGGAGATAATTAATCATATTTTCTTTCATTATGAAAACTGTTGCCAAATATATATTAAAGAAAAATTGATGACATCACTTCGTACACAGTAAATTCATTCAATCCATTAACAACGCGTTACGCGTGTTCGTACTGATTTTTTTTTCTTAGATCCAGGTTTGTCCAGTAGCATGACCCCTCACCGTCTTCCCTACAGCATCCGCCCGTTCATCTGTTCGCCAGTTCAAGGTGGCTGCGCTCATTAACATCGCCGACTGACGAGCAGTCGAGCCGTCCTTCCGATACACCCTCGACGTCCCCCCTTGTCGTCGTTTTAACCCTCTGATGTGCTTCTCTCTCTCTCTCTCTCTGTCTCTCTCTCTCTCTCTGTCTATTTCACCCCTACCTTCCGGACACCAGACGTTCGCAATATAATTATTTCGATGAGTTGGGAGATGCCGCGGATTCGTTCGTTATCTTTTGCTTCGACTTCCCCCTTATATTTATATATTTTTTTTAGGTATTATTATATATAAATATACGTTGTACTTACAGTACATTTTTACAATTATACAATTTATTCTAACACCAACCGACACAAAGTTTTACCCTGTGCTTACCCTGGTAGAAAATTGAGCCTATTTCTGGTCAGAATTTCTGGTAAAAATGTTTGAAAATAAGATATTGTTAGAAATCCTTTTCAGAAAATTTATAGAATTTCTAGATATACACTAATTCTCTAAAATGCGCAAGTTTGCATGTCAAAGATTATATTACCACATAGTTATTACTTAATATTTACATAAATTTATATATATATATATATATACAATATAAATAATACAGTTTGTTCTTTATATTGAATATACAGAATAATATATATAATATTAATGTATAGTTTAGTTCTATTAAGTATTGTTTGTTAATTCTGTATCAATGTTATTAGAGTTGTGAAAATTGAAACGCCCTTCTCTACGCAAAGTTTGAACCTTATTGCCGGATTCTAACCAATCTCTGTTCTGTTAATTAGTAAGCAGGAAGAATCGACACCCTGCCGGGAGAATTGCGTATAGGGATTAGTTCGTAGTAAGCAGAACACGTGCACTTAAACGTTCACTAATTGCTTACTAAATCTCTCTTTCGAGTACCACCGATTTCGCATCTAATATGTGCTTAATTATTGCAATTTTTATGAGATATTTTGGAGCAAGATGGTACGATGTGACAATTATAGATAAATATATCAACTATTTCTTTCCTCTACTTTCAACGAGATGTATAGGTAATTACAAAGACACAGATTAGGTAGTTCATCAAATTTCCTAATTTAATCACATTATTATTGATAATTTCACAAGATCTTTTTAAATTTAAAAGTGCACGCATTAAATAATTAAACATATATTTTTTCATAAAATCATATTTCTTAGGTAAACCAATAAAAAAAAAGCATAGTCGTATACTATATCTAACATTAATGTGGAAAACACAATAAGTGACCAGAGGAAATAATACTCGATCGTAGCAGAAAGTGAAAGAAGAAAATAAGGTATAAAAGACAATCGATTCTAAGGTATACTCGTAAGACACATCGAAAAGACGAACAGCAAGCCGTTATAGTATACGTATATATATATGTATGTATATGTATATACATAAGTGTATAGACTAGCTACGGGAGAAGCGGATGCGAAATCCGGATAAGCAGATATTAGTTGCTCGAGAGAAAATTCGCGTGCCGACAAGAGCTTCTCCACGGATAGAATAGAGGTGAGAGGAGGGGTAAAACGGGGTTTGCTCCGCGGCTTCATCCTTACCTCCGTGGCTGAGATATATAGTACGGGAACTCAGCGTGCTTATCTCGACTCTGCAAGACTGGCTCCGGTAATGCGAGATCGCACCACTCTGGAAGCTCCGTGAAATATCGTTAAACCACTCTCCTTCTCTCTCCCTCTCCCTCTCCCTCTCCCTCACTCTCTTGAAGGGGAGGGACATTTCTTTACTTCAATTAGGCCGAGTCCTAGATTTCTAAGGGGTTTTTAATACGAGATTCGAGTCACAAAATAAAGTATACTCTGTTTTCATATGGTATATATAAGTCTGTGTTGTAGGTACCGTAACATAATCAATTTCTGATCAGTTAAGGCCAGTTTTTGATTACACCTTAGCGCATATAAAACTTGACATTATGTTCCATATTATATCGTAAGTAATATACATATTTTAAACTTAACCCATAACTATATATTGTTGTCAAAATATTTTAATATTGAACAATTAGTTTGTTTATGATTTATATTAAAAAATGATCAACAATTTGGTACTGATCAGGAATTGGTTATATGATACGGTATTTATAACTAATATAATTAATTCAGACCACGTGGAATCTCATAATGTTTTTATAATTTTTGTATATTTATTTGTATTACATTTATTAATATATGTATATTATGTTTAATATGATTTTTTAAATTTATTAGTCAGGATAACACAAATATAAAATTATTGAAATGAATTAAAAGATCTTTTCTAAATTAAAAATATAAAGATTGTTCAATAAATTTAATAGCTGTGTGAATTGTATTGACATTGACGAAACAGTATAAAAAGCTGAGAATGACAAATAATAAAATCATGGTTACTTTATCGAAATTGGTACAATTCTTTATATCATGTGATTTTATAAAATTAAAAAAAAATGTACCGTAAGGTACCCAAAATTTGATAATGAACCAATTTCTGATCAAAAATAATAATAAGATTTACATAAATCTAATTTTGCTAAGCACAATTTTAAGGTTAAACAATCAATAATTCGTTAGCAGTCTTAACTATAGGTATTGGTATACGTATCGAAAATTTACTGATCAGAAATTGGTACTTCCCACTTTTTTCTCTTGGATTGTTGCTTACTTTAAAAATATTAGTTATTTTATTTTTCTGAAGTGGCTAAAAGCAAGTTTAAAACTTATACTTTGATGCGTCAAAATATATACAGTTATATAAAATTATTCTATAAACGTAAGGATTTGCCTTAATCAATCAACAATCGGGTATGTGACGGTATGTAAAATAAAATTAATCCATGGTCATATTATTCTGCAACTATATGTTTTAGAGTAAATAATTAAAAATTACAATAGCGTCCTCTGCAAACCTCCTTCTCTTGACCATATTTAATAATAATATGTAACAAAGAAATTCAACATATTAAAAAACAAATATGTACTTTTGACATTATTTACTATTTTTCCACACTTTATCCTTGATATAGTAACATTAAAATGATATTCGTTCGTAAATCCAGCCGATGAATCTGTTCGCGTAAAATAAAAATTGGAGAAATATACATAAAGCCAGTAGGTTTAAAATCATCATTTCCAGAATAGCGAGAAGGGAAAAAGAAAAAGTGAATAATAAAAGTAAAGGAAAATCCAAGGGTCGTCGCATGGGTGCAGACGCGCAAAACTATGGCGCGTTAAGCGAGCGCTCTTGCGTAAGAATAAGTCCCTGGCGCGCGCGCACACACATATACCGTACATAGAGCGAAGGTGCGAGAAAACGAGGCGACTGCCTCCTTCTCGCGTAATATATGCAGTCTCGGAATTTAGGAGAGGAGGATGGAGAACGAAAGAGAAGCCCGGTGTAAGGAAAATCTCGTTCCCTGGGTGTACTATACCATGTACATACCTATATATATCTGTATATAGATATAGATATAGATATACACTTGCAGCTATATACATATACAAGTCGTCCACCGAGGAAAACGAACGGTCTCGCTTCATTATACGCGACGTGCACGCTTCGTTTCGCCTCGGAAGTCGCGCTTTAGGGTGACTCCTCCCTTTCGGAAGGAAGATTCGAGAGAGGGTGAGTTGAATTAATACAATCACGGGGTGGGTGGGTGGGACCTTACAGATATAACCGACTCTCTTTCTCTCTCTCTCTCTCTCTCTTGCTCCTTCTCATCGAAATTATACGTTGTCTCGACAGTATCTATTTCTACGACGACCTACTCGTTTGACTTAGACACCTCGCTTTCCTCTCTCTTCGTCGTTTTGTTACGCTCAAACTCGTTTTGGCTTGGGAAATGTTTCTCCGCGTGTTGCGATCAAGCTCAACACCCTCTCTTTGTTATATATCTATATATACGTATATACATAGTCACGCGGACGTCTCGCTAATTTTCTCATTCGTGAATTTGATCTTTCTTAGGTATTACTATGTTTACGTTTCTTGATCAAACGAAGAATGGCGTATGATGTTAGTTTCTTTTAACTTTTACTCCATTGTAATTGATAAAATTTCTACAGTGTTTAATTGGTAATGTCTTTTGTATATGTTTTGTAAGTTTGAGAATACATTGGGCTAAGGCAGTTCTGTTCATCATTCTTTATCCTTATATATAATCGTACGAGAATAAACTGTTATTAGTAAATAAAGGAAAATAACAGGACTGACTATGTCTTTATATATATATATATATACTACATCGAAAACTTGTATACAGATATATTTTCAACGTTACAAAAGAAAATTTTTTCGATTAACCGTGGATTACTCTCTTTATTTTCTCAAATATCTATAATCGATAATAAATTATCACTATTATATGTTATGGGCATCCTTCCATAATAAAAAAAACTGCTAATTTATTTCTGTTAGTGCTATTACTTATCTTCGAAGATTGACAATTAGGGTGATCGAAGCTTCGAAGTTTAGAAGCTTCGTTACAAAATATTCAAAGGTTAAAAATTACGAAGTTTGAAGTTTGAATTTTCGAAGTTTTGACTATTACTTTCCTTTGGAGATTGACAAAATGAAGTGATCGAAGCTTCGAAGTTTAGAAGCTTCGTTACAAAATATTCGAAGTTTAAAAATTACGAAGTTTGAAGTTTGAATTTTTAGGTTTTTACTTAATTTTTTTTATTGTATTGTTATTCTCAATATTTCGTAAAATTACTATTATTATGAACTAGCATTGAAGTATTATGAATAATACATTATCTTCTAAAAAATATTTAAATTCAGAAATATTTAAATTCAAAAGTTGGCAAGCTTTCTTTGTATTGATTGTTTTACTATCACATCTAATTTGTATACAGACATGCTTTATCATCGACGCAAGCATATATTATACTTCCATATGACTATAATAATGTTGAAACTAGTGTATTTTGTACCAAAATAGAGATCATTTCGATTAAAAAAAGTTTACATAGTTGTATGTAATTGTATGTTTTGTATGTAGTTTAATTGTAGTTATTTGTAAAGTTTATTATAACTCTTTCATCGTCTGTTCATTACACAACAAAAGTTATAGTTTGATTAATAGGGCAAAAGTATTGTATAAAATAATTCATTGTTATAAATATTGCAGTTGAGTTTTCAACTATAAATAAATTCAACATATAACAAACACCAACTATGTACTTTTGACATTATTTACTATTTTTTCCACACTTTATCCTTGATATAGTAACATTAAAATGATATTCGTTCGTAAATCCAGCCGATGAATTCTGTTCGCGTAAAATAAAAATTGGAGAAATATACATAAAGCCAGTAGGTTTAAATCATCATTTTCCAGAATAGCGAGAAGGGAAAAAGAAAAAGTGAATAATAAAAGTTAAAGGAAAATCCAAGGGTCGTCGCATGGGTGCAGACGCGCAAAACTATGGCGCGTTAAGCGAGCGCTCTTGCGTAAGAATAAGTCCCTGGCGCGCGCGCACCACACATCTACCGTACATAGAGCGAAGGTGCGAGAAAACGAGGGCGACTGCCTCCTTCTCGCGTAATATATGCAGTCTCGGAATTTAGGAGAGGAGGATGGAGAACGAAAGAGAAGCCCGGTGTAAGGAAAATCTCGTTCCCTGGGTGTACTATACCATGTACATACCTATATATATCTGTATATAGATATAGATATAGATATACACTTGCAGCTATATACATATACAAGTCGTCCACCGAGGAAAACGAACGGTCTCGCTTCATTATACGCGACGTGCACGCTTCGTTTCGCCTCGGAAGTCGCGCTTTAGGGTGACTCCTCCCTTTCGGAAGGAAGATTCGAGAGAGGGTGAGTTGAATTAATACAATCACGGGGTGGGTGGGTGGGACCTTACAGATATAACCGACTCTCTTTCTCTCTCTCTCTCTCTCTTGCTCCTTCTCATCGAAATTATACGTTGTCTCGACAGTATCTATTTCTACGACGACCTACTCGTTTGACTTAGACACCTCGCTTTCCTCTCTCTTCGTCGTTTTGTTACGCTCAAACTCGTTTTGGCTTGGGAAATGTTTCTCCGCGTGTTGCGATCAAGCTCAACACCCTCTCTTTGTTATATATCTATATATACGTATATACATAGTCACGCGGACGTCTCGCTAATTTTCTCATTCGTGAATTTGATCTTTCTTAGGTATTACTATGTTTACGTTTCTTGATCAAACGAAGAATGGCGTATGATGTTAGTTTCTTTTAACTTTTACTCCATTGTAATTGATAAAATTTCTACAGTGTTTAATTGGTAATGTCTTTTGTATATGTTTTGTAAGTTTGAGAATACATTGGGCTAAGGCAGTTCTGTTCATCATTCTTTATCCTTATATATAATCGTACGAGAATAAACTGTTATTGTAGTAAATAAAGGAAAATAACAGGACTGACTATGTCTTTATATATATATATATATACACATCGAAAACTTGTATACAGATATATTTTCAACGTTACAAAAGAAAATTTTTTCGATTAACCGTGATTACTCT
Source organism: Theocolax elegans (assembly GCA_026168455.1). Lineage (NCBI taxonomy): Eukaryota > Metazoa > Arthropoda > Insecta > Hymenoptera > Cerocephalidae > Theocolax > Theocolax elegans. Next base: position 97,717,216 of record CM047425.1, read on the forward strand.
CTTTATTTTCTCAAAATATCTATAATCGATAATAAATTATCACTATTATATGTTATGGGCATCCTTCCATAATAAAAAAAACTGCTAATTTATTTCTGTATATATGTTTAAATTTTACCGATACTATAAACTTGGCGAGAACCAGAAAAAGTGTATAAAGTGTCCTCCGTCACAAATCAGCTAACATTTAAAAAAATTTACATTAAATACTTAAATCTTTTATAATTTTTGTCAATTTTGACAATTTTCTTTAAAAAATGAAATGGAAATACTTGAAAAAAACATCCAAGATATGTACATGTATGTATATGTGCACGCATTCACACACATATGCATAGGATTCATTTATTCGGTAGAATACAGGAAAAAGTGCGGGTTGGTTGGCGCATTTAATAAAATCAACCGGTAGGTACCTTGAGGCGTGGCAAATGGAAAATTTGCGCGCGCGTTCGTTCGAAGGATTTTGCGGGTGAAAAAGCTTGCCCATGCCGTTTACACGGCACGAAAGCACAGGGGATGGTTACTGTAAGGCCGAGGGAATGCAATGTGGAGTGAGACCCGATAACGACAGACTCGACTGCGTACTTTTTTCTCTCTTCTTATTTTTGTTCTTTTCTCTTCACCTACTCAGTTTTCTATCAATTTCTCTTTCTCACCCACTCTCTTTCTTTTACTCTCTCGCTCCCTCTCTTTCTTTTACTCTCTCGCTCCTTCTCTTTCCCTCTCCCTTTCTTTTTTTCTCGTTTCAGGTTTTATTTTTACATTTTTCACTATGACGTGTACGTCGAAAGAAATAGTTTATCCTCCAATCGCGCGGTCTTTTGAACTTGTGTTTTTTAATCTTATTATATTTTTTTAGTCTAATGCATGAGTATTTTACGTCCCTAGGAAAATGTTATAATATTTTGGAAAATAATATGTAATTAAATTTAATGTAATTAAATTCGAAGATAATATTTCAAAACTCTAAATGTTTTTACAAATGTATATGATACTAAAAGCGCCCTAAATATATCTGAAAAATTTGTCTTGACCCATGCTTTGAAGTACATGATTCTTGTATATTACTGTATTTTACATAATTATATTCAGAGGGTTGCAAGTATCGTAACAAATTACACATTGTATTATTATTACTAGAAGAATTCTTTATCTACTTCAAAAACTAAAATCTATTTTTCATAATTCATAAATGTAACCTACTTTCTAGAAAACAGTAATCAAATTAATTCTCAAATCGAACGTAAAAATATCCTCCATAACGAACTTCCGAAAAGAAACATTGAAAATACCCAAACCAGGACAATTTCGCACGCAGCAAGATAAAAAAAAAGGAGCGTCAAGTAATATTTATGACTCGGGTTGAGCTCGCGCGGCAGGCCTCGATAAAAAATTGAAAATCCCACCCCTCTCTCTCCCTCTCTTTCTCTCTCGATATATGTGATGTGTATGAGTGTGTGCACGTGTATACGTGGGTGGGCGTGTGTGCGCGAGTACAGAGAAAAAGACAGCGGTAACGACGCGCGAGTGCGTTCTCGCACGAGTTCGATAAGAGGAGAGAGCGCGGGTAGGAGCGGTAACGTTTGACAGGGCCATCGACGTCCACCGATCGAGTCCTCCCACGACTCTCTATAGCCATTTACTTTACGGGTCTGGTTATCGGTAGCCTGCCGGCCCATAAACACAACACGCAGAGCTTTTTATCGTACCGTACAGGTGCCTAGCGATTTATCTCGCAGTCTTGAGGGTGCCGTTAACCGAGAGTGCCCGAATTATATGCGCGCTACCACCGGATTTTTATTACGGCTTTCTTATCCATCATGTATATGTATATATATACATAGAGTATACACCTTAGTGTAAAGAGCTACTTTCCCCGTCTTTTCTGATTATGATGTCTCAACGTCTTTTAACCGTGCCTCCGTTAATTTACATGTATTTACTCGTCTGTTAATACTCTACTGTAACCGTCATTGTCAATACATGGTAATGTAATTATATATATATACACATCAGTTCAGGTGATATGTGTATATTCTTGTGAAATAACTTAAAAATAAGAGTTAAATATTTAAAAACATTTAATATTTATGTCGAATAGTCGTGATATATTGAGTAAATGTATGAGCAAAAGAAAATCGGATATTTTTTAAACTATCATCACTCGTAACGCGTTATCGTTTCGCACCCGCAAACTGTCGCTGGCTTATAAATTTCTCCCCCAACTATAGCGCAAACGGGAGGGAAAGAGAGGGTGATAGAAAAAAAAAGTGCGGAAAATAAGGAAAATAAATAGACGCCAGAGGGAAGAAATCACAGGCACCCTCGCTTATGACGTTCCAAAATAAGTATACGACGATGCTTCACAAAAACGACAAAGCGCGTGGTTATCTCATTCTTTTTTCTTCTATCGTCTGTCTCCTTTAATTCTCTTTATCATTCTGTCTACGACTTTTACCTTTTTTCCCTCTCTCTTTTTTATAGATATTTATTTTGTTCGTTCAACATACCTTACTCCCACTATTCTTCACTTTTTACAATATTTTTCAAAATGTATAATGATTATTAAACTCATCAAATTGGGCAGTTTTGCAAAATCACACCTGCGTAAAAAATCTGCGCCAATCGGTGTAAATGTCCATTGCACACGTTTTTAAAGTTATGTAATAATTAAGTTAACGACATGCACTTTCACATCCTCTCGCAAAAAATAATTATGATATATTTTCTTCTATCGTTTAATGATTCGTAGATTAGATTGTCTAGAAAAAGCGGCTAATATACACCAATAAGTAAGTGTATAAAATTCAACTTTATAACAATGTTGGCAAATAATGTATGTTAAAATAAGTAAGTAGATATTGATGAAAGTATTTCTAGTGAAAATCAAAGCATTTATTAAATAAAAAAGACAAATAAATTTAAATTCGTTAAATAATAGCCAAAAACTTATATCATCTAAACTCAAAATGCTATTTTCTACTAGAAATAATCTTTCTATAACTATAATTAATAACTTACGTGATTCGTTAAAAGAATTATCTAATATTAAATCGCTGTGCTTTGACCAAAATATTATCTAATACAAAGATTTTCTAGAAAAGTAAGCGTTACAAAAATAAAAGAGAAAATGGTTATATAGATTAGAGTTATCCTTGAGATAACTCATAAATTTAACTGTCTTTCCAGTCGAATAGTAATAAAAAATATAATTCACTCACAATCACTGGTGTATCAAAGTAGCATAGCCATGTACGAAAGTAAAAACGCGCGCAGACAAATCGCGTATGCGATAACAGTACATAGAACGCGCAAACCGTCGGCATTTACCTTATCTTCCTCGATTCTTTCGTGTACAGTGTAGATTTGTACGTGCGTGTGTGATACACGCACACGTGCACACATCCTCCCTACCATTTCCCGTAGAGGCATATATATAGATCTTGGAAATTTTGGTTCACGCATGCGGGGGCGAGTATGCAGAGGCAGACAGAGAGTCATTGGGAGAGAGGGTCGCAGGAGCAACCGAGCCTGAAAGGCCCCCCTTTAAACCTGATTGGATGCAGAGTTATCTCGCGCTGCGTTACTTCCGGATGATTGGTCGCCTGTGGTCGTCATGACTACCTCTACCGCCACCCACGTGGCGACATTGCCTGATTCCTTCTCTCTTTCTCTCTACGCGCGCGCGTTGCCTGCATGCCACGATAACGGTGCGTTGCGTTCGTTGCCTTACCACCTCTTTTCTCCACGGTATACACGTGTTTAGAAATCTGGACCTCTTTCCTCTCCTTTACTCCTACGTCGACATATTATATATCTATAATACCTATTTATTTTTTGCCAGTATCCGATACATGATTGTAACCTTGTTAAAGATATTTTATTCTTCATTTTAAACTTGCCCGTTATAATTCTAATAATTATAAAAGGTAGTAACTTAATTCGCTGGAGGACTTTTTACGTTTGCAGGTGGAGCACAAAAGACCAAAAATTATCATTATATACTACTTGTATTAAGTTATTTACAAATTTATATTTTTTATGCATGACATTTTTATGCTTGATATAGTAATACATCTTTGTCTACATTTTATATATGGCTTTTGTATTGTTATAGTCGTGTATAAAAAAATGTTTTATATAACTATAGAATTTTATTTGTATTTTTAATCGTTGTAAATGTCAATTATTTCATTATAATTTTATTTAATTCCATAAAATTTGTTGATACTATGTAAATAATAAAAAATTAACGTATAAAAATTAAAGTAAGGATTAAAAAGAATTATAATAATTGTGTGTGATATATCGGTTATAAACAGGATGTTTGGACGAATTGGAAACTGCACCAACTCAGTTACATACCGCTCGTGCAAGGCAAACTATATATATAAGGAAGAAAGATGAATCGAGAATTTCGCTTCTTCCTGTTCGCCCCCTTTTCGCTTTTTTATTAGATTTAGCGGTTCGATGCCCAGCTTCCGCGATGATATTGAAAGCGATGGCGATTAACCGATGGGTTTGTTCCGTCTGGTTGGTGCTTCAACCGGCTTCAACGCTCCTTAAGGATTTTATTTGATATATAGAACGATTTAATTAAAAATTTTACTTTATTAATCGGCTCGTTTTGTTCTTATATACAATTTTTTTATGCATTCTTTCATTTTATTTTTTCTTATTACCATTATTTCAATTGTTGTTTAATTAAATTTAAGAAGTTGTATCGTAATATAATCATTTTATTTATGCGAATCAATAATGTACATACGCATGTACATCTCGAGTTACTGCAAAAATTCAGTACTCGCATTCAATTTATTCATTTATTAATATATATATAAACAGACAGAAACATCAGAAAAACTGTTGCTACATTTGAAAATTTGCATACAAATCTTTTGTAAAAACAATTGTCACCCAAGGACGTGTAAAAATTTGACCTTTCAAGAACTAATAATCGTATCGCTAAAATCTTTTCAAATTAATGATCCGTAAACTTTTCCATATTCTCCCTATAGCGCAATTTACTTGGTAATGAAATAGCAGTCTTCGGTGATGCCGAGTTCGTCATTGTTTCACGCTAAAATGAATCAGTAATGATATTCAACCAAAATAAAAAAATAAAAAAAAAAGGTTTAAGAGCATTTTTTATGTTTTTTCTTTACGGAATACAATAATCGTGTAGAGGGACATGTCGTCATTACTTGCATATAAAATAAAGTACAAAAAAATGAGTGCTTTAATAACGAAGGTAAAATTAATAACGAAAGGTTATATGGTAAAAATCTCCCTTTTGGAATATACCCCTCATCAACTCGATCTCGTTATTCGTTCCATCTTTTTCCCACTCTTATCTCTCATCCTCTCTTTCGTTTATATACAAACGCGAACGCGAATCGAGCGTGGAAAATGACGGTACGAGTTATCCAGACTATAAATCTCTTTCTCTCCATGTGTGCATGTGTATACAGGCATATATACATGTATGGATGTATGGGATGTATGCGTGTGCGTGTGTACGCGACTACCGAAAAGTTCGGTGGGCGTGACTGTCAACTCATCTCCCCGCATTATACCGAGACTTTTCCTGCTCTAACCGATGGAGACGTCAACATTTTGTATTATCCGTGCATTCGTCGCGGACCGCTTGTTCGAGTGTCGACTGTCGACTCGAGAGATCGTATATATAGGGAACGTCTTCATATATTACCTCTTAACAAAGGGAACCTCGACATGTGTCATTGTTTATTCTGACCTATTAGGACTATTACGTTTTTTGTTTTATTTTTCAGAGGTATTTTGCGAACTCCGATTTTTATTTCAATATGACGTACAGACATTTTGTGTTTCATATATTATATACATTTAGGGTTTGTTCGATACAACGAAACCTTTCTATTTTCTCGGTATAAATAAATATATCTATCGCAAATTAATCTGGACGTACCACAAAAGGAATACCGTGTATTCATTTAATCGAAATGTCCACAAATTGGTAAATTACATTCGTGTACTTCGGCAGCTAATAGTCACAAGCGTTATACTTGCCGTTGGCGATAATTTATTGTATTGTTAGTAAGGCACACTCGTCACGAAGAATTCGGTCACGCTCGAATTCAAGTGACGATTCATGCTTCTGATCGATGGATCGACGTGTCGATGCAGAGGTCAACATTACCCCAACGGCGTGCGACTCGGACACGCTTAATTTTCCGATGATAGATCACGCGTGGTATTTTGTTCTCACAAAACCTACGATTTAGCTGTACGAATCACGTGCCACGAATTTCTCTCATTTAGATATTTAGATTTTCTCTGTTATACTCGTACTTTCGATTCTACGCCTTGTTTCTACTGCGAATTTTATTTATTTATGGTAGTCTATATAGTTTTAAATTTATTTCAATATATTCTTATTAAAAATTCAATTGGTATATTTTTTTTATCATTTTAGCGTAATTAAAATTTTTAATATTCAAGTTGCAGAAAGTTGTATTATACAAATTATCAAAAGAATATGATTTTAACTTCAAATATTACGTATTATATATAGGTATATGCAACACTTTTTCTTTCAATAAAGAGATAAAGAGTATAGTTGTATTTACTTTTTACCATTATTTTAGTACATTGGTATACACTATACATGTAAAATATTATACGCGACATCTAAAATAGTGACGCAACGAGTAAGTACATTTTTATTATCTCTTCCTAACATTACCTCATTCAAATCCATATCCATCAACATCAAACATACTCAAGTCCCGTAAAGCTTAAAAGAAATAGTGAAACAGGGTCGATCAAAACAGTTTGGTCCATATATATAAATATATAGGTATAGGTATATACACAACAGATATAATCCCATCGTCAGCCGCAGCGCGCGCGCGCGTTAAAAACCTACATCGAGTGGAATAATATCTCACCGGTATTGAATTTGTCCTGAAGGCCTATAGTCCTCGAATAAAGCAACAAAATCCGTAGGGCATCGGTTCAAGTGGGAGTTAAGGTGTAAAGAGTCTCTATTGTTGTAGAACCTCTAGTGCGCCAGTCAGAAACAGGAAGAAAAGCCGAAAGATCTTTAATAAGCCACGAGTTCGGTTTATATACCCTTCTAACTCGATTTTTAATCCCCGCGTTTACCCGCTCGAGTGTTTCTTATTCCTCCTTCGAAATGTACGTGTCTCATTGTTGCGTCTCGTATATTGGCGAGGAAACTCGTGTGACTCGAGTTTTCCATGGGAAAATTCGTTGCACTCGACTTTGGAACGCCTTCGTGGGTCACCTTTTGTCGTGCGTTTCCTGCTCGACGAGCTTCTAAATCAATGGTTTTTACCTACGAAGAATTGCGTTTCATACATTCGACTGTTTAGTTCGAGTGCCGTGAAATATTGCGATTGTTGTGTACCTCTACGCTTACGAGTACTTTGTTGTGGCATCTTCCTTTTTTTGTGTAAATTAATGTTCTTTCAAACACGAGGCACTGTGCGACTCGTAGGTGTCAATACCTAACACAAGGTGTTGCACAATATATGCGTTTTTAATGTATGGAAGACTAAGAATACAAAACGCCATAAAGACATGTCAATGGTTATAATTATTTTCAGGATAAAAATTAAACTATTTTTTGAAAGATTATTTATACGCAAATCTATGACTATTATGATGTCTAGTTAATTACTAATCGGCGATGCGATACTATCAAACAAACTAATATAATTATTACACTTGACAGCGAAATCGTAAAACGTAAAATCAGGTATCAGATTATATTCAAAGTAAACACAATTCGGTTACACAACGTCTTCTTCGAGATAAATTGAATTCCTCGTTTAATAAAAATAAAACATTTTGTGTCTTTCGGGGTTTGCATACCCTTATGGTATCTTCTTTTCCAATGTATGAACATCACCCAAACCACCAAAAAATCCATTTTAATTATTGACACACATTTTAAGTCAAGATTTGAAATTTTTAAGCATATGGATGAGTCAAATAATATAATAAAAATAGAAAAATTTAAGCTTATGTATAAAGAAAAAACATATTATTTTAGTTTTATCTAATAGTGTGAGTGAGAAGGTACGTTGCAAATGAGTACTTTCAATATTGAAATAAAATTAAAAACAAAAATTATAATATTACAATCATTGGTATTGTTATTCAAATTTTTATGTTTATTTGATTTAAATACGCAAATACTTAATTTTCTCGTAAAACATTTATCTACATGTCGCCATATTAATTATTTCTAAAATAATTAAGTTGAAAATTATAAAATTTAATTATTTATAAATTACATACATTCAAATACAATTAGATATTTTACAATTTTCACTTTATTTATTTGAAAACATTAAATCCGTAAAATTTATAGATAATTTTTTTAAAAAGAATCCGGACTTTTTAGATATTTAAATTGAATAAAAATAAAAAGAAAATTATGATTAAGTGATTATTTTGTTTAGAGAATTAATAGCATCAATATTTGTATAAATTAGTTTATAATTTAGAAAATAAGTAATTTACAGTATAAATTAATCATTTGATAAAGGTAAAGCATTATTTCATCTATAAAATCAGTGAGTGTACGCGTAAAATCAGATAGGGATTGTACGTATCAAAGATTTCTTGTTTATTCTATTCAAAATAGTTTAAAAATAATTTGGAAACGGGTACGATTTGTATATACGATTCGAGTATGTTACGCTGTTGAGACAATTTTCGGAGAGAGATTTTGAGATTAGTTCTCATAGTTAGTCACGCGTCATATTCGTTCTTGATGATTTTTTTGCGAATAATTAGCGAATTTATAAAGATAAAACCGTTTTTCAAATCGATGGGTCGTTATATTGAACCTACCATATAAATTAGTTCATTTTCCAGCAGGACACAAAGGTGCATCGAAAAAAGAAAAAAAATGTCTAGATTATAACTGATGAGGTATACGCAGCTGCTCGTATCAAACTTGCGAGAAACGCAATCAAAACATCCGTAAGTGTTGTCACCAGTATCGAATTCTCGTGCGTTATACATAAACGTATCTAGGTTATACGCGTACACAGATAGACAGAGGTGTTTGTGCCGTATACGTACGTATAAAAATGTAGGGATGACCACTTCACGGTGGTCCATTTCCCAGCGGTCGTCATCTGCCATCGTCAGGCACAAACAGCCTCATATAAGATGTCGCCGTGAGGCTTTCTATATATGTATAGCACGTACACCCCCGTGTCACATCTCGGTCGCGCATCTCATTTACCTCGATCCCATCGGGATATCCTATACTCTCCCACATTGGTCTGACAATTTTTTCGCGTACGCGGAGTGCATTATCGCCTTGCTAAATGCGTCTCAGGGCTTTATGGGTTTTCAGGTTTTATATTACGCCCCGACTCCTTCTCCGTACTTATACTACGCTTATATTGCCTTACCGTGGATCTTTTCTCTCTCGACTCTTATATATATATTTTTTTATTATTCTTTGGCTCGAGTGCCGAGCGAGCTCCATTTTTTTTTCCTTTTTAAGACCGATCGTTCTTCCGCCTTTCCGAGGCTTCGCATCGTATCCTATAGGTATGCGGCAGTTTCGTTGTCGGTGGATGACAAAAACCACGGTATCGATGATGAGCTGACGACTTTTTATGCTTCTCTCCCTTTCGAGGTTATAGTTTTATCGTCTTTCGGGGAGTGTTCCTTTTTTTTTTCTTAGACTTTGTCTTCACTGTGTATGATTTTGTATTTTAATAGGAGGGATTTTATGTCAGTATTTAGTTAACGACCAGATTCTAAGGAGGTTTATCATTTTTTTTTAGTTTTGGAGAATCCTATATAGTAGATAATTTATTTTTTAAAGGGATGCACAAGTTCGTTTTGCGCACGTTAAAACGTTTTTTTTTTACTTTCATTTATCTCATAGCTTTTTATGTACTCTGTAATACATAATCAATATATTATAAAAATATATTACAAAGAAATATATTAAATAAATAACCGAAAGCATCTTCATAACTCAAGCAGCAACATAAATATGTATACGGTATACGTATGCATACCCAAATTTTTTCTTGTCACAATAGAATAGTGGAATAGAGATTGAAAGGGTGGGTACGTACGTGTGTGTGTGTGTATGTGTATACATACATATGCAAGAACGAGAGTAACGTCGAGAGCTGGGGTCATGCACGCAACATAAAGCCCCCGGTGTAATTCGCGCGTTTCTCGGATAATTTATGACCGCGAGTCGTTCCCCGTGCGCGCGCGCGCGCGCGCGTCAGCATTTAGCGCAGTATATTAGGCGAAATACGCGAACGCGCGAGCACGAGGATATCCTCTCACGGGCCATTACTGTTACCTTTGACCGCTGCCAAAGGGGTGGGTATATAAGCGTCACCAAAGCTGCGTCATCATCGCATGAATTTACCCGGGGATCGTATATTCCGCAAACCCGACGTAATTTACAATCCCTGCTAAACGCCTGCATTTCTGTATATATACCTATACCTATATTATCTCGAGAGTGAGAAGGAGAGACCCAAAGAGAGAGAGAGAGAGAGAGAGGGAGAGAGGGAGGGAAAGATAGAGATATTGCTGCTTTTCTTTTGCTACCCTTTCATTTTTTACCCTCGGTGTGTAACACGATAATGATGCGATTCGTTATTTAGTTAGGACGTTTTAGTAAATTAATTTTTTCTGCTTATTTGAAATGAATTGAATTGCTGATTACCAGATGAAATTATAGTGATTTTAGAACATTCTTTTTAGTCCATAAATATTTTTTTGTGCGGTGTTGTCTTTATGAGAAATAATTTTTTTACGCTATATTTAATAGTATTCGTAATTATGAAATTAAAATCCTATGTCAATACATAAATTTGTAAAAAAATAATCCTTTTCAATAAATGTTTATAATTGCCGGTAAATAAAATGATATTGAAATAATACTGATACTGATTAAATCTTACGGTACATTTTGTTGATTCGAGATGATGAAATTTGACATATTAGCCTACAATACAATGTGATTTATTTTTGTTATCAAATACAATAACACTTTTTATCTTAAGAGATACGCAAATGCATATTCAGTATGTACACAATCACAACTGCAATAATGTACTTATATATACGTTTAAACATATTTGCATTTATATTTTAAGTTTATTTTTTCGCATTAAATATTTGTTCGCGCTTATTCAATATTATGTGAACAATAGTTTTATACTGCGTACAATTTCAACTTCACTATAGCTAATTTTAGTGGTATCGATACAGTGAATTTATTCCAAACAGCGAGTGTATTAATTGTTAAAATTTAAATGATTGCCTAATAATTAAATCATGTCTATTAATTATATTCTCGAAAACTTCATGTCCGTATTTATTATTACTCATTGTCGTTGCTTTACTACACTAAACTTCATTAAGATTGTATGAATATTTATAATAGCCGTGGATCTCATCGATGAGTTGTCTCAGCGTGAGTCTGTTTGCACTTAAACGACTTGTTGATAATGAAATTTTCTGGCACTTTGTTTTTCAGAACAAATTAAAAAAAATTTTTTTTAATGATTTATAGTTCTTAATTTATGCGTTAGTATTTCGATAATTAACCAAAAAATACAAGTGATATAATGTTGTTTTTTACGTCAAATAAAAAACATATGCCAACGATATATTCGATACTAAAAGATAATATTTGTCCTTGGGGATATGAAAAGAAAAATTACTAATTGAACATTTCTTTAGTGCGCAAGTTGTATACAATCATTAATTTTTTGACAAATAATATTGTTTATATTCGCTATAAAGTTCGTGTTTGTGTTTGTACCAGTTCGTATTAAAATTGTCAACTATTCGTTTATGACTATATTTTAAGTTTTGATATATCTTCATTTAAGAGTTTATATATTACACGTTTGTTTAAACTGACTTCACTGAATGAAATAATGAACTACTGATTTCACATATTTACAAGGACAGCAATATAACAAGCTTAAAATTTATAATTATACAGAATCAGATGTTTTTATTATGTGGTATAAGTTTCACTTTTACATATTAATAGAACAATTTCAAAAAAATATTTAAACTATTTTAGATTATCACAAAAGTTTAAATTAAATGATTGGTATTTGATTACTAGATGTTTAAAGTTTATTTATATTTAAAAATTGTATCAATATTTACCATTGCGTGACTACAAAAAAAATATTTTTTTTACAATTTGTTAATTTTAAAATTATTCCTCTTTAGTACTTTATTTGAGAAATCATGATCCCCAAACCATGTATACACATAAAAAAGCTATATATATTTACAAAAAACTCCTACTCCTTAAAAAAGTAAATGTAGATGTGGTGTGAGGAAAATAGTTTCCGAGATCGCGAAAGAAGGAAATCGACGGGTAGAAGCCGCCTGTTGCATGTTTACTCCGAGTTGCACGTAGAGCCTGGCACGTTGAATGACGTCATAACAAGGCCGCGCAAAACTCCCAACCTCTCTCGCGGACAGTCGTAGAGAGAGTAGAAGGATCAGGGGTGGCTTTGAACCACGTGGGGACACCCAAGCGCCATTGGAGGACGTCCTTAACAAAGGCGTGGTTACCGTGTCTCGCACAGTCTCCACCCAATAATAAACAACCGAGCCTTCCTGTCTGCGTTAATTTGTTTGATCTCTTGCGTAGGTGGGTGAGGATCACCTGCGTACTCGTGCATCTGCTTTTCTATATACGACCGATTGAACTCTCCGAGAGTTTCAGTTACTTTCTTCTTCCATTTTTTGTACTTTTATTCTTTATCGACCATCGGGATTAATCGGTTTTTGTTTTACTTGAATTAAAATAAAATTCCGTTTGTCAAAGAAATTTCTTCTCATTAGTTATATGTATATCTCGTTCAGACGTTACCGGACTTATAATCGTATGGATATTCAAAGGAATAACTTTTTTTTATCTGCGGATATACTTTGATTGCAAAGGAATATGTTTAAGTTCTTTTATCTGTAGACGTATACTTTGATTACAAAGGAATATGTTTACTTATATATTTTATATTTACTTCAATAATCTGGAAGTTCAATTACGGTATCTATATTTATATAGAAATTTTTAACTAACTACGAGAGTGTCTAACCTGCGGAAAACGGATCTTTACCAAACTCTAGGATATGGACTTTTATATGTATACTTTTTATTATAAAAATATGAAAAAAACCAGAGCTATAGACTCTAACGCTCTATTTTACGATAGATATAATTAATAACTGACAAATTTTGCTGTATATACTCTTGACTTTCACTGTTTATAACTCGGAAACGAGTAAAAGCGTATACCGTCTCATACCCAGTTGTTGATCAGTTAAGGCAAATCCGTAGATAGAATAATTTTATGTTAAAAATACTAATAATTAATTGTGTATATTCTGACGCATACACACTGAGAAAAGGATTCGTTACATTTAACGCGATGTGTTAACTATTAATGAATATTGACTTAAATATGGCACAAAGAATATTCATTACCTATTATCGAATCGATCATTTACATGGAGATCATAATGTAATTACACCGTGTATTAACTGTTAACGATCGCAGAGCCATACAAAATTACATATTCGTTTATTATTAACATAGGTACGGTGGAAATCGTCTCCAAACCAAGTACGCACTTTTTAGGTTATAAACGTGCGTGCATTTATATCAAGGTACATGCGTCGCGCCCGGGGAACGTATGAGGTCTGCGGTGCTGAGGTAGCGTTACCTACAATGAAATCGGGTTCCGAAATTTTTCAATCAATTCGACTGCGGTCGTCATAAATACTGTCACGAATAAATTTACTATTACTTTAGTTAGATTATTATAAGATTAATACAATAATAATAAATTAAATAAACTATTTCATGAAATCGCTTTATTTGTACTTATATTCATTAACTATTAATTACGACTCCCAAACTGTGAAAGCATTGCAGTATCGCAATTAACGTAGTGAAGGTTTAGCTGTTAAAACACATTATTAACTCCAATTCGTTTTACACAAATATCACGCAATTTTGACTAAGTTAAAAAGCAATTCATTAATTATAACCAACCCTTTTTCTCAGTACAGAAAGTATAAGTTTTGAACTTCCTTTAAGCGATCTTAGAAAAATAACTGCTATTTTAAAAGTACCTATTTCTGATTAATTCATTTTCGGTATGTACACCAATCCTAGTTAAGGCTACTGACAGACTATTGATTGTTTAACCTTTAAATGGTATGAAGCAACGATTAGATTTATGTAAATCTTATTTCAAACAACAAACATTCAAACCCTAGTTCAAAAGAAAATTGAGGACGAATAGATATATATTGAAAAAAAGGAACTCAAATATCTCAATTTGGTAAAAAGTTAAGGAAGAAATAAGAATTAGACGAAAGTTTGGTATAAAAATATTATGAAATTTTAATACTAATTTTTCGTTGAAATTTCGTCTAATTCTTATTTCTTCCATAACTTTTTACCACATTGAGATATTTGAGCTCCTTTTTTTAACATATATCCACTCGATCTCAATTTTCTTTATAAAATTAGATTTGAATATATACATCTTTGTTCGTTTCCAAGTTACAAGCAATCAAGGTAGATAGTATTTATGGCGAAATTTGTCAATTTTTGATTATTCTATCGTAAAAAAGAACGTTAGAGTCTATAGCTCTGGATTTTTTCATATTTTTCTAGTAGAAACAATATCTCAGAGTTTGGTAAAGATCCGTTTCCCGCAGGTGCAGACACTCTCCTAGTATGTGATGATGAATTTATAATTTTTTTATGGCTATACTTTTTTAATAAAATGTTTTTATTAACTTACTTGAAAGCGTGGTGGTGGTGTATTTATTTTAAAGTAATTTAAGTAAACAAAAAAAATCGTCTTATTTTTCAACTTATTAAAACTTGAATATTATTATAATCTATTCTCGTGCTGTAAGATTTGAATATCCATATAAGACCACGGCTACTAAAATCATAAAAAAATTGTAAGTCTATTTATTTCGAGGACATAACGTTAAAATGCAAAATCGATTTATTCATATACGGTCCTTATCTGAATCACGGGAAGTTTAAATGCGTCAAAGTATAGATATATACAAGTATATGTCGTAAATGGTCACGCATTATACTATATTAAATTTATCTACATAATTTTATAGTGACGCATTTTATCAATCAAACGTGACAGACGAATTGACGTGAATGAGCTTGCCTGTACATTTCTCATTACTTTTCATTATTAAGAGGAAAGATTACAAAGATGAGAGACTGGTATGGGAGGAATAGAATAATTTAGCATCTAGTTCTGACGTTTTTAAGGCGTTTGAGTAAATTAGCTCAGTAAGTTGTTTTCTTCTTCATGTTTCGTTCAAGGATGATTTTCTATGTATATTCGGTGTATGCGTAATAGCTGAATAAAGGTGTGATAAAATGAAAAGAGAAAAGTGTGTACAGGTGTTGTACGTGACGTTCGATTTTTAGGCGGTGCCTCTTATTCCATAACTATCTGATTTTCTTATTGTTCGCAAAATTGTTTCTCAATTTCGTTACTATCGAGTGTTCGAATATTGCGGCAGAGTTGTTGTCTAGCCGTTGTAGGTTCGTCTATACCGAAAGAAAATATAAGTAAATATTGTAGCATATTTATACTTTTCACGTGTAGATAATGCGCACATCTGCCGCGACTTTTATTATCGCTTATGTCAATAGAAAAATTTATTCGTTTCTCGTGAATGTGCATTGAATTAAAATTAACATGAACTTTCTTCAGTATACATAGTAATATCAGAATGCATTTAATTTTAATTACGACATTTAATGGATTAACTTATACATTCGATAGATTATTATATTTCGGTGTATACGTGACAATTACTACGAATCTAATGGTTTATCAAGGTTTTGCGTCAATCGTACTGATAATGAATTTCATAATAATTATCTATTTCTAGTTATAATTTTCACTGACGCAGACCGCAATGAAAAAAATATATTTAAATGTTTCTTTCAGTACAATGGGAGGATATTTCTTTATTTGTAGAATAGGGTTTTTACGTATCTTTTGTGTTACCAGTTAGTATTAATATTAGTTTGGTTGATTCATTGGTTCGATTACAATAATTGGCTATAACTATACGACATTAATATATTGTCACTTTTATAATATTAGAAATAATTTACAGACTTTATGTTGAGTGATGCATGTTTGTTTAGTATTAGAGTGTAGGAAAATGATAGTCTTGCAATGAAGGAAAATTGTAATAAAAGTTTTAATCAATTTTTACAAATCGCTTTGCAAATCAATGGAAATACTTTATATTAACACTGTACGTATACAAATTTTACTATAATACACGATTATTTTACAAATTTTCAAAAAACGAAGCATTTAAGAAAGAAAATAAAAATTCTAATATCAATTTACAATATTTGTATAATATTATATATTACCAAGGTACTGCAATCAACGTATATCAATATTATCTGATTTAATATTCTGAATAATTACCGTTATTTTTAAGAAAATACAATAGCTACTTAGACTTATTAAAAAGACATGCATCTCACAGTTTACAATACATACGGTGTAAAATTCATTTCCTGTAACTAACAGTTATTACAATTTTTAGAATAGGTGATTAAATGCTGCTTGTATTTTACCCACGTTGACCACTAGAATTGAAATAATGTTTGTAAAAGGAGAAGATTATAATCTTATGTGCCGAAACATGATATTTATAATTTATAATTGTTAAAATATACTTGAAATATACAAAAGGCTAATCATTGTTGAATAATCAGTTTCAAATTACTTATTTCTTATTGTATTATGATAATCGTATTTAATAATACAAAAATTCTTCTATCTTGTAGAAGAGAATATTACCTCTTTTTGAAAATTCCTTCTGTCATAATCTTGCACTTGTTTTTAATAATCAAGGAGAATTTAAAAATTTTGAAATCAATTAAACATATATATTTTTTGAGCTAGTTCTTATACTTGTTTCTGACTCATTATTACCGCATAAGTATTATTCATTTTTGACTATGTATTAATTTTTTATTAAAAAATTATTTATTCTTAAGTAACGGAGGATCTATATTGGATTCTTTCGTGTCTTGTGTAACTATAGGTATGTGTGTGTGCGTGTCTGTGTGTATTTTAACATATAGGTAGTATTAAAATAATAAATTGAAAAAATCTATATCTCTAATTAATATTATAGAAATAATATTTCTAACCTCATGCATGATTCAAAATATTTATGCTAGAAGGTGAAAAAAGTATGTAATTCTGTAACTTGTTTAAATTTGTTTAATAGTTTAACTTCGTATATATTTATCGTGAGAAGACTAGAATAAATAAAAGTATACTGTAAAATGCGACAACTTAAGAAATGTTTGTAATAAATAAATATTTTTATTGAAACTTAAAAATCTAAACAATGTATACTTATTCATAAATTTCCTAATAATTTGATACACTATTTCAATCTTATTAAAAATTATATAACAAATAAACATCTCCAATTATTATTAAAAAATAATATTATTTATATACAAGAATACATTGTATTAGAGCATCTTAATAAATTATTCGTTAGTCGTCCCAATTAGTAAAAGATACATTAAAGATTTGATTCGGTAAATATTTGTTGTCTTAGCAAACAAATTAACGAATTCTAGTTAGTTTTCCTAATATTTAAGGAACTAAAGTTATAGTTTGCGCAGTTCGCGTTCTATTAAAACGTGTGTAAATACGACAGAGCGTGTTTGTCTAAACAATTATCTATAACAAATGTAATATCTATGAATTTAAACATGCGCCGAAAACTTACGTTTTAATGAAATTAACTTTATTTTTATAAAAGTAATGTTTATAATAAATAATAATTGAAATAAAAATTGACAAATGGAAGTGTCAACTAAGAACTAATACAGTGCAATTTGTTAGTGCAATATTTTTAAAATAAATATTATTTATCAATGTATAGATGGACAATTACTGGTCGAAACTATCAAAGCAAAGTACGAGGGTGACATCATTTCCTTATGGAGCATGCATTTAAGCGAAAAACGATGCATAATTTATTCCCACTCATCCTAAATACAAAGTCGCATCTGCTTAACGACGCGCGAGCGTCATACATATAATACTCGACGCGAATGAAAATAGCCCAAACGTGAGCACACAGAAGTGCGCGCATCCTTTCGCTTCCTCCCTGGTGTATATGTATATATCGTAAAAGCCTAACACTGGCAAGCACCATATACGTGCACCTCCAATTCTATGTACGTGCATATATGTATATCGCATTACAATATTCACGTACATAGTCTCTCACATTAACGCATGCGATGTACTACATATAGTTGTGTATATGCGCACGCTTACATCAGCCCTAAAACATAATGCTGCTCGTCAACGAGATATTATATCGCATCATGAATCCTAGAGATATATTCTCAACTCACTCTCTACTATTCTCGATGAATGTGGAATTTACATTTGTATGTACTGACGTTGTAGAACATTCAAACATTAGAAATGGGTAACAGATTATACATATACGTATATATAGTTAATAACTTAAAGATTAATATCGCGTGCAAGTAAAGATTAATCTTTTGATTATTTTTTTTACGCGAAACAATGTATTTATCACAAATTGAGCGGGAAACATCTTTTTGTTGAGTTTCTTCGATACAATAGGTACATATACATATATACATTTATAAATCTGTTATATAAATTCGAGTATTTTAGAAAATCTTGGAGACAGTGGTATACGTATACAAAAATTATGATTACAAAGATTAATATTTTGATTCTATAATAATCACATCTTACTTTTAAGTCCACTAAAATAAGAGGTCCGATCTAAGTAGAAAAATATGTTCTTACACGGAGAGAAAAGCTTCAGTAAATTTGACTAAACTTTTTGTAAATATTACTCAACTTTCATTAAGCCGGCAACAGACTGACAAAATTAAAAAAATTACTAAACTTTTTGTCAATCTTTATTCAACTTTCTATCAATTTCAATGAAAATCTATACTAATTTGTACTAAAAGTTCAATAATTTTTTTACTGAAATTCTTATCTCGGTGTATATACTCGTCACGCGTGATCTACAATCCTGAAATTAAAGTCAACTATGAACTCTTACCTGGAGAATTTCTCGTTAAAAGAAACGTGAAATAATCGAAACCAGTTAGAATTTAGAGGAGGTGAAGGAGCCGCGCAGGTAATTTGTGTACGTTAACGCGACCAAAAGTGGCGAGCGCACGCGGGGGATGCTCATCGAGTGCCGCTTAGTACACGCGCCCCGGGAGAAAGAGCGTGGTTCTCTATACCCTGAGGGGGGAATCGCGGAGCAACGACTTGACCTTGGCTGGATTCACGCGTAGCTGAGCTAACGCAAAATCGAAGCGCGTTACTTCCAGCGCCTTGGATCTCCCCCGTTTAAGCCCGTTTCACATTGGCCTTAGGCGATGTCACGCACACGCACCTCGTACATTATGTACAATATTATATCCAAAATCATCGATTCCGAAATAGGGTGGAACATTTTCATTTTCTGTATTTCACGCTACTGATAATACCATACGATTGCGGTATATAATTAATATTAATAATACGTGCTAATTAATATAATTTAATCAAACAATGAACATATATTTTTCCTTGAAGTTATTTAAATAGTTTTGCTAGATTCATTAAAATATAACATTGCTAAATCAATTGGTTTATTTTAAAAATTATGTTTTTGAAAATAATTAATTACATGGAAAAGGAAAAATAAATACTGCCTAAATTCTACAAAATAGAACTACAAAATAAATTTATCATTTTTGTAATGAAGATTTAAAACGTATATACATTACTACTCAAATAATATGACGAAAGCTGTACACGGAAATAATAGTAAATATGATTTATTTTAGCTTAGGCTAATAGATTGATTGCATCAGTTTCTTCGTCGTCACGATACTACCCATAGGGCTCTTTTCGGTTTGCCACGTTCATGAAATAGAAAGAGGAAGGATAAGTGACTTCTTGAGTGCGTAACGAGCGTTTCGTGAGGGTCAGTCGCACTTGTCCAATACGTCGGCGATTTAACCTATATATATATATATATACATATATTTAAGCGGCACGCGCCAACTGAAACTTGGACTTCGTAACATTTTTATGGCTGCATTATACTTATGTAGTAATTATTTTCCTTTTCAGTGACAGCCCGGTTTATTGTTACACGTTTCGTTTACTTAACAGTTTTCTGTTTACTTCACGCAAAAGTAAATTTTCGATATCTACGACTGTTGTATTTTGAAGAATGAACATATCAATTTGTTCATATAAAATAATCTTAAAACTTTGTATTTAGTACGCATACATATATTATTAATAATTGTATTACATAACCACCCTAATATTTTGTGTTGTTATTAAAGAAAACATATCAAGCCAATCATAATGTCAATTTATATGAATTAAAATAATATAATTTGAAAATGTTACATTTACAGGCTAAATACATATAAATCTTATTAATTCACAGGTTGACACTTCATCATTTACTCTTACAACGAGATTAACCGACTAAATTTCTTGTACGCTTTGTGAATGACCCTTATTGTTTCTTGTCGAAGGGTGCGACGATAAGAAAGAGACAAAGCGACGTTTATGAGGAACAATGAACGGTCTAAAGATTTTAGGAAACTCAGCAATAACATGTTGTAGTTATAAAATAGCTCGTATTGTTGTAAATCCAATACATGTTTATTATTGAATTTGAATTTAAATATATTAAAACAATTAATACTGAATTTTGCTCCTTATCTATATTGCAATACAGATTCAAAGTATTTTACGATCGTTAGCTCGTTACGTATCAATTTACCTAGCAATCTGAAGAGAATGAAAAATGTGACTTGGATGTAACAAATAATTAAAATCGATCAAATCGACGTGTGCAACGTTATATTATCATAACAAATGGTCAGTGATTAATGTACAAAATAATGCGAGATCGTATTAATTTTGATTGGTACACGACTGGTTCATTAAACTAACACTATTCAAATATGATATAATGTGAATATATAAACAGTTACAATAATAATAATTAATTGCGTCAATTGAAATGAGTTCTTCGATAAAATGTTTGATTTGTAAACGTAATGCGTACAATAAAATCAAATCATCGTATCTTTTAATAAAAATTAAACAACGAATCTGACGTCACTACGTGAAACATCGAAAAGTAGAATCAAACTGACATTTTTTAATTATTACCCTAGGAAGTATTAACTAATATATAACCGATGAGATGAGAATTCAGTTATTAATTATAAAAGTGATTAATTTAAAATTTATGTAATAAATTGGATATATATATTCTAGATTATTACATATATTATAGTTTTAAATTAAAATAGTTTAGTAAGATTTGATACAATTTGACAATTAATCGATCTTTATTTTAAATAGAAAGAGCAAACCCTAATTTTTATGAAAAAGTTCCTGGTAGAAAACAAAGCAGTCAAACTGCTGAACAGACTAGTCTCTAGGTAAAATCAACCGGGTAGTGTCGTTGGTTAATCACTGGAGAAGTACTGCTTGAAAATCGATATGAATCGAAACTAACATATGATTCATAAACGTAACTTACAATAGTGCTCACGAAATCGTTTTTCTGTCTTGTAAGTTTAAATTAATGTATCGATAGAAACTTACATATAATCATTCTTCTAAACTTGTAAAATATATTTTGGTTATTTTAAACGATATAAACCTGTAATTATATTATTTTTCTCAATCATAAGTTGATGGCTAGTCTTTAGCTAGTAAATGCTCAAAAAAATGTGATGAAAATAACACGTCGACTAGCCAGTCACTGCTCAACACACTGCCCAGTTTCTCTTTCACTCGCCATGGACTAGCCAAAAACTGCTGAACATTTCTACCAGGAGTGGATTTTTAAGATATAGACTAATGAATTTGTAGATACTTTATGCAGGATTAAACGACGACAATTTTTTAATACATTTATCTTTATAAAGGAAATCTTTATAAAATTATAAAAAAATTAAGAAAAAGTATATTCCCAAGATACTATGTGTATATATGTATATATATAGCAAAGCGTTCAATATAATGTTATATATGCGTCTCTTTGCGACGGGGATGAGTCAGGAAAACCCGCGTATTCAACGCGCTGTGCATAACACCCACAGTCCGGGGTGTACGCGTGACTAGATACCGTTTCGCACAAAGGGGACAAACGCCAATTATACTTTAATATCCTCTAGAGAGAGAGAGAGAGAGAGAGAGAGACAGAGAGAGAGAGACAGAGAGAGACAGAGAGACAAAGAGAGAGACAGAGACGGTATAGGTGGACGCGTTCAGTTAGCATTCGAAATTCCTATACCTATACCGTTTTCCTTGTGTTTTTGGTCTCGTTTCTAATATCAGAGTATCCCTGTCATAAGAAATCCGAACCGGGATGTGTTTACGTCTTTAAACATAATATAATTTATTTGGCAATTTATAAAATTTTTTATACATATTTAGATTTTGATTTCACCATTTAGTTGAAACTTTAACGTTCGTATTTGCACGTTAACAAAGATAATATTTAACGTGTATGCAGAAATTCTTTTCTTCTATTTAAAACGACATTCATATTATTAACTTATATGTTATTAAGAAATTAAATTAGTAGCAATATGACTCAGATTTTTGTATTTGGTACAGTCATGTATTATTTAATTACGGTTATTGTATTACACATTACGAACTGTCTTTATAATTTTTAGAGGTAAGCTAGATTAACCATCTCGATATTACGACTTTTATAACTAAATTTTTTGTGTAAATAATAATAAAATAATATTAAGACATTATTACATATATACTGTACTGCATTTTTGCAATTAATAATAGTGCACAACTAAAATGATATAAAATTTTCAAAATCAATTTCGATTCAGTTCAGAACTCAAAACATAATACATAATTTTATAATCTTTATTTGAAATAATAGTTACAGTAATAATTCTTACGTAATTTTTAATCATGTTTTTATTGGATTCTATCACCCGTATGTAAATGTTCATTTCCGCCCAATTAAATATTAATTAATGCAATTTATAATTGAATATAGGTACATTAAAAAGTTGAAATTTTGATAGAATTATATATTACCGCGTACTATGCGATTATTTTTATACTCAGTAATTTAAAAATAATCAATGACGCCAATCACGCGTGTTCGTCATAAAAATATAATGATGGAATATTCTAATATAAATATATTGTGACGTACATGTGTTTTAATTTAAATTAAATTATACAAAATATACATTCTAAATATTATATATAATTAATACGTATATATATATATGACAAGAAATATATATTACTAAATTTGGTATACATATTCTATTGAAAATGAAAGGGTTTGTTTATGTACTGAGAAATAATATTATATGATTTAGTATAGTAAAGGCATGTACATGCATAAAAAAAATTATTACAAATATTATAGGAAATCTTTGCACTCAATTTTATTGCATAATATATAAATTTTTGTACTCTGACAGTGTACGGTGCAATGAATAAAAGATATTGTGATGTTTGTTACAACACGTTTCTCTCTTATTGGTTTGACATGTACAATTTAGAGTATACTTTTGTTAAGGATTTTTTGTCTATATTACATGCATAATAGTTACAATTGTTTTGATATTAAAAATTACTAGATTCAAGTTTTTAACAAGTCGATTATTCTGAAAGTAAACCGTTTTTGGAAATACATATGGTTATAATATTATTGAGAAACTTAATTTAATTATTAAAGGAATTTAGAAATATTGGTTTAATATCGCTCCACGATTCATTTCTTTAAAATTCAAGTAGAATATAATATCATATAATTAAAAACTTATGAGACGATATCATGACGTAAGAAAGAAACATCCATCCCCGTCTACGTCTGGAGCTGATCTGACCGATCTCCCTCGCGGAGAAAACGAAAAATCCCCACCCCGTAGAAAAAGTAAGGTAGCACCCCGTAAAAGAGATACATATGCGGTATATAGGTATATACATTTGTAGATACAGGAGGCGCATGCGCGTATTTGACGGGGGGACGCCTCGTTGTGGCGCCCTCCAATGTGCCTTCCGCACCGCTGAGCAATCTTGCCCATTCAGAATCGATGATGTCAGGATCGCGCGCTCCCGAGTCCAGCGCATGCACCTCCGATTGGTCGACTCGGCCAGCCCCACTCCCGGGCGCTCCACCAATCGGTAGAACCTCGTATACCACTTACCTACCCGCCTCTATTTGCCGTGTGTGTGCGAACAACCCTTAGTTAAGTCGCCGCTGTCGATCTGTGCAACCAGCAGCGACAGCCACGCGACTTATCGCCTTGTGTCTATGTACGCGCCAGAATATATAGTTTTTTTTAATCGGAGTTTTCACGCATACTGTACGATACAATCATGAGAGTGCAATAGTATTTACACGAGATACTTTAGTTAAGTTGATTTATATATTTTTTATTTTTTTTGGGACAAGTGCAGTTTTTTTTAGTTTTTAAGACTGTTTGTTGGACGAGGTGTGTGACACTATTTACTTTTATTGGTGGGCGAATATACACAAATATATAGCGGATTTGCCGACTAGGCGGGAACGGAGTCGCGAGAGGATTTCCCGCGATTCGAGGAGCAAGCCCGACGGCGGATCTTGGTGAGTACACGTGCTTCTTCCGGTATTGTATTTACTTCACTCGCGATTTTCCTTTATTACTATATTGTTACTTAAAACTGGAAAAAAATATTTTGAGTTCGATATTATTGTTATACATTGATCGTTACAGTTTCATAAAGTTTTCTAATATTATTATTTTTTATGTTATAAGAGAAAAGTAAATACTTTTGTAGAGAGTATTATCAAAAATCCAATTTCAAATGATTTTTTTAAAATGAGGCTTTCAAATTTAAAAGTTCAAAGGTAATGGTTGTTCAAAAATTAAATTTAATTATTTTCTAATTTGTATATATTAATTACACTAATTTAATATTTACAATAATGAATCTTACATTTATTATATTTATATGATCAGTGTCATAAAATTTATAAACGCTTCCAGCTCCGTTATAAAGGTTAATCACTAATTTGTAATCATTATTTTTTATTATCGTTATGTTTACTGCGTTCGACAAACTGATGTACATTACACATGTAACCTCGTAGAAATCTTATAAGCTTTTGATCAAAATTGGAGGAAACGCGATGTTTTTCACAAAAAGATTGGCTAAATTATGATATACAACTTTTACTACGTAATTATTTTATAAATTTATGCATATACTTTTTTTATGAGCGATTTGTACAGAATAAAATTATTTATATATAAACAATATTTTATGACATATTTTGTAAGTTATTATAAACATTTTTACGTGACCAAGAGAATACACATTACATCTCTAAAAATTTGAAGGCAGATTTGATAAATTTATTATGTTCGATAGCACTGTAGATATGCAGCTATAATTGAATTCTTAATATACATAGACACGCACTATTATAAATAATGTAGTTATGACGGAAATTACGAGAGTTAGCGCATAAAATACATATAAAAATATCTTATTGAAGGACATTATAGCAAGCTAATCAATAAATTTACATGCTTTCTCCACTTCTTCTACTATCGTGTGCTAATAAAAATTACATAAAAAATGAATTGATAATTATGACGATACAAACAAAATTATTAGATACGTTTATTACCATATATGAAAAATTAAACGATATTAAAAAGATCTATCGCTAAAAAAATCTATCGCACGCAAAAAATTGACCGATTATATAGGAATGAAATCAGCTAGAACATTTGCAGGTATAAGAAAATCCACTAGTGGATATAATACCTTTTTTATCCATAAATATCGGTGACACAGAAATATATAGAAATTATAATAAAGCGTTTGATACATTGCGAAAAAAGGTACAATTCATCCCTTATCTCGTCGATTTCTCCCCTTTCCAATATTACGCTCGTAATTAGTCGCGTATATTGCTGGAGTGTAGTCTGCGTGTAGCGCGCATTGAGTTGCACGAGCTGTACAAGTGTGGACACCCCGTGGTGTCGCACAGTACATGCATGTATACATATATCGATTCATACGATGTGCGACTCGTTTCTTTCTTTTTTTTTTTTCATTGTAAAAGTTGTGCGCTGAGAGGCTTTGTGACTTTCTACTATATGGGGAACATCGATATATAGGTACGTTCTCTGCGAATTTGTAGTCTACACAGGGGATGGAAACTGACGCTTTTTGCTCGTGTAATTAACGGGGTAGTCATCGTGATTCTTGAATTTATAGATTTTTTTTACATATGTATTGAAACCGTACTTTTTAGTAGTTGTTAGAAGTAGTTAATTTTGATTAATTGATGTATTATATATTTGCACGTTGACTCAAGTACCTGTAAACGTTTTTTTTAATAATGTTTTTACAACAAGCATATTCAAATTATTATAGTATCGAAAATATCTGAAAATTATAACTTATTATACAGGATCTAGTTGCATAGTTGAGTTGAAAATATTTCCTAAAATTTACATAATGTACAAAAAAAGCGAATGCAATTTTCAACGTAAGGTATGCTACCGAAAATTAGTACCCCAGCCAGAAGTGCATAATTCAACAATATATCCGTCATCTACTTTAAACTCGAAATGCTTTCGGGCGTCGCGCGGAACCGCATCATAATTAGATTTTTCGCGCAGTCGGTAATGAAGGCCGACCCTCGAACCTAATTAATATAAGTTTCTTTCCTTCACAAGCCGACCGCGAGTGGAGTGAAAAAAAACACACACACATATACAACGAAGGAGGCGGGATTTTTTTTTCAGGAGCGCGAACCCTCTCCTAATCGTATGAACGCCTCCGGTGACTTTGATGTCGCGCGAAATCAAACGATCTTGAAGTACCCAAGTTCTCATTATGCCCGAGCGAAAAACGCGAGAAATCTGCACAAGTGGCTGCGTTTGTTTTAATCCTTAAGGGCCTAGGAATCGCGCGGTTAAAATATACATAGGTATATACATATACGTTAATTTTTGTCACGGCGCGACAAAGGTATATACGGTTTAATTGAACCTTGTTAATCGAACGTCGGCTATCGATCCTGATATCAGACTATCTGATACAATATTAAATGTTCATAATTTTCCGACGGGTGTGAGTTTGAAAATTTGTTTAATAGTTTGTTTTAGATGAAATAATATTAATAGGTTTCACATTGATGCTTTTTTTCGTTCCACATAATATTACATAAGTGTCTTATTACTTTTATTAATTTAATCAAAGTTATAATGTAATTCATAAATGTAAATAAAATAGAAACATATATATATATATATATTACACTTTTCTTCATAATTTTTTACACTACAAAAAATTTATAAAAAATTAAAAACATATTCCATTACAGGAAACAAAAATAGCCATTAATTTTAGTCATCTCATTATTTTATATAACAATACTGTGTATAGAAAAAAATTAATTACCTTTTAAATTTACATTTGCAATTAAAGCAATTGTTTACAACATTAATAAAAAAAATAGCGACAAGTCAAAACTCCATTCAATCGCATATAAAACACGTTACAAGAAAAATGAGAAAAAAATAAATTAGATAAAACGCATCAGCGCTTATTTCCAATCAATTAGACCCTTACCCACTCGACTCGTATTACGTTCATGGCCGATTTTCCTTTCGTCGGTATTCAGAAGGCATATAATATGGAGAACGAGATAAAAAAAAATGAGGAAAAAATTTGCAAAAAAAGATCTAAGAATTGGAGGTCCAAGACATTCGCAGCACGATATTCCGTTGCGTGTATAAGGGACTCGGGAGGGAGATACAAAGAGATGAATCGTCGACGACAGTATACGCCGCATTAATCGAACCGCGATACGATTCGAATTGACTTGGTTTAACTTATGAGCGTGTGCTAAGGTAAGAATAAAAAGAAGAGAACAGAACCGATCCGACATTTTTATAACGATTACGAGGCGTTGTGTGACGAATGTTTACACTGTAACTTTATTTTGTTTATTTATTATTAAATTATGTCAAATATTAAATTAAATTAATCAATATTGTATACAAATATATAAACATAAGTAAATTTAAATAACTGATAACGTATAAATATATAAAATAATCACAATTTACATGTCAAAGCACAATTGTAAAGCTCAGTTAAAACCTATTAAGTAAATTGAACAAATGCGTAAAAGAAAAAAGTTTGAAAAATAAATAAACTAATGAAAATTGTACGGGATATATTAAACTCGACTAGCGCAAATTCATATATACCGAGAGAACATGTACCACGTATACGCAAAATGTATATATATATATAGATTAACGCGACTTCCATTGAGTTTGTTTAAGGTAAATCAAAGAAAGTCGAAAGGGTGGAATAGTGGGGAGTTTATAGTATATAGTGAGTTAAATCGACAGCTTGGCGTCTTGTAAACACACAAGCCGTCGAGATCCTGTTTGCGCTCAGTCGGGCATAATCCGAGGTAATCCCTCTTGCGCAATATGCGTCGGTGTGTTCTCCTCGCGAAATTTACTCGTCCGCCACCCTGAGAGCGAATGCCTCGTGCGCCTTCTTGTCTTTTCTTTATCTCTTTCTGTCTTCCTTTATTTTTTTTTATTTTTTTCTTTATCGACACCGCGTGTTTTCTATATATGTATATGTATCTATATACCGTCTGTAAAGCTCTTCCGGTGGATTAACTGATTTTCTTGACTTGACAACTCGAAACGGATTCCGTATATAGTTGGTTTAAATGTCGTTGAATGCCAATGAGCTAATTAGTTGCGCTTTGCTAATCTTTCACTCGCTACGTCTAGATTGAGAATGTGATTAGAGATAGAGGATTTGATAAGTTATGAAAGTATGTAAGCTTTAGTTGGAAAATATTGAAAAATATAAGTTTTTTGAGTGTACACATTTTTTATATTATTTCTACTGTTAATTTCGTCTTCGCGTTTTTTCATTCAACATATAGTATTGGATTTTATGATTTTGTTTCTCGTATAAATATATTGAACGGGAAATACAAACTGCAAAAGAAGATGTAACTGTAACGTAATCAAACAAAATTGACACTTAACACCTTTACAACCCACATGCAAAATATATTGCCCTCCCTCGGAAACAAAACACGAGAGGGAAGAAAAAAGCAGACGTGGGATGCGTTTATGACGCTCGATAAATGGATACGACATATACCTATACATACGCAGTGTTCCCTGACGTTTTTTTTTACCCTCAGACACTAATTATTACACTTAGCGTGCTTCGGTATTCTCCACGCGTTAAATTCTTTTTCTGCGTGTATATGTGTTTTTTTTATTTTTCAACCCTTCTCACAAAGTTTGGTATCTCTTTTTTCAAGAGCGCGTAATTACTACACTTGTCGCACAATTTTTTTATCCAATTTGAGACGAGCGGCTTCAAACCGGCAATTAGGTTTGAGAATGTCAATTTGCGCTCTATAAACATTATTTCTTCGTTTCTTTTACTATTCAAATTTATACACATACCTATACACTTCTTACGCAATTTACTGCATTATACGGATATCACACAGGATTATAAATTTGTTTTGACTGTATAATTTATATCGATGACTATATGGAATTCTACATTTAGTATTTATCGAAGATGGTCGTATCGTCGATAATAAATCTAAATATTTGTATACGACAAATAATAAGAAACTATAATCACGAAATTGCATGAAGAAATAGCGTGAAAGTTTACGCGCGACATATGTTATGTAAAAGGTTTGTTTCCTTTTTTTTAAATAAAGTTCAACTAATAATAATATCATTTCATTGTCAATTAATAATTTAAATAAAGGATTTTCGAGAGATATGCAATTTATATTTTACATAGCGACAATAAAATTTTCCCATTGAATATCATACCTTAACCGGTACTTTTTTGTAAAAAAAAGTCGTATAACGATAACGCGAAAAATTTTTCCGTTCTGAATAATCGTTTCTTCGATCGCCGTCAAATTTATGCAAATGACAAAAGCTATTTGTCGAAATTAAAAAAGAAAATACGTATGATATTACCTTGATAATTTAGCGACGATGTTTATCTTGGTAAACAAACATTGCAATCCATCAATGTGTTACCGGAGTAAAATAAGGCTAATCACACCAAGAATTCGAACGTTGCAAACTGCAGAAAAAATAAATGTATATACGTATACGTACATACATAGGTGTGTATGTGTATATGTTTGTACGTGTAACTCTCCGACGAAATTACGTCGACGATCACGGAATACAAAGCAGAAGCCAGCTGTGCGCTATCATTTACACAAGTGTTTGAGTCTGACGATGGTAACTGATTTTCCAAGAAAAAAAATTGGCTAAGTGTTTGGAGGTGTAAGTCGACGATCGGTTGGGTAGTTGGTGCACTCAGTTTTTGTAATCCCGTCGCGAATGAAGATTATATTTTTGAACACACAGTTTTATCTTCTATTGTGACGCGTTGATCGAGCGTGGACTTTTGGATCATTGGACTGGATTAAGATTAGTTTTCGAGTAATTAATTTATATTAGGTGACCGTGATTTTTCTTTTGTGCATAATGTGCAGTGTTTAATTTCATTCACCTCCATACGAATCATTGAGGAATAGGACATCGAAAAGGTAAATCGGTGTTACGAACCGATAAAATTATTTGATCGATCTGTGATTGAAATATTTATTCACACGAAAGAAAAAACATTAACATGTAGTTATACATTGGACGTAACATTTATGCGTTATAATTATTTAGCAATTTAACGTTCATATATTCAAAGGATAGATTTTATTAATTAAAGATTAACATCTAGACAACATTGAATTATATATATACATTATTAAAATTTGTTATAATCCGACTTGGTCATGTTATTTTGTAGACAAGAATTATAAATTGATATTAAAGCTATATTTTGTAACGTATGTTTACATAGTTCACAAAATTACATAGACACACATGCGTGTTGACTGGTCTTATGTAATAATTTTTAATACTTAGATTTTACATAATTTTGACCTGCCTCCATAGTAATAGTAATAACGTGCCACTGATAACGCTATTTAATATTTGCGTGTAATCAGTTGGATAACAAAAAATTTATTTGTCAATCTGTATATATGCATAATATCCTAAGAAGTAAAAAGTAAATAATTTATATTGTTAGATTATTTGATTGATTAATACTTTTCCGTCACGTGAATAACTGTATGTTGAAATTTGAAGAATAAGAGTCTACTCGATTAAGTTTTAAAGAAAGATATAGATTAATTTTATTCCGACTAATTTGAATAAAATTTCTTGGCCCGGTTGTACATTCTTGTCTGAACAAATTTAATTTTCTGTAAGATTGTGATTTAGTCGATTGAATTTTTTTGCTCTTGCTCTTATCATTGTTAAACGCAGCTACGCTTAGTATAACTTTTCGATATATTGGAGATTTAGTATATATTATAGTTTAAATAGAAAAAATGAGCTTAATATACCCATCGATTTAGTTCACGTCGATATTATTTCAGAAATGTTTCACGTAAAATGATAAAAATACATTTACCAGTATTATCTAAGAGAATGAAAATATATTTATAATAAAATTATTGTGTAATATTGTGTTACAGTGACCGGGAGTGTAGAAAGGCCCGAAGATTCTGCCGTCGCAGCAGCTCGGCGCTGCGGTCGCTCCATGGCCGGGCGCCACCGGCCTCCTGGCCTCTGTCACCGCTGATGATATGGCACACAAGGGTGAGTTATATGAACTTTCCTCCTTATCAAAACCTTTTTCTACATTACATTTTCTTATTATTCCTTTTGTGCTTAAAAAAATGTTGAAATAATGCAAAAATTAAGTTGTTACAATTGCACTGAGAAAAGTAATTCTTTGGAAGAAAGAATCTAAGAAATATGGATTGAAATACGGCGAAAGCTACATGATTTAATAATAAAAGTTTTCTATGAAGTGGCAAGGTGCACATTATATTTAAATTTTTTATGGTTAAGATGCGGATCATTTACAAGGAAGAATTGTGATTTTGATACGAGTTCAGTGAATTAATCAGTTTTCGCAATTGACATAATGTATCATATTTAAATTAAATATGATTAGATTGAAGAAAATTAATAAGAATAAATAAATAAAGATTAAATTTTCACATGTCTGTTAATAATAATTTATTTGTATTATAATTAATATCAAATAAGAGTTTTCCTTGCAATTCTAAATTTTCGAAAAATGATTATTTTCTTCAAGTCATATTTTCTATAACTATCAAGAATTATGTACTTCATATGAGATAATGGATATTTTTCTTTTACAAAAAAAAGTTTGTTATAGTAAAGAAATATTTCTTATCTATTAAGAAATCGACATTTGGTACAAATGATGGAAAATTTTAGTTTATGAAATTCATGGTTTTTTTGAATGAAAGAATCGTTTTTCTCAGTGTGTGCGTTAGATAGTGCTTATATATCGAAAATATTTAAACGCACGAAAGAAAAGTATTGAATAAAGAAGGAGAGTACAAGTTAGGTAGAACGTAAAACGACTTAAACACCTCGTAGTTACTTGTCGAATACTCGCGGAAGAAGCGTAAAAGTTAAAGATCGCGTGAGCGACCATCGCTTATCCAGCCGAGGGAAATACCGAATTCCTTTGGTCGCGAGAGCCAAAACTTTTCGAAATGGACGGGGGACAATGCATTCCAGTTCCCCTTACGCGACTTTACCTAGTCCTCCTTCGTTATCTCGAAGTCTTGAACGTAGCTTAACGGTAATCCATCTTTCTCCCTTTCCTTTTCTCTCCATTCACTTTGTTTTTTTCTTCGCTTTTGGAACTTTCTTCTATATGCGAATTAGACGAAAATCTTGACTTTTTAAATCGGCCCTTCATTTCAGGATATTATCTATATCGATACATTAAAAATCCGAGTGTAGAAGTCGACGTTCATTGCTAAATATTTTACCGAAATTATTAAGAGAATGACTATAAGAAATATACGGCGAATCACTGTACATTCACGAGATAAATGTAGAGGGGCCATTCTATGCAGTACAGCATCACTTGTATTTATCGCAAATTAAATAAAAAAAATGATCCAGCGAATGTTGAAGATAACTCTTTGTTTTGTGAGTGACGGAGGTCAATAAATGACAGAACCCATCGCACGAAGGATCTCGGAGCACCAAGTGTCCAAAGTAGGTATATACATAGATGGGTATAGGGGTATGAGAAAAGGAAGCGAGATTGCCGTGCGTCGCGAAGGCGTTTAACCCCATTAGTCTTGAATGAGTCTATATGTCTGTCCTTGTCGTCTTTCTCTTTGGACCCGGCACTTACCCCCAGTTTCACGGCGAGTAGACGACATCGTCTCGAAGGCTTTCTAAAGCCGCCCCCGCGGCGCTGCTCACTTCACGTATTGATTTCCATTCTCTTATGCGCCCTTCGACGCTTCTTCCGTCCTCCCTTTTTTCTTCCTCTCTCACTCTCTCTCTCTCTCTTTATCTGTATAGGGAGACGAAGCTTCAGTCGTTTGTCGCGCCGGAGCCCTTGATTCTTCGAGATCCTAATTACAGGAGGTGCGTGGGAGTAGAAATGTATTAATGAGAAGGATTTCTTTTCCTTTCTACGAAATATCGGTGGCACTTACGGATGATCGCTCGTTGCTGTGTTTTCTTATCTCTTTCCAATTTATCGCTATTGTTTTTTTCAGTATTTACGTCGCCTTCATCTTTTTTAAAGGATTTTTTCGTTAATTAATTTTTCGACTTCTTGTCAACGTTTTAAATTAGAATCACGATTGGGTATAAACATTGTATCAAATTGTTTTACTAATTTAATAACTCTGTAATATAATTAAAACGTTTCTTAAAAAATTTACTTTTAAAAATTAAAATTATTTTTGAAATAAAAAAATAGCCTCGATATACGACATAACTATATTTAATATTGCAACAGAGTTGCAAAATTAAAAGTCAAAATTATATTAAAATTAATCTTAAATCTTAAGAAATTATAGTTTTTACTCCAACTGCAAACAAATAATAATGTAATTCCATCCGCGCAATAAATTATCATACAGAAAGCGAAGTCGACACAATGGTAATCTTAATTTGAATAAAAAAATGAAAAAAGTGAAGGTTCTCGATAAGTAAGAGAAAGTATTTGTTAAAAGAACGAGTGAGATCACGCACGAAAATCCGCGAGTTATTTGACCGAGTGAGATTCAGTGGGGTGTGTAGCGTTAAGTTGGCGCTAGCTCATCGAATCGCCGGCTCGATGGAGCGACGGCACACCCGACCGTCTTCTCTCGTCGCGCGGCTGCCTTCGTTGCGAGCTGTGCGATGATCGATCGTACGACAAATTGCGTTTCCGAGACTCCTTGCACGTGCAACTCTTGAATCAATTGTCTATTTAGGAATCAAACGCCTTTTTCGACATTTCTTGACTTTGGTTGTCTAATGTGTGGCTATATACTAGTGACTAAATTATCATATATCAAGAAAAATCGTTGCGTATATCTTTAGCTTTTAAATAATAATTACTTTTTTTAAATATGATTATTATAATAACCTATTTTACAATATAATTTTTTTTAAATTATTTTTTTATACATAGATTCGTGATGTAGTAACTCGTGTCATTTTCTTCCCTTCACTTTCTTGCATACGTACAACTCTCTTTTTCATGAATTTTTTTTACTGTCCGCGTGTATGTGTATATACATCCGAAGGGACAAATACGTGGGAGTGAACGAATTCCAGTATGACGAGAAAGATCATTGATCGTTTCTGAATTCCGAGTAGGTATTTCTTTACCATGGATTTCCTTATACCCTCTTCACTTGAATCTTACACATCATTGTCGTCTATACTATATCGCGCATCTCCCCTCAGTTGAATAATAAGCATTGCGAACGTATGCTTGCACGAAATAGCATGGAAAATTATGTAAACTCGATATAATCAATTATAGATATTCAAATGAAAATATGATAAGCATTGATTGGTTTTCGAAATTTTGTCGTGTTGCGAGAAGAAGTATACAAACTACAAATGAATTTTGGTACCCATAATGTAATATCAATTTCCTACATGCTTATACATTTTATATCTTCGTTTACTCGGTGGATCAAATTCCACATTTTCTATCGATAAACATACTCGCGTAATTCAACTTGAAAATTTATATACCCTACCTGTCACTAACAACTATATAATTAAAAAAAAAATTCTCGTATGTAAATGTTTGAAAGTTAAATCAATACTTGGAAAAAAAACGTCCAATCCACGCGTCGAGTTTAATCACCTTACGCACTGTGGTATCAAAAGTGCCGACGTATCAAAAACGCCTCCGCGCGGCTCCTTAAGATCGTAAAAGGAAAGGAAAAAGAGATACTGTCAACCCCCTTGATGCTTTCGTCGTCTTGACGTTCGTCTTTTTCCAGCTTTTCACCCGTTCTTTTTCATTCTCGCGTATATATATATATATACATGTATATACCTTTGATTCGCTTGCGCTCTTCACTTTTTTTTATACAAGAAACACGCAACGTTGCTTTTGTGCGTCCGCCTGACTCTAGACCTTCTTCTGCTACTTAAAAGGCGCGGGTTGCTCATTTTTTTCTCCCTTCGAGTGGCAGCTGCCGCGGTACAATCATAAGAACATCTCTACACTTTTGCAAGAAGCCAGTGATATGGAATTCACTTTCATCCGCGCGCCTCTTCTTTGAAGTAATTACATTTTTGAGGATCCTTATGTCTTTTGTTATTGCCTGCATCTTGTAATTATTACTTTGGACGTTTTCTTCGGTGATATCGTAAGTCAAATGATTGTTTTTATAGTAAATATGTGATGTGCTTGTTAAATTGTGATATAATTGGTATTTTGAAAGGAATTAGTACGATTTGATAAATTGTAGAATTAATATTTTTTGTTATTAATAATTGTCTTTGAGAATGAATATGAATGTCTCTTCAACATTGTTATCTATAAAAAATAACATCGAAAACAAATAATTATAAACGAACTTAAAATTTTCAATATTATATTACCCAGTCGACATCGAGTCCATAGACACTGAAGTATTCGAACACATCAAAAAGCTTCGAGTTAAAGAAAAAATAAATACGTCGTCCCAGCAAACTGCCATCCGCTCGAATGAAATCTTCTATATACACCAAAGTTGGACGTCGCAGTTCGTTACCGGTCCGAAAGAAATCTCTTGAAAAAACACAGTAGCGATAAGGCTTTCGTTATACATCTCATCACGAGCCTCTTCGCATAAAGTAATCGAAATTGGTCTCGGGCGCTTCGAGGCATGTACGAATGAAAAAAAACGAAGACGAGGAAGACGAAGGCAGAAGACGACCGGGGCAGACTGTACCTACGTCTTGCATCGAGTGCATTCGACTGTGAAATTCCCTCTTCAAACAGACGAGGACGGGGCCCTGGCACATTTTAGCGTGCGGGAGAGGAGGTATAAACTGAAGCGGAATTCAGGAAAAGCGGATATCTCGCGCAACCGGCACACGTACGCGTACGATAGATAGCTGTAAACTCCTCCGCTTTCTCGTCTATTCTGGGTGTCTTATTTCCCTCTTGTGCGAGATGCTGCCTATTTTCCGTTCTTATTTATTTATTTATTTTTTTTACTTGTTTTACATCCTCGGTAGTCTTATTTAGATCGGATGCTTCTACTGCGTCTAATTTGTGATTTTCTGTTTTTTGGGTTTGTCATCATTTGAGAATTTAGGAAATGAGCAGCGTCTCATAAGGTGTATAGGTGTGCGAACAACTTACCGATACATATTTGTTCTAAATAAAATCGTTCCTATAACTAATTACGTGAAATTTGATGACATATTGACAAGATATAAGTTGATAGAAAATTAAGAAAAAAGATGTTTCTTCTTCATAAATTTTGTAACAATGCATAATGACGTATAAGCTAAGAAATATAAAAAGAAATTGTAACTAAAGTATATACTTTGTTACATTCACACACGGCAACAAGATGAAAAGGAGCTTGTATAAATAATAAATTATACATTTTTACAAGATCAGAGAGACGAAATAAAAATACTTTGCCTGTAACAAGTATTATTGCACCCTTCATATACATATAATCCAATCGGTTTCCCCATATCGACCCTAGCACGTTCTTTTCTTTCTTTTTGTTTCCTATTCGTCGACGTGTCCCCGCACGTATTTCGCGAAGATAAGGACCGGTCGACGGTTGTTTTTCCCTATACAAGTCACCGCCCAGAATTCGCTAGTAAGAAGAGAAAACCCGCGCCCAATGGAAAAAGGCGACGAGGCGATTTGAATTTCAAAGCGGTAGGAATTTCAGATCGCTGTATCTATATACATATATGTCTTTCCTTTTTCCTATTTTCTCAGGAGCCGCGTCTCTCACACACATGGATGAAAAATAAAACAATCCACTTCGGTTGTCTCTCCACACACACACGCACACACACGCATGAATCCATACGTATACACTATACGTACCGATATATTGTAAATGTCTATACATGTGTGGAAATTCATTCGCGATGGGTTTTTCGACCGATCGATATAAGGGAATGAATTTAAATGAGATTTAAAATGTCGTGGTGTGATAACGTTTATGTTAAGTTTGTCACGTTTTAAATTGAGATGGATATTTGTGATTGAATTTTTATAGGTTTATTAGCCTGATAAATCTCATCTCTAGAATATTGTAGATTTTCAATGCGATTACTTAACATTGATATTTTATAGATTAATATAATAAATAATCAATATTTTTATGCAAAAATATTATTAAATGAAATATTATTTATTACGCGGTAGCTTTACTGTTAAAAAATAACTTAATCAGATAAAAAATAAAAACAAATAGATAAAAACATTAATTATTTCGCGTATATCTAAAAATAATCAGAAATTCACACTTTTTTAATACAAAGACAACAAATTTATAGACTAATTTTGTTATCTATCCGATAAAGAACCTAGCGACCATCGTATCGTAGAATCGTCAACGATTCTTCAGCTTTAACGCGCAAACGAGACTGCAAAAAAGTCTCCGACCGCCTTGGAATCATGCCATAGTTTACTTTTACACCCACCAAGTGCATTTACGCCAATTTACTTGAGAACACTTTTAATTCGACGACTGACGAATTTATGTAACTCTGAATTTTTCCTTATCTTGAAAGAATTAGCTTAAAGCGAATGCTAAGTCAAGAAGAAAATTGTCTAAATATATTGAGCTATTTTTATTAGTTTAATTAAATAATTTATATATATATTATGGGTAGGGAGCGCCTTTATAAAAAGAGAAACCCTCGTATACATAACAAACTTTGCATCTAATAAAGACCCTTAAACATTATATATAAAAACTCATCCTATTATAGAGTTTAATTTTAAAATGTGCATACGTCTAGTCCATATCTAATGCCACATTGAGCACTCAAAAAAATCTCGTCTCGTTAAATCGTCACGAAGTATGCGCGACCCTAAGAGCAAGTCTTGCATCGAATCGCGAGGTGGTGAAAGCCCCTCTTGAAAAAAAGAAAAATAAAAAAGAAAAGGGGTTGCGTTACCCCCTAGGGAGGATGGTTCATTGGTAAACAGACATTTTCCTTGGTCTCGCTGGCTTCTTTTCCACTCCCCCTGTCTTTACGTGAGAGAAGGCGGTATAAACGTCACGACTCTCGAGGGTGGATAACGGGAGGTTTGTGCTTCCGGTATACGATATTCGCTATATAGGGTGGAAGCTTTTGGGGGATTAGTTTTCTGCGTTTTCATTAGTTTAAATGACTCATTATTTTCAACCTTTTCTCGAAAATATTTAACCTTTCCCGCAATTTAAGATTTATCATATATTGAAATTTTTGAACATTTACCTATATACGTAGTGCAGTTGTATCTATATATTTATTTCCCAATAAAAGAAATTGTCACCCATAACTAATTCATTCAATCTATTTACGTAACCAAAAAGGACCGTATCAATCCCTTGTGATATAACGTCATCAAAAAGTGTTTTTTCAACTGCATGTCAATCGGCGAAGAAAGAAAAAGTACACCAAGAGTATTAGACAAATGTGAAAGTGCCTTATAAAACACGTATACACGTGTTTTTCCTGTCAAACGGTCTAATAATACGTACTTAACCGACACATATATTTACACAGGGAAAGAGAAATGCTCTTGGCCACAATCCGCCAGGGGGTTACAAGGTACAAGCTTATACAATGAGCCACCGATGTAATCTCCGGAAACGTTTAGGGGAAAATTAGGTCGACGGTTGAAAGTAAGACTGGACGACAGTCCGCGATTTGTCACAATATTTATTTAGCAGAACTCAATATTTTTTTTAAGACTGCTGACTCTCCCCTAGTTTCTATTGTTCAAGTTTCCTTTTTTTCTTTCTTTTACCGTCCTTTCTATATCGAAATGTGCGAAATTTTTGGTTCTCTTTACTTTCTTCGTAAATCCGATAGTTTGTGATGTTGTTGTATATTTTAAAAAGTATTTAAAAGTAGTGGATACAATTATATATTTTATAATTCTTACCAATATATTAACATTATTCATGGTTTGTGATAACGAATTCAATTGTACGAAATTAATTTAAAAATAGTGTTTTCGCAATTACTGAAAAATTGTGTTAAAAAAGAACCAGACCTGCTCATTTAATCTTAATCGCCTTTCCACGTAATCATCGGTTATTAACGGTAAAAAAAAATTTTTCTCTACAAATTTGAATGTTCTACCACACAGTTAAATTAAAATGAGAAGGGGGTCGAGATCGTTAATGCCACATCTCACAATAATGATCTCGCTCGAGTGAATCTCAATTTCACTGTAATGGTAAGAAAAAACTGCCAAAAATTCTATCGCTTATTCCTTTTCAGCAATTTGCATTTGCGCTTTTTGTCCATTCTTTTATTTCTCTCTTACAATTTTCATTTCCTAAACGATCTACTATCGCACTTTACAATTATTTGATGTTCTTTCATTTTTCAAATATATAAATATATAAATATATAAATTTTATTTCAAATATATAAATATATAAATATAATTTTATAAATTACTTTATTTTTAAAGATTTAATGTTTTTAATATTAGTGTGATTTGGCAGATTTTTTAAAAAGTTATATTCCGTAAAGCTCATTATTTTGTAATAATGAAATACAAAACAAATTAAAATATTAAACTGTTTATATAGAATCTCAAATGTGTGTTGATTAAGCAGAATTTAGTAATTTCAAACATAAATGTTGAAATCAATCGTCGTCAATGTGCATGGTAATTTATTTGTATAGTTTACGTCAGTAAAACGTAAATCGAGGGGCAAGTTCGAGGAAAACACAAATACACTCGGAACATTTGAATCGAGGGATTTTCGAAGGCTTGAAAACCTAGGGCAAAGCTCTGAGAGAGAAAGCTAGCAAGTAGATGTGACTTTAGTCTGACGTAAATTGAATTAGCGGGTCACTGGCCGCGATGCAAGGTCTTCCGAAGTCATTCGACTACTCGCTTACTCGACGAGCTTTGTGCTATCGACTACTTCTCGGATAACTTTCGAAGCAAAAAATGCCGAATTATCGAGGAAATTAAATGTATTTGCTCCATTTAATTTTGTACGCATTGCTTAAAATTATTTAAATTGACGAATGCAATAGTGACGTTTGAAAAATTAGATCATTAATTTATTTATCGATTAAAATAAGATAAAAAATATATTTGAAATAGAAAAATGATTGGATAATACAAAAATTTGTAGAATAAACGAACCGCCCAAATTCTCCCATAAACATCAATTAAAAAGTAAACCATGGTAATCCGAGGGGACCCACCTGTCAGTCAATCCGTCGATATTCGAAACTCCCTATATATGCATTGTGATTGAGAATGGTAAGGTCAAATTAGCACCAAAGTGAAGTACAACAATAGCCGTGATATATACCTTGTAGAACTATGCGGCCCACCATCGTGAAAAAATAAAGTCGCGCGTACGGCGTGACGCGTATACACATGTAAGTATATACAGGTATATTCCCATGCTGATCATTTCGATACACCAGACGGGGTCTAATTTCGCGGCATGGGAATGGTTTAACTCGGGTCCTTGGCGTGTATTGTCCAGACACATACGGGGGTCGAGATCGCGCGCGATACGCGGTCTATTGTGCGTCTATTAGCGGGGAGCTTTGTCGCGGTAGCGCTCGCTTTCTTGGACACGTTCTTTCGCTTTCTTTTTATAAAGGGAGAGAGAAAGAGGCTGAGGTTTACCTTATTGTCGGTGCTGTTTTGTTTTTATGGCCTACTCGATGCATCTGCGTCGCATGGAAGAAGAAATTTATTTTGTTCGGAGAACTTCTTACCTATGGGAAACGAATTTTTTTCTCAATTTGGGAGAATTGATTTTATTATTTTTTTTTATTTTTTGTTTTTATTAGCATATATAGATGAGTAATCTGTATCATTGTTCAGTATTTTACGATACATTATTTTTTAAATTTACTCAATTAGTGAAAGTGAATACTGAATATCCGAAATATTTACCTTAAATTATTTACTTTATATACTGGTACATCTGATGTTCTTTTCCGTTTGTCACTAAAAAAGAATGATACAAATTTCTCACATACACTTTATATACGCGAATTTGGTTTTGTATGTCAATCGAATTCGTCGTCTCTCCCTCAATAATGCGGATTAGGCTAGTGAACACATGTCAACTTACTACATACGTATCGATCGTGCATGTGCGTTCGGTTACTTCGACTGTTACCCGCAAATCTGGTAGCAGCGGCTTACCGAAAAAAATCCCAAGTTCTCCGCGTGCAAATTCGAATTGATAGATTTTGGCCGTGATGTGCTGAATACAGAAGGTTCTTCCGTTGACTGGGATAGTGTCAAATTTGATCAAGCCGCTGACAGGTACATATATATTTATTTCAGGAGAAATACTTGTTTGAATACATAAATCAGTCCGTTATAATCTGTTGTACAGCGAGTTATATATAAAATATAGCCATTTCTTAAGGGAGTTAACAGGTTGTATCTAATATATTTTAATAAAACAAGAGAAAAAAACTAATAATAATAATAAAATGATAAAATACTGGAAATATTAAAGTGACTAGGTAAAATAATAATAGCTGACGTCTATAGTATAAGGAGAAATCGTCAGACGGAAGGATATATTCGCGTTAACATTCCGGAGGCGTCTCGGCCCGTAACATCTCCGTTTTCCCTCTGATCAAGTTCAGCCCGAAACTCCAAGTGGTCGGAAATTCGGAGCCAAGATATGCCTCGGAGATATGCCTGCAGTTTCGACGCGAACTGACGCACCGAGCGTTTCATCATGGGTGCGCGAAACCTCCCGTAGACCTTCTCTCTGTCTACTACTGCCTGCGTGTGTGTTAGCTTCCTTTATATTAATCCTGAGAAATCCCTTATTAATGCACGCTAAACTAAGTTAAATCATGAAATATTACGTCTACTGCTCCCTTTCCTTCTCTTGACTTTGCTTTTACTCGCGAATAATAATTCCACGGTGTATGTCGGTAAATGAGATTTCTCGTTATACGACTCTCTAATTTCGCTATATCGTCTAACACTTGATCATTTATTTTTAATGAAATTTACACCGCGAGTGGTATTATATTTGTTCAAAATGTAAGAGTAACAATTTGCCAACGTTTTTATTTAGATCGAAGAAAATGTCTAAACCATAACGTACCTACATATAACCGACAATACAAGAACCGTTCAATAAAACAGAAAACTATAACCAACTATTTTATCAAAGTGATTTTAATAAATTGTACAACTTTTACGATAAGATGATATAATATAATAAAATAATAATATAATGACGATGATTGTACGTATAGCCTTTTACATATATCGTATAGACGGCGACGCAATTTGATGACAAGGAAGGAACTGGCTGAGGAAAGGCCTTGTTGGATCGTACGGCTGTCAAGCTCGAGACTATCGGTACATCGAAGCAACTAGAGAGACCGAGTGTATATATGTATATCTTTTAGCTATATATAGGTATATAGAGGGAGAGAAGGGACTGTCGGCGGAGGTGCGCGCGCGCTCGCTCGCTCGCTCGCTCGCGTCAGGCAAACGGCTCTGACATGTCCGTTGGCGCGGAATAACGCATTTACGATGCTGCTCTTTGTGTCCGTCGCGACCGTCGGGCCCGGGTTTTGGACCGCGAGATTATATATATACCTTACTCTTCTCGTCTGGTCTTGATAACTTTTCGTTTTACCTAACTATATATACATAGGCTATGCTGCTTCGGAAAATTAGGTACGTTCTTTATTGCAAATTGATAATGTTTTGTTGTTGGTAAGGATCGTCTTATTTAACAACTCGTGCAACGTGCACTAGACGAAGAAATTATGAGATGTTGTACACAGTCACTCTTTAAAATCAGAATGAAATATTTGCTTAATAGTCTTATTACACTAGAACATAGAGAATGTATCGTTGAAATTTTCTACATATTTGAAATACTAGATAACAAATGAAATTCTCAAATATTTATTTAAAAGAACTTAATATTTTCTCGAATAGACAAAAGGTATACATTTAAGTTTGTCACTTGTGTGTATATAACATAACAA
The DNA here is from genome assembly GCA_026168455.1 of Theocolax elegans. Lineage (NCBI taxonomy): Eukaryota > Metazoa > Arthropoda > Insecta > Hymenoptera > Cerocephalidae > Theocolax > Theocolax elegans. The sequence goes on from CM047425.1 coordinate 97,761,051, forward strand.
CTTATCTGGAGGCCCATTTAGACCTTCGTTTCTTGCCACAGGTATAATTGGATAATTCGATCCGGATGAGATTCCCAAGGATTTGTTAGGTCGGATACTTGTACGTCGATAGGATCATCTTTCTGGTCACGGCTACTTCGGTCTCAATCTCTTGCTTCGAGGATTTACTTTTTCTTCGTTTTTTTCCTTCTTAGTCGTGAACGTTGATGTTTGCCGATGTGATAATCTGCTGTTAACGCAAATTAAACGAGAAGATTTGTAGGCATATACATTTTTTTAGATATATATATACATTGTTAGGCATATACAGTTTTCTTAGTAGATTTTTTGAGCACGCGTGTAATAAATAAAATTAATTGGATATATCGTTCATTTGCAACAATAACAGTGTACTATATAATAGATATATATATATATATATATATATATATATTATGAATATTTTATAAATAAATGTATTCATATACTTTTTTAATGCGATTAAAATTTAAACTAAGAAATTTGAATTATAAATTCTTTTACCTTTTCAAACGAATGAAATAAAAAAAAGGATGACGAAAAATAGTGAGAAAGAAGGAAGTTGTAGAAACATTTGTTCGTTTTTCAAGTACACTGGGAAAGTAAAAGATGAAAACGAACTGTCAATGCTATATAGTATAGCCATTAATAATGCTAATAACTGTCGACGACCAGTCGTTGACGATTTTTTTTTCTCTCCTACTTCACGAAAGTATAGAAAAGAAAGTAGCAGCAGAAAGCCACCGCGCAGCAGATTGGCTGAAAACAGCAACAAATACTCGATGTTCTATTATAAAGCATGACAATCAGCTTCATCCTCTCTCTTTCTCTCTAGCTCTATCTCTTTCCCTCTTTTTTCTCGATCTCCCAAGTTTCGTTGGGTGTGTATATATACAGACACACATTTCGAGGGATCTCATTTTCAAAACATGTCCGCAACAATGAGGACATTACGATTATTGTGAGTCTCCCTTTCTTCGTATCCCACTCTCTCTCTCTCTCTTTCTCACTTGAAAAAGAGGGTGAAAAATGGGCTACCTGGCGGTCAGTCTTGTGTTAGAGTGACCCTCGTCATGTCATCCAAGGTATCTCAATATTCTCCCGATCCGTCTTTTCTTCTTTTCGACTCTAATATTTGCAGATATCGATGGGAAATGCAGTTATCTTTTAATTTTCTAATTAATTTGTTCGTGCCTATTTTCATAATTTGTTACACGAATGGGATATGATAAATTTGTTATATAAATATACAACATATATTATTTGTTGTAAAAATTGAAATTATTAAGTTTTAAAATTTGCTGTAAATATTCTTAAACTTTCGCATATTATTTCTATAATGATGATGTCTTTAATCAATATTATATGAACAACATAATTTGTTTAACAATACGATATAGATTGTTTACTCAAGCATCGTACCGCAAAACATTGTACAAATTAATAGTAAAATAGAAATTCTCATACATCAAATCTATATTTAAGTGAATTATCAAGTTAAAGTAAGTCAATCGAAGCACTCAAAAATTTCTTGTAACGCGTTTAAAATCATACATTAACTGAAATTTACGGCTCTCAAAACTGACAAAACCAAACAATGTTTCTACGGTTTTTATACCCCTCGAGGAATAGAAAAAAAAATGTTACGAGATACTTATAAATATAGAGAAGAGAAAAAAAGATCGCGCGAAAGAAGAAAAGTCCCTTTGCCGCTTGACGATTTCGCCGACAAAACATACGTAGCCGCCTGCTGTCGAAGTGTATATATTCTTCGGTTGTGTAAGCTAGGAAATACCCTTCGGAAATCTCGTATAAGGGCAATCTCATAAATTACCCCATGGATCCTATAATATTAACGTGTGTGCTCGCGCGCCAATGGAAGAATGGACGAATGACACACTGGATGACAAAAAGGCTCTTTTTTTCCTATCTTTCTCTCTCTCTCTCTCTCTCTCTCTCTCTCTCTCTCTTTCGAACTTATAGGAAAAGAGGAGTTCATGTAGGGTGAATTTATCGTCGGGGACCGGTGTGTTGCTTTATAGGTTATGATTGATTTTTCGGATTCTTCGACGAAAATCGTCGAGGATGGTCCTTATAGGTCCTTATTGTTAAGAGACGACGGTAAATTATCGCTGGATGTTTTATGGGATTGTTAGATTCTGCTAATCGTTGTTACCGGGGGAAACTCTTGTTGTATGTCTCTTCTGTCATTGTTGTTATCACTTAGGAATATTTACTTATACACTGGAATTTGTATTTATTTTTTACATCATGGAACTTATTAGTATGTTTACAAAAGAGAATAAGCATAATTGCAGGTCAATGTCATTAATGTATCATTTTATTTAATGAAAAAATAAAATCTTCTTTTCTACATATTTATAATGCATTAATTCGAATAAAATTAATAAATATAATCGATCGTCATTAAAATATATAAAGTAAAGGGCAACATTAAATAACATTTAGTTAAACGAATTCTCATTAAATAAAAGAAAAACATAGCACGAAATAAATCTTAGGCAAAAGAAAAATAAATTATAAATATAAAAAGATTTAGCAGACTCAATTGCCGAGAGATTCGCAGCTCGTCGGCTTGGCTACCGAAGCTGAAAATCGTAGGGGTCGTATATGCGCGCGCGACAAACAACCGCCTCACACACACTCATATACATATATGTATACTTCCTCTTTGCTGGCCTTGTATATCGGCCGCAAGCCTCGGCCTCCCGCACGGAAAGCCACTCGAGGGCAAGTGGGCATCTTTGAATCTGGCATCCTCTTTCCTCGCTACACACCGCGACAATCCTCTCGAGAATGCCAAGAGAAAAATAGAATCGCGTCCTTCTGATTGTTGCTTGAGTTCTATTATTTCAATTCTTCCTGCTTATCGGGACTCACTTTTTTTTCTCTTTCGTTATTCTTCGTGTCGCCAATGTAAAAAAACCGTGGTTCATTTGCTTTCCAGGGTTTTTTTGCGGTCTTGCTTTAATTTGGGTACTTAGGAACAGTTTTCTTTGTAATATCGCGCAGGGTTCTATGAATTTTTATGTATTTTTATATATTATTTAATAATTGTACTGAAATTAAAAGTATCGGTATATTTACATCTGTATTTTATTTATTGAAAATCGATTTTTAAATGCCTCGGTAGTATTTAATTAAATTAACTAAATTTGGACAGAGTATGACATTAATTTTTGATGGGTTAGTTATGTTCAATTATCAATCTGTGAATAATATGTTACAAATTCGATGACAAGCATTAAACTGCTCGAAACCAGAATCTTTTGAACTTACCGAAACGAACGATCGATCATGTATCGTAAGCATAATTTTGAAAACTTTGGTATAAAAGAGGTTTAACGTTCATTCAAAAACCTTCCTAGAAATTTCCATGTACGCTCACGTAAACACAGGGAAATATGAAAAAGCAACTGTTACTTACTCATTCATTCCGTCGGAAGCACTTGGCAAAAGGGAGAGACGATTGAGACGATTCCGAGCTCTTGTAAACGTCGAGTTGTCGTCGCGCGAATATTCAGGCACGCGCGCGCGCGCAGGTAAAGGAAGATTTTCCCCGTTTACGGAAGTAATAGTATTTTCTTATATGTACTTTTCTTTTTTATTTGTTAGTTTACGTTACAACATTGTTTTTATACGGTTTTACAAAAGAAATGTAGAAGTACTTTTCAAAATTATTTCACGATGAAAATTAATTATAAAAACTTTTAGTACAAGTATATAATTTGTTTTGAAATTAATTTAGTGCAAGACATTAAGATATTAATAGAATATTATCGAAAGTTTGACACCTGTTTTTAATAGTACATAGCGCTATCAAAATGTACACTATTAAGAATATTTAAAATTATACATAAAATTAAATTAAATATACATAAGGTATATTTATGACGGTAGTGCATATATTAATTTAAATATAATCGGCCATTTTGGTATTCAAACTCTAAAATAATAATGACTTTTAATTTTTAAGGTATTTAATGAAAATTTCCTAATCTAAGAAGTACAAACTGTGTCACATCAAGCTTTGAAAAATATATTTTCTATGTACTGTATATGCAAATTATAATTTTTTCTAGATTTGTATAATAAAATCAAAGAAAATATTATTCCTTTTTCTAATTATACTAAACTCACTATCTATTTATTATTTATTAATTTACGTATTGTATAAGCTATTTACACGGATAAATATGTTTTAATACTGATTACCATTGAGTAATCGAGAGACACACTTGATAAATTGCGAAAATTACTATTTTTACATAAAAATTTACTACAGAATTATTAATATATACTATATCTTGTAAGTTTTCCTTTAAAAAATAGTAATTTTTATAATTTGTCAAGTTTTTTTCTCAATTACTTAATAACATTGCAATTTTTACTAGATCCTTATTCCCCGTGTAGAAGTTGTAATGAAAATTCCAAAAGTAATAATATACCGTAAACGATATCAAATATTTTTTTGAATGAGTACAAGCGTCTCCAGTCAGAAACTTCACTCATATCATATATCATGCGCCACTTGACAGAGACTCGCGTGACCACCCTTACCTCCTCGGTTTTTTGTTCAAACAAACTCTTGGTATTCCCTCTCTTTACAATTTGCGTCATTGCGTGCTCTTATCTCTTCTTAGTGGGTAATTTTACTCATCTGTACGCGTAGACCTGTAGTCGCCAATTATGGGTTTTATAAATCGAATATTTAAATAGTGACGTTAATTTATTTTTTTTTGCATGTGCAGGTGCTTCGAACCTTCTGTTTTAATTGTTCTTGCTTAATTGAATATTACTGATACGGTCGAAATTTGCCTAATCAAGTATAACACGAATTAAGTATAGCAGTTGACGTTTTCTTGGTTGATTAGTTTTTAAATTAATTTGTATAAAGTTATTAGAATAATAGTTTTTTTGTTCCTTTTTTTTATCGATTGATTTCACTTACAGCCTAGTAGGACAAATTAAATTTTTATAAATTGAATTAGCTTTATATCATAAAAATTTCAATGGTAAAATGCTCCATATCAAAATCAATCTGCAACAATTTTTCATATCTTTATATACAGTGAACTCAATCTTCTTAGTTTGCAACGCAACAAAACGCGCTTGCGCCAACAGATTTTCGATCTTCACGCACGATTTGTCCGCAATGCAGACGCGTATACCAATAATCCCGGGTAATATATAATAATCCAAGGCCTTGGTTACGAAGAACAATCGTTTCATATCGTTCTGTGTATGTACCTTCAACATCGATTATACTGATACATGCCAACCTTGATCTAATTATTTACGTTTATTTTTTATATTTTCCTGTCTATACATATTGTTTTTCAAAACTATCTTTGTTGTGAGTTTCAAGTTTTATAATCATATATTTTAAAAATTGTATATCAGTTAGTTATACGCTAACATTATTTATCAAGATTTCTATAGTGTTAAATTTTTAGCTAATCATTAAAAATTCTACTAACTTTTGAGTGAGAATGTGAAACCTATATATATTCTTAATCGTTTGATTTTATCAGTTAGGTACTGAATCTAATTTCCGTACCCAAGTTAAGGGGTCTTGTTCCTTGATAAAAGAATTGACTGGATTAACTGGTTTATAAAGTAGATCATTCGTGATTCCTCTTAATGAAATAAATTCCTACTCTTAGAACCTACGGTACGCTGACAATCAAAAAATGTTTATATGAAATTTGTAAGTAGTAAACGTAATCCTTTATAATGCATTTATATATATATATACTACATTTTATAAAATAAATAAATATGTGTAAGAAGTTTATGAGTAAACGATAAATTATTAACAAAAATTAAAAAATAAACTAATTCAATTGCTATACATTATTAATAGTCTCTAGGTGTATACGAAAACGTAACATATGTATTATATTTCACTTTCGACAAAACAATGTTTTCAAAATCTAAATAATTAACCATTGATTTATACAAAAGCAACATGGTTAATAATATACCTGAGCTAATATTCATTTAATTTGCGCATTATGCAAAGTAACTTTTAATTAAAAAAAAAACGAGCGAAAATTGTAAGGAGAAAAAAAATCTCACCGAAGTCTAATTTATTAGAACATAAAGAGTTAAGCGTTTTCGCAGTCTTCATAAATCCCCTTTTAGTCTACCGGCACCCTTTCTTTCGGACCGTGTAGCCCACCCCATTATCAAGTCTCCGGCGACAAATTAAAGGGTCGACTTTCCCCCGGAATCGGACTTAATGAAGTCCCGGCCAATGGCATAAACCTCAGACAGTTTCTCGCATCGTTTTCCTCTTTTGTAATATCTTACACTCTCGTTCAATTTTTACGTATATATATATACTTATATATACTCTATATGTCTAATCATAAATGCCAGAATCTTCAAGATTTCCATTCAATTTCTGCGCGTAACTATTTTCCACTTTTTTGCAATAATTTAAATATTTCAGTATATGTATATATATCAAATTCACCGTAACCAATTTTGAAACAGTTCACACGTGTGCAAACACGTAGCGATATGCCGATTTAATATACATTTTAAATAACCCCGATAATTTAAAGGCTCTTCACCCTCTAAAGCCACCTATCAGTTTCTATTTGTAAATGATAGAACGCCAGTATAATAAGCTAGTTGTATACAATATACATGTTCTATAAGGCCGATGTCAAAACATAACGCGTGTACAACACAATATTCACCGTCTCGAACGTCCACTTAAGATCCTTTCTGTATCCATACTTCCCCCTTTTAGAAACGCGATATAATCCACGGCTAAGACTAGGGATTTGTCCGAACACCCCTATATACATATACTTATTTACAAAACGACTTTACTGCAAGCGCATTCTATGTTTGTCGATCGAATTATGATGTTTCTCGTCAATATATGATTCACATTATATAACATAGTAGTACATATACAACTAGTCCTATTGTCAAGTTATTAAAATTACATTTTTTATAAATTATATTACATGTACAAATTTTACAATTGTGACAACTGAAATGCAAACTCTGTTATATATAGGGTAAAATTTTTCTCTCCATTTTACATCGTCTGTAATAATTTATAAAATATAATATTATAAGTATAATTACATATGATGCAGTGTAAAGTATATGTATGTGGGTGTGTACATATATTCATCGTATGTATCTAATGTTTTCCAGTTTACCCCTCATTTCACGTCCACACATTGTAATTAATACCTTTTTAAACTCACTCGAGCGCATGTAAACGCTTTACATGAACAACAAAACATACACGCTCAACTTTCATTACAACAGATTATTTCACGCTATTCACCCGCAGTGAAACCCAAGCAACCTTACTTTCAATTAAAATCCAACATTCACGCGAAGAAAAAAAAAGAAGGAAGAAAATTCAAAAGCTCATCGAGTCATCACCTAAAAACAAGCGATTCGTAATACATACATTTTCAACAAAAAAAGGAAGCTGCAAGGGAAGAAAAGGACAGCTGAACGGTTTATTACGGCGATACCCTATTAACGAAAATCCTTGCCACATTACAAATAACTAAAACTCCCTACAGAGCTTTCCAGGGGCGCGAAATGTTACACTTTCACGATGTACCTTTTTTTGATCGGTCGTTAGAGAGAAAGAGAAAGAGAGAGAGAGAGAGAGAGTGAGGAGTCAATCGAGCGTAAACCTTTTGTCGATACACGCGCGATAAATTTTCCCAAAATACCCTCGATGAGAGAGAGGGACCAAGTTGCGGTCTTGCTTGGACGCGAAACCCGGAGAGTTTTTGGAAGCTTCGAAATTAGCGCGTCGACAAATGGCTCGTGAACATCGTGGTTGACAATGCTACTGATGTATTCATAATTTATTCATTCGTTTGCCGGTATGAATGTTGCATATCGATCAAACATACGGTGATTTTGGTAAAGTCCTTTTGTTTGTTTCTACAGAGAGTTGATCCTCGATTAATCGGTATACGCTACGCGCATATGTCGGACGCTTCGTTTTCATTTTGAAATTGTTTTTTTATACGTTATAATTGAATTGTAAATTTTTTTACATAACGCTCGTAATCGATGCGATTTAATAATTATATAATAAGGAGATTTTAGATATTGTCAATTTTTATTTACTTCCTTACTGTTCGAACGAACGGTCGACTAAATTTTGATAAATCGATCGCTTCGAATAGAAGAAAATAAGCTTACAATTCACATCATAACGTATATCCCTATTCAAAACGATTCTGAGCAAAGTGCAGATGTCCAGCTGCGAAACTGTATATAGGTGAGAATAAAGAAGCTTGAAAATCCAATGAAGTAGGATGAGTCCGGCTACAAAAAAGAGACGATTTTCTTTTTTCCATCTATAGTTTACATAATCTATATAAACTATAGGAATGTTAGTACAATCATTTTCCAAGTAGAGTACATCATAAAATATATTTTATAAAACTTCTTAATAACAAACCTTTTGATTTTATTTTTACGATTAAAATGGCAATTGCAATTTGTACAAGTAAAGCGTTAATAATGTTACTTAAAAATTTATTAAAGTAGAGTATTTGCACAAATTACAGATAAACTTTTTTTCTCTTAGTATTTATGTGAACACGACCAGACTAGTGAATATACCCATTGATATATTTATGTATGTATATACATACATACATATATATATATATAAAACCAAACGTTTTTTTTTTACTTTCTTGACTGGGTTCTCGACTTGTCACCGACACAATGAGACGAAGGTTATCTACGACGGGTTTCTCGCTTACCACCTCCTTGGAAATAAAAAAAAGAACGACGAGGAGACATCGAACCCCCTCGCGATGCGCTAGTTCTTTTTATCCGAGGAAATGTCCCTTTCGATTTTCTCACACAGACAGAAGGAAAAAATGTATTTGTGATTTATTGGTACGATTGTACGCTCGTAGAAATTCTTGGTAAAAATACGAAAGTACCCGAATGAAATTATTTGACGTATAGACTGTGCGACTATAATTATAATTTTAATTTTGTAAAAGTAATTGAAATGTTAATTATATTGTTATATATATTTAATGTAATTATATACACAGACGAAAACTATACGAACATTTAATTGTAACGAAAGAAAGTAAAGTAATCGAGCGGTCCGAAAAATAATCTAAGAAGAGTATAATATGATTTCAGGTCACAGCGGTGTCAATCAACTTGGGGGTGTCTTCGTCGGAGGTCGGCCACTCCCTGATTCGACCAGGCAAAAGATCGTCGAGTTGGCTCACTCGGGCGCGCGACCCTGTGACATCTCGAGGATCCTGCAGGTCAGCAACGGATGCGTCTCCAAGATCCTCGGCAGGTTGGTTTGAAATACTGCGTGCGTGAGAAAACTTGAACAATTCCCTTTTCCTCATATTCTTTCATGCTCCAAAAACTCGTAACTTTTCGAGATCGGCTTTTTTCTTCTTTATATACTTTTTAGAATTCGATTGTCTGGAATTATGAAGAAACGAAACTTTGGATGTTGTATAATGTAGGATTATACGTTGAACACTCGGAGGGTTCTCGATCGTGAATTATTTTATTTTATTGAGTTTTTTATTCTTTATTTATTTTAGACAATTTGATTTATCGTAGTTATAATATACGTTTCCCATATCATTGTTACGATTGCAATAGCTTTATAATTTCCATAACATAAACTCATCAACTGCAAAGAAAATATTCGGTGTAAAATGTTATTATAATAACAAGCTGATAATGTCTTAATTCGATTAGAATTTCTATACATAATAATTATTTGATCAAAATGTAAACAATTATCTTTGACTTTACAAAATTGGGTAATATTATAGAACAAATTAATTATTATTAACAAATCCAATTATTTCTTATTTATAAAATTATTGATTTCAAGGAAAACAAAATAATGTAAATTTATTAAATCGTGCGATATGAAAATGTTATATTCCAACTTATTAAAATTCTCATCGCGTAATGAAAATGATAGAAGGGGCGTGTAAAGAATAAAAGTAAGTATACGAGGAACAAGAAAAAAAAGTTAAAAGATATTAGTATATAACACGCGTCACAGGAATGCAAACTATGCATGTCGAGTCAGTCTTATAACTACCCACGTCGTATAGAGATTGCGTTATACGCAATGCTGCTAATCTTAGCGCATTAGGTCGATTGATCCGCGCCATTGCATCTTTTCTTCGCAGCCCGATGCGCACTGAATGTAACTAGGAGGCTGAAACGATTTATGTTTATTTGATTGCAAGATTTCGTTCGTATACATTAATTTGTATGGTTAATTAAAGCTATACAGTACTATACAGGAATGTCATTTAGTTAATTAGATATTTTTTCAAATTTATTAGTGATACATTTGATTTATAGTTTTATTTGTCTTATTTATAGGTACTTAGATAATTGAAATATATTTTTTAATAATTTTGTATAAGATATATTTAACCACTTCATTTTAATGCTACTATGAAAATATTAAAGAATATTTTCACGGTATTTACAATTCGTTACTTATTATTCATAAATAAATTAATTTCATTGCTATGTGTGTGTATTATTCCAATGTCGAATAATTCAAAGAAATAATAAAATATAATATATTTGCACATAAATTGTTCAAAAGTAAAAGTAAAATATACCTTTGCAGTTGAATATAAAATGTTGATGTATAAAGAAATGGAAGTACAATAATAATTGCTACCTCGGGAATTATTATCGCAAATTCTTATTGTTGCAGGTACTATGAGACCGGTTCGATAAGGCCGCGGGCCATCGGTGGTAGCAAGCCCCGAGTGGCCACCGCTGAGGTTGTCAGTAAAATATCCCTCTACAAAAGTGAGTGTCCCTCGATTTTTGCCTGGGAAATAAGAGATCGCCTTTTGCAGGAAGGAGTTTGCACCAATGACAACATACCAAGTGTAAGTACATTTACAATAATCATTTCGTTACCCATTGGAATCGTTTTATTCAACTTTTTTTTTTTCAAATAATTGAAAAACCTCACTCCACCAAGTCATACACCAGTTATAGTATGTTACTCGTGCGTGCAGCACTTGTAGGAAGCATCGGGCTTTCATTAGCTCCCTAATTAATTAACACTCTCTTACGTGCCCCCATCGCTGTAAAAAAACGCGAACACGAATATCCATTCCTATTCACTATTTGCGCGCATACAATACGTCGTCTTCTTTTTTCTTTCATTTCATTTATTGTACCCTCGTGATCTCCATTATTGTCGTTATTTGGCTTTGTGCTTATAAAAACATATCGTCTTTGCTATAGAAAATTCACTTGTACAAGGAACAAAGAATTGTGCAACTTATAAGTGAAAATGCCTCATTTGCTCGGTATTGAAATACTCTATTGAGGTTTATCCGTAAGTGAACTGACTTTGATTCAACTACTTTTAATACATCTATACATATTCATGTAACCTTTTCATCTGAGTTTTATCTGCTTATTATCATAGCTTTGTACTGCAGTTTCTACTTTTTTTGTTAATCATTTTTGAGATTACAATACAGGTAAAAAGTGTGCTTTCTAACGTTTTGTACATATACCTAAAATACTTGTATGACAATCATTTGTAACTTACGACTAATTGTTTTAAACATTTAAAAAATATGTAAAATGTTGCCTAAGAAATATGTAGTGAATTAATAAATGAATAAAAATACTTTTTAAATCGATTAAATTATAAATGCGATTAAAAAATTTCGTCGAGACACTAAAGGACCGGCGAAAGCTCCTGAAGTTTGGTAACTTTATATCGATATCTCCCTTATCTCCATTGCTTTTGACTCCCAAAAGATCTCGAGTCACTCATACCGCGTATAAGACGCACCAGGAGAGAAAAAAAGAGCGTAAAGAAACGGTTGCCATGGTTATTTGCATGCGTCCAATAAACGCTGGCTAAGGGCTCTCTCTCTCTCTCTCTTTCTCTCTCTCTCTCTTCTTCGTTCGGTTATAAGACCGAGTAGGTATATATATGTAAGAGGGTCGCTAAATTCCGCTCTTCGGGTGCTCTCTCTTTATTCCTCCTTATACGCCGCCCGCGCGCGTGTCTGTCTTTCCTTATATTATACGATTCTTTCGCTCCCTCCGAGAATCTTTCGACCCCTTCTGTAATGGATTCGAAGTGTGCAAACTCCGCGCGATTTTATACTTTCAAGGGAGTAATTGACTTTTGAGCTTGGAATCTTTCGATACAAAGAAAGGAAGTCTTTTCTTTTACGCGCTTTCGGTGTTCTGCTTCTAGCTGTTGCTGCTACCTTCTTTCGCTTTGGATAACGACTGGAATGTCAAGTTTCATTGTTTTTTCATCTACGTTACTGGGATTAAGATAGGCTTATCCTTTAGGATTTTTCCTTCTTTTCCTCTGTGAGAATTATTTTTTTTTAATGCACATGCTTATCCTCTTAAAATAATTGTAATATTTTGATACCATTTATTAGTATTAGTATTGCGAGAAAAGTATGCGCAATAATTATAAAAGAAACATTGTAACGTTTCCATTAGACGATCAAACATTACTCTCGTTGTACTAGTAGGTAACCTATGTTTCGGCCGGCTGAGAATTTCGCGTTTTAACGAATTACCGCGAGGTTCCAAAGCCTCTACTCGCTTACCTCCCTCGAGGCGAAGAAGAGAGAGCGAGAGAGAGAGAGAGAGAGGGAAGGATCAAAGCTTTCCCCGGGTAATCGAGCCCGCTGCTCAAACGCCCGCCCACTCAACGGAGGTAGGAGCCTCTGAACTTGTTGTGGCTAAGATTAACGTTTCTTTAATGGCCCGTGTAATATTCCATTACGCCGACCGGCACCGCCCTGGAATTATTTTCTCGCCTCCTCTCGGGCGTTCCTTCTCCTTCTTTGCCCGGCGAAATGCGATAATCTTTAATTTAATCGCGCGTGCGCTCGGTTCTTTTGTACCTACGGATATACACCTACTTACTACTATACTCGCGAGCTTATATACCGCCTCGGGAATCTTGCTGTTGTTACCTACACCGGATCTTTCTTTTTTCTTTACCTTTTTCCTTTCCTTTGCTTTCCTTTGCGCGGTACTGCTCTACTGATAAGATTTCCATGCTTTATTCTTTTCGAATTGGTTAATTAAACTTTTCTATTCTCCTTATGTAATTTTCTTTTGAATTTCATTATTTTCCTGATTATTTGCCTCTTTTATTTTCTTTTCTACGTTTCTCTGATTAGCACACGGAAAACTCAGCTACTTATTGCTACTGTTAGAATGTGGTTTGCAGTTATGTAATTTTTGTTAATTATTAATAATTATTTGTATAGATAATTCATTTAATTGCTTGATTAAAAAATTTAATCGACGACGCTTTAGATTGAATCAAAAAGATTTCACGAAAACAACTGCTTACCCATGGTCACTAACATTAAGATCGAAGTAAACGTAGCATTCTTATAATACACGAAACAAATCGAAACGATAAAATTTTCTACTTAAGAACTCGAAGCGCATTCTCTATCAGCATGAAAGAAACTAAATACGAAAAAAAAAGAAAAAGAAATAGAAAAACTCATGACACGTTTCTCGAAGACACTCGGTCGCTTGGGTGATTGGAGAAAATTTCATTATTTTCAGACATTACTCCTTCTCCTGTATACCCTTTATTGTAATGTCGTCAAATTCAATTCCCATCGGGAGTCACTCCTTTCCGCAAAACGAATCACCTCGCCTCCGCGATTCCATTGATCGTGCTGAGAGTTTTCTTATTTCGCCTACGCGTTATGTCTCGTGTTTTTCTTTCCGGGCTCGTTTCACCGAATGGAGGTTACTCAGGCAATTTATTAAAGAAAATCTTTCTATTACCCCGCGAATTTCTTATCGTAAGTACGCGAAATGTATCGAGTGGTATTTTCAAAGAGGTTTCTTGCACGCGCACACGATGCCTATAGGTAAAGCGTGTCGTTGTCGGAATACGATTTATCAAAGGAAATAAATAAGAACACGAAGAATAACCAAATACAATCAAATCGTTCCACTAAACTCTTAAAAGCGATCTTTAAAATCTACTTAAGCAAATAAACCGCCCACAACTTCTCGGATAAATGAGAAAATCACGTGATACCTCTAATTTATACGTGCACAATGTTTGCGGTAAAAAGTATTAAATGGAACTAAGCTTTACGAGAGAAAGAAAGAAAGAGAGAATGTGCCGATAAAATGATTTTCCATTTGTATTCCCGCATCTAATGGCGTGTCAAATCCGAAAGCCAGTCGGACCACGGGTTTGAAATGCGTCCCGTGCAACTCTTTCCTCCCGCCGGATTTGAATCTGGCACCCGGCTCGAGCGGACGCGTTATTGGTTTACTCGCGCCACTGAGCAAACCCGGACCGCTTCCCTCGGTTCTCTTTTGTTCGACCTTCCATTCCGAAAAGCCACATCGGCTCTTGTTGTATCCTTTTTTTTCATCTTTTTTTTTATTATTTTTTTCTGCGGCACCGCACGGTATATTCGTATTTTATTAATTTTCCTATGAATTCTTTGGGGCACGTTCGATGAGTACGCTTAATTGCGCATCGGAGTAGTTTTTTGGAATTTCTTTTACCGACGATTTGTGTTTAAATCGTATCGCTCGTGGGTACTGAAACAAACCTATTGATTTTTGAAAGAAATATCATATTCCCCGTTGAAATTAATTATTTAATATATTTTTTAAGTACGATAGCTATAACTCTTACACGAAGAATGACATTTGTCTGAATAGCGAGCAGATAAAGATTAGTATTACTCTAAAATTCGGTGCAAAAGTGGTCCTTATCACTCTCACTATGCTTACGATAAAAAGTATTCTTAACCAATTACTTAAATATCCATAATGCAAGCCTCGTTGTATTAAAATATTCTCGATGCAACTCTCAACTTGATAAGACCATCCAATCGTTTGGTACCTCGGAAAAAAAACCAAGTTAAATGCGAATGAGAAAGTCTCGCGCACGCGGTACCGCAACAATGCGCCGGGCAAAGCTACTCTGTAATGGATGGCCTCGGGAATCCAAGGCGAGTGAATTGTCGCTGGCCAAGTCCGTTCCTCCGGAAAACGAAGGAGACGCGTCCACCCCAACCGGCGTAAATCAATGCGTTCTTCTTCTGTGCTTCCTCCTCCTCCATTTCCTCCTTCTCCTTCTTCACCCTTATATATATATATATATATATACATACACTACCCCCTTTTTCCCGCGATTTTTCTTCTGTTGGCTTTTATTGCTTTTCTCTTGAAATTTAATTTCAGTTTCGCGTTTGGTTATAGCTACAATCTTAAAATTATCGTTTTTTCTTAAAATTTAACCGATCGACTTTTCCCGTTCATCTGGCTTCTAATTTTAAAACAAGTCGTGAACTTTAAGTAGTTTCACATTTCATATCGTACTTTAATAATTATAGAATTATGAACAGATTTTTACGTTTTTAAATTTCATCTGAGTGCATATAAATTTACGGAATAGATATTTTATATTAATCGAATGATTATTTATTAATTTTACTCGTAAACAAACAAAATTAATACATTTAACAATCAATTAATATATCTTATGTAATTTTGCGAAATTCCCATAATAATATTCAATTATCTCGTCGATCACCCGTAAACTAAGAAGCATTAGCTCATTTACACTTAATGAAAGGAAAACCATATAATATTATTGAAATATGCATGAATTAATAAGTAAAATCTGTACACGAAAATTTAATATTAAAACCAATGCCATTCAATGTTTGTTTCTCATGCGTATGTCAGAGAAAAGAGAGAGAGAGAGGGAAAGTTCGGCGTGGATACTGTGGAACATTTAATTCGGTCCTGGATATATAGCGTCGCGCCAAGCCACTTCTTATATTCCTCCCTTCGGTGGGGGTAGCTGCTTCGCGTGAGTTAGGGAGTGTCGGAGACGTCCGGCGCGGACTACTGCATTATGTATTTTTAGCCCCCAAGACTCGAGCACTAACTTCCCTCATTCGCTCCAAACATATCTTTCCTCTCTTTCTCTTTCCTTTCGTTCTTCGTCTTTATTTTCCATCTCTCGGTTTCGTGACGCTCCTTTAGAAATACTTTTATCTTCTCCACGTTTCGACGTGTTTTTGAAATATCTATACTCATAGTGCACCGTGTTTTTTAATTGCGTATTTGTGATCTTTTTAAAAAATCGCACCATGTAAATAATAATTGACCAATGATAAATTTGCTCGGTTTATTTAACAGAAAAATAATTCTTTATATGTTAAAAAGCGTGAGGCGACTGCATAATAAACAGAACAATTTTTTAATCTAAAATATAACGCAGAGCAACATCATATCCATCCGCGAAGGAAGCGTATGAAAAAGGGATGGCAGTCGCATCAAACAGAGGGGAGGGTATACGCGGTATTTAGCGACGCAGCAGGCGGTTCCTCTCGAGTGCGGGGGCGGCCCCCAGCAGGAGACATAAGCGCCACGCGTCGGCCTTTATTGCCCGTACTGTGCTATGGTACTATAGGGATCCAAGAAAAAGGGAGGACCGGCAGCTTTTAATCGCGAGAAGCGCTTTTTATTGCTTTCCAGTGATAATTGGAATGGCGACGGGGTAACCCTCGATTGATTATAATATGGATATATGCTTCGCCTAATTTCTTTGCAGCTACCTTTTTCTTTTTTTTTCTTTTCTTCTATGGTAAATAATTTCGCAGTAAAGGGTGGCTCTAATATAACGATGTGAACATTTCATTATATTTTTTACAATATTTTAAAGTTTTATAATATGATTGATTATTATGTCTACTTTTGTAAAATAATAAAATATTTGACTAAAAATAAAATATATGAATTTGCTTCATCCAATAAATATTCTAACCATATAATTTAAAAAAACGAATAACCAGCATTAAAATACAATACTCACGTTAAATCAAGACCTAATTTACAAGCTATTATTTTATGAAAACCGCTATGGACAAAACTTCATAACCATAAGCATATCAAAATATATCACGACCATCGTCATACCAAATTCGAAAGAAACATCCAAAAATCGGTACATATTTTCGAAAGATATGTATACCTAGTACGGTAAATCTACCTCGCGATGTCGAAATATCGTATCAGGATCTTATATATGTGAAAAGAAAAAGGAGGTCGAACATTCGCGATCGCGCAGCGAGATAACTTAGCCACCACGAGTCTTGGAACGTTGAGAGAAAAAAATGTAGATGGAAAATAAGAGAGAAGAAGGAGGGTGAGGCGAAGGTTTCTCTAAGCTGCCGGCGAAAGACAATGCGTTACCCGGTAAAACGATATCCTTTTGCGGCCTCGTCCGCCTTTACACGTATGTATATATGTAACGTATTCTGTCTCTTTGCTGTACACGAAACGTCTATATTTTTAATTTATTCAGTTAAGAAATAATATTAATATACTTTGAAAATAACTCAAGAAAACGTTATTTACCAACGATTTATTGAACACTAAGGGTTATTGTCAAAATCGTGTTCCATTTTAGTGTAGCTAAATATCCTATTTTGAATATACGAGAATGTATTTACAGAAACGGTTAAATTGTCGGTCTAACAAACTCTCAATTATTTCAATTATTGACACAATCGATATAATTTAATTAAAACATTTGAAAATCCAAAAGCAAATAAATTATCAATATTATATCCTATCGTCATTACTACATCTCACCAAACAAATAACAAAGAAAAAATAAAGTATAACTGTAATGTCTCTAATGAACTTACGTCAAAGAACGTTACACTTCTCCAAAACAATAACGAGCAAATATTGACTTTCCTTTGTTTTTTTGGTCGCATTAATCTATGTCATCGACGAAGACAACAAGTCGGAATAAAAAGAAGCATATACTTATAGCGAAAGATAAAATACGCGAAGCAAGTATAAGGCCAAGATTCAACGGAGTAAAACTCGACGTTTACATCAGCCGGAGTGGCTGCACTCTTGATCGGACGAGACAGCTGATACGGTGGTTGAACTCGTATATATGTGTATCGAACTAACGTTGATTGCGAGACTCGTGGTGTTGAATTCCTCGTATACTTACGTGTATATATGCATATATATAAGCATATATTTATATATACATACACACACGCACACGCACACATAGATATATGTATATATTCGGGTAACTTCGTCGGCGGTTTGCAGCTGACGCGACGGGACGGAGAAAGGAATGAGTAAAAAAAATCCTGCGGCCTTTCTCGGAATCTTGGATAAATGTATAATGAGAGACTGGAAGAGAGAGAGAGAGAGAGAGAGAGAGAAAGAGAGAGATATTGCTTAAGGAATGTGTACCATGCGTGTATTAAGTATACAAAAGACTGGAGAGGATTTTTTTAGTTGGTCAAGTTTACTATGGTGTTGACGTATTCGAACTAAAAGTATCTATGTCTATTTTGAGAAAAATGGAAATAGTATCTGGACGTCAGGTGGAATTAACATTTTTTTCATCGGATAAAGTTTCAAGAATTTATAAACAACTATAAAAGTATCGTCAAACTCGAAATATTAAATAGTACATAAAATTATTTTAATATGAAGCGATATTATTATAAAATAAGCAATAAACAAGTATTCAAAAGTGTACAAGCGTTTCAAGACAATCGAATAATCTTTATATAAAATCGTAAGAAATCTCCTCGGAGAATCATGATAATCGGAGTGGTGCGAACGTTTAGTTAAACCAAGCGAAACCTAGTTATCGTTTAAGTATAAAATAAAGGAAAAGCCAGATTTTCATTAACCGTCCCATTATCTCAATCCTGTTACCACTTAGCATCTCGCTGCTGGTGTGTTTTGTATATACTCGTCACTCAATAAAGCTCGGGTGTACGCTGTAATCCGTGTGCGTGTAAGTGTGTGCGTGTGTGTGTGTATACGTGTATAGGTGCTATATACATCCAACCCCGATCCATGTTGTCCGTTTAATTCTCTTTTATGCTAGTTCTCCGTGTACTCTCGTTTCTCTACGGCGCGCGTTTAAATTGCGAATGCTTCGCGTGCCGGCGCGTTCTATTTAAATGTAATTTGTATCTGGCAACCTTGGCCCATAGCAATGCTTTTCTTTGTTTGTTTACCCATGTTCCGCCGAATTCCTCCTTTTTACTTTTGTCTCGGAGAGAAAGAGAGAAAGAGAGAGAGAGAGTTCTTCATGGGATTTTTCGACATACGCCTCCCGTGGCTTCCGTCGTTCGATTACATTCGCGCATAAATAATATCGTAAAACGAATCGTCACAATTATAGGTTTCTTTATGATTAATTAGAGCGATACTAACAATAAATCAACTTTGTATGAGAACCTTATAAAATTTCAATTTGAATTATCTCACAACTATTTGAAATTAAAATATGTATGCTTTTATCCTCTAGCTATTTCGATTTCTCGATTATTGCTCCTTACTAATGCAAAAAGAAAATACGTTGTAAAATAAAATCTACAAAATGAAGGAAATGGCAGTGTATCGAGGAACTTAAAGTATAAAAATCGGTAATGATAAAAAAAACGAGTCACGAGCGTAACAAAACATCAATCGCACGTTAACATGAAGGAGAAAAGTACCCTAACAAAAGAGAACGCGTGTATAAATCGAGCGCCGCAAATAAAACCGGAATCGGCAAAGTACACACGAGACCCACGCCTGTGTATATAACCCTTATACATACAGACAAAAAAGAGAAGAGGCGTGACAGCATCACGTACCTTATCGGACTCCTCTAGTCCAGTTCTATACAATGCGTTTAGGGAAGGAGGGGGACGATCAGGCACACCCTTAATAAAGCCATCCTAAAGCATTATACCGTTTTTCTCCTCTCCTCTCCGAACGGTAGTTTTTTTCTTTTTCTCTTCGTCTGGACCCTACTTGCTGCGTATATACACGTTTAGCCTACCCAGTGGATTTCCCACGCGCGAGGGAGCGCGAAAATCCGTGCCGCGTGCCGCGATTCGTTACGATGCGTAATTCGCGACTGATTGGCGAGAAATTGAACTTTTACGCGATACCCTTCATTATCTTTTTTGCTTTTTCCTTTGCCTTTCCGAGAATTTTTCTCATAAAAATCTACGAGTTTCCCATACATTTTTTTCCCATAATTACTAAATTGAGTTATAAACGACAAAGAGAGAAATTTATATAATAATTAAATTATGACAAGTGATTATATACGTATATATTATAAGTATTTAAATTACGCGTTCACTGTATTTAGGTGGAATAAGAATACAATATCGTAAGCCAATAAAAAATCTTGAAAGTATATATCACAAAAGGTACAGGAATCAAAATAACTGCTCATATTGTCAACGTGTGTGTTAAACGAGAAATATGAAATATGAAACCCTTGAATCAGCTTTCCCGCAGGACACAGTGGATGCGTTATACGTCCCTCAGGAAATAACGAAACCTGTCATTTGTGCATTTACACGTGGTACCCGTGCAATATAAATACGTTTGCTCTCTTAACTTTTTGCGTTTACGCGCGAGAAGGGCTGGCCTAATGACAGGTTATGGAATTTCAGTCTCCTGAGCACGTGCCTCCCTGGTACATTTATACATATATATATAACTGCATGTATCATTGAACGTATTGTAAGGGCTTGTACCGACCGAAAAGCCGCGTGCTTTTAAAATCGAACGGAACGTGCGTGCGGAATGACTTTTTGATGTTGATTATTATCGTTTATATTTGTTTTGATCTTTCACGTATGTGTACACACATGTGCGTTTCGCTTGTGCTCTATACACCTATTGGTGAGATTTCAAACGCGCCTTATGTTCAATATAGAAATTCCTCGTAGGGTTATTAGATTTCGAGGAATTTTCTGCACAGTAATTGAAATATTTGTCACGTTGATACATATATTTATATTTATTTATTATATTTATTTTTTGGAGATAAACTGCGAAGCTTTTGCAATTGAATATATTGTAAATAATGAAATATAAAAATATAGATACGTGATATAAGCTGAAAAGTTAAATCCTTTACTATCAAATAGTGCATGTAGCAATAGCTAAGTTTTGATGAAAGTTTTTACTATTACATATAATACGTCTTACTGTTTATATAATTTATCGCGTATATATATCAATAACATAATTGTATAAAACTATTCATTATATAAAATTCATTAGTATGGGCATGCGTTATATTTATTCATCGACTGACAATTTCCTCCTTAAGAAAAACAAGTAAGAACCTCTTGTATTCATATATCAAACGAAAGTAAGTGAAGGAAATCAGTAAAATCACTTATACGACACGTTAAGAGACTAAAGATAAGAATCAAGGTAATAAAAGCTTGAAAGCGAAATAAATTTGTTACACGGGCGCTCATCCCGTAATCGTTGGATCCGGAGGATTATTTAAAGGCACCCCTCTTCTTTCTCAACCCGGGTGTTTCACGTTTATCAGACTCGTGCGGGGGCCAGCAATATATATACACGCGTCTATATACACGAAACCTTGAGATAATATCACGGAGCGTCGTGTGTCCCCCACCCCCCTCCCCTCCCTCCACCATCCCTTTTTCCGCATCATCCTCGCGCGTTACCATGACTCTTCAGGATATTCCACCAAGTAATAAAGCTCGTCCCGGGCTTACTCGTGGCTTATCTTTCCCCGCTCCCTTTTCCTTATATTTTCCTTTTTTTATACATGGAAATTGTAGTGGGTGATGCTTTTATCATTAAGTGTTCTTATTTTTATTACGGTCCTTCACGACGTGCAATTGGATTTTACTCACTGGTTTTTTTAGTTTATGTAATATTTCATTAAAAAGGGGTTGTCTATACATACTTAGCTTGCTTAGTTGAACGCTATTGCATACACATTATTTGTATGAAAAAGGAACCGAAAGTCAAAAGAAATCGTGAGTATATAACTAAAGAACATAGAAGCCAATACGCTACAAACAATAAATTTAAGAAAAGTAAAATATTCGGTCCGTCAATCATAAAAGTTGCGAGACTAAACGAGAGAGAGAGAGAGGGATGATAAAAAGTATACGGAATCGGTCGACGAGTTTTTGGCTCGGACGTAGAAAAGCGAGACGTCATAATATTGTCTCCCCGTGACGTCTCGGCATAATGGCTCTTTTCTCACTGGCGAGTATAAAGAGGCGGAATCTCGACAGTGTCGAGAGAGAGGGTGATACGTCGCGGGGGGTGCCGCGACGACTCTTGGGACGAATCGCATTCAGGCCACTTCCGAGGTAACAACGACGCAGATCAGCCGCGCGGGACGTGTAAATGTAAGGTGGTAGTTCAGATGTATACACAAACACGTTATACGTATATCTATATATATTTGCGCTACTTGACTGGAACGTATACACTTTGTTTCTTTCTATCTCTTGGTTTATTCCTTCTCGTGTAAGCATGGATTTTATACGCGTTTCTTTAAATTTAAGACGTTTCCATGTACATGACTTTTTGTTGATGATTGTTTTTTTTTTACTTTGAAACCATTACTGCAATATTCATAAAGGAATATTTGCGACGAGAGTGTATCTTTTAACTGTTTAGTCATCATACTTTTTCGCATATAAGAATTTTTTTCTCTTGTAGAAGTTATACATGATGTAACAATAGTTAAAAAATATTTATTCAAACAAATATTCCTTTTTCCCGGAGTATAATGAGAGAAAAATAAAGAAAATAATTCAACACATTAGCAAATACTTTAGCGTGGATCGCGATAAACAGATAGAAATGAGTTGGTGTATATACACGAAGCATCCTGACTCTTAGGAACTTCCTTCTCTGCGTAATAATCACCGTACATGTATATTTACATAGATGGTAGCTACGCATTTATTTGCCTCTCCCTCACCGTAACGCACCATTTTCATCTCCTGGTTAGGTTTATTTTATCTCTTTCTCTCTCTCTCTCGCTCTCTTCCCTTGAGCCCGCATTCATACTCTTTCCCGGTTCCCCTCTATACGTTTGCAATGGAAACGCGTGTGACGTCTCTATGTTGGGGCTTCTCGGTTCTTCTCACTCGTCCGCACTTCACACTTCATGCTAATTCCATCGATCCGAGTTTTAAGCCCTTACGAGGGGCTCATCCCGCGCGCATTGGGGATGACGCCCGCCCGCGAGTAGAAGCGGAAAAATCAATGGAGATACTCATTCTTATAATCATTGTCGTTCCCGTCCAAGGGTCTTGCAAACGATCCGAAACCAACTTTTAAATCTTTGCGATAAACATGCCTGATCATAATAAACTCTTTTATTTATGTTATTGTTTCTTATAGTTTGTTATATGTATATAAATATATTTCTACTGATGGGTAAAAGTTTTTCATTACAACTGTATTAAATTGCTTGTGTATCAGTTTAATATAATAAATTTTGTAATTGTGAATTACATTTGTTCATAGCAAAATAAATGATCTTTTATTATTAAATATATGAATTATTAAATCATTAAAACCAAAAGTATTTGATACTCCTATGTGGTGAATATTATTTTCAAGAAAGTTGACTTACTTGCACCAATAAACGACATTACATTTTGGCCAAATATATTTTCATTTCATCGATATTCTCTTCCCATTCGAAATATTAAATCCGCTATACGCGAGTACTCGAAAAAAAAGAAAAAAAGATCATACGTAATTAACTCACGAAATAGATTCACGAAAGGGCATTTTAATGAAATAAGCTGTCGAGTAGAAATATCTTGTGCGAGTAAAGCAAGCTACTTACACACCGTATTTCAGTTTCAAAATACACTGTGATGCCATAGAGAAACGTGAGTAAAAAAGGCAATAGAGAGAGAGAGAGAGAGAGAGAGAGAGAGAGAGAGAGAGAGAGAGAGAGAGAAAGGGAGGAAGGGAGGAAGCGAGTGTATAGGTGGTAGTTGCACGCCGAACCGAGGAGAATATACGGTGTATATCGAGACCCTTTTCATACTGCACGTTGCTCGAATCGCGAATTCAAAGCTCCTCTTACGTATGATGCGATTTGATTGCAGTGTTTGATAACGATGCTCTTTGCGATTGAAAGCCGTTTAAGTGGCGTACGATGCTCGGGCGACAAAAACAGGATGGAACTGACGCCACCCTTTTCCCTCGAAGGTCGCTTTAATTAGCACTTGCTATACGTTATACATTATACGTAGCAAGTGTAGATATTTTTTTACGCACGTGTGGTGTAACGTCGTTTGCTAATTAAATCGAGTATAATATGGGCTATACATGTATAAAATGTATCAACAGTGTGGGTTTTTTTTCACGAATTTAAAGTTGTCATACCTGTACTTATAGGTTTTAAACATTTGTCTGCACTGTTTCAATATAACATCACTTAAACGTTTACGACAATTTATTTAAGTAAATTGACTAATCGGAATTCGTTTAGAATCACAGCCTGCACGAAACGTATAACTACCAATATATGCTAATAAAGTAAGTGTGCGTGTATATATGGACACCTCACCGCAAATAACCCTCAAGAACGAGTATATACAGCAAAATTATAGACTCGAACCAACTGGCGAATTAGTAGCCCAATAGTCTAGCATTAGCCACAAACGAAAAACCCTTTAACCCCTCTCCTTTCCTCATCCATTGAAGACTCGTGAAGTGCCGCCTGCGGCACATTGGTTTTTCGCTCCCCCGACAAATCCTCGACAATGCCAGCCGCGAAAACCAGTCTCTAGGGTTCCGTTCTCTTGAGTACCCCCCTGAATTCCGTAGAAAAGCGCACAACCGACGACGACCAAAGGGACAAATGACGATGACGTCGAGTAGGTTCTTACCTCGCTTCCTCTATAATCGTGATTCTCTCTCTCTCTCTCTCTCTCTCTTTAAATGTCACCAAGTTCCTTTCATTACGATACACGTATATACGTATATATATATTCCAGTGCGGGATTTGTCAATTCTTGCGAGGCTATTTTGCATTCTTAGTTTGTCATGTGTCGCTATAGCCTTTTCCTTTTGTCTCGTAACTTGTCACCTTAATTTCGAGATGCAGTTTTCAATTTTTGCATTGTGACTTGTATATGTACTTACTTAACAAACGGGTTTTGAATTTTGTGCTCTTGTCAAATTGTTCGTTGATGATATATGAAGTCGTAATGGGATTAGCTGAATTAACAAAGAAAGATACATTCATTTACTCAATGTACATTATGTATAGACAATTCATAACTATTGCAATAATAATGATTCAAAACGAGGTAGTATTTAAAAACAATATAATTATATAAATTATAAATTTAAATAATAAATACAAATTGTTCGTATCAATTTAATATATAGTTTTACGATTTCACCTTAACCTTAACTGATAAGAAAAATTGTAATTAAGTTTACTTTTTTTTTGGTTTCATCAAACATTATCATCACCTGGCAACTCGAAAAAAAACTAAAATATTTTCCCAAATTAGACCAGATGACTGACCGAAGATGATTGACTTGAAAGAAAAAAACTTTTTTTTTGAATGCTCGTCAAATTTCCTTTCCATCGTAGCGTAACAATGGCCTGTCAAGGATCGTTCACAGGTATGTCGAGCAGACCGTCCAAAAGCTGTCTACTTTTACTACTGGCTCGTTGACGTCGGAAAACGAACTTGTACACGTTTGTGTATTGTATACCATTCAAAAGGCACGTTTCAAAGATAATTCAAGCTGCCACAAAGTAACAGAATGTGAAAGAATCAAAATTTTTTTAATAACTGCATTATAAATTATTTAAACCAATAATAGTTAATTGTTAAAAATGATATTTACTAACTAAAATCTCAATTAATTATTTAAAAATAAAACTGGACAATTCTAACTATTAATATTAGTTGAACTATGAGCATTCAAGATAAATGAAACTTTTCGCAGCAATAAAACTGACTTTGAACCAGAAAATTTCACCCCAAGAAAGTAAGTTTTGAACTGGAGCAACGTGCAACGTAATCGTGTTAGGTGAGGTAGGAAAAACTAAAGAGAGAAAGAGAGTAAAGGGAGAGACAGAGAGAGAGAGAGAGAGAGATAGAGGAGGCAGGTTATTTTCACCTGCCTGGATAGGAATTACACGGTCTCGCGAGATTGGCCGAGGGACATGTCATTCCTCCCGGGAGGTTTTCCCGGACCCCATTCCGCACGTCAACGCGCTACATCGTTGAAACGGTGTGACGTCTCGTCTTGGACGCCCATGGAGACCCGCGGCCCTCGAATCGCCGCCACCCCCAAAGTTTCTCTATCTCTATACATGTACACACACAATTTCTACTGCCTTGATTTATGTATATACAAAAACCATCATTCCATTTCTGAATTAAATTGTTTTTTGTTCGGGCATAAGAAATATTTTAATTGGATTAATCATCTGCACAAATTGTTTTGTTTATAAAAATCTCTGCAAAATGCTACAAGTGATTTTGAAATAATAGTATAAAATCTTTACAACAATATTAAGTCAAATTGCTATTATATATAAAAAATAACTACTATATACAAAAATTTGTTGTTCTCCATCTAGAGTATTTTTAAGTTTGGTGCAGATCTCGCGGGTTCGTATACACACACACACACACACACACACACACACCGTTTGTTCTTTGGTATAAGACGCGCGGTATTCTTTTCGCTTGTGTCACTTACAGTCCGTATAAATCCCGGCGGGCGAGCTCTTTTACGGCCTCACTCGACTGTACACAGGAGGAGAAACTGCGGGTGCGGGTGTGTATATATATATATATGTACATATGTATATATATATATATACATATATACTGGTTCTTCTGCGCTCGATAGTCCGGTAATTTATGCCCGCGCGCTCCGGCGACGTGACTGCGACTTTTCTTTCCGCGTGCACTTGGTTTTTCGCTCTTGCAGGAACACACTAGGTACTTACATGTATTATGGATATACCGATCCACCAGACCCTTTCAATGGATTGCAGCCTCGTTTGCAATTTATACAGAATTTTTCGATTTTAAAGGGCTTCCCTTCTTTACTCTCTAATTTGTTAAGTGCGTAATTTACACCTTTGCACCGACGATAATATTCGTGGTAATCCATTTCGTAATTTACAAAATTACGTATAGATTATAATGATAGAAGTTACATTACATGTTACAAATTGATATATATCAAGGCTACGATCGATGTATTATTTTTTATTCTATATATATTAAATACGATCATAGTTTAAAATAACATTAAATTTATGATTTTACTTGATCAGCTATTACATATATTAAATTAATATATATTTCTAATAAACATGCGCACCCATAGATGAGGAATAAGTTACATCAAATTTATTTGCTTGATCCAAACTTAACACTAGCTGGTACCATTGATTTCAACGAAAAAAGGAAACGCTCGATTCGGGAAGGAACACATAATTCGCCCAAGTGCTAATTTACGAAATGAAACCGAGGGACCGTATTACGCGACAGCTCCACGTGACATTAAAAAGGGAAAGAGAGGAAAAAAGACGAAATAATGGAACATCGATTCTCCTTATTCGACAAAATACATCATGCACACCACCCGTGAAGTAAAAAAGAGTGCGAATAAAAATACACGTAAATAAGCAAAAAACAAACTAATATTCATATATATTCTAGCGCGTTGATATAGATGTCTATATACGTATATACATAAATATGTATACTGCACGTACATGTACATTTGAGTGGCGCAAGGGAGGTATGTACACAATTGAACCCGGAGGTAATTAACTCCCACGGTAGAAGCTACGGCATCGTTTTAATTACCGCTCTCGTCGCATTTCATCGAGCAGAGCCAGCCGCCTTGTCTCGCTCACTCATCAGCCCCTTCACCCGGCTCTCTCGCCCTGTATCTCTCACCCCATTACGTGTTTATTATAAATCCAATATGTATATATGTATATCGGAATAACGTCGAGGAAAAGGATCGAAAATCAGTACTATCGGCGAGCTTTTTATAATAAGACTCAGATGAGACATTTCGTACAATGTATCGAATTTTACGTACGTAACGAGGAAAACGATTTATTCGTTTATAGGACGTATGTATCAGGTATATTTCGTTGAGTGAATTCATTAATTTTTTTCTATCAATGCTAAGTGTGGTGTAATATTCAAAGAAAATTTAAGCATATTAAATTTAATAAGAAAACGCAAAAAATATATTGCATTAAAAATTATACAGGAATCAAAAATGTTATAATTTTTATAAAATAGTAAGTTAAATATGACGTTGTAATTAAAGTATTGCATAATATTAACGTTGCAGGTCTCGTCGATCAACAGGGTCTTACGAAATCTCGCGGCGCAAAAAGAACAAAGGCAACAACAGCAACAACAACAACAAGGTGGTGTCGGTGCAGTGGGAGTCGGAGTGGGTGCAGGTAGTCCCGCGGAAAGCGTTTACGATAAGTTGAGGTTACTCAATGGTCAGACCACCGGCTGGCCTAGACCTAATCCATGGTAATTATATTTCACGGATCCTTCGTCTTCTTTTTTTTTATCCGTCACATCGTTAATGCCATTATGAGTAAAATTTGCTTCTAACTTCAAAATTAATATTTATTTGAAAAGAAATTGAACATAAAATTAAAATTGAATTATAATTTCAAATTGAAATAAAAAAAATTATCCTGATAAATTTTGGTCCCGCAGATTCTAAAATAACGTTTTATTTGATTTTTTTTCTCGAAAACCCAGGTATCCGTCCGGAGCAGGTAGTCCTTTTTCTTCTCTGCAACCGAGCTTAAGTCCGAGCCATTGTACGGCCCTTCCTCCCGATCCAGCGGACATTCTTCACGCGAAGAAAGGTGAGTTCATGGATATATTTTTTTTACTCCCGATTTTCGATATTTCTCTGTCCTTCTACTGACTTATCGACAGATGATTCTTTTCAACTTCCATCGCTAAGTTTTTTTTACACCGCGTTTCTTAGAGCTATAATTCTACCCATCCCCCCTCGCCCGTTAATAAGATTATATGCTACTACTGCCGGCGATTCGGTAGCATTCGGTAAAATCTATAAATTTAATGCCTGACACTTAACTAGTGAAACCTTTATATTTCAAGAGATATTATTTTTTTTCTCTTTGGAAAATCATCTGTAAATATGTTTTGAAATGTACTATGGATTCCTCGAAATGATATTATAAATTGTACTCGAGTATATAGATGCACGGCATGAAATTAATCAATTTCTTATTAAACGCATCGTCTATGCATTATTTCAATATTTTTTTAAGGTTTATAAATTAATTTTCTTTGAACGTTTGATGATAAAAATTTTTGCAAAAATGAATAATTAGAAATTTCGTTTCTAAACTACATGTGTAAATATAGATTTGACCTAAATTTTATAAATTTTCTTTTGGTATACTAAAATACTTTAGCCCTTTTACAAAGCACAATACAAAAAATACTATAAAAAATTGCATTATAAAGCCTTGTCACTCAATTTAAACCCGCTACACCAAAGCAAATTGACGCAAAACAAAATCGCAAGCGTATACGCTATAAAGCAGTATCTATATAAGAAATATATTTTAATTTTGACATAAATTGCAGAATTATTTAAAAATATATACATTACGTCAGACACATATTTATTACATTAAATATATTATTAATAATTAAATTTTAGTCAAATATTAATTGATATATTTTGCAAACAAGAACAGCTATTCTGTACTTTGTGCGAGCTATTTTCAATTTCCTATATTTATTATACGATTTTCTATAATTAAATATTGTAAGGACGATATCATCAAAATTATATTATAATTATACGATAAGTATAAACATTTTAATTAATTTTAATAATTTAAATACTCGTAATATAAAATCAATTACAAGGATTTCGCGTATTTAATTATAGGAAACATTCAAATTTATGTTTTCTTACAATCATAAATAATTAAATATTTATTCTAATCTTAATTTCTGAACAGTTTAGATATTTTTTCTTAGTTTTCATTAGAGTTTCTCTAAATATTTAGTATGTATAAGTATAATTTAATAATATATAATTCAAATGATACATCACAAAAGCTCGTATGTAGAATCATATCGCGAAATAGTATATGCGTATATATATATATGTGTGTGTGTGTATATAGATAGTTGCAAGTATTCCAAGTACGGCGCGATCGCACTTCAAACGGTCGACGCGCCTGTGGTTCAGCTTCGAACCGCAAATCCACAAGTTTGCCCACCCACTGTCCAGAGCGTGTATGTAACTCGGTACGTGTGGACGCGCACGTGTATGCATGAACTTTAAACCGGGTAAAACACCATGCAAATATTGTAATTTGAGATATTTTACATTGTCAAAAAAATTCTTATAATAAATTTGTTAGAATAAGTTTCGTTTCATCATAAATATTTGAAATATTATAATATTTAAAGTAAGAATAAAATGGAAAATAATATAAATGCTTGAACACTTTGTTTTGAGTTAAAAAGAATATTTGTAAAAAACTGCAAAGTTCGAAATCGAGAAAAAGAATTAATTAAAAATGTAATGTATAGGTGCTTCATCTCATCATTTAATAAATTCACACGAGATAAAAGGGGTACTTTAATTCGCGTAATACATTGCGTAATCTACGCACAAGTGATACCAAACCGACATTTAATTAAAACCTCTCTTTGTCTCATCCTCCTCCTCCTCTCTCTCTCTCTCTCTCTCTCTCTCTCTATCCCACACTTTCGATTGTTATAATCACCATAAATTGAACAAACGAATAAAGAGCCATTAATCCCATCTTGTTACCTCCGATAAATCGAGACAAAATCAGCCCAAACAAAATAATAAAATGCTAAAGAATGTGATGAAAAAAACCATACTATCTAGATATAATTATACACACGCACACGCACACACACACAATGTATGTAGAAATAATTGAAAAAGAAGAAAGCTCCGTAATATCAGGGTCGTAATAACCAAGCCATACAGCATATATAGGTACGCAAGCATCAGAGAAGCCGTCGTTATAAAGCCCCTCACGGATGGGTAATCGCGTGTATGACCACTGGCCAGCTTTAATTAATTAATCCAGGGTAAAGAGGGGTGGATGTGCGTATATAACTATATACATATACATGTATATGCCTAGCATACAATACTAATATCAATGTAATTCGCGAAAGCGCGCGCTCGCGTGCTCCAGCTAGGGAAGGGCGTCGTGCTTTTGACGCCGCGATCGCGCGGGCGTGCGCCAGGGCATTGTTATTGCATGGCCTGAGTCGAGTTATGTACGGCAGGCTGGACCCGACGGTGCAAAAATATCCTATGCCTTTGTCTCCCCTTTTTTACGGAATTTTTTCCTTTATTTTTTTCATTTTGGAAGATGGTGTTGAAAATTTTGGAGGTTTTGTTACATGCGGTTATTTCTGGTTTTCGAGACTCGACTTTTTTCATTACAGATATTTGAGCTACCTTTTTTATGATTAATCTTTTTTACATAACGGACTAACTGTTTTAAGAGTTTTGTACAATGCTCAAAACGTGACATTTCGATTTTGCTGTTAAATGCTGGATGTTTGCAATCTTAATATAATACATTTTTTTCATTTATCATAATACTTTCGAGTATAAAATATATATGTATATATTTTTAATAGTTACTGCAGTTATGTGTTACCAATACTTAAGAAAGAAAATATTCAGAAAGTTGAATGATCAATAGAACTGTCGCATTTTAGTTTCTGCTCACTATGTCTACTTTTCGGTTCTTTTTCCCTCTTGATTTGTCCCCTTTCTGTCTTTCTTATTTTCGCACCCTCGTGAATCAAAGTAAGCTTCTAATTCGTCGATATTAGACCATTCCCCTTTTGAGGTTACTGCATAAAAGCGAGTTGTGGAATACTTTCATTAGAACAAATTTTACTTGTTGTAATTTCAATATATTTTGTTACTATACGTTTAAACGTTAATTAAATGTGCTCCGTAAACACAGGTTTCATTTATTTACAATCACTACCGTCTTCCATTTATTTTTTCCATAATTTTCAATCGATTTTCGTAATTAATATTTTTTGACGTAATTGTTCGCAAATTACAATTTTTAATCGATATTTATTATCTAAAGAAAATGACGTCAAAAATGTTAAATTTAATTACACTATCAATCAATAAAGATATTATGTCATCACGTGAATTTGAAATTGCTTCTCACTAAAAAAATAGACTAATATTTTAAATCTGAAACATATGGAGAAATTGCGTGTTCAGTAAATTAAAATTAAGAATAAACATATTTTTTATAAATAATAAAATTAAACTAAAATTAAACCTCAAATAAATATTAATTATACATCCAATCGTATTTATATACATACAGTCTAATGAAAAATAAGATATAGAAATATTGTTTACAATTGTCTGGGAATGCGGTTTGTACTAACAGTATTTAATGTCCTTTGCTTTTCTAACCGAGAGAGAGAGAGAGAAGGAAGGTAAGAGAGAGAAAGAGAGAGAGAGAGAGAGAGAAAGAGAAAGAGGTTTCTCTTTCCCTTTGGCGGCGCACATCAAACGCGAAATTTCTTTTTCCTCGGCTCTCTCTCTCTCTCTTTCTCTCCCTCTCCCTCTCTCTCTCTCTCTCTCTTTCTCTCGGGGAGTGTCACGAGCAGCCATTCTCGAGAGAAAGGATCTTCTCGCCGCAAGGGCTCCTACTACTCCGTCTCTCTTTGCCGTTAAAAATATCCACCGAGTCTCGTGTCGGCGGCTCGGTGTAATTTTAGCGCGCGGCGATAATCGATCGACGATTTCCACACTGGATATATATGTGTGTCTATATATGTATATACGTAATATGCGTATATGTATGTACATGTGTGTGTGTGTAAGCGATATATAGCCAAGGCTATCACATCGCACGTACTCTACGTGTGCTTTGGTTATACGACCGATTCAGAGAGCAAGGGGATGGAGAAAATATGTTACGTTGCAGTTTTCTTTAAAGACTTTCGTCGCGATCCTTTTAGTTTTTTGGCTCCTTTTTATTTTTCTAAGGGGGTGACTTTTAGAAATTGGAATCGTCGATATAGTATGTATAACTTGAAGTAAAAGTTAATAATTTCCACAGTATTGATATTTAATCTTTGTGAATCACGCCACATTAGAATAATGTAATCATAAGTATTTGAGATTTAATAAGTTTCTAACTGGCATTGAAAAATTACTTAAAACTAAACACGTTTAATCCAACATAATTTACCATAAATAAGGAAAAATTATATTTTTCTTTGTTGAGCGTAAAAAAGGAAGAGGAAACAATATTCCATTTGTATTCTTGTTTACAGAGGCTAACCGATCATTTGACATTAGGACACGTAAAGGAAAGGTACTCGATCGTTCCACACTGAAAAGACGTAAGGGCGCGCGATGTTATTTTGTATTCTGAACGCGCGTATATATAGGGACGTACGCACAATCAAATATGGTAACTGTTGCGATCGCTCAAGCGCACGCAGACCCTCGGGGCCAGATTAGTTCGCGGGGGCGAGCGGCGCCGCCGTTTATAGGATAACCCGACGAC
Organism: Theocolax elegans; assembly: GCA_026168455.1. NCBI lineage: Eukaryota > Metazoa > Arthropoda > Insecta > Hymenoptera > Cerocephalidae > Theocolax > Theocolax elegans. Next base: position 97,794,625 of record CM047425.1, read on the forward strand.
CAAACATATTACATACAAAGTATGTACATGCAACTAGGCAACATTTATTCTTTTAATGTTTACCATTGCTTTTGCAAATTTTTTATTTCAAAAGAGAGTTACACATATATTATAATTAATCTTTTAATTTTCACGATAAAAATATTATATTATTGATTGTTTCCATGACAATGTCTACAATTGTAATGTTACATAAAATTTATGGTAACACGTATATAAACAAATTATAAAATAAATGTATTTTACTTATTTCCACATTTAAGTGTTAATACATGATAATATCTAATATTAGATTAATTCATCAACCTATTTAATTCGATGTTTTAAAATTCTTTCATGCGCGCACCTATTAGGTAAAATTGTTTATAAATGAACGTAAAATTCAAAGAAAATTCACACACATCAGTGAGAGAGAGAGAGAGAAAGAGAGAGAGACCGGTTAGCCAAATGTACTAAGGATTAGAGTATACGAGCCTTTAGGCGTCGGTCTCCTCTCGCAAAGGGAGAACCAACACGCGCCCTTCCAACCCTGCGGGGCCGCAAAGCTAAGCGAAAGCAGATTACGGCGCAATCATCGCGCGACTCTCAATCCTCTCCCGGGGTGTAGCTCGCTCCCTCAGGTTTCCCAAGGAGCAGTTTTACACACATACATACGTCAATATTTATATATTCCTCTTCCCTTTCCTTTATAAATCATTTACCCCGCATTTTTGGTTACCAAACTTTACGAATCGCTTTGTATCTTGGAATTCCGATTTTCAAACTTCGATCGACGGTTTTACGTTACAGTTAAAGTAGATTTGTGGTATAACAGAGAAAAGCTTTCAGAAATTTAATTATTAAGATTAATTTGTAAAAACTTTAGTATTGAAATGTTATTAAAAAGTACACATTATATGAATGTAAGTAAATAAATACCCTACATATTACTAATTCAATGCATCCCATTACTCTAAATAACTTTAAATTAAACCAAAAACTGGGAGGTACAATATGAAAGCAAAGGGAAAAAATGTAAACGAAAAAAATAGGAACGGCATCGTACAAACCGACAAATTGCAAAAGCCTCGGCTCTCAAAGTCTCGAGCCACAGACGCGCGAAAATAATCGATCAAAAGTGTGCGCCGAAAAAAAAATACGAGAGAAAAAAATGAACAATACAAAAAAGGATATAGATACATATCTCGTGCTCTCTCGTCAATCGGCATAAAGAAACAACGGGGAAAAAGAAACGCATGCACGCGAAAACCCCCCGCTAGAGAGATAGAAACAAACAAAAAATGTACACGTGACAATGACTGTCTGTCGTGGAATTTTTTCGCGGGTTGTACGAAGGTGCCCTGTTTGAAAAGAAGGACTGGAAGGAAAAATTTTAAAAGGGGGCCCCATTGTTTTTTCTACATCCAACGTTTTCTCCCAAGTCCCAGTGAACATAGCTTGCCTTCCTAGGATTTCAATAATGCTGACATACGCCTTTTTTCCGTCGTAGAAAGGGTTGGAAAGCGATGTTTGCGAATCGACGGCTTTTTCACGGTGCTTTTTTTCATATAGAGAAAAAAAAACAGGACGCAGAGTTTCTTTTATCAAGTTCTCTTGCGCGAATACTTTGTAGTGAGACGAACTTTTCCGCGTAAAGTAAGAGTAGAAGGGGAACCTTGAGGGGATGTGGAGAGAGGCATTTCTTTTGCCTCTTCTTTTTGCAAGCTCCTCTATTATTACGAAAGATTAAACGAAGAGTTATGGAATTTTTTAATACGATCCTATCTCGCTCTCTTTCGTTCCTAGGTACGCGGCTCTTTTTATTTCTTTTACTTTTTATTTGGCCCAGATATTTTACGCATTTCCGAGAGGGTTTGCTTTAATATTTTAGATAAATGCCGTAATCGTATCATGAATAATTATTTCATCCATTTGCAAATGCGATTATAAAAAAATAGATTTGAGAGATCTTCTCATTAATACATTGATTATTCAAATATTGAATAAGGCTAAACAGCAATAATAATAATAATAGGAATTACATAAATACGCATTGATTTATAAAATATGTTCAACCAAATTAATTGTTTAGAAATAAACAATGTTAAACTAATCGTTTCCCATTAAATCATGGTAAGCGAATTCTTATACAGTTCAACAATCTACGCGCATAATAATAGCTGCAAAAAAAAGCTTGCATCGCATCCAATTCAACAACGACTTTTCAAACGCCAGTATCGATTAACTTCAAAGTCAAATACCGTCTTCCCTTCGAGAAAAATCATAAATCTTACGCAAGTATTTATCCGCAAGTAAAAAAAGAGGCACAATAGGTATATACGTAGATATATATGCACCTTATATGCACACCTACACCAAGTCCACGCCCACCGAGTCACGAGATACATCGAGAAGCTCGCGTTTCGCGCGTAACGATAATATACCCACACCGTGCATGGTGCATTGTTGCTGGAAGCCATCATTGTCCTCACTCTCCTTCCTCGATTTTGCTCTCCCTTCTTCTTTTTCTTCTTACGATGAGCCTCCGCCTATTCGAACGTATATAGGGTATACACAACGCACCAGAGTGTTACTCGACTCTATACACTTTCATTCGAGATATAATTTTTCCACAAGTACAAGTTTGTTTTACATTTACATTTTGGGTTTTCGATATATTTGAACGTATTCTATAAATACGTACAGTTGATAATTGTATATAATAAATAAAAAGAGCTTTAATAATAAATAAACACACAAAAAATGTTTACTATTAAAAAAGCGAATGAAAATACATGCGGATGTGCACCGAGAGTGGCTATAAATAGATGTCTACTTACGCATCGCAACAACTCAATTCCCTAACAATATCTTCCCATTCAAATACGAATCTGTCACGCAAGTATAAACCCACAAAACCTCAGAGAAGTAACCTCAACGCATCGCATCTAAACTCATAATCTCGAAGGACTTGCGCTCGCGCGCGCGCAAAATAATCCCCTCTCCCGTGGTACGTTCTAAGTATATATAACGATGTCACAACGTTCCCGTCTAGAAAAACAAGGCCTCCGACCCCATTACACGCATCTCGTTCAAGAATCTCCAGATAATTAATAGCCGATAAGGATGTCGAACGTGGCACCCCGAAATCTCCCCGCGCATCGTTTTTACCCTCAAGCTGCATGTGTGCGCCGCGTCTATATGTATATATATGCATTGGATTCGCAGGTCAGTGAGTTGTCGGTCCGACTCGCGTCAGCGGTCTCGATTTATCGGACTCGTCAATCTTGGCTGACCTACGATCTCGGGTTACTCGGATATACTGCCTCGACTCGTCTCTCCCAGCTCCCTCTTTCTTTGTCGCACAGGTTCCATTTTTCGAGATTCGCGATAACAATCGCGAGGGCGAGTATTTATCGGTTTGCGCACCTTATTATTAAGGTTTCCCTTGTGGGCTCCCTCGTACTGTGTACGTATATACATATATACATATATACATGTACATACATATGCAATGTGTATGTGCGATCCCATTGTTCAATTTGAGCGTTGAGGTATACAAATTGTTCTTCTGGAAATTAATCTGGTTACGTGCGTCTTTGTGTGTATTTCTGTTTTACAGAGCTTCTACAGAAGTTATAGCATAATTAGGTGAATATTATGTTTAATAGCGTTATTCTATGTATACACGTGAACATCGATAAGTATAATGGTTGTTTATAGGGCGCAAATACGGTATATAGATATACGGTTTGATTTCGTTGCGCGGATACAAGTTTATACGCGGTATACCCCCTGCAGTAATTATCCTTGTACATAAGCGTATGCAATGTATTGATATGAAAAAATCAGCGTTGTATAGCAATATACTACTAACCACTCAACGATAATATAATATTATTTACGTATTTTAACGTAACGTATAAAATTTATCAAATATAACTGATATTTCCAACCACTCGCAATCGTCCTCCCGACCGAAAATATATAAAGATAACGCCGAAACGGAACCAGACACCCGTACGCAAAAAAAAAATTAAATAGACAATAAATTAAACGAGTAAATCCTCATTTCAAAAAGTGACAACCTCATCAAACGTTCTATCGAATAAACGAGGGGAAATAAAATAAAAAACAAATGCGCGAGTAAAAAAAGAGATATATAAGAATATTCCGATGCATTAATATTTCCGTGCGAGAGGGCAGCAGCGATACGCAAATTTTGGAGCTTGTCATGTACAAGCATGTATCGGTGGCCGTTTAAAAGGCCTCGTGCGAGCAGCAACAATGCAGAACGAGAGAGGGAGAGAGAGAGAGAGAGCACACGCTATAGGCGTTCTATCGCATCGGCGCGCCCGCGCGCCCGCGGATACTCGCTAGACCAATATGAGCATTTATCGGCCAATCCTCGGCTATAATCGGCTTTGTGTCCAAAAACGAAATCGTCTGCACCGCTTTGTGCATATTGCGTGTATATACGCGATCATTTTCCCCCCGGATTACTTCTTCTTCGGTGTGCTCTTTGTTCGCTTGTTTGTTACCTTGCATTTTTTTTGCAATACCACTCGGACACTCACACAAACGCGCGCGATCGCGCATACATATACATATACGTATCATATACAGCATATACATATAAATGTACACGGCTCGGTTGTTTTTTTTCGACGGTTTCGCGCGATTGATTCGCTTTAGATTCGATATTTTTTTCACCTCTCTTCGTCTCATTCTCTCTCACTCTCGGAGATCTGCTTTTCGTTGATTTTGCCTGTCGTTGATGTATCAAAAATGATGTTGAGAGAAATTATTATTTGTCGGCGAAATTTCCGAGATAATTGAGGTTTATATCATTCTCTGTGATTGAGAGCATTTCTAATTCTATATGTACGGTATATTTGGTAAAGCGAATAAATGGTAAACTAAATAAAACGAATAGAGAAAAAATAAAATCGAGTTAATATAAAGTTTGAATTATATCGAAAGATACAATCACCATAAAAAAATGTTGATACCAACTTAATTTTTCTGATCAATATGTAAACCATATATACTATAGTTAAACGCCAGACACATTTGATTGCGGTGTACAGAGCGCGCGCGCCAACGGTTTGGTTACTTACCGCTTGTGGTTTTTGCGCGCGACCCTTTGGAGAAAAGTGTCGTACCAAGTTGCGGGTACTCGCTCGCGCACCTCGGGCTCTATCTCGGGTACTTTGAGATCGGGTTACACGACTAAACTCGAGCGTGCATAATCGAGAATTCCTCGAATACCCCTGCTGATCGTTCTTTTATCCGTGTGTCAGCCGCCGAGAGAGGTAACCTGTCATCGATAGCTCTAATACCTGACCCAAATATACATGGAGCATTTTGCGTTGACTGCTCGATCAACTTTTTTAAAATCACCTAATTTTTTATATAGGCTGGGAATGTTTTCCATAATACAGGAAAATATGTTACGACCATGAAATTAATTAGTTTAAACTATGAAAAAATATCAGAAAATCAGATTTTTCTACTATTTCTTAGATATTAGGGGTACTATAAAAAGTTATATTAATAAACTACTGATTAAAAAGTTTTAGATTTTATTGCCTAATAATATAAATTAACTATATAAAAAATGAGTTCTCTAATAACGAGGGTTGATAATACATCTTTGAATTTATACTACGATTCTAAAAAATACAGAAATAAATAATAGTTTTATATAGTATTTATATAGTACAATTAAATTATTACAAATTTCTTTCCTTGAAATTAAATTTTATAGAAATCATTAATTATTAACAGTTTTGAAAATAAAAGAATCGGCTTAAACTGAAACTTTCAGATTAAAAATTCTGACATAAATGGACATATTCCAGACAAGATTAATCTACACATACTTATAATTGCTGTAGAAAAAATCAAAAAATATAATTTTTGGTAGAATATGTAAGCTTTGTATCAATTAATTTTATCATTTAAAAATATTGTCTGAAGTTTGCAAAATGTTTCGAGCCGACACCAAAAATGTAATATATTTTAAAATATATACTAGTATAAGAAATTGATATCATAAGATAATAATTACAAATTCAATTTACTACTGTACTTTCTATATACATACGCCAGCACTAGGTGTATTACGATAACAATAAATATTTTCTCTCGGTGTAAATTACACAAATTTGCCCTTTTGTTTTTATACTCTACATAAGGGATGCAGCTTGACTAAATTCCATACCTATACAGTGAAAAAAAACTTTCTATATAGTGAGATGTCTAATCACCCACAGAGTGTATCCAGTTGCATACAAAGACCGCTTCCATTGTTTCCTCACCCTCTCGCGTATAATAGATGCCGAAACGTCGAGGACCTTTCTAAAGGGTAACGCGTCGACCAATTCGTCGGGGAAAAATGACTTTTTTGCGTTTGTTCGTGATTTATTTTTCGACATTTTTGTTGTATCTTAATACTGAGTATGCCGCATATCTGAACAGGTGCTGCCGTAAAAAAATGAAATAAAGTGAAATAATTCAGAATTAATCTTATTGGTTCAAATTCTCTTATTTGTTTTTATCAATTTTATTTTTTTCTCCAAACGTCTTCTTCTGATTAATTTTTTATGTTAAATTATAATAATTACAATAACAACTACTTAAAATTCTCTTAAATAAATGTATATTCTATTGATCAACGCTAAATATCCCTCTAAAAAAATAGCTCGACTTCGTTCCCCCCAAAAAAAGAGAAACTAAAAGGGCACTTGTTCTTAAAATATAATGCACCTGAAAATATTTGCTTAAAATCCCGCGAGAACCCGTCACACTCAAGCAGAAGAAAAAACAAACCGGGGGCTTCAAATTATATAATGTTCAGTACTAATTCAGCCCTGAAGTATATAGTTTATCAGTCAAAAAGAGAAAGAGAGAGAGAGAGACAGAGAGAGAAGAATCAAATCCAAGTCGCGTGAAATTCCCACCTAGAATACCTGGGGCGTCGCACAGGCCTCCCGCTATTTTCTTAGTCTCGAGGGCAGACGAGGGAATAAACAACAGGGGAGCACCCCGCGAGTTTCGAATTCAGCATGCGGCCAGATGTTGACGGCGATCTTCTTTGATTTCATCGTGCGTATACCAACCCTTTCGATTTCACGGAACACTCCTTGTGTTATTGATGGACGCGCGATCATTTTCGTGGGGGTGCGGACTGATATATATTGTAAGATTGCACTTTTTTCGGCAGAGGGGAGTTTTACTTAGGATGGATGATTTTCCGCAATAAGATCCACGAAAATATAATCTTTATACCATAATTTTAGATGCCGTTTCAACCACTTTTTTGCTATAGTTATGTTTGTGTTTCACAAATATCAATTTATTAAGGGAAATAATAAATTGATACTTAAATAAATACAAGATTATTACTACACTATCGTATAAAACAATCACGAATTGTATTTCAATCTAGAATTATATAAATTGTATAATTTAAACTATTTTTACTATACGATTATAAACTTGATTTATTTATCAAAGTAGACCGCTCGAAACAAGTTTTCTTTATTCAAGATGAAACTACTTAGCCACTCACGGTATGTGGGCCTTCACGCTGTGATTCCCAGGAGAACAATTAAGAAATGCATCTCCGTACTGTATAAGGTATTGAGGAATATATTTGTATTAAAAATTAAACAATGCCGATTTAAAAAAAATATATAAGAGTGCGTGAAGTAGTTTATGGGAAAACAGGTGCGAATAAATTTTTTTTTAAATGTATTTAACACCATACTACTTGGTTAGTACTTTAAGAAACCGTAATATATTATTATTTTATTTTAGTATATACAATAAATGCAAGAACGTGTATATATATATACTGCACCAAGACATGTTCTATGAGAACACATAAAACATCTGGATTCCACGATCTTAAAGATTTTTGAGCAGTCAAACGTACTACCGACATTGTCGTTATAATATTTTGAATTTTCAACTTTCTCGAATTTTGATATACGAAACTTCCGGTTCTGCAGCGGTTATACGTGGTATCGATATTTATCAGGTCTAAAGTTACATTCACGAGTGTGTGTATTATTTTAATAAGGGGAACTAAAGAGAATAAATAATAATCCCCGTACCGACAGCTCGAGGTTATTGTCTGCGTACGAACAAGTTCGTAATGTTGTAAAATGCACTTGTCTCATGAATATCTATTAATTAATAATGCTAACACGGACAAAGGGATAATTTAGATGCTAATCTGCTAGACGTTGTTTACTCGTCCATACGATCCATGTAAATTTGTAACAATAGGTTACATAACATTGATGTTGAGCACTCGAGTTGCACGAAAATTCACGTAGATTTACGTTACACCGTTGTTTATACCGTAACTAATAACAGTAATATATAATTTATTTTTTATTCGCGTATAGTTGATCGAATGAAAATGTGAATTTCCAAACTGTACTAGTTGTAGAGCGTATCAGTCATTTGTACATAGTTATACCGATAGGAGATATACGAGATAATTCTGGGAACATAAAAAAAGAGAAAATGTGGTAATAGCATCAGTAGCGCAAAAGAGCAACCTAGCATCATCTCCCCCCTCCCCCAGATATCGAGCTCGCAAACCACCTCGCCTTGTTTTCGGAAACGGAAAGTTTCCCCCATTCTCCCCGAGTTTTCAATCCGGCGCAGGGATCTTCCGCGGCTGCGGGTTTCCCTATTGGCTACCAGCCGGTGCCGCTTCTCTCATCTCTTTTCTCTCTCTTTCTCTCTCTCTCCCTCACTTCCCCTCTTTCTCTCTCTCTCTCTCTATCCTTTCGCGAGAATTTCCCCCTTTCGACCCTCCGTACACTCTTCTTCCGTCGGCTCAGGATATTAATTTTTCCGGAAGTTACGCGCGCGCGCACAGTTTCAATCCCGAATTTTCTCTTCGACTTTTTCCTTTATACCCGCTCGATTTCATATCAGCTAAAAAAAATAAATCAGCTCTTCGTTTCTTGTTGCTTTAAGGAGTTGGTATATTAACGAAATTGATTATCAGTTCGTTATTTTCTTCATTGCGTTGAAATTTATTAATTCAGGTATAGCATTTAGAACTAATATTCCATTATTATATGATACATGAAAATTTTGTACCTGCTTACCGTACGCTTTTATCTAAATACCGCTTTAACAAGATGACGCAAAGAAATCTCAAGAGAGGATAAGATAATAAGTAGAAAAACTAAATTCGACGAGAGGAAAGCAATTTTGACTGAAAGTGACTCTTAGTCTGTCGAAAGTTGGTCGGTCAGTTGCGGTTCTATATACTACTATATGGATATACTGCATGTATGACCAAAGCGTAGATTGGATGGTCAGCGTCGATTTAATTGGTTCGCGCGCATGTACTCGGCCAGATTTAATTATGCCGGTCGATTGGTCCGCGATCGTCCACTTGGCTTTGAAGTGTACCCCCGATTTTCACGCGGGATTAATCGTCCGATTGATTTTCTAATTATGCCCTGTGATTGCCATTTTAAAAAGTCTTACAAGTTATTATACGATTAGTGGATTGTTGGTCACCGTAGCTAATTATCGATAACTATACAATTTACCTAAAATAATTATTATTTTCATTCACAATTTGCCATTATTTTTATCATACATGCAACGTATTTGATTTCATCAGGCATATAAAGAGATCTATTATCTATACAATTTGGTTTTTTGAGACTTATATTTGATATATATCTTACAATTAGATAAAATGAAAAAAAAATGGTTTAATAAAAATTATATTTTATATTAAGGTTGTGGCATGCTTTGATAATTATAATTTTTACTAATATTCATATAGCTATAGTAATTTTTGTCATTATTTACAGCTATTTGCTATAAAATATAGTAATTATATTAAACCATATTTTTTCAGTGCATATTACGTTTTAAAATTATATTTGTATTATTATATGAATAATACGAGTGTAATCATTACGATATAAATAATACAAAGATGGCAGTCGAAATATTAGTTAAAGTTCTTTTCCAAATGGAAAACCCAGAGGGTCGATCGCAAAGGGATGCGCGCGAATGGCACGTTCAGGATCAGAACGTCGAGATAGTCGTCATGGAAATGAGGAAGCTGAAGCATTTCGCGCGCGATTCGCCATCCGATATATATGTATATACACACACACATACCTATCCGAAGGTACGTTCGGATTCTCTATCTCTCTCATTTTCCCTTCAGCGTCTGTGGTTCGGTTTTGTCGCGTATAGCACTGGCTTCTTCGAAAGAGAGTCCGACCGGGAACTTATGAAAGCAACCCGCGAACGTGATATTAAATTTCTGGAATTTTGCGGTGAGACGCGATTATCTCGCCTGTACCTCCTACTATTCCGGTTTCATGCTCGTTCCTAAAATAAATTTCTAAGGTATTAATATTATTAATAATTATTGTCTCGATATGTAGCATTTACAAAGGAAAAAAGTTACTGATGCGATCGAGTGATATTTTGTCATCATTCTAATTTTGCGGAATATTAAATCTTGATAAATTTTTATTAGTTTCATCGATAAAATAATTTGAACAATGATAAATAGATTGTTGTCGACTCCTTTTTAATAGATGTACAATTATAATAAACTTTTTTTGTAAATAATTTTACGTGAATTAACCGAGTACTTTATTATATTCTTTTTTTTTATTGAAGAACCTACTTTATCATATGCTTCATGTAAATCGTTACACACGTGCCAGTTGGATTATGTTACATTCACTATTTTTTGCGGTTAACATTTACACGTGAAAACCGCATTGGCGATAGATTTTTATCTCAGCTCCAATTCACAATAACATATTTACATCAACGTATTTTAATATCAATACAGTGTACTCACATTCTTTCATTATACTGTTAGTATATACTTTTATTATACTCTATCGCGATATTTTAAGAAATATTTATTTGTTTACGATTTTTTTTCTATATATGATAATTCATATGAGTGACAAGAAAGTGAAATAAGAATAACCAAAGAAATTGGATAAATTCATCTATTTTATTACTTAATCTAAGTTAGAGACACATGTACAGAATTTACAAGGGCATGAAAAGGAAGAGAGAGTCAATCAAGGTAACGCTAACTCTCGGGCTCAAGGGAAAGCGACGATGTACCTCTCTTCGGTGGCGGGTACTTGATAATTTGCCGTGTAAGTAGTATAACTCGAGCTAAGTGGCACCACAGGAGCCGGATTATCATGCTGAATCTGAACTTGAGCCAAAGGTTTGATGTCTACCTTAGGTCTCACCAATTTTTGAGGTTTCGATTCGGTAGCCGTGACCGTAAGAGTCGTTGGTACCGCAGAAATTTGTAGATTACCCGGCGCTACTTCGAGTTTCTGGAGTGGCGAATAGGCATAAATTGGTCCCCGAAGTGGCTCAACATTTTCAGCACGGATTTTGGCAAAGTAACGCATTGCTTCGATATCTTGGCGGCTCACGTAACGGACGCGCTGGAGTCGTCCATCGGGAAGCGCCACGTAGTATTCACCACGTTCTTGTTGTTGCCGTGGTTGACCGTCCAAGTCTCCATCTTCTTCTAGTTCGTTCACGGAACTTACTTGTTCCGACTGTTCAACAAATTAAAATTACTTTTATTATTTTATGTGAACTTACATTTTATTTTCATTATTAAATTTATGATTATGTATGAATATGCTTTTTTTTATTAGAAAATAATCAAAAACAACAATATTAATATTTTAAATAATGTTACTAAATAATCACATATATTATTTATGGATTACTGATAATTAGAAACTAACATAATAAAATAGAAGTCAATTATTATTGGTAAACGTAAAAATAATAACATTTATCATTTAATTTTGAAATAATAATTATCTTCGTATAAGACTGAATTAAAAACATACTTTTAGCGGAATACCATTGTTAAAATAATGTATTGAATTACTTAACTAATTAATTTTAAATGTTTCTAGTAAATATACAAACGATCTTGAATCAGTATTCATTCGCTTGGAAAATTTTCTTTGAAGCTAAAACGTACTTATTACGATAAATTATAGCCTCCGAATTCATGGTGTACATCGTTTTTTTTCAATCTTTATTGAAATTCTGACTTTAATTTGACCATCAAAAACTTTTGTAGCATTAAAGCGGGTGAATAAGTAGATAATTTGGTCTCTTTATTGTAAGAAATTGAAATATTTAATAACGATAATCAGTTTAATAAATCAATAATCGTCTATATTTAAATAAAAAAGCTCCATCGAAGAATTATTAATTACCTCGGTTTCGGGAAGACCACCGACAGTGGTAGGTTCATCAATTTCTGTCGCAGTTGACACTTCTGTGGTTGTGTATTCAGGAGCTCCGTATTGCTGCGACGGTGCACCATACTGCTGCGACGGTGGACCATACTGTCCTTGAGGATCAGGGTACTGTTGCTGCCTAGCCCGGAATCTTGGCTGTTGTTGACTCACCGGTGCACCGTATTGCTCTTGTGGCTCTGGAGCGCCATACTGTTGCTGAGGTTGCTGTTTCTGTTGTCTCGCGAATTTTTCGGGTGCAAAAGCTGGGGGAGCTTGCTGACGAGGAGATGGTCCCTGGGGTGCACCGTACTGTTGTGAAGGTGGTCCATATTGCTGTTGAGGTTGCTCGGGTGGTCCGTACCCATTGTCCACTTCCGTCGGTTGTTGCTGCTGACGCTGGGGTAGGTTGAACGCGGGACCATCCGGTCTCCAACCACGGGCTGGGTATGGACCCGACGATTCTTCCTGCTGTCTTGCGAAGAAGTAACGCTGTTGACCTTGTTGTCGGTACTGGGGCGGCTCGGCGAAGGCCGCAGTTGCAAAGAGCGCAAGACAAAAGAATACCTATAATTTACGAAATATAGTTTGATAGAATGTGCCCGTCGAATTATTAATTAATAACTTAACAATGTTTACAAATACTTTAATTAATGAACGATTAATTAATTAATTAATTAATTGATTAATTAACGATTTATTTAAAAAGTCAATACTATCTTCACATCACTGCACAATAATAATTTTTGTAAATTAAATATAATTACTACTACACGTAAAGAAATATTTTCAAAATAATCTAATTAGTTAACAATTAATAAAAATACGAAATTTAAACAACAAAAAACTGTCTAATTTGATCTTAAAAAACTAGAAAATAATATAATAATAATCAAACAAACTTCTAGATAGTATTGTCTAAAAGTTAAAACAGCAGTTAGGAAACACCGTACCTTCATGGCTAGTTGATGGTCTGGTGTTGTCGAAGCGACTGATTGCCGAAGTCCGGTGTTGTTGGATTATATATACGCGTGTTTGCGCGTGTTGCATGCCTAATACACCTCTCCTGTAAACCTGACATTGGCCTCCTAAAGGAGCTCGTGTGTGTTCGATGAATCGTACGTTGGCTCATCCCAAAACTTTACCTTCACTTTTTTCGGCTTTCTCAGTGTATAGTTGTCGAATTTTTCTTCGAGTCCAGTTATTCATTAGTAATTTGCAGGCAAGGGCTTCTTTTCTCACTTGGCATATTACTTAACATTCCGCGAATGAATTTTGCGTACATTTTGTACACCACAGATTTAAACATTGTAAATTAACCATAAGTTTACGTAAATTTGAAGTTTAAGAAAATTTTCCAAAAACTTATAATGCATTAGAAATGTTGATTCGATTAGTTGCTTAATTAATCATATGACATTTAGATCTTATACACACATTAGCAATAAATGTTATTAATCCAATTTAAATAAATTATGATAAATTATATAAAAATTAGAACCCAAATCTTAATTACTATAAAACTTAAATTAAATTATTAAATAATTCTAATTTGAACGTAATTAGTTATTTGCATGCGTAATTAAAAAATTTGTTTAATGTTTATAAACAAACTTACGTATTATGTAAACGGAGCCTGCAAGCCGTACAATCGAGAATCGAGACAAGTAAAATTGCATAATTTAATTGTATTGTAGAAAATCAGTATGTGTTTAGAATATTTTACAAAGGATTAACTTGCCGAAATCCAAAATTGCACCTATATAAACTTATCCATCTTTTTATTTCTTAACTCTTTTTTCAAAGACGCGCTATTATAAATTATATAATTTTATTTTAATTTGTTAATCATAAAAAAATACGCAAAGCACATTCACTAAAATGGTAAAATAATCTATGTCAGAATACAAATTGTCGTAAACTACATAAAAAATGCAAGATTGATAATTACTGAATAAACTCATTAGCTTGCAACAAAAGACGCCGTGAAAATTTCTCGTAATTACATTCTAAGAAATGGTCATCATATCCATAAAAGAGAAATACAAGAAAATCAATATGCGTGTGCCAGTGACACCAAACGCGAATATAATCAGATAGAGACAAAAATCGCATAATCCTATGCGCATCATTCGCTTGATCCGTTTTTTTAATTCCTTCTACTCATTGACATTGTCATTCCTGGCGGTTCGCCTCTTATGCAGCCGATTACGTATATATAATTTTAGCTCTGAACAGACGTACGCGTAATAGTCGACTCATAATCCGGATTCAAAGTTCGAGATTACATGCAAGTCGCGTAGAATATAGTAAATCGGTACGAGGATACTTTTGTGCGTACGATGATGTTCTTTGCCCTTTATTACATCTATAATTGCATTTAAAGTAAGTGTTTTGTATATATTAAACATTTTAAAATAGTCCTACAAAATGTTAATTAATTAAAATGATTAATTAAAAAAATTAAACGCAAAGTATAAACATCGTCATTTCGGGACATAATTTATCGTAATATCAAGGTACGGCGCCTAATCAGATAATTGAAGAGCTAAGCTCCACATGTGTCAGTGAGGTGAAAAAAAATGCGATCAGGGACACGTATATGAGGTGGCGATCGTCATCAGAATTTATTATGAGGCGCATCCGTCCGTTCAACCTTTGCGAGGACGTACACTCGTACGAGAATAGACTCCTTAAATAACTGCGCGGATCCCTTTCTTTCTTTCTGCTTCTTTTTCCGAGGTCCACGTGACATCATCCGAATAATCGTTAGACTTTTAATACAATTTTAATTATAATCGGTCTATTATTTCTACGTTATTTTAAATACACGACCAGTATATAAATATATAATAATAGTACTGTATTGACCTTTACAACTTAAATTTCGTCTAAATTTTCATTTTAATTTTTTATGCATATACAGAACAGACTCGCAGAGCGTGCACATTTTATAAAATGTTTGGAGCAACGTAATTTAACAATTGTAAGAATTAACCTTCACTTAATTTTATTAATTACTTGACCTCTTTGCAATGATATAATTCGTGAATCATAATTTCAAAAGTTTTACGGTGACTTATATTGTACACCAATGAGGCAACAATCGTAATGATATAATAGCATTATTATATCTTTAAAATTGACAAATTTGCATGCATTATTCGTTGTTTTATAATTAACATAAACACATTGAATCTTATACATACTGGAATTAAGATATTTGTCTTATTCAATTATCCTGACATCATGAAAATAAAGAATACCAATAAATAACATCTTCGATATTCTTAATTTTTATAATGTAAATATTACCGATCATTTAATCGATATTGATATTATATTCAAACAATATATCTATGATTAGGTATATAAAATTTTATACTACATTAAAATTTATTACAGTCACTTTTCAATCCCAGGACTCATTTTAGAGTTCGCATTTACGTTGCGGTCAATATCAAAATATATTAAAAACGGGAAATGCGATTATTATTTATTAAAAGGAGCATCAGAGAGGAAGCATCTCCCCGCTTTAATCCGAAAGAATAAACGCCTACTTTACTTCTGTAGTGCGTAAATAACTATATTTATGTATTAAAATGTACATTTTAAATATAAAATAAAATTAATTTCAAAGTAAAATTTGATATTCTTAGGGGATATCCAAGTAACAATAATTTCGAAAATACAAGTACCTGTAAAAGTTAAAGTAAAAATTGTCAAGTCTGAAGTATCTTGCGAAACTAAACGTATGAATTTCTAAAAATTTCGTTTTGAAGACACGATAAGTTACTCTCAATGAAAAATATATCTATATATCTATATAAATAATAGGACAAAAATGAAAAAATACGCATCGAAGCCAAAAATGTAAAAGAAAGGAGTAACTAGAGTTTGCCAAGTGTCGATCGAATAGTTTCTTCCGGTCGAAAAGTTTGCGGCGGCGATGGCAGCAGCAGCGTCCTCCCAACGAAATATCCCAACTCTCTCACTCTCTCTCACTCCCTCTCCCTGTCTCTCTCGCTCGCGCGCGCGCGGATATATTCAAGCGAAATCCGCGCCGATATCCACGTCGATTCTCCCTGTGCGTGTGTACCCGGGGGCGAGAGAGAGCTCCACGGCAAAGCAAATTATTCACACTCAAATGACTCCATTTCAATATCGGACCGAGAGAGAAAGCCGAGGGACAAAAGAAGGGCGAGATGCCTGTCTCCCTCCTGCGTTTCCATGCGTTCACTCAATATATACATATACGTATATGTATACATCCACCTCTCTCTCTCTCTCTCTCTCTCTCTCTCTCTCTCTCTAGCTGTTTCAGTTTGTCTTTGACTTTCCGTCTTTCTCGCACTCTTCCTTACAGTCGCGTTCTTGCCTTTTTTCTCCTTTTTTCAAGCCTATTTTTGTCTCTCTCGCCCGCGCGCGCAACCCCCTCAAAATGTACGTAATGTCAAAGTCACGTGAAACTTGTGTGTCTACGTATACGCCGAGATAGAAGGGTAGTAGCCTTTAGATTTAGCCTCGTTGCGAATTTCCAGTTTTCGTAGATAAATTATGTAGAGCTGTTATTCGACGATTTTAATTATAATCGGTCTATTATTTCTACGTTATTTTAAATACACGACCAGTATATAAATATAATAATAGTACTGTATTGACCTTTACAACTTAAATTTCGTCTAAATTTCATTTTAATTTTTTATGCATACAGAACAGACTCGCAGAGCGTGCACATTTTATAAAATGTTTGGAGCAACGTAATTTAACAATTGTAAGAATTAACCTTCACTTAATTTTATTAATTACTTGACCTCTTTGCAATGATATAATTCGTGAATCATAATTTCAAAAGTTTTACGGTGATTATATTGTACACCAATGAGGCAACAATCGTAATGATATAATAGCATTATTATATCTTTAAAATTGACAAATTTGCATGCATTATTCGTTGTTTTATAATTAACATAAACACATTGAATATATCATACTGGAATTAAGATATTTGTCTTATTCAATTATCTGACATCATGAAAATGAAGAATACAATAAATAACATCTTCGATATTCTTCATTTTATAATGTAAATATTACGATCATTGATCGATATGAATTACATTCAAACAATATATCTATGATTAGGTATATAAAATTTTATACTACATTAAAATTTATTACAGTCACTTTTCAATCCCAGGACTCATTTTAGAGTTCGCATTTACGTTGCGGTCAATATCAAAATATATTAAAAACGGGAAATGCGATTATTATTTATTAAAAGGAGCATCAGAGAGGAAGCATCTCCCCGCTTTAATCCGAAAGAATAAACGCCTACTTTACTTCTGTAGTGCGTAAATAACTATATTTATGTATTAAAATGTACATTTTAAATATAAAATAAAATTAATTTCAAAGTAAAATTTGATATTCTTAGGGGATATCCAAGTAACAATAATTTCGAAAATACAAGTACCTGTAAAAGTTAAAGTAAAAATTGTCAAGTCTGAAGTATCTTGCGAAACTAAACGTATGAATTTCTAAAAATTTCGTTTTGAAGACACGATAAGTTACTCTCAATGAAAAATATATCTATATATCTATATAAATAATAGGACAAAAATGAAAAAATACGCATCGAAGCCAAAAATGTAAAAGAAAGGAGTAACTAGAGTTTGCCAAGTGTCGATCGAATAGTTTCTTCCGGTCGAAAAGTTTGCGGCGGCGATGGCAGCAGCAGCGTCCTCCCAACGAAATATCCCAACTCTCTCACTCTCTCTCACTCCCTCTCCCTGTCTCTCTCGCTCGCGCGCGCGCGGATATATTCAAGCGAAATCCGCGCCGATATCCACGTCGATTCTCCCTGTGCGTGTGTACCCGGGGGCGAGAGAGAGCTCCACGGCAAAGCAAATTATTCACACTCAAATGACTCCATTTCAATATCGGACCGAGAGAGAAAGCCGAGGGACAAAAGAAGGGCGAGATGCCTGTCTCCCTCCTGCGTTTCCATGCGTTCACTCAATATATACATATACGTATATGTATACATCCACCTCTCTCTCTCTCTCTCTCTCTCTCTCTCTCTCTCTCTAGCTGTTTCAGTTTGTCTTTGACTTTCCGTCTTTCTCGCACTCTTCCTTACAGTCGCGTTCTTGCCTTTTTTCTCCTTTTTTCAAGCCTATTTTTGTCTCTCTCGCCCGCGCGCGCAACCCCCTCAAAATGTACGTAATGTCAAAGTCACGTGAAACTTGTGTGTCTACGTATACGCCGAGATAGAAGGGTAGTAGCCTTTAGATTTAGCCTCGTTGCGAATTTCCAGTTTTCGTAGATAAATTATGTAGAGCTGTTATTCGACGATTTTGAATAGTTTTTATCGGCAAATCAATGTCATTATCATACATCATATATTATTTTTGACAATACACAACGACGTTAATTAGTGTTTTTGTACATTCGGAGACAGTTTTGAAATTTTTATCTTCACAAAAATATTATCTTATCTCAAAACATCGAAAAAGAAACTGCGGCTGTTGAATAGTAATTTACTCAATATTTGGGTACAATAATGGATAAAGGGAAAATGATTAAGTAAAATTATTTCAAATATTTCTGCTACATTTAACTTATAATTTATATTGTATTAAATCTATTTTAATCGAATGGCTTAAATTTATCTCTTTTAAAATGGTATACGTAAATGAGAGAATTGCCTCTATATTATATATATACTCAATCAAATTTACCCAAGTGTATATTCATGAATATTTTCTAAAGGGATTGTATGTATTTTATTTAATATTTTAGGCAATTGCAGTTTAAAAATTAAAACCTTTTAAAAATTTAATTTTTTTTCGTCATATATTTATTTGGTTTATCTTTTTTCGCGTTTATCATACGTGTAAAAATAATTAATTGTTTTTGTCAAACTATGCAGAAATGGATGCAGTCTTTGTGTTCCAGTCCATTCGTTATGATAAATATGATTAATTGCCGAAAAGTCAAACGATTAGGTATCCCCTTATAATTTGTAATCAGTAATGAATTGTCTGATAATTGAATTACAGTATACATAAATACTTATAAACTCGTGTATAAAATACTCTAGATACACGGATAGAGACGTACAGATCAGCGAAAAAAGTAACAGAGTTAAAAAGTGTACTATACGGTTGAGGGGGCGGTTGTGCGGATTCTCTCAGAGCTTAGAAGGGGACTAGCGCATACATAGAAGCCAGGATGAAGGGAAGTTGCGCGTACGTCTACGAATAAACTGGATTAATCGTCTATGAAGGGGCTAAAACAGCGCGTAAGCCCCCAGCCACATTCGTTTGCCATCGAATGTACATCCCTTTGGGGAATCCGGAACGCGAGCCTCGTGTTATACAAATGCTTTTCCATCGAAAACATCCTCTATATACATTTCAAGAGTTTCGGAAATTGATCCTTGCGTCGCATATTATTCGAACTTAGGTTTATGATAATTGCTTCTATCTCACGATGATCGAGCGAATTATTTTTTAGCATAAAAGAATTTGCGTGTATATCAAATATTTTATTGTTACTCAATTATTCTAAACGCATAATAAGAATCATTACGTATAAAATGTAACTATAAACGAACGACGAACCTTTACCTAAATACAAATTTAAGAAAAGAAAAAAATGTGGATTATGCAAAATCTCTATAATACAAGTTTATCTCGAAAAAAAATCGGAATCTCGTTGTGAGACGAAAAATTACAAAGAACGATTGAAAGAGACGTTTTACCACGTTAATGTCGTAAGAGGCGGTCTTTGTCGTTTGCGCGTAGCGACCCAGTAATTGTCGCTTGCGTCAAGCGTGACCAGCTTGTGAATCGCGTGTCCATTTTAAATCCCAAAAAAAAATAACGAATCACATCATCGTTATTTTATTCTTCTTGTATTTTCCTTTAACGCTTTTTTTCTTGTCTATTCTCTAAATACTTACATTTATAATTCGATTCTATTTATGACATTTTAAAAATTATGTTTTTCTTATAATATTTTTAGGCATATAAATTAAAAGAAACAATTTGTCTGTCTCCGTTGCATAAAAAGCATATCCTTATGATTCATCAACAACTTATTTCAACAACAAAGAAAACCCATATTTTATATTCATCGCGTTTTCACCTGCGCTATCCAATTCCTTGCATGACGCGCAATTCGACAAGCAGTAAAACGATTAAAATATGCGATTGCTCAACAACTGTCACCGAAGACTAACAACACCTTGTTCGAACATAAATTCATCCCGATCAAAAATGAATTTCACCACGAAATTCGCACGTAATTATAATACATAGCTCGATCGCGAAATATGTATAATTCAACAAAGTGAACTTGTATATCCGACCAAACTTTTCACGTTTTCTTACACATCGAGAAATTTTGATATCGGTCGATCCCCGGGGTATTTCTTATTTAGCAACCAGTTGCTCGTGTCTCGGGAGGCCACTTTTCCGCCCGCACCGAATTAGGGAGCTGAATATAGTATGTATTATACATATATGTATATATATGTATGACGAAACCAACTTACACACACGTACGTGTATATAATCATGATTATTTTTTCGGCTTCGTTATTCGACCTTCTTATTATCGGTCAGTTCGATGTATATTACAAGGTAAAATTTGTTCAAATAGCGAATATTTGCTCAGACTTCAATAGGGGGATAGTCGATCCAAGGTTATTAAGGAATTATCATTCGATTAGATTTTAACGTTGAATGTATTTATAACGCAATATTTTAGTACAATCGATAAGATTTGAATAAACTATATTTTTTCTGCAGATAATAATAATAATAATATTCAAATTAAATTTTGTGTTCGCTTAGTGTGAAGTAGTAGTCGTATTGATCTAAACTTTAAAAAAAGTGATAATATTGAAGTATTTGATAAAGAATAAGTATAATATCGTTCGAATGACTAAACTCGCAGTTTGAGTACGTTCAAACAAATGATTGAAAATTTTGAAACGACGAATAAGATTAGTGATTCTTCTATGTTGAATTTAATTTTTTATTCTACTAATGTTGGTAAAATATAGAATAAAAATCTTCTGTTAGGAGTTAAGCCAACCGCAACAATAATGACCTACATTATGAGAAAATCAGCAATTTATTATATTTATTTAACCTACAAAGAGTAGAGTAATCCTCGGGAAATTCATTGAGAGGAAAAAGGAACCAGCCGGTTAGGATAATGAAGGAGGGAAGAGTGGTTGCTCTCAGCGCTTGGGACAGTGTCAGTCACTGTTTGCGCGTCTAACCAACCGTGGCGCCGACGGAGTTTGCTCATGATATTAGCACCGACGCCACTCGTTTAATCACTATCTCTCAACCGACCGGAAGGATTTCCTCTTTATATCCGTTGAGTTTTGTCATATTGATTATAACTCGATACAATTTTTTTCCATTTTTGGTACGTATATATACTCTACTGATTCTAGTTTTCGTTATCAGTTATTTTTAATAAAACTAAATCCTGATAAAATTTGTAATGAATAACTGAATTGACAATTTGGTTAATTTTTTATATATACAGCATAGAGAAACATGTTTGTAAAAAATATAACAATATAACGCAACAATGTAACAATTGGAAATAAGGTATCATTTGGAATTAAATGAAAGACCGCATAAATTTCGCATCAATACTCTCGAACACCTTCCAATAATTCGAATCAATAAACCACGGAAATTCGACGATAAATTCAAAGAAAGTTGAGCCAGAGTATCCTAAGCAAATCCGGTGTAAACTCAATGAATTAAGCCGCTAACCTCCGTGGCAATGATCCCGCGAAGAAAACGAGATGAGAGAGTGAGAGAGAGAGAGAAAGGGGGGAAAATACGACTTTCGGATCTGTGAAACCCTTGGTTGGGCCAAGTTTCGAGAGCGGCCAAGTAGACGCGCCTACGCGAGAGAAATCTCAAGGCGGAAAGTTTGCGCGCGACGTAAACGGAGCTTAGCGGGGCGTATTACCGCCAATCTATGTTACAACGCATCCGCTACTTAACTAAACGATCCCTCCAGCAATCTCGTTAATTTATTTATTTTATTTCATATTATTCTTTATTTTTTTTTGTTTTTTTTGTGGTAAAAGTAATTTTATATTAGAGGTATTAAGCATAGAATTTGAAAAACATATAATTTGTCGGTGATTTCAAGTTACGAGTTATACATACCCGTTTCCATGTTTATTTGTTTTTGATGGTAATAGAAAAATGTACAATTTAAATACATATCGTGTGGATAAAATCTAATGTACACTATTGTATAAATAGTCTAATCGGACGTTTTCAAAATTTACTCACGACTAAGTGTACCCAAAAATATTATTACTCCATTTCCGTAGACTACCGCAACCAAAAAATAAACTTTAAATAATAGGAAGTAAGCAAAGAGCAAAATGGCACACGCTAAAGGGAACGAGAAAGAGAGAAAGAGAGAGAGAGAGGAGGATGAGAAATAAGAAGAAGAAAACTGCAGAGTTGGTTCAGGATAGGAGTGTGCGGGAAACTTACGCAAAAGTACATCGCGCGGCTCAAGAGGCCGGAAGTAATTGGGAGCCGCGCGATCCCCCTCGTTATATATTTAGTGGGTGGCGAAACTTCCGACGGTATCGCGCGCGCGCGCTTGTGCACGGATTTTCGTCAAGATTTTACTCCGAGACGCGTGAATCAAAACTTGCTCGCTCAGCCTGTATACGAATGTAATTCTTGGGGCTTGCGAGGGCGTAGAGAGAGAGAGATAGAGAGAGAGTGAAAGAGGAAGAGAGAAGAGTCACTCTGTTATGAACTTGGACACAATGAGTATCAACTTCATTATTCCATGGTATTCGCATTATACTAATGGTGGATGTTCAATTTAAATCGTTTTAACCTTCACTATTTGTAAGGTGTTACTGTAAATGGAGGGTGTTGTTTTAAATATTAACAGTTGTCATCTTATTTAAAACGAGTTTGCGTATAATTTATTTACAAAAAAATTAGTAAGTTACGCACAATAGCAATAAATATAATACGTATATACAGTTATAAACAAAATATATCTACATAAACGAAAAAGAAAACATTGAAATAATAAATGTAAATCAACGATATTCCCATCCAAAATCATAAAATTACTTTTTTATACCAAAAAAAAAGGGAACGAGTATAAGCGCGCGGTAACGTCAGAATTTGATTGAGTTGCGCATAAGCAGATTTGCCGCGAAGCTCGTTCGAGCATTTGTTGGCAAAGAGGATTGCCCGACCGGGCCGAATGCAATGGAATACGGAATGTCGTGGGAGAGAAAGGAGAAGAGACAATTCAAATGAGAAAACGACGGCACGCGTGCAATGCGCATCGGTGAAATAAAAATTAATCGCTTCGGTATATCTATCCGATAATAAATTAATCATACTTTTATTTTTATCGCTCGATTTAACGAATGATGATCATTTTCAGAAAGAATTTTAAGATTCGCACGTATTTTATTAAGAATAAGTATAATATCGTTCGAATGACTAAACTCGCAGTTTGAGTACGTTCAAACAAATGATTGAAAATTTTGAAACGACGAATAAGATTAGTGATTCTTCTATGTTGAATTTAATTTTTTATTCTACTAATGTTGGTAAAATATAGAATAAAAATCTTCTGTTAGGAGTTAAGCCAACCGCAACAATAATGACCTACATTA
This sequence comes from Theocolax elegans, assembly GCA_026168455.1. Lineage (NCBI taxonomy): Eukaryota > Metazoa > Arthropoda > Insecta > Hymenoptera > Cerocephalidae > Theocolax > Theocolax elegans. Next base: position 97,818,628 of record CM047425.1, read on the forward strand.
TGAGAAAATCAGCAATTTATTATATTTATTTAACCTACAAAGAGTAGAGTAATCCTCGGGAAATTCATTGAGAGGAAAAAGGAACCAGCCGGTTAGGATAATGAAGGAGGGAAGAGTGGTTGCTCTCAGCGCTTGGGACAGTGTCAGTCACTGTTTGCGCGTCTAACCAACCCGTGGCGCCGACGGAGTTTGCTCATGATATTAGCACCGACGCCACTCGTTTAATCACTATCTCTCAAACCGACCGGAAAGGATTTCCTCTTTATATCCGTTGAGTTTTGTCATATTGATTAAACTCGATACAATTTTTTTCCATTTTTGGTACGTATATATCCTACTGATTCTAGTTTTCGTTATCAGTTATTTTTAATAAAACTAAATCCTGATAAAATTTGTAATGAATAACTGAATTGACAATTTGGTTAATTTTTTATATATACAGCATAGAGAAACATGTTTGTAAAAAATATAACAATATAACGCAACAATGTAACAATTGGAAATAAGGTATCATTTGGAATTAAATGAAAGACCGCATAAATTTCGCATCAATACTCTCGAACACCTTCCAATAATTCGAATCAATAAACCACGGAAATTCGACGATAAATTCAAAGAAAGTTGAGCCAGAGTATCCTAAGCAAATCCGGTGTAAACTCAATGAATTAAGCCGCTAACCTCCGTGGCAATGATCCCGCGAAGAAAACGAGATGAGAGAGTGAGAGAGAGAGAGAAAGGGGGGAAAATACGACTTTCGGATCTGTGAAACCCTTGGTTGGGCCAAGTTTCGAGAGCGGCCAAGTAGACGCGCCTACGCGAGAGAAATCTCAAGGCGGAAAGTTTGCGCGCGACGTAAACGGAGCTTAGCGGGGCGTATTACCGCCAATCTATGTTACAACGCATCCGCTACTTAACTAAACGATCCCTCCAGCAATCTCGTTAATTTATTTATTTTATTTCATATTATTCTTTATTTTTTTTTTGTTTTTTTTGTGGTAAAAGTAATTTTTATATTAGAGGTATTAAGCATAGAATTTGAAAAACATATAATTTGTCGGTGATTTCAAGTTACGAGTTATACATACCCGTTTCCATGTTTATTTGTTTTTGATGGTAATAGAAAATGTACAATTTAAATACATATCGTGTGGATAAAATCTAATGTACACTATTGTATAAATAGTCTAATCGGACGTTTTCAAAATTTACTCACGACTAAGTGTACCCAAAAATATTATTACTCCATTTCCGTAGACTACCGCAACCAAAAAATAAACTTTAAATAATAGGAAGTAAGCAAAGAGCAAAATGGCACACGCTAAAGGGAACGAGAAAGAGAGAAAGAGAGAGAGAGAGGAGGATGAGAAATAAGAAGAAGAAAACTGCAGAGTTGGTTCAGGATAGGAGTGTGCGGGAAACTTACGCAAAAGTACATCGCGCGGCTCAAGAGGCCGGAAGTAATTGGGAGCCGCGCGATCCCCCTCGTTATATATTTAGTGGGTGGCGAAACTTCCGACGGTATCGCGCGCGCGCGCTTGTGCACGGATTTTCGTCAAGATTTTACTCCGAGACGCGTGAATCAAAACTTGCTCGCTCAGCCTGTATACGAATGTAATTCTTGGGGCTTGCGAGGGCGTAGAGAGAGAGAGATAGAGAGAGAGTGAAAGAGGAAGAGAGAAGAGTCACTCTGTTATGAACTTGGACACAATGAGTATCAACTTCATTATTCCATGGTATTCGCATTATACTAATGGTGGATGTTCAATTTAAATCGTTTTAACCTTCACTATTTGTAAAGGTGTTACTGTAAATGGAGGGTGTTGTTTTAAATATTAACAGTTGTCATCTTATTTAAACGAGTTTGCGTATAATTTATTTTACAAAAAAATTAGTAAGTTACGCACAATAGCAATAAATATAATACGTATATACAGTTATAAAACAAAATAATATCTACATAAACGAAAAAGAAAACAATTGAAATAATAAATGTAAAATCAACGATATTTCCCATCCAAAATCATAAAATTACTTTTTTATACCAAAAAAAAAGGGAACGAGTATAAGCGCGCGGTAACGTCAGAATTTGATTGAGTTGCGCATAAGCAGATTTGCCGCGAAGCTCGTTCGAGCATTTGTTGGCAAAGAGGATTGCCCGACCGGCCGAATGCAAATGGAATACGGAATGTCGTGGGAGAGAAAGGAGAAGAGACAATTCAAATGAGAAAACGACGGCACGCGTGCAATGCGCATCGGTGAAATAAAAATTAATCGCTTCGGTATATCTATCCGATAATAAATTAATCATACTTTTATTTTTATCGCTCGATTTAACGAATGATGATCATTTTTCAGAAAGAATTTTAAGATTCGCACGTATTTTATTAAAATTTTATAATATGTGTAATAAAAATCGAGTACATATATAAAATGTTATTAACCACTTATTACGTGTACGATGTATATTAATCACCTATATATATGATGTTTCGATAAAACGAAAAATGATAATTAAAAAAATAAATTATATACAAAAATAGGTGAAAATGAATCGTTTAATAATCCTTGCTAGGATCCAACACTTAGACATGTACATCTAAATATATACTGCGCACATATAAAACTGATTATGTATTCCGATGTACGGCTCGTTGCACAGATATTAGTAGAGTTTCCGATATTTCCTTTCGCGCTGTCGATTTCCCGAGCCCCGTTTTCATCTCTCGCGCGTGTATTCCGTCTAATTGCTGCGCGCCGATTTTCCTCGCGTACACGCACATAAACCCCGTTATAAACCATTACCATTAAATTCCCTTTACCTTTTTTTTACATCGTTTATTCTTTTTTCAATCACCGACAATAATTGCACGATTAATTTTCTCTTTCAATTTAGCGCATTTCACACATTACCATTTATAATTCATTTGCCGAATTATTTCGTTCTTCTTTCCTCGAAATCCTCAAAATTCTACGATAATTCGTTTATTATAATATACGAGATGTTCTACAGTTCTATAATATGGTTTTATTTCTATATACGGTATAAATAAATAATAAAGTGTAATAAGACAATCACATACGGTACCTTAATGAAATTCCAAAAATGAATCTAAAATGCAAACTTTTAAACAAATTTCTTTAAAAAAAAGAGATAAATTCAGTCGACATACGTATAAGTACATATATGTGCGTATGTCTATAGTGTATACATACGCACAACAGCGAAGAACCTTACCACCATATAATAAAACGATCCAACGAATCAGGAATGACATCCTGACCGGTCTCGCCATGAATACCCAAACGAGATGTCATTGGGATCTCTCGCGTAAACTTCAACCCCGACTCTCGGCCAATAGGATATCATCCATGGCCGACTGGTATAATGTATACCTACCTTTCGTATATAAATGTGCAAGGGTGAGGGGCTCTTCCTTTTTTTCCAAGTCACGCATCAACCGTCGCACCCCGGATGAAAAAAGTAGGCGACGCCTCGAACCATTATACGTCATTAGTATAGCTTCCAAAAACCGAGTGACGTAATAATGGGTGGCATTTTGTACGAGGTGTCACACACAGATGTACGCTTAAACTTTTTAAGGGATGCCTTTCCTTTCATTAAATACGTCGGTTTCGAGCTTAGTATTTATGATTTTTGCTCCGCGTTGTCTTGCTAATTGACTATTTTAGAATGCTTTATGAATGCTCAGTACGAATGAACTAGAGTAAAATTTATTCAATTTAAGGTACACACTTTTGTATTATTTATAAATCCTTTAGCATTTTCGAATACTGCACGAAAATTCAGAAAGTAGTCCGTGGTCGCATAATACAATTGAGGAGCTGGATGCAAGAACACGCCGAGCGCGGCGTATGGATAGAGGAGGCGGAGAGAAATTAAGAAATTGACGTCACCGTGACCAAATCTTTTAATTTGCCGAATTTAATTTAAAAAAATACTGTCTTATGCAGAATTAAAAGACGCACATTTTTTCTATTTAATATTTTTCTGTACGATGTGCAGATCAGATGAAAAAAATTAAGAACTGGAAATTTAGAAAACGGATTTTTAATCCATTTTTTAAAATTGAATCGCTGTAACTTTGATAAATCTTAATGAAATTCCCTGATTTTTCGTACAGATACTTAATATAGTCTAACGATACATATAAACCTGTAAAAAATTCTACTTTAAACAAATTTTATACAACATTTGAACTTAATGTAAATAACAAGCTTTTAATACGATTTCAGTATTCAGTAGCCGAAACTGTGTTGTAAAGTCTTAGACTTCGCAAAATTTCAGCGAGAGATTTGTTCGTTTATATTTGAAGATAATTTCTTAAAAATTTCAGCTTATTTGGATAAAAAATTTCGCAGATAGAGCAAGCGTCGAAATCAGAGAAATAAATTTTGTGTACACTCATCAAGATAAACAACGAAATTGTAAACAAATGAACATCGACTTCGACGCCGTAATGGTCATCTGCTTCGCGGCTTAAATCAGTGGCCGTCTTTGTTATTTATTGAAAATCGCATTGTAATATTGTATCAAACTACAGCATAAAAATGGTTTAAATAATAACTGCTTTTTGATGCTATAAAATATCTTTATTTTTATGTAATTTAGTTAAGTATTTAGTTAGTTTTCTTTAAATCGCTCTATCATTTTTTATCCAAATAAGCTGAAATTTTTAAGAAATTATCTTCAAATATAAACGAACTAATCTCTCGCTGAAAGTTTGCGAAGTCTAAGACTTTACAACACACTTTCGACTACTGAATACTGAAACCGTATTAAAAGCTTGTTATTTACGTTAAAATCAAATGTTGTATAAAATTTGTTTAAAGTAGAATTTTTTACAGGATTATATTTATTGTTAGACTATATTAAGTATCTGTACGAAAAATCAGGGAATTTCATTAAGATTTGTCAAAGTTACAGCGATTCAATTTTGAAAAATGGATTCAAAATCCGTTTTCTAAATTTCCAGTTCTTAATTTTTTTCATCTGATCTGCACATCGTACAGAAAAACATTTAATAGAAAAAAGTTGCGTCTTTTAATTCTGCATAAGACAGTATTTTTTTAAATTAAATTCGGCAGATTAAAAAATTTGGTCACGGTGACGTCAATTTCTTAATTTCTCTCCGCCTCCTCTATCCATTCGCCGCGCTCGGCGTGTTCTTGCATCCAGCTCCTCAATTCTGGATTCTCATACAGTATTTCGTTACAATAATCAAGTTCAAAATAATAATAATATTACATAATATCGTTTATAAAAAAAGTCAACGATTGTAAAATTATATGCAAAAAATGAATACAAGGATGTAATGGCATAAGGTCCATTCGATAAAACTCTACCAATTCCCCATCGAAAACTCTGAAATGACCTAATACTTAGATAAATCACGAATCCCATAGCATAATCCGCGTAAAATTTGTACGAGTCGTAAACGTCGAGGGTTGACTTTCGCGATCACTCGACCGTAAGGTTATCTCGTCAACCTGAGTCGCGTACCGTTCTACGTGCCCCCTCCTCTCTCTCTCTCTCTCTCTCTCTCTCTCTCTCTCTCTCTCTCTCTCTCTCTAGCCCCTCCAACCCTCCACCCTCCGTTTTCCTTTTTTTCACCCCTAAACATCTGTATCATCGGTGTAGCATACAATTTGAGTGCATCTGCGCGTTCGCTCGCGTCCATTTTTCTATAAGCGCGTGACTGATGACGCGGCAGCCCTCCGTGAACGGTTTTACCATAAGTTAACTTACTCCAAGAGGGCGCGAAGAGTCGTATTGTTACGTAATTCGCTATGCGAATGATACGCTTCTTACTAGAATTTTAGTTTAACCTTGCTTTATATCTATATATGCCGAGTGGTGTTAATTCTTTTTTTTACTTTCTCAATGGCTAATGTTACGGTTAGTTATTCCAATGAAATTCGAGTGATTAATTTCACAGGATTTTATTATCTTCATTTTCACTTGTATTAATTCGTTCGAATAAATGCCTTACTTTTTTTCTCGAATCGGATAACACTTATCATGATTATACGGTTACTATTATATAATCAAGTATGTCGACTAATATAATAATTTATTATTGAAACGGTATAATCTGCTGCAAAATAAAATTTTAAAACGATTTAACCAAACAAATCTATATATATATATAATTGGTATAAATGCAGAATTTCCAATCGGTTTACCCTTGTCGCGCAATAAAATATCGAGACATTTGGGGAATTGTTGGTCTGTAAGGTCAAGAATCGACGAGTGGTAACCACGCAATCAAACGCTATTGTCGCAACATCCTTGCGCTTGCAATGCGAAATTTCAAGAGTTTTGAGCTTTATCGTTGAACTAAGTACAAGAAACTCAATGTGTTATATGTAAGATAGATATACAAGGGCAGTTGAATTAGTATACCTTTTAGACTTATAAAAGAACCATGTATATAGTATAAATTTCTATATATTCTACCAAATGAATCGATTGAAATAATACCTGCAAACATTTATTTGAATTATCGTTAAATATAACCTCCATCCTTCCCCGTGACTCTACAAAATAAGGTAAAAATGTTTATATTTCAAGTTCTTTTGCATTTTATAGTCTTTCTTAAAATCCCTCCTTATTCCTCCTCTATACAGATTTTAGCAAATTTTACCCTTTATTTATACGTTCTGCTGTCCCTCCTGCAAACCATATTTTGAGGAGGGTCGGAGGAGGGGTGAAAGACGGATTATAAAAGTAACAATTTTAAAGATTTTTTCAATATACAAGTGTGAAACTGTTGATATATACATTAAGTTACAAATTTGTTTTGTCATAAATTATCAAAATTTCAAAATTTACGATTTTAAAATAAATTATAAACACTATGCAGTAACCTCATCGTGAAAATCTACCGGTACATAAAATTAATAAATTTCTTATTTAGTTCTTAAAACTTAAGGCATAACACTGTATGACACTCAAATCTTAACAGTGCAGACCATTAACAAAATGATATATAATCGTATTGTGTAATAATTGTAAGAGTGGTAATTATACAACGTACAGTATTACATTATTTAATCTTTAGAAGACCTTTAGAAAATTTACATTGGTAGCTCACAAAAATAATAGTAACATTAAACTGCAGCAGAAAGACCCCTCAAAATTGTTATTTAAACAGTTCTAACTTACGTTTATTTTTAAATTATATTTAAATATAATAGATTTCCTATCCTCAAAAGTTAATAAGCGTTTGTTTATAATTTGTTTAAAGAGACATTAATTAAATAATAATAAAAAACATTTTTGTGTATAATTAATAAATGTGCGTACAGCGGTTGTCAAGCGGGGGGCGGGCAGAGGGATATATACCTATATATGTATATACAAAAACACAATGCATAATGAAGAGAACTTTTAAAATATAATGACGCGCGTCGTTTTTCTCAAGATCTCTCAAGATCAGCGATACTCCTCGTCATTGTTTTGCCTCTCCTCTCTTTTTATTTTTTTCGTCATCCCCTAAGCGCGGTCCCCCTATTTTTTTCGCATTGTTTCTCGCCGACTCTCTCGAGTTATCGCTTTCCGCCTCGGACCTCTCGACTTTCACTACTCGTCTTTCTCTCTCTCTCTCTCTCTCTCTCTCTCTCGCTCTCTCACTCGCGCAATTCAACTGGAGTGTATGTCGTTATATAGTTTTTTTCATGCGCGCGACTCTTTGTATTGCAACGACCGTTTAACCGGTATATTGTGGCTTCAAAATCGACGGGAAATGAGCGTACTGTACTAATAGTTCAAAAGGTAAACGGTAAGTTCTTACATGGATTCAGCTTGCGCTTGACTTTTATATGTCCATTTCTATAAAATTACTTGTTTTTAAATACGTTCGCAGCGTTCAAATTAATACGCTTCCATTAATTATCATAAACTTTATACTCAAATATAATATATTAATTATATTATGAACTAATAAATACTGTATCGATTAAAGAAACTTAGTTATTTTTACTAATAAAAGTATTTAAATTTTTAACGCTATGAATAATCAATTTAGAATTTTAATTATAATTCATCTGTAATACAATATTTGTTGAACGTAAAAATAAAAAAATTAAAAATTTGAAATTTCGAAATTCAGGAACCGCGTGAAAAGAAAATGAAGAGTCGAGATGCTAATCATATCGTAGGATAGTCTAAAAATTCGTTCAAAATTCAAGAACCATCCGAAAAATAGGGTAAAAATCGGTCGTTCCTAGAGAGTGACAGAGAGAGGGAGAGAGAGAGAGGAGAATGCGCCGAGAACGAAAAGTGAAGTTGCGCAAGAGACGGAGATAGCCATAGGGCTCCGCCATCACGCTCGAACGAACTCGCGCCGCGGTTGGTGGATGTAACAGGACGGTACGAGGGCGAACGCGAGGGGAGGGATTATTATACGAGGGACCGACTGTCTGCGCGTCTGTACGTCCTTCTCTTTCTCGTTCGTGATCAGCCAGAAGGATCTTCTATATATATTGTATATAGAATCTACACATCTACACATACTATTTTACGCCGGAGACTCGGTTCTATATGTATATAGGCTGAGTTTCGTCCAGTTTTATATTATCATGTATTCTTTTAATCGGAGCTAAATAAACATGTCTATTTTAAATAATTTAATGTAATTATAAATAAGAAATTTATACGATCTAAACGTTTTCTATATATTATAAATTTAATCGAATCTGAGCGTGTACGCGATTGCATTACTCATTATATGAATATACTATACGAATTAATAGACTCAGTAAAGCGAGTCATCAAAAGCGTTTACCCGACTGAAAATTAATCCATGGAATCGGTCAGTCTGGCGTATCGTAGTTACAATTTGAATCGCCCGACTATAGCTAAACTCAAATTTTCGTTAATCTTGTAACTTGCGTATTGTATTCTTCGAATATTCTATCCACGGTGCGAGCAGCGCTTTATATACACGCGAAAATGAAATAACTTGACAATCTTTTATAATCAAAAATAATGATATCAGATAGAAAAGTGTACGAAAATGGGAGTACATAAAAAAAATGTTAGCCCGTAATCTAGGGTGAAAATAAAAAAAAATAAAAAAAAAAGATAGTATAATAACAAGAGGTTTGTTAAGATAAGCTCGAGTTGGTATAAAGTGGGAACCCCTGTAAGGGAACTGGCACGCAGCCACGTTGTTCAGTCTAGATTCGCGATTTCCTACCAGCACTTGGGTAAAGGAGTAGTAAACTTTGCGCCCTCTCCTTATACCCGCGCGCACAGATTATGCGAGTTCGCTCCCGAACTTCCGGACTCTTTTCCCGGTGCGAGGGGAGAGGGTAGCCTGGGACGGAAGTCGCGGATCGTCTTCTCTAAGTCGTTAAATAGCGAGTAAAGACCGACTTTCTGCCGAGAGAGAGAGAGAGAGAGAGAGAGAGAGAGAGGACCTTTTGCATAAGTAGGAGACTCTCTTTCCGTTTATACCTATATATACCTATATACATGTATATAGTTACGACTAACTCGGTCGCGCGTTTTCCGCGGTGTTTAATGCCTCGTTTTGTTTGTCGACCCCCTCGACTACGAGTTAACGTGCGTTTATTCACCCTCGAATTTTCATCGTGTTTCACGGATTTTCTTTTATGTTTTTCAAAGTGTTTACGAGGATGTACACATATATATATTTAAGTATATATAGGCGGTTTTCTGACAAATCAAGTGACTTTTTGAAAAATTTTTTTTCTATATAATTTGAGAAAACCTTCTACACATTTAGGATGTTGGTGTAAATTTTGAGAGGCTAGGATTTAATAACTATATATATTTATAGTTTTCCAAACATATTGTCCAAAATCATTAAGCGCACCATTACAATTCAGCATTAAAAATAAATTTTGACAGTTGTGAAAAAGTATTTTCGGTCGAATCTACCTCATGAAAAAAATGATGGAAGTAAAAATACTTTTTATAAAATGTCAGTTACAGAGTGAACCAACAATTAAGGATTCTGCAAAAAATGTAGAATAAATCAATATATTATTATGAAATATTAAATATCACATGTCATTTGACATATCTCGCACCATACTCGACTGATAATTTTTACTATCTACATTATAAAAATAAAAAAATGAAAACTAAAAGGATTACTAAAATATAAAATAATAATGAAATATTATCAATATTATCAGTATTGTTATAGAAAATTTTGTCACTTTTAAGTATTTACTCCTTATTATAGTTAACATAATTATGTATAGATTGTTTCAATTCGATTGATAAATGATTAGTAGCGTAATAATAAGTAATATATAAATCATTTAAAAAAAGTAGTGAAAAAAAATTGCGCAAGATAATATACTGGATTCATTGTGATAGGAATTTTATTAACCTACAATAATGATATATATAATTTTACTGGTGATTAAGGTTACTTGAATAATAATAAATTTAATGGTGTATGTTAGTAATAGTATTATTTTGTAGTAAGTACCGAACCCACATGAAGGTTTCCTGCAGCAACAAACAATTAGTACTAACATTAGTTACACTGCTACTATTATAACCCATACTTTCTGTAACTTTTAGTAATTATCACACTTTTGCAAACATTATTTAATACTATACATAATCTTGTCAATGGTCCGAATCCGTGCTATTATATAGACAGTATTTGACAGTATTTATACAGTAATAGACACTAAAAATGTTTTAAGAACTACATAAGAAATTTATTAATTTCATATATATAACAGTTTTACAAGTTACATTAAAAATTTTTGAAAACTACTATTTTTATAATCCCTCACCCATCTCTCGCTCCGACCCTCCTCAAAATGTGGTTTTCAGCAGGGACGGAAAGAGGACGGAAGAACGTATAAATAACTAGTAGAATAAATAAATTACAAATTACGTTAAATTTAAATTAATTTTTATCAGATTTTGAGGAAATATTAGGGTGGATATATTATATACTTAATATAATTATTTACTTATATACATTTTGATAATACATGGGGCAATATACAACGTAGTAAATAAAATAATGGGTACACAATACTCAACCCATTTTTATAAGATTTAAAACACATTTATAGAATTATGCTGCATAGATCAGCCTTAATACATATACACTACATGCAAATTTACGTAAACCGCGCACAATCTCCCGCAGCGTTTCGAATTTATTATCACTTTGTGGGAAATGTGCGAGGGTAAGCGCGAAATATATTTATATTTTATCTTCTCGTTCTCTCTTTCTCTCCCTCGCAGAATATATTTTTCCTTTTTGGCATTACTTTTTTGAGGGGTTAAGTTTTTTATGCTCGTATTTAATGGACTGGTAATTTGTTCGTATTTCACCCATGATATTAATATACCACGTGATATTTAAGTACACATTATCTATTGATTTATAGTTTTAAGCGAGGAAATAATTATTGCAAACCATTAAACGAGGAAAATTTTAAATTTTCATTTTTCTTCAGTATTATAAACCTATGATAACTTTTTATTACATTAACAATAATTTTATAAGTAATAACAGATGTAAACGCGACTATTCAGAGTTTAACTATTTTAACAACTCTAAAACTAGTAAACAATTAATTGTATTAAAGTAAATTATAACTAACTCGTATTATTATATGGAGGCACAGGAATCCATTTTGAAAAGAACTCAATCGTATATAAGATGAAAGTGATATTTTATCATTTTTCCGTCGGTCCAATCGTCGAACGGGTGTCGTTATCGTGTTTCCATTAGTGAGCGGGTGTTGGACACATTCTTGTTTCATTCTCGTCAACTGCATCAGGGTCTGCGTTAAATAATACCCCAAAATTTATCAAAATAAACTTAAACATTAGAAAAAATATATATTCATTTAAATTATATTATCAATTTTACATTTATATCACATTGTAGTTTTGAAAATAAACTCACAGTTGTTCAGATCATCATAAACTATCAATTAAATTATTATTTTAATATTTTAATATTTTAATATTTTTATTTTTAAATAAACATCTTGATAACTTGTGCGAAAATAGCATAAAGAATCGATGAAAGATACTTGTACTAGTGGTGCAAAAAGTACTCTTAAAAAATTTGATTATTGATGTAAATACATAGTAAGTAGGGGATATATATTTTAAAATAACGGTTAAATCGCCTTTTCATGTTAATAGAAAATATATTTTTTATACGGATCGATAATAAGTTACAGAAGAAAAGGTAGTAAATAAGAAATAGCTCGTTTTTATGAATATAAATAAAGATGAAAAATTATTACTTTGTAAATTAAGACCAGCAGAGTAATTTTTTTGCTTAAAAAGGTCGACGAAGCGTTACAATTAAAATTTCCATCTTATTGCATATAAATAAAAAGTAAGAATTTTTTCATTTATAATCCCCCCTTTTTAGTTTGTTACATTCGGTAAAAAATCGCGTTATACGTCGAAGTATTCACCCTTACGTAGTAATATTCTTACCTTTTAATACACAGATTTTTGTTTTTTTTTTATTGGAGTATGGTTTAATGCACAGCGTATATTGAGTGAACATTTTTACGATAAATATCAGTTTGTATAATTATTAACATTTTCTGTATGATTGAGTGCCTGATTGATTACCCAAAATTTACAATAAGATTTGGTGCATGCAGCTCACAACTAGAAATCGAATATTTTAAAAATAATCGTCATTAGACTTCGACAGAACCAACAATGAGACACTATAAAATCGCAACTATATATGGGTGCACCTATATAAACCAATGAAGAAAAAGAATGAAATAAAAAAAATAGTGCACGTCGAGAAAAACACGTGTCCAACGAGTAAGTATGGGAAAAGGAGGAGGAGCAAGAAGACTTGACAGGACCGTGGAGAGAGAGAGAAAGAGAGAGTGAGAGAGAGAGAGAGAGAGAGAGGAGAGGAAAGGGATCCGTTCCCCTTCCCGCTCTGGTTCTGTACACCCCTGGCGTCGGGACGCTCGGCGTCTTATCGCAACTTCCTTGCACCTACCCCTCTCCTCTTCCTGTCGCGCTTATATAGCCGCGTCGATTCGAAAGCCACTGACGCCTCGGCGCGCTCAGCCAGAAACCGACGATAAGGTTTCCCGTCGTTCCGCTCCCTCCCTCCCTCCCTCCCTCACTCCCTCACGCTCCCTCTCTCGCTCCCTCTCTCGCTCTCGCGTTTATACACCACCCGGTATCTCATCTTCTCGTTTTCTCTTTGTCAGTTTGTCCTCTCTCTTTCTCTTTCTCTTTTTTTTACTCTACTATCTCGACGTGCTTTTTCACTCCCGCGTACATACGTTTCTCTCTCGTCACCATTTTTCGTGTTAGGATTTTCAGTTTTTTTTTCCTTTTACTCCTTGTTTTTCGTCTCGCTATATGATATACACCGTATATATATATATATGAATAGGTGGTAAAGTCTTGGTTGATATACAGGAGTGGAGGCTTTTATTTTTGGGTAACCACAGATTTATCGGTCGTTGGGCATTAAATACACCGTTAAATATAAGGAATTTTATGCTAGTTTGGTTTATATGTAGCTTCCGAGAAGAGTATACGATTCAACTCTGTCAACATTTTCCTTTTTAATTATCAGTTTTCGGGTTGTTTAAAATCTTTTTTTTTATATTCCCCAAAAAACCCACTAAATTTTGTAATCATCTGACGATAAATTAAAGTAATATTTTGTATAAAAAAGAGAAATTTTACGATATATAAATTAAAGAAATTGTACTTTTGATGTGTCAACAGTAGCCGAACTCGAAGGTGGTGCACATTCGGACGAGACGAACAGCGGTGGTGACAACAGTAACGCAGGAAGCGTCTCGGGTGGTGCGGATGACGACCAAGCGAGATTGAGATTAAAACGCAAGCTTCAAAGGAATCGTACGAGTTTTAGTAATGAGCAAATCGACGCGCTTGAAAAGGAATTCGAACGCACGCATTATCCAGATGTTTTTGCTAGGGAACGACTCGCGGGGAAAATCGGCCTACCCGAGGCTCGGATACAGGTGGCTATAACATCTTCCTGCACCTCTTTCGTTGTTACATACATAGTCCCGATTAAATATTATATTCAACTTTCGTAGGATTTGTCTAGTGTAGTTAGCTTTTTATGTAATCTTAATTATTATTGCATTTTATTTTATTTATCCATATTATCACGTTGATTTTACTTTTTTAAAATTGAATTCTTATTGGATATATAGATTAAAAATAGTAGCTGATCTGTATGTATAGAATCTACGAACGTTTAAGAATTGATCGAACGTGATCAACTGAGGTTGAGTAAAAAATTATTGAAATTTGAGAGTAAAATAAGTAAAAGTTTATATATTAAATAAATATCGAATGATCGTATAGTTTACGATCAAATTTTATAAATTAATATTAGAATTTAGCCAATTAGATATAAAAGTATACTACCTAAGATTGAGTATGTAGATCACGTAAAATGTACAAGCACAAAATAATCCAACTAAATTAGATAGATATATCTTACATATAGAAACGCATATATAACGAGATTGCACAATTTGGATATATACGTACACCTCCTTGAAAGTAAAAATCCATCCTAGTCCCGTATAATCGATGTGTAGCCTAGCGATTGACCAACCAATTCGTCTCTCTGTCTCGTCCACAATAAACTCAGGTCTGGTTTTCGAATCGACGCGCAAAGTGGCGTCGCGAGGAGAAGCTGCGTACTCAACGAAGGGACAATCCACAACAACCTCAACAACAACCGAACCAACAGCAGCCCCAGCAACCTCAACAACACCAACAACATCCGGGTGGTGTGCCATTGGGACATCCTACACCGCCACCGTCATCGGGAATACTCGGAGGTCAACCGCCTCAAGCTCCTTCGCCTCCTAGGATACATCATGGTTTTGCACCTTCGGTTTATCCGGGCATACCGACAATGCCCGACTCGTACAGGTCAGTACATAGAGCAGTAGCGATATTTGTAAAGCACGCGTACCTATATACATAATTTAAATCTATTGTTCAACACTATATACGCAAGTAATGCAAAAAAGAAACAAAGTCGTTTGATAAAATAAAAGTAAAAATAAAAAGAAAGACGGGGTAACAAGGAGATTGTGTGATTTCAGCCCAATGACGTCGATGCCATCGTTCACGATGTCGGGTGCAGGTGGTGGTGGTAACGGAAACCCAGGTCAACACGGAGGTGCTTCGATGTCACCGATGTCAACGTTGTCGGGCGGCGTTAATTCAAATCCCAGCCCATCGGGAATGAGTCCAATGGGCATGACGGTCGGTATGACCGTAGGCCCGTCACCAGGCGCGTGTCTGCAACAACGCGACAACGGTTACTCGTGCGCGGTAGGCGTAGGCCGCGCTGGTGCAGCACCTGGTTACGAACCTTTGCATCTGGGTTACGGTGCGAGACCCTCGTGCAGTCCGACGCAACCGTACCACGCGGCGTTGAACCAGTACAACCATCATCATCAGAACCACCACCACCCGGGCACCTCGACCGGTGAGTGTCTGCCGCACTCGCTCCACTCGCTGCTTGCACTTTAGCCCAAGGACCATCGCGCTACCTACCACGTCGGCTACTACCGCTACTGACCCGGACACCCTAACCCGAATTACCAATAAGCATTATCTAGATGACTCGCGATCGTAGGCCGATCTATCTCCTATATATATATATGTATACATATGTATGTATATACATATACATCTCTATGGCTCGAACGAGGCCAGTGGACGAACCAGCCCGGTAATGGAACATACGCACACGCACACACACACACTCATATGCATGACCTTACCTTACCCGCGTTAGACAAAAATCTCTACTTTATTTTTTAGTCTACTATTACATTGTTACATTTTCCTTTAACTTTCTCCTTCGTACTTTCTTTTTCTTGCGTTTAATTAATATTTTCTGAAAGATCAAGTTTAACAAATTATATACAATCGCGCGCTGTACGCTATCCGTTCCTAACTTCTACTTCTACTCTACACTGCATGTCAAATTTCACCTTATGCATATACATTATTAAATTTCTAGTATATATAATATCTCTGAATTACAAAAATAATTGACGTATAATTAAATATGTTGGGAAAGTAAAAAATCTAACAAGGAGAGCATCTCAAGTTTGGGAAACGGATCGTGCCCAGCTTGTAGGATATGTTTTCTAATATAAAAATATGTAAGAAAGTCAGAGCTGCAGACCCTAACAATCGTTTTTTTAAAAGTTATACGCTATCAAAGTAAAATTTTAAAAAATAGAGACTTCACTTGAAACGCTTGCAACTTTTAACCTATCAGATATTGATATTCAAACCAAAGTTTAATGAAAACCTGAGATAAAATAGATATAATTTAAAAAAGACGCACAAATCCGTTGAAATGGAGCAGTTATAGCCGAATTAAGAATTAGAAGCAATTTTAAACAAAAATTGAGCAGTACAAATTTTATTGATTTTTTTTTGCTAAATTTTTTTAATTTCTTAATTCGGCTATAAGTTTGCTCCATTTCAACGGATTTGAGCGTCTTTTTTTAAATTATATCTATTTTATCCCAACTGTTCATTAAACATTGGTTTGAATGTCAATATTTGATAGGTTATAAATTGCAAGCGTTTGAAGTGAAGTCTCTATTTTTTGGAAATTTTGCTTCGATAGCGTATAATTTTTGAAAAAAACGATTGTTAGAATCTGCGGCTCTGGCTTTCTACATATTTTTATGTTAGAAAACATATCTTACAAGCTAAGCACGATCCGTTTCCCAAACTTGAGTAGCTCTCCTTATGTATATAAATAATGCTATACACAAAACATATATTCTATAACTTTTAAATTATTCTGCATAAACTCTATTTTATTAAAACTAAGCAAAAAAAAAAAAAATTTGGCAAAATAACTAATTTGAAACGCATTGAATTCCAGGTCTGATATCACCGGGGGTGAGCGTCCCTATAGCAGTGCCGGGACAGCCTGCGCAGGATATGGCAGCGCAATACTGGTCGCCGAGATTGCAGTGACCCTGGTTCTCGACCTCGACGACCATCTCGTAATAGGAGCTAACTTAAGGATCTCCGCTGAACCACGAATTACGGCAGCATTTTTGATCCAAAGAGATTAAACTCGTCAAATTAACCTCCATCGATTAATCGTATTCAAACAATCGATAATACAGGATTTAGATCGTTTAATTTTCTTGCCAAGGTTTAGGGTATATACATATACATATATATATATATATAAATATATATTTATATCAGAATAATGGATTATTCGGTCCTGATATTCATTCATAGCGTCAAACAAATCGAATTTCTCGCTTCGATCGTCGATGCTTTAAATACATTAAATAGAAAGTGATTGTATAGTTATTGGTAAAAAATTATTTCTAATAATTGTATATTCATTGGAAGAAATTTATGTTGACGATCTTTCAAGTTGCGAAGAGAAAATTATATACATATAGGATTATTCAGTATCCTATAATTAAGACGTCTTTAATTACTAAATTTATGTTCCGCAGAAAACACTTTCTGCAATTCGACAATTGTTTAAAATTTAACATCGGATATTGTGAAATTATTATTTATTTCTAAAAATTATAATATAATGTCGATGTTGTTTAACCCAATAATTTAATGAAACCTTTAAAGAAACATTTAAAGAACAGCAAATCACCAACACAAATATTATTCCGCTTATAATTAATTAAAACGATAAAAACAATTCATAATTGTTCTGATTACTAATTTGCCGTCTGCGATTAATTAATTATGTAAATTAATTGTGATATATAGTTATATTACTGTAATTTATTATAAGTCTAATCACAATTGAAAAGAAAAAAGTAACACCATCGCAGACCTGTTCCACTTGAAATTTCATGATCACGGTGCCTTACGTGTTTCAGTGGAATTCCAACAAAAAATACACAATTTTTGTTTGTTTGCGTTAACCCTCAAAACTATCGTTGCACAAAAAAGGCGCGGAGAAAGAAATAAAAAAACTCTGGTGTATATTTAATTGACGATCGATATATTGTTGAAAGTCGGAGAAAGTGTTCGAGTCAGCTTGAGATAAGACTTTGTGTGAAAAAAAAATCCCTTTATCGCTAAGAATCCGTCGATCGAATCTTGTACAGTTAAAATTAAAAGTAACGTTAATGAAAAAAAATAAAATAATAAAAAATAAAAGTACGCCGTCGGTCAAAGCGCATATGTAATTTAGTTAGTGAAAACAAATGAAATTACTATTATAATTCAAGCCCTACAGGCGGCACAGGTACAAATCCCGAAGTTTATAATATCTTTTCATCGATTGCGTTTTAATATATCATCGATATTCGCGTTTTTGTACATCGTATAAGATTCAACATTTACGGTAGTAAAAAAAAGAAAATGTCGAAAAGTTAAAGGTAAAAGTAAAATTTTTGCATCGTAAATGTAGAATCAATGCGAGGATAAAGGAAAAATTGTATATTTTAAAGATAATATTGCAAAAAGATGCATTAAACCGATTTGTGTTTTTGGGTATTCCCTTAGGGAATTTTGTACATGAATTTTAACATTAATTTACAATTTAAGAAAATACACACATACACATACACAACACGCATGTAAAGAATCGCTTGATGTATAATGCAAATTTTTTTTTTAACATTACTGATTTCGCAAAAGATCATCGCCCTATCATTGTTTCTCATCACATTTCCCATATAGGACGCGTAGAATAATTATAAATAAATACACAAAAAAGTAAAATAAAAAAAATAGTTTCTAAGTCGATATTGCCAATATTATTTATATTCGCGTAACGAATGGAGATAACAGAAACCATGGACGTTTGTTAATGTGCATACCGTGAAATAAAAGAAAATAAAAAGTATCGAGTCATTTATATATAAATATATATATACATAAATATATATTTATGTAAATATAGTTGATACTAATCCTTAGTATTTACCAAGATCAACATTCCGTTTTATCATCTGGTGCAACAAATGAAATTTAAGCTGTCGAGATGAAATAAAAATTATAAACGCAAATATAATAAGAGAAAAAAAAGACATGTGACGATTGTGATTTTTCTTAGGCCAAGTATCGTTTCTGCGTGATTTTCATTATACATTCGAAAGAAAATAAATTATAGTGTGATTGAATTATGTATATCAACAAATTTTTCACATTTATTCCTTATCCTTTATTTCTTTGGACGAATAAGTATTACGTACGGGTAAGGTAAATAAAAATAAATATACACAAAATTCATACATTTGTAATTTAAAAATATGTAACAATCATATATTTATTATTTAAATCTAATTTGTACATTTGGTTTTGAGAATACAATGATTTCTTTTAATAGAATTTCTTATTTTAGTTGCAACATATCTTACATATATGTATTATAAAAAATGAAGGTTGAAATTGAAGTAATCATCAAAAAAATTTATTAATAATAAATATTAAGATATAAATTTTACTTTTCTTCGTTATAGCTCTATGGCAAAATACCGTTTATAGTAAATTACATTTAAGCTATGCATTGCAATTAACTTGTGTATTACACAACTAGAATAAATTATATTGCATTCACTTGTTAAAAGGTGTGGAAGTACATTTTGAGTTAGCAATTGGGTTCATATCAAACCATGTTTTGTACAAGGTATAAATTATTAAGCAATTTATAAAACAAATTTATACAAATGGTATTAATTCTTTTTTATTAAATTGTCTTTAGAATAAATAAATAATATTTATCATTATCTTATTTAAGAGAAAAGTAATTTAATTTGATATCTTACCGACGGAGATGTTCAAAGTTAAATTTAATTTTAAATATAAAAGTGATTAAAATTAATTATTTATTATCTGTATTATTGTAAATTAATCAGATTAAATGTTATTTAAACCTAATATAATAAAATGTTATAGTTAATAATTTTATTTATTCAATTAATTTGTTTTAGTACTTGCAATAAATGTAAAATATCAAGCATTTGATTAGGGTAATATTATTATAAAACAAAAGATATTGTACCGATATTTATGATTAAACGTTTAATAAAATATGACAAAAACACAATTTCACCCTTTAACCTCTTTTATATAAATATACTAATGTTCATAAAATTGCCACTAGATTATTTTAATTTTATTTTTCCTCCGCAATTGTTGGTTAAAGAATGTCGGTAAGGTAGATGTACTTTCACACCATTTAAATTCTGAATGACGCAAAATTACTCGAGACAACGAGATCTAAATGCTTCTCATTATATATAATAATAGTGATTTAAGTACCACATTCACGAATTTGGATCGTCAAGTAAGGCGTCAATGTCTTTGAGGATATCGTCATCCGTTTCAACCGACATTAAATTCCCTCTTATAACACTATCACACGCACTAAGAATCTCAAAATTATCATTGAAAGTTTTCCTTTCTACTAAAGATTCTGTTGAGAGATTATCATCTGTACTGCTGTCGCATAACCTAATCTCAACGCTTTCTCGACCTCTCGGAGTATCTACTTCATCCAGTAGCCTTTCGTTAACTTCGATCGGTTTAACTGGTTTCTCTTCGTCCTTTGAAATACTGGTTTTTCTGGTTCGCTTCAGACGTACTGGTGGTACGTGCCCACCAGTTTGTCCTCGTAGCCTTTTTGGACTATCTTCGATTATTGTTTTTTCAATGAAACTTCTTCTTTTCCGCCTTTCAACGGGTTTCTCTTCTTTCAGATGCGCTGCGATATTCGATTCGTCTTCCATGCTTGTTTCATTAAATTCATGCAATATTAATGTTTTTACAGATTCTTCGATGGACTCTTCCTGCTTCTTCTTCAATTTCGCGTACCTCAGTTCATCCAATGATTTAATCGCATCTTTCAAGAATTCATCATCATCCTTCTTCTTCTTTTTCTTTTTTTTCTCTCTTGACTCTTCAAAATTCTTCGGCATCCCAGTTTCATCTTCTGTATTTTTATTAAGTACACTTAATGATTTGATAGCATCCTTCAAAAAATCACCTTCTTCCTTTTTCCTCTTTTTGATTTCATCCAAAGAGAGGACCTGAAAATCTAGCTCTTCGCGTCTGTAAAACGTGTCGATTCTTTGATCCCTTGCTAATGTACTCTTCTTTTCTTTCCCGGAACAGGATGGACCATAAGAATAGAAAGCTGCACTTTCAGCTTGAATCTCCTCGAGTCGTATCTCCTCGTAAGTTTTACAGGAAGGAGTTCGGTTCCCCATGTGCTTGGTTGGCGATGGCGCGCTCTCACTGTCCGATTCTGCAATCACACACGAAGAATAATAACTCCTCTTCTCTTTATGTAATTTATTTTAGTGTTTTGTGTTTTTAATTTCTTCAAATTACTTATTTTTAAGGTTTAAACAGTTTTATGTTTTGCGTATTCTTTTTAGGATCTTGACTACTTTTTACATTCAAGCCTAAAGTTTTGAGCAGTTTGTTCTTCAGTCTCGATAGAACCAGGCAATTTTCAACTTAGATAAATATTTCAAAATTTATCTACTTTATGTATTGATAAAAGTATTAAAAGCTCTGTATCTTGAAATCCTTTAACAACGTTCAGCGAAAACTCACATAAAAAATTGTACATTAATCTTCTTCGTTAAATGGCTTATCTTCCGGTGAAAAACTAAAAGTATCCTTACTTAAGTGGATCTTTAACAAGTTTAGTGAAATGGAATTAAGTATTAAATTATTGACAATGATCTAAAGTAGTTTTTACATACAAAGTACAATGATTTTTACTTTACTTACGTGATATAGACAATACAACATTCTTTTCAAAATAAATCTTCGAATTTGAAAATAATGTTAGAAAATTGAACATTTTTTTCTTAATTTCGTGTTGTAACAATAATTATTTGGAAATTTAAAACGTTTTATAATTTATCAGCTGAAACTAAAATTAAAATGAAAAGTTGTAACTAATTTACATTATCTAACGATAAGGTCTTTTTAAATTTTTATAATTGCTAGTTAATTCGAAAAAGAAAAAAAAAGTATAGCAGGAGGAAGGATGGATATTTCAAGATTAATCTGGTCATTAAAGGATTGAATGATTAAAAAAAATTTACAATTGCAAAGCTTGAAGATTAACGCAACGAGGAATAGACAAAATCATACATGATATTTTTTAAAAATATTAATTCCTCGTGTATGTCAATCGTAGCTTTGCGAGCATATTATTTCGAGGTATCAAGTTTATTGAAATCCAAATATTTTCAATGAAATTTATCGATTTCCATTAGCTTATACATCGATCATATAAGTATGCGCATTAGCTTTATTAGCATATTTTTATGTTACTTTTTTACTTAGTCATTCTTATTCCCTTTTCTTTCTGAATAATATATAATATATTTGTATATATTTATATATCTATATGCATCTCTTATACAGAAGAATTATTAATTCGTCAAAAACCTTCGTATTAACCATTGAATTTCCAATATTAACGTGAAATGCTACTTATGTTAAAAATAAAACAATCTAGTTATTATTTTCTATATAAAATATACGAAATGATGTTATTACTCTTAACTAGGAAATAAAAACATTTTCAATTGAGTGTTACATTAATAATGTAAAAACTGTATAAATCATCGTTCAATGATGAAAGTCGTATGAGACCAGACTGAAATTTGCTAAGAAGGCAAATTCAATGGTTGATACAAAGACTTCACAACACTTTTCTCGTCACAATGATGATGCAAAGAAAAAAGTCGCTTTGAAATTATACAAGAAACACAACTTTCTCGACATTTATGTGAGTGGATGAAGAAGGGTGAAAGAAAGGAGAAAACAATTAACTACAAACTTCTTTCTCTCTCTATAATATAACAAGATAGTGCAAGCGTTTTTTGTCTTTTATCATTCTCAATCTTTGCAGGAGATAAATTGGAGGAGAAAACAAATCTAACGCTGCTTAGAACGGGAGAATGCCACTCGAGGAAGTGTAAATGCGAAAAAAAACTTGAACGAACAAAATGTAAATAAAAAAACAAATATAACAAACAAATGCGAAGATGAGAATTATAACTTCTTCATTAATCTAATATTTCATTAAATCGTTTTCATGCTTCCTCTTTATTTATTTATTTTTACTTTTTATTCTCTGATACGTTTCGCGGATAAGTCAAACTAAGATTTTTCCTCATAATTATTTTTAATCTAATGAAGGGTCCAAGGTGAAAAAGGAAAATCTTATGGTGAATTTCCCTTTTCTCAACTGACACCTCGCACATTTGCATTCTAAATTTTCGCATTGCAATCTCATATTTTATTTCCTTTTTCTATTTCATTTTTTTATTTTATGTACAAACGCATTTTTTGCTAGAAGAAGTGATTGCAATTATTATTTTCCATTTTGTTTTTATTTCCTAAAAACAATAAGTGCACCTCTCGTTTTTCTTTTATTTTTTTTTAATCCGGTAAGGAACATTCGTTCCTTATTTAATTTTTTTTTTCATACTTTTATATACGCAAGTGTGAAAGTTGTATAGTTTATTTTTTATTCATTTCGTGAACATATGCAATTACCCTATTTTTTTTATTTAAATTCATACCGACGATTTCACTTTGCGATCCCTTCGTATCTCACGTACGTTATCCTTTAAGAATATGAATATCGGCTAATTGATAAAGCAAAATTTACAACGTATCGATCTCAAACTTGTCGCGATTAGTAATTAAAATGACACTTAGTTTGTTTTTTTCTTATCTTGTTTCTCAATCGATACTTTGGAAATTTCGACGTTTACACAGAGACACAGTGGTCTTTTCGATTACAAATATATATCGTTAGTAGTTTAAATACACGTATTTCTATAATATTCTCGTTGCGTCTCTTTTAAGACTCCTCTTTCTCTTTCTCTCTATCTTTCTCTCGTTCTCTCTCATATTTTACGCACGCCCTTCACTTGTATTTGTATATGTGTATATATAACTGTGTGTGAATGTGTTATGTATTTGATACATATTATTTTCTGTTGTCATTTCTTTATAGTCGACGATAAACTCGATATTTCTATTCGTCCTCGACTTCCAAGCTGGAAACATTTGTGGTACGACATATTTTTTTACAGTTAGTACAATAATAATGTGTTTCTACAATTGTCCAGTTTAACCTTTTTTTTATACCGTCCTTCTCTTCAATTAGTCTCTGGAAAAATTGCCTCTAAACATTTTCACCGCAACTTGAAGCAACTCGTTTTTTTTTTACTTTACAAACGATTTTTTTGTTTGAGGAACAATCGAGATGGAAATTAATAACATAAATTTCGCTTATATATATATATTTTGTTACGTCCCATCGCAAGGGAAAATTCTGAAAAGCCCTGGTTCCTCGAGACCGAGTGGCTCAACTCGAAAATTTGCGGGTGTGGGTGCTTGTTTACCTATAATTTTTTATGTATATATAATATACGTATTATAATCTATTATTATGCACGTGAAAGTGAGTAAAGCGATCGTTTCCTCAACGGAAATCTAAGTTTTATTTACGTATGTTATCGATCCCGTAGCAAGGTTTAAAGCCAAAGATTTAATTATACAAGAACAAAAAAATTATTCTTCAAACGCAAACAATGTGAATAATATGTAAATACTTTGACTTTAAACCGATCGAGTTTAAACCGTTCTAGGCCTAGATAAACATTGCTGTACAGCAAAAGAACTTCCCTTTGGCTAAGTTGTCAATTTCATATCTCCCGGAGCCGTCTCTATTATAATTAGCGGACGAAGCCAAAACATATGAAGGCATGTAGTTTCTTTTTAATCGCGTGAGAAACGGCTAGATTTGTCTTAAAGTCCGTCGGACTATGATTATTTTTTTCAAGGAACAAAAAAATATGAAAATAATAACAAAGAATTGCTTTGACGAAAATAAAAAATACTGGTGTTTGTGCGAACAAAAAACACAATAAAAAAAATGTGAAAATTAAACTTCCGCGTGAGTATAAGCGTGTGCAGTGATTTTCTGTCGAGCCATGGCTATCTTCGTATCCGACATAAAAAAACTTTTCTGCTCCGCCTACTTAGCCACGATAATTCACAGGAAAAGTTTTGATATCGCACCCCCTGGAAAAGTTTCTATTTAAAATCTTTTTGAACAAACGTCCTTGCAAGATAGCCAAAACCTTATTTCATCCCCATAGATTTTTTTTATTCCTGTGTACAAAGTGTCACATAGAATTTTACTTACGTTAAGATAGCTCCAAAGCTTGGACTATTTTCTAAGTGTGTTCATTTTTTATTTTATTCGATATGCTTTTGACTTGAAAAACTATCCAAGGTTGTATTGGATATACAGTTGATTTAAAAAACTTTTATGACAACTTTCTTAAAATTTTACTAAAGGAAAATTATTCACTAATTTTATAAAGAAATTGTTCATAATAAATAGTATACCTGAAGTTGAAAAATTGAGTTAGTTATTATAGTTCTTTAACTATGATTATTTATTAAAATTAATTTTTAATTCAAATGGATAACCAATGCAACCTTAATATGTATTATCTAAAATGTACACTCAGAAGTTTTTGAATAATTCATTAGGAATGTTCGTAAAAAAAGTCCATGCGTAAGAGCAGTCTTAAATGCAACATAATTGTACAAGTAAGTAGAAAATAAAAATCTTACTCTAGAAAATTTAAAATCATTTACACTGATTGAATTAAGCGAGTTTACAAAATAAAATCAATATTAATTCCTAAATTATTTTCTGACTATTTTCATTATTTTATCAAAATTTGACGAGTTTGCTTTAGCCACTTAAACATGAATATGATTTTCGGTAAAAAGGATGAGTTTAATTTTTTTCGGTAATTCGTGGGTTTACAATGTTTTAAACAGTACAATTAATTACCTTATTTTGCACCAAGTAATAGGTTTATTTGTAATTTAAAATCATGATAAGACATTGCTTAAAGTATAAAATATGATCATTAAATATACTTGTCCATAGGTTACTGTAAAAATTATGACGAGTAATTCATTTTATTATTATGATGCGCATTAAATGCGCGTTTAAAAAATTTAATTACGTTTTATAAAAAATCAAATTATAAAAAATAACAATAATTACCAGAACTATTGTAACGCAAACAAAATGATTCTATAAATGTAAATGTAACATTTGGTGACTAAAAATGTTATTTTTAGTTATTATATTTGTTTAATGTTAATAGAATAACCAATTTTACTTTAGTACACTATGTTTTCTATCAACATACTTATGATTATTCTTCATACTCTTTTATATTAATGATTAAGAACAGTATTTTAGCAAATGTATCCGTTTATTAATGTAGAGTCTTAAATTTTTAAGAGTATCTTAATTAACGAAAATTTGCTAATTTACAATGATAATCTGTCTTAGAGTAACCAAGCTTTTGCACCAAGGATTATAAACGTCTATAATATTAAGATTTGAGAAACAAACAAACCCATTACAAGATGCAACGAAGAGGCGACGCTAAGAGTCGCAGCGGCAGATGACACGCCTCGCGCAATAATCCGAAGCGCGACCGTCAATCTTTACCAGAACCTCCGGTAGGAAGTGAAATTTAGGAAGGGAAAAGGGAACCTCGATGCCGCTTGGGAGGTAGCCTGCTGCGTATTCAAATTTGAGTAAGCCGCCGCACCCGGGCGCTGGAGCAGCGGTGAGCTCGGCTGCTGAGCGGGCTGCGGTGGCTGCAGGGGCGAGAGCGATGGGGCCGCCCGCGCCTGATGGTGTGCCACCGCTTGATGGTGATGAGGCGCTGTTGGCGGCCCAGGTCCAAAGGACAGAGCTGAGCGATGATGACATGGCGAGGATTGAGAACTCGCTAAACTCGACCGAGTCGGCAAGGTGAGGTTCCCGGTATTGGGTATACCGGGCTGTGGCTGGGGCTGGGCTTGGGGCGGCGGGGGCAGGTTCAGGCTCGTCTGGAGACTGGACGCTAGGGGAAGATGGCTGCCGTGCGCGAGGTAGTGCAAGTTGAAGGACGGTCGCGGGGGCTAGTAAAGCCTCATACCTTCTTCGAAGTTGACGATGAGAGGGTCCACTTGGTTACCAATGAAACTTCCGGGCTCGCTGCTTGTGTGGCCTTGATCCGTCTCAGTGCTGTTACCCTCGAATTTTCCATCTTTTCACAAATATTAACTCATATTAATTTTTACTCTTTCTTATTCATATACTTTGTCTATAAATTCATCTTTTTGGTTATTTTAAACTATACAATATATTTGGATATATATCTTTATGAAACTAACTAAAGAATAAATCTTCTTACAGTTCTGTTTCAACTTAAACAAACAAAATCTTTCTAAATTTTGCATTTATGAAAAATAAATAATATATCTTTACTAGTTTGACAAAATGTATCAACAAAAGACTCAAAATGTACATTTTTTATATAATAGTATTATTGTAATAAATTTTACCTGGACGATTTGTCCACTCCTGATTGACAGGTTTTGCTTGGGTAGGAGCTGCTTTTACCCCATCGATAGGATTGGGGATATTAGGTCTAATCAGCCTATGTAAGAAAGGACAGTGTGGCTTCTTACATCCATTAGGAAACTTCTCCCAGTAACATGGAATTGCTTTACGGTTTTTCTGTAATTGAAGAGGTAAATTAAAATTAACTTATGATTGAAAATCTGAAACTAGAACTTGTAACTTGTGTATGTTAAAATAAGATGTAACTTGTAATTAACAAGCAATCTAAAATAAAAATGATTCATAATATACTCACTTTTATTTCCATGTGTCGGAAGTTACAGTGCTGATTGAGACAGCTTCCCTGTTGCCAATATGTACAAACGGTTTCACATCCCAATGCAGATGCTTCATGGCGGTAGCCACAGCTATCGCCCTAATAAATCAAGTGCAAAAACCATTTATAAAAATACACATATAAATTATTTGTAATTCAATTAGTTTTAATAAGTCTGTAAGGGTATGATTCGCAGTTCTTTAAAATATTGTTACTGCGGTCACATCTGATCAAGATAAACACACAAATAAGCAATTTCCGTCGATTAAGAATAAAAATAAACAGATTATATTGGTATATTAGTAAGAATATGAACTAAAAATATTTACACAATATGGCCGTCCTAACCTTACCACCCCCACGAAATTCCAGCTAAGCGTATACTAAAATTACTAGGAAAATCTGACCCGCTAAATGAAATTTCACCGCTTATTAATGATAATAGTATATTAGCAATGCTTACTTTCTTGCACGTCGAGTAATAAAAAAAGTAACAGTCCGTGTTCTTGTGATTTTTCTCCATTTGTAGGTCTCTGTAGAACGACGAGTGATCGTGCTCCTTGCTGGAAAAAAAGCAATCGAACATTATCAACCGATGGATCGCGGTATTGTCTAAAAAAGGAGAAAGAAGAAAGAGGAAACCGGAATAAAAGAACGGGTGAAAGGATTATAACATGCTCGCGGAAAGGGAAAGTCACCCGAGAGGAAACATTTTATATACCATCTTATGCTACGAAACATGATCGCTTGACTTTTCTTGAAGAGAACACGCGTGTTGTGCGAGACAATTTAATCGAGTGGTCGATCAACAAGATACTAAACGTGCTATTCAAAATTTTCGTTAGCCTACCCGACGCTTATTCGATGTAATATAGCTTCGATTTGTTTACACACCTTGGGCAAGGACACTTTTTGCGGTTTAACGTTTGTTGTCAAAGTTTACCTACTTACCTTAGGCCACAGTATCCTTTCTCTCTCGCTCTTCCGTTACGAATGTATGTGTAGACTGTAGGTATATGTATATGTGCGTTCTTTCCTTTTTTTTTCCTCGTACCTCTTGTTGTCCACTACTTGACTCGGGCACGCACGAACCGACTCGCCAAGTCGACGAGCGACGCACACGAAAATCCGGAGGTGATGTCGCTAGTTGTTCCATTCTAGGGAGGAAATGTAGAATTAATGTTGCCAACGCGACTAACGGATGTCACTTGGTGGTGCCGCCAAATTTAATTTTATTTTCAGTTTATTTAAAGTAATAACAACGTGCTTACAGGTTTAAATAAAATGTAATAAATTAAAAAAAAAATTTTTAACCTATTTGAATATTAAATATATTAAAACAAATATATGTGTAAATAGAAATTTTAAGCAAATAAAAATTATTATTGGATTAAAAATATGTAACAAAATATTTTTTTATAGTTGATTATTTTACAGTATATAAATTAAAAATAAATATAACAACTTCAATATGGAAATAACATTAAGTAACTGCTACATTACAAAATTGAAAGGAAATTCTGATCTTGATATCTCAACCCCCCTTTTATAAATATATACAATATGTTTTCAAATTACATGACTATTTTTATAAAAAAAATAATATAGCCTATCTATTTAATTATTAGGAAAATAAAGTAGAAAATATTTTTAAAAAATCAATTTTAGTAAAATATTATTCACAAATATATATTTTATACACTGTATGAAATTTCATGATGTTTCAATTCTTTAGTAAAATATATAATATTTATATACAATATTTGCATTGCCAAAAAGATGTAAAAATCTGTAATCTTATTCCCAATGATGCTTAGAAAATATACATCTTTTGGACATTATCAACAGAAAATGTTTTGACACTTTCTATTTTAAGAATCAGTTTTACAAGCTGCAATTTTTTCTTGCAAAAGAGCCTCCAATTTTTGTACATCAACGGCAAATTTGCGAATACCCTCACTTAGTTTATCCGTCGCCATTTGATCCTCATTTAACTGCCATCTAAATGACGCTTCATCCAGACTTATTTTTTGTATATCTGACTTTAGAGCAGTTTCAGGTGTCAAGACTTGGGCAAGTGGATCAGTGCTTTTATCAAGTTCTTCTAAAAGTTTTGGACTTATGGTCAACAAATCGCAACCGGCAAGAGCTTTAATTTCATCTGTAAGATTAAAAACGTGTATTAGTAATTAATAATCATTAATAGATTATTACAAGACATTACATTACATACCAACATTCCTGAAAGAAGCACCCATAACTTGTGTATTATAACCAAACTTTTTATAGTAATTATAGATTTTCGTGACGGATATTACTCCTGGATCTTCATCTCCTTCGTATGTTTTCTTTTCAGTATTAGCAACATACCTGTAAATAAATTACAAAATTTAAAACATTTCCTAACAATGATCACATACAAAAAAGAAAATGTTAACAATATTCAAATTCATTGATAAAAAATTATTTACCAATCTAATATTCTACCAACAAAGGGAGAAATAAGAGTTACACCAGCCTCAGCACAAGCTACCGCTTGAGCAAATGAGAAGAGAAGAGTTAAATTACAATGAATTCCATACTCTTCTTCGAGCACTCTATTAAAGAAAAAAGAATTCCATTATGAAATATATAAAAATTCCCTCTTACAAAGAGGCAAAATATAATTAAATTAAAATGTAATAAAAATCAAAATTAAACTTACTTGGCAGCTTGGATTCCTTCCCAAGTGGACGCAAGTTTGATTAAAATGTGTTCTCTACTAGTACCCATTTGTTCATAAATACTAATAAGTTTTTTTGCCTTTTTAATACTTCCTTCTTTATCAAAAGATAATCGTGCATCCACTTCCGTCGATACGCGACCAGGAATGATTTTTAAAATTTCCTTCCCAAACAGAACACACGTGTAATCCAGTGCAGCTTCAACTTGTTCTTTAAGTGTCCTACAAACGAATATGTATTTTTAACAATTGCACAAATTCATTAAATATATTCACATGAATATCAATTCGGAAAGTACGCCTTTTTCAGATAATTCGTTATATATAAACACTTAAGTCACACCATAACTGCAAACGAGTGAATAGCCAATTGGCCGTTTTCATAAAGTACGTAACGTATTCAAATTTTATAAAAAAAAAATAAATATTTGTACTCGTGCCTATACTTATAATCGCGTTACGGCAAAATGCGGCAAATTGTTTTAAAAACCAATTTTAAAAAAAAATATAATTAATTTATTTATTTCAGACAACACCCTCAAATTCATAATTCCATTATGATTTCAAATAAGAATTTTAGTGGATATATCCGAATTACGATTAATTCATAATTTTTTAACGAATCTCCTGCTACAAAATATCATGTGAGTAGGTCAATCAATTTTTATATTCTGAACGTTCGCGGCAAGTTTTTGGTATTCACGGATAAATTTTGGCAAATTATCCGCGAATTACTTTTTTATTTTGAAGAATTTGGCCTGCCACGTTGAAAAGAGATCTCTTAAAATCAAAAATACATCCGAACCGAAATGAAACTTACTTTCCACTTTTTTTGGCCATAAGCACTGCCTGGTTAATTAGATGTGCATATTTTTTTTGATTAGCTGCTGCCAAAATCAAAGATGGATTGGTCGTTGCATCCGTAGGCTTAAATTGTTCCATAGCTAAAAGCAAAATTGGAATAGACAAATAAATAATTATAAATTACTTATGAATAATTCAATTCCGCACGCGTTAAATGTGTATATCTTTGTTATTAACATAAATAAGTTAACGTAACTTATAAGTATCATAATTAAAAGTAAAATAGTCAGTTAAATAAAGATATACCATGGATTTAAGGGGATGTTGAACTCAGAAAATGATTATTTTTAATATTTTATTATAAACAAAAGAATAATAATATTTTTAAAAAATCCTGAACGCCATGCCCTTAGGCATGTTTTAAAAAGTATACTTAAATTTTTTCAGATTTTTAAAACTGTAATTTAAATCTGATTTTTGCGTTGAAAATTCGTGTATTTTTAGATTACTATTACCGACCGAAAATTGTTTATTAAATTATTATTAAAAAATTTATTTTTTCTTTAAATATCAAAACGTCATGCTCTCGCTTTTGTTTTAAACCACTCTTATGAATTTTTTTTAGATTTTTCATTCAATATTTCCAAGATAATTCTTATGTTGAAAGGTGTAGATCCCTGTAACTTGGGTCCGACATCCCGTTAAATTGAAAATCAATAAATAACTTGTAGTAAAATAAATTTTTTAATTGATAAAAATCCTCAAGAAGTATAGGCCGGTGTTGTTTGCTGTAACAACATATTCAAATTAGTGATGAACTACATAGTAAGGTAATGTCAAAGGTCGCTCGATCGCGCCCGAGATCACTCGTTTGTCCCCTAAAACCGCACGAGCCTAACAAAAAAAAACCATTATCTTAAGTCTTATGTCATTTCGCCACAAAGTCAATAACACTCACATTGACGGTCATGCATATAATAGCAATCTCGTTAACAATCGGTAAAAATTCATTTTTTTTTCCGTAATTTTCTAACGTACTTATTTATTTCACAATGTTCTACTATATAAGTACATAATAACTGCAACGTCACGTACTTGCGTCATTAGTGAACGTGAAATATGAATATCGAGTGTTACCGAGTGTAATTGTTACTACAGTTTTAATATTAAAAAAAAATAGTCAACATGTCTTTATAATAATTAGAAAATAGTATTAATTTACCTATCGCAGTCATTAAAAAGCTCTAAGAAATATATGCAGTAGATAGTATTGTGCGTTAATTATATATCATAAATATTTATAAAAAGAAGTTAACAAAAATTAGAAATTAAGGTTTCAATGTTAAAGTGATTTTAGTTAATTACAATGGTTATAAAGTTATGACTTCCTCGTAATGAAACCAAGGTTTAATTTAATAAATATTCACAAAGAATTTAATTGCATGAAAAACGAATAAATAAAATTACGTAATATATAAAAGGCACAAAATTTTCCAACAACCCGACGCGCGAGTATATTGAGTATACGAATAGATTCTATAAAACTTTCTGGAGTTCGTTGCGAAAATCGTTAAAAAAATTGTACACAACCAATCACGAACCAATCGCATGCGGCAGATAGTAGATCAGTGTATTATAGAAGGTACACATAATTAGCATGAAACATTTAGTAGTTCTCTGTGTAAAAGTATAAATGTAAAAAAAAAATAAAACATCACATATCTTACCCTCGAAATCGCCGGTATCCGCGACGACTGTAGTCATCGTCTTAAGCTGGTCCAGGGTGCTCGACATTTTGGAACGTTTGCACTGCGGTTCAACCATGATCGTTGAATCAACGGCATTGACTGGAGGAATGGCGTGGTTCGATGATTTGTTGAGCTCTCACACATGTGACCGAGACTCCATGTGCAAGTTGGAACGCCGCAGCGCGCTCTCAATCGATTCGTTGATGTATAACCGGCCGATAACGTCGGGATTGTATGGCAGCACTTGTACGAATCTTTGTCAATTTTTTTTAATTGCCAGTATACTGGTTTATTATACACAACTATTATATGTTTTATTAGATATTTATGTCGCGATTTAATTATTTTAAAACATTATATTCAATGAATAAAATATATATTATATAATAACATTAATTACGAATTTTTTTCATTCAAATATTTTCTGTATCAACGGACGCGCTCGCGCTCCTGACGCAAGTATGGAATGCACGGCTAGCCTTATATTCAGCTAACTCGCTATGCGTGTTTTTCCTCGCCTGAATCTTAAATTAAAAATTAAAGTTTTCGTATTTTGTCTACCCCTAAATTGTTCCTTAATTATTTATCTTTATTATGCGAAAAATTCCATTTGAATTCATTAATGCATATTAATGAAAAAGACGTGAAAAGAAATGACAAAAAATTAACATGGTAATTCTCATTTAAATTTTTTAAAAAATTTCGTGTTTCTTTAAATTATCATAACTTTTTACAGAATTGAAGGCCATAAAAATGTTACACACCATTTGAAAGGTATACTTAGCTCCAAGCTTTCTTTCAGACTTTTGGATAAAAAAATCAACTGTGGCGCACTTGCACTTTTTTCAAGTAGAATATTGACATGTAGTTTATGTAACATTGACCTTAAGATTAGAAATTCTAACCCAGAAGGATAAATTCTAGACATAATTAGCAACGAATGTTACATATAATGTTCTATAGTAAAGGTGTTGAAAAAAACTTGTAAAAATTCACTTTTTGAGGTTAGAATAACTTTTGAACAAATAGATTCCAGTACCTAAAAATTTTTTTCTGTATAAGTACTGAAAAACATTTGCAAGGTGCACCCAAAATTGGGTGCATTTTAAAATTTTGATCGGACCACTTCACGCGGAATACCGCACAAATAGTCAACTTACGAAAAAAAAGGACAGACTAATGGAAAGTTCAAAGAGTGAGAGAGACACGTCGATTGTTATAGAAGTTGAAAAAAATCTGACCGTGAGAGGGAGCTAGAGTCACGTGAATACTTCCATCGTCACAGCTGAATCGTCTGGCCAATTTTGTTGTGAAAAGTTTTCATATTAGAGATTTTCACAAAAGTAACACGTAATATTATTGGATATTTTTATTTGTTTATAAATAACATTTATTTGTATTAATTATATATATGTATGTGTGATTCTTATTGTTAATATATTAAAACATATTGATGTCATATTTTTAATTAAAAAAAATAAGAAATAAAAGTTGATATTAATTTTGATTCATTATTTCCTTTTCTATATTTATTCTTGCCAAGATATTGAAATTTGAATAATGTATAAATTTTGAAAACGTGATCTTGTATTTTAAGTATATTATACATGTAAAGATCACTGTCTTTATATATAACTAACGTAAACATATTAATATTTTTAGTTATACAACTAATTCGTATTAATTCTGATAAATAATCAATCTATTTTAAAAATAGTTAATTATACTATATATAAATACGTTTTAAGCGCATTATTATATATCCTAAAGAATAATTTGTTTTTATAGTAATTAGAAACAGCTTCCTCGATTTCTTTTCTATAAGTATGCACTATCACGAATTATATTTCAATATATTCAGATTTTTAATTAAACATATATATATATATATATATATGTATGTATTTTATGAGTATAAATGCCGACTTAGAAAATAATAAATATAACACAAAATGATAACTATTACATATACATTTAATTATAAAAGATTTATTAAAAATAATATATACAGTTGTGTTCATAAGTTTCTGGCCAAAAAAAATAAAAGCCAATTTTTAAAGTTTTATATCTCCGTAAAACATAAATATTTTTAAAAAATTCTGACGCCATTTGAAAGAATACACCAAAATCTTTTAAACCACGTTGGGTTTTTTCAAATAATTAAAAATTGTGTTTTTTATGGCAAAAAAAGCAAACCCCTTTTTTCAGTTTTTTTTTGCCAAGAAAAATCGTCTGTAATTTTTTAACTATTTAAGGGATTAAAAAAAAAGAAATAAAAAAAAGGTTTTTTTATACTCTTTAAAATACGCGCAACCACGTTCATTTTTGTCGAGCCATTAGACAGTTATAAAATTTTTTGTGAAAAACTTCACTTTTTTTCAAGTTTAATTATCTAGGAATCTATGCATCGCAGAAAAAAACTTAAAAGAGAAAAAATGTTTGTTTTTTTATGTAAAATAAGAATCTATTAAAAATTTATCATATAAAGAAAAAATTTTTTTTTATTTTGATCAATAGTTTTGTTACATTTTGTATCTAAATTAAATACACAATAAAATAAACATTTAGTTTTATTATATGAGAGTCGGTAGCACCAACAATTTTATAATCACAAGTTAACGTGATCGCTGTAAAGAGCATGTCAACTAAATATTAACTTGTGATTATAAAATTGTTGGTGCAACCGACTCTCATATAATAAAACAAAATGTTTATTTTATTTTGTATTTAATTTAGATACAAAATGTTACAAAAAATATTGATCAAAATAAAAAAAAAATTATTTTCCTTTATATGATAAATTTTTAATAGATTCTTATTTTACATAAAAAAACAAACATTTTAAAAAAAAAAACCTTTATTTTTTTTTTAAATCCCTTAAATAGTTAAAAAATTATAGACAATTTTTCTTGGCCAAAAAAAAACTGAAAAAAGGGGTTATCTTTTTTTACCATAAAAAACACAATTTTCACTTTTTTGAAAAAACCCAACGTGGTCTAAAAGATTTTGGTTTGTTCTTTCAAATGGTTTCAGAATTTTTTAAAAATATTCATTTTTTACAGAGATATAAAACTTTAAAAATTGGCTATATTTTTTTGGCCAGAAACTTATGAACTCAACTTTATATATTATCACAATTTTATTAACATTATAATATAATAGTCTAATAAGCTCCAGATGAGATTTCCATAGGCTCTAAGGTTTCCAAGTTTACAAGAATTACAGACTGAGTGTCTGTAAATTTTGGTACACATATAAGACGTACAGTTTGGCCTTCGTTCCCTAAACAAATTTTAATTAAATAAATTTATTTGAAAAAATATTGAGCAACAAAAATTAGCTCGTAAATACCGATTATAATACATATAATACTTTGTAATAAATACATGCACGAGCGATTTAGAGTCAAAAATTTAAATAAATTTAGATTGTTCAACAATTTTTTAAAATATTTACAATGATAGAAGTTTATGTAAACCTTTATACAGTTTTGTTTGAAATTTATCCATATTACCCGCGAAATAAATATCAGGACATTCTTTGATAATAAAAGAATCATTTTCATAAAATGGTACACGAAATCATGTCTGGTGCTGTTGGACATAGATGCCTCTATTCTAATAACGATCTTTAAAGAAACTCTAAAGATTGTAATGTATTTAAACCACAAACTTTTTTTATATCTAAAATAGATTGACCACTGGTACCAATGATTAATCTAAAATAAATTCCAATCGTTAAATATCAAAAACACCTTCTACGAAGGTGTACAAATTCGCAAGTATGGTGTTATTCCAATCACACTATTACAATTGTTATCTAATAGTTAAATATCTAATTTTTATGCACAAAGTTTTTGCAATATAAAGTACTGAAATCAAAAAAGAATTGACAAGTACTTTTGTTGAAAAATAATAGAACAGTACACCTTCGTAGAAGGTGTTTTTGATATTTAACGATTGGATTTTATGTATTACATAAGATTAGTTAAAATAAATTTAGGTATTCTTTTATTAAAGCTCTACGTATACAAATTATAAACTGCTTAAAAATTAAAAATGCAGTTATCTTTTTTATGCTGTGGTAAGAATTGGTGATATTGTGTGAAATTTACATTGTGGTAAGAAATTAATTATGTATGAAAATATTTTTATAAAAATTTATTTTATTTTTACCAAAAAGTCTTTGATTTTAAGTACATATTACTTACAATTAATAATCTTACATTGCAAAATCTTACAAAAATAGTTTGATTGAAATAAATTGAAAACAATTTATTTCATAATCTCTAGTATGAAAATCACAACACTGTACATAGTAGATTGTCTACATTAACATGAAAATTATATTTTCAGTAAATAAAATAAAATAATTTTTATTACTATGTGCATTGAAACAATATTGCTTATAGAAGTACTATAAATTTTCATTTACTAGTGAACAATAAAATAATCTATGGATTATAAAGATTCATTGGATTGTTGTACAAAGTTCTCAAGTAGTCTAAAAAAATAATTATTTTATATTAAGGTCTCATATGCGATCCTTTAGATTGCAAGGTTTTATCTAATGTATTTTTAGGTTGATGACTATACATGAAAATGGAACAAATGACAAATGCTGCACCCGCAGTAAATTGAAGTGTCAGTTGAAAATTGAACAAATATATAGAAGCTATACACGAAATTACAATTGCAAGAGAAGTTGCAAAGCCCTTCAAAATATTGTCAGCGTGCTTAACAACCATTGCTACTATAAGTCCACCACATGCTTGCAGCACAACTAAATATATCACAAAATAATCGTAGCCAAAGAAGAATCCTTGATTTTGTATAACTTTGCCATCGTTGAAATAACAAGTTAATAGTCCTATCGGCAGTGATAAAAGACTTAATTGCACATTTCTCATCCATACAGATATTTCAGATCCTTTAAGGATTTTCTCAAAATAAATTCCTGCAAATCCAGATAAAAAGCAGGCAAGTAAAGCTGCAGTAAAACCTAACAATTGATTTTGCTCAATTCCAGATGGTACTGTTTTTGATCCGCCATCAGCCAATTGCACTAATACAACACCAAGAAGTAATATCACTAATGCACCCCACTGGATTTTTTGCAAAGATCGTTTTAATATCACAACTGCAAAAAATGCAGTTGTCAATATTTTTAATTGATATGTCACCTGCAATATCAATTAATTTTTTAGTTCCAATCTAATAATTTTATAAAACTGCATATATTTTTTAATATGATAAATTTAAGTGAAGAATTATAAATAAAACAAAAACGAATAACTAATTTAATTTACCTGATATGTAGCTGCATCTAAATTCGATGCAGATGTATACAACAAATTATTTTGAATAACATAAACTAAAGATGGCACGCATACTTTTAAAGTATCTTTAGGTTGCCTGATTATTGTTGAGTGAAGAGCTGTCGTAAATTTAGAAAAACTACCTTCTTCTATAAATACAGCAAGTAAGCAGCTTATCAACTTAACAACTTCTGCCATGAGTACCGCTGTAAGAGTATACAATTGTTTTAAATAACAAATTAACAAATTTATATTTATAATTTAAACAAATTACCTGTAGAGGATACAAACATATCCCCGGATCGTGTACGAGCATAACGCATACTAAGTCCCACCAAAGCATTTTGTAAAGTAAGTGTAACCAAGCTAACATATTTTAGTAGTTGAACATTTTCTTTTGCATAAAATATAATTTATAAATAATATGACTTATATAAAAATAAGAATATTCAATACAAATTTTACTTACGTGATTTAGACATTTTATTAAAATATAAAATAACAAAGGTATATATAATAATATGTTATTGCTATGAGATCTTCCAACTCCTCTCTTCCTCTTTAATCTTCATTTGAGTATCAATAATTTCAAAGTTAATTACATTCCTAAATCATAGAAATATGTGAAAACAACGAATTTTAATAATTTTTTCTTAAACATGAAGATTCTTTGTACCTATATATAAATGATACGGTTATCTTCTCGACAGGTTTTACGTATTATTTACTCAAATGCAGTGGATGGTTAATTGTCGAAGAACAATTAATCATTTCTTTCATACTCTTATGAACGCCGAACGGTAACGAGCATCCACGTGTCAACTTTCTTCACAAACTCTGTGTGTCAAACGATATGAATGATTATAAAAATAAGGTGCAGCTAAATAAAAAAGAAGATGGATAAAAAGGTGTTTTACCAGTGGTAAACGAATCGTCAATCGAGCGTACAATGTTTGCAAGTTAACGTGTGTCTCCGGTCGACATACATTATGTATGTTTTCTTTTATAAACACTAATTTATGCCATCGAATTAACTTCACTGTTAGACGTGTGATCTTGTAACGCTCTTGAGTCTGACAACTCGATACTTTGGTAATTTTTCTAGGGATTTTCGCGTTTATGTCTCTGGTTACTTTTTTAGGATGGGGTATAACGTTATAATATATAACTATGTGCTAAATATAATTAAAATGTATCTTACAAAACCAATTAAGTATTTATTTCGATGTAATAAGTATTCTTTTTCTTATATTTGTATGAGTATAGGTTACTATTGAATAATTTTAGTAGGTTTAAAAAAATAACACTTTAATTTCATGACTTAACTTAATATTATTAATTTAATAAATTTTAAAAGTTTATACAAAGTATACAGTGTACTAACTTTGAAAAGTACTGATAGATTTGTTTTATATGTATCTTAGATAATGATTTTTTTAGTACTTGCATGTCAATTTCCATTAGTATATAGATGTTTTTACTGGAACATCAAGTACATGTTTAAATTTAATATGATATATGTGTTAAAAGTTGAATATGTATATAAGATTACAGAATATTAAACTATATATTAGGCAATTATTATAAATTTTAAAACATTTAATAAATTTCATTCTTAATAAAACATAAAAAAATAATAATATTTACAAACCAAAAATTTGCAATAGGAATATAATTTTTTTAAATATTTACTTATATGGACTTATAATGGTTACATATTAGGAAAGGATTATAATAAACAAGTCTTTTTTATATCAATTATTTATTTTCCATACAAATTATAAACATGTTTTTCAAATACTGTACATATACTGAGTTCTATTATATTTTTAAACCTCTAATTTAATGATATATCATTTCATTTATTTCCATTTACTCGTTAAAATCAACTACTTTGATCCTCGTTTCGTTTCATTTATGATAATTATATATTATACAGGTAAGTTTCGTCGACCTCGTATTTTATTTTTTCATTTTCCTTCACGCAAAATTTTCCTTTGTCTTTATGAACAAGCTCAATTCTTTGATATGGCAGTTCCAGGATATGGATAAAATTACAAGCATGAATGAAATAAAACTTTAGATCGGCCAGATTTACACTTTTAAACGAGTATGGGATCGCAAAAGTCAGCTCATCTTCTATGAAAATCACTTCGATACGAATATTATTATCGTTAAGTGAAAATCGCTCACATAGTTTTTTTTCCTTAATTCTCATAGTAAAAAATAGTAAAGGTATATATATATTTTCCTCAAACGACAGAAAACGACCGCTGGAACTTCATTTTTTCCTCGATATAATTTTTTCATGATTTCTTTTTCCAAGTATATACAAAGTTAATTAACAAATTCTGAATGTGTTGTAGATTGTTTCGGTATATCATTTTGCTATACACATTTCGAGCTGCCTTATTTCCGTTTATAACTACCGCTGCTGATGTTTGTTTTCTTATCAGTTCATTCAATTCAGATTTTTTTTCGATATCATCAATATAGAAGTGAGAGAGTACTATTTTCTATCTTCACAGAAGACATAGATAAATATATATTTTCATAATCTTTCCTTATAAATGTAATTTACTTATTTTAAAATTATTAGTCTCTAATATTAATATTAGCGTCGGTGCTTGATTCATCGAATTCATGCTCGGTCGGTTTTCTTCCCATTTCTTTCTCATACTTTCGTATGATGAAATACACTTAAGTCAAGTGAAATTTAATCTTCAAAGTTCATAAGACATTACATAATACAAAAAGTGAAGTTTTATTTATTATCATTACATTTTTTCTCATGAAAAATTTACATAACTCGACTTTTAGCCAAGAGATGCTAAAAATTTCTATTCGGATT
The DNA here is from genome assembly GCA_026168455.1 of Theocolax elegans. Taxonomy (NCBI): domain Eukaryota; kingdom Metazoa; phylum Arthropoda; class Insecta; order Hymenoptera; family Cerocephalidae; genus Theocolax; species Theocolax elegans. The sequence continues at coordinate 97,859,877 of CM047425.1, forward strand.
TTGGCATTAACGGACCTTAAGTAACTTTAAAAAAAAGAGATCATTCATTAGCGTCGCGGATATTTGCGCATGCACAGGAGTATATAAACTCGTGGCCATTTTCAGATTAAAAAAACGGCCGATCGCCCTTTAATCTCTCATTAAACATACAAATATTACTGTCATTATGGCTTTCGAATTTGACCAATCATACATTTTGTTCAGCACCCCGCATTTAAATCAAACTATATAAAAATAAAACAATAACTAAAAAAATACAGAAGCTGCCAATTTTTTTCTCCTTCTCTAAGCGATTTAAAGTTTTCACATTAATGGACGTATAAAACTCCCAATTGCATATATCCAATATTAAATCACTCAGCATAATTTTTATCTCACCCTGAATTAAAAACAAAAAACAGACATATTTCTGACTAAAAGAGAGAGATCAAAATACATTGCCACTTGTTTCGTAAACGTTAATTAAAGTAACAGTACAGTAATTAAATTAACATACTCTTAAATTAAGGTGTGTATTTTTCTTGCTGTTTATGTTAGTGTTTAATGCTCGATAGGCAAGTTCTGTCGCGAAAGAAGACGCTTGAGTTGTAAAGTAAAGAAACAAGCGAATGAAATGAATTCCTTTTGTTCGCCGTAAAAAAAGAATGAGAGCGAATTGATTTTTCAATCATTTGAAAAATCAAAGAGGCACTCAAAGAAGATGTGTCGACAAGTTTCTCAATGGTTCCTATTCTCTTATTTAAGTACGAAAGTCGAATCTTGAGCAACGATTTTCTCGAACGCAAAATACAATCGGTAGTCTATTGTAAAGAAGACAAAAGTGCAGCACGGTTGAATATTGTCTCTTGTAAACGTAATAAAAAGTAAAAACAAACTGTACGCTAAGTAAGAAATTCATCGACGTATAAGAACTATAGAAAAAAGAGCCTTAAGAAATAAAAGGTGATTATAAGAAATACAAACAAATCTCCCTAAAACTACGCATCGATGCCTAAAAAGTGGGTTGGATCGCACGAAAATGTAGCATAGGTAAAATCCGTCTTTAAAAAACAATTGAAAACATGAAAAATAAAGTAGCTTTGCGACAAAAGCCTTATTTCTTGATTCGAGATGCATTAAAAATGGATAAGCACGATTCCCTCTGCCAAATCTCTTCTCACAATAATCCAAAGTGTATAAAGTGTAGATGTCTCTTATCTCGCGCATGATAGTTGATTAAAAATTAATTAAGAACAGAGATTGTTTAAAAAAAATAGAATCATTCACAATCAGATATTCGCAAATGGCATCTCTTTAGCGTTTCCCTCGGTCTGTTTGTAAACTTAAAAGATCACTCAGATAGCTTTATACACGATCATTTGTAACAATCTGAATCGTATTCATTGCGTTAATATTTAACATATACATATACTCTTATATGTAATATATGTATACTCGAGAGTGTTGTGTATTTGTCTTATTATTCTTCTTTTTTTTAAATCTTTTTCGTGTATATTTAAGAATGAAAATTATAATACTAAAGTCATGTTCACGCCAATCCGTACCGAGAACAATAAATTTTTCTTAAGTTTATCAAGGATAAGAACGCACCGCATTGTAAAAAATAATAACGCTTGCATTTATTGTCGACGATTTCACATATATATATATATATATACATGCATATATATATTTTATTTCTCCCTTTGATCGAATGAAGAAAGTTGATTCGTTTAAATCATAATCTGCGGGGACATATGCTTCTAATCCACGCTTCACACTGTACGCGCGCATACATAATCAAAAAGAATACAACCATTTTCTCCATTTGTCAATTACCGAATCTCGGTACTACGGATTGGCTGGCACGCGCTTTTGATGTGTAAATGTATAATGTGTGTATGGTTCGGTGTGTGTATACATTTTCTTTAAAATCCATCTTTAAAGCTTTTATTTTCCTCGTTAGATCGAAAAATGTGTACGTGTGTGACAGTGTATGTGTGTGTTGTGTGTTGCGTGTGTGTGTGTATGTATAATCACGAAAAGAAACGGTTCTATATATCTTTCCTAGCTCTTGCTATGTATATCATCTTGGCTTTTATATATAATATATAATTTGTGTACGTGTTCCTTGTATACACGTATGTTTACACGTATGTGCACGTTCTTGACGCCAAAGCGCGTGTACTCGATGCTAATGTTTAAATGTATTAGTGTTATGCGTGTGAGTGTATAAATGTTTGTCCGTGTGTAGGTGTGTAGAAGTTTGTGTGTGTGTGTGTGTGTGTGTGGGGGTATGTTTATATGCATACATGGATTGCGTGTATTTGCTTGTATTTGTGTGCGTACGTGTTTGCTAGTGTGTATGAGTATGTAATTAATATTTGCGATAGGCACTGATGGGGGTGGATGGCTGCACGGCGAGCAGATTTATTAAACAGGCTAGTCCTTGACCAATCTGTATATGTGATGCTGTGCACCGTGCTCGGACGATGAGACCTCGAAGACGTACGCAGTGCAGAGTAACGTTTCTTGCGTATCTCTGTTTGTGACGACCTGCGAGTAAACAAATATTTTTATCAAAAACATTATTCATTACGCTACGGGAAAATAAAGCAATTAAAACAATTGTAATTTTCATGTACCTGCAGAATGGTAAAATTTTCAAGGACGCTATTCATCATGTACTTTTCCGGCAGGTGCTTCAGCTTGTGGATGAAGTTGATCATGTATTCGCACATAGGCGAGCGACTGATACGATAAACGAACCTTCCATTCTCAAACCTTGCGTATTCCGTTTCCACCTTCTCGACGACTTGCTTGCCAAACGAACAGACTTTCGTCGAACACGTTATCGTCATGTTCTCGTTGCTCTCGTACCTGAAAAATTTCGTTAAGTATTTAGAAATCTAATCGATTGTTACTTAATTACTTTAGTGTAGTGTTATTACTTTTTCTTTTGCGTTAAATACATACACGACAATTTTGACAGAACACAAGAAAATACTAATACATAAGAAGTAAGGGGAACACTAGATATTAAAGTTAAGTGTAATTTGTACATGTTAAACAATTGAACGATACAACATAACATGGTGATAGTGGTCGAGTTAATATACTTACTGGCTCGTGACACCGTAGAATACCCCAGCCTCATCCTGGATGTTGGTATTGAGATCAGCCCAGAATTTAACGAGGAAGAACGCAGCCTGTGGTCCCTTGTCGTAGAGTTCCTTTAGACCGCCTTTTTTCTCCGGGAATTTGTCGTATATCTGCCTTACGTCGACCGCTTCGAGAAGGGGGTCGGTGTAGGTCGCGGAGCCTCCTATATGGACGAACAAGTGCCTCTGGTACTGTAAATCATTTGAACAATCACAACTTTGTTTACCAACAATTGACATAAATAATAAACATCTACAAGTTTGAAGCTAATTTTTTTAAAAATAATTCGATAATACCGAGAGATGTAATAATAAACTTACGTTGTCTTGATCTCTTTGTTGTTCCATAAACGCCGAAAATTCAACGAGCCTAAGTTTATGCGTGGCGATAGCTCGACCCTCCCAAGGTGGCGGTGGTTGCGTTTGTACCATTTCACCACTAGACACCGCCGTCGCCGGTTTCCCGGTATACGCCGGCTGTGGGAACGGTTTGACATCTTGGGATGTGCCTGGTTGTAATCCCGGCTGCCAGAATTGCTAATTAAATTAAACAAAACATTTATTTTATTTCATTTTGTTCACTCGACCCTACTAAGTTATTTATTAGATCACCAGCTGATTTACAGGTTAATCATTGTTTTATCGTACCCGTGATTCGCCAATTCCATTACTTACAACTTATTGGAAAAGATTTATATTATTATTAATGATAATGATTTATTTGCTTTTATTAAAATTACAAAATTATTAACTCACCGTGTGGTCAATCGGTTATTGTAAAAAATGTGTAACAGACGTTTGGCAAATCACAGAGTGTGTATAGTATACATAAACAAGTGAGTCATAAAAAACGTACACGTGTTATCTAGTAATAAACTCGACAGCCGAAAAGTAAAAGTAACATTTAGAAGAAAAGAAACATACACGAAAAGAAAAAGTAAGTAAGCCACATAAATAATTCAGCATATTCTTCGACAAACGTATGCTGCTCAATACCTCGCGATTCAACTATTTATAAATCTTTTTTTTAATCCATTAGCTTACAACCAATTACATTTCAAATAAATTAACTAACAACTTATCTAAATACATTTTTTTTCGCACGAAATGTTTTACTCGATTTAACTAAAAGCTGACTTGTATAATCCGAAATTAATATTTAGCATAATATCGAACCGTTATATATATTCCTTTCAAAAGAAGTATTTTATCTAATTTTATTCAATAATATCTAATATAATATTAATCTAATTTTTTTATAATAATACAATATTTTAGTGATTGTAAATTAAATTTAATTAACATATACGTATGTATAATTAATAATTTTCAATACACTGTAATTCAGAGATAGAAATACAGATTGAAGGTAAATGGATTACATTTAAAAAGTTTATGCGCAATAGCACGTATTTCATAATTTTATAAACAAAAATAAACGGTAAATGGAAAAAAATTGTCTATATTTGAATTTATTACGAGATGCGAAAATTGTATCTTTATCAATGAATGTTCACTTTTTGAAGGATATTACCAATTCATACGTGTAAATAATTACTTTGTACATTAGTTAAAAAATTACTTTTATGATAAAAATGTTTTAATATCGGCGAATGTGTTTTATTCTTAAACTCGAAAAAATGGATAAAAACAGATAGTTGTAACGATAAATTGCAATAAAATAACAAAAAGAAAATTATCATAAACTAATAAACAATCTGTATAATCATGATAAATAACATTCACATATATATTTCAATAAGTAAATAAAAATCAGAGAATCGACAAAGATACAACATCTGATATTTGAAAAGAGAAATAAAATATTCGCTCCTCGATCGGCGACCACAATGTATGCGAAACACACGAGAGCATACGTGTGACGAAAAAGTGCAATGTAAAGTATTTCAACAATACACAACAAGAACACCCCCAGGGGCGATCGGGACATGTATATGCATATATATATACATATATATACATATATATATACATATACACACATACATGTATATTCACACCGAAAAGAAAAAGCATTGTAGGGTGTTAGCTTTTATTGCGAAAGCTCCATCAAGCCTCTCTCGTACCTTTCTTTTGTTTCTCCCTTACTCTTTTCCTTCCACGGAAATTGAAAGGAGCACGGGGAAGTAAAAAGAAAAAGAAAAAGAAGAACGAGAGAGAGATTACGAAGCAATAGTAAGAAATAAGGAAAGACAAAGCTTCATGGAATGTAAGTGCGCTTCAAAAGCAAATATATATTATATATTTATACATACATAATGAGCAAACAGAATCGAGACTCTTATTTCCGGTGAACAAGAAACTATTGTATGCTAATTGAACTTAAGAGCGCATATATAACGAGGGGAAGGAGGGTTATTAAAAACAAAATCGACACGTTTTTATTTCTTTGCTCTCTTCGGGGGAAGATTAAAAAAGTTTACTTCCGGTTATATGCGAAATTCACTTTCTTCAATCGCGAATAATTGCATTCGTATTAATTTTTTGTGTTTGCCCGTTTAATTAATTTTTTCCGCATCTACGGTATGATTATTTCGGATACCAATATACATTTTTGTACTGTATTCATTCCAGTTTGTTACATTATCTCCACCGTATTAATAATTAAGCAAAAGTTAATCATGATATAGTTTATAAAATAATTGTATGAAAAAAAACCAATGCTGATTGGTGTATTAAAAGCTTTGTAAATGTAGTAGAAACAGCACATTTATGTAAGACATTAGATTAAAGCTTTTATGTACAGAACACAAATAAGAATAGTCGATTACCCATTAAAAACAAAGCGTCTGAAAAATACATAAAAGATAAAAAAGAATATTTAACCGGTAATTGGTTAATTGGCTATCAGCTATAAGCGGTTATTAGAGGATTATTAGTACATTAAAGTACAAAGATTAGAGTTTCACGCAACGTGAGCCTCAATATTATATAGTCTCTATGGAAGACCCAGGATTCTCTTTCCACTTTCGTAACGTACATGTATTAAGTATGTAATATCATTTTGCGAAATGTCGACACATCTGTATGTTCGAGTAAATACATCTGTTTTATCGACGGAAACAAAGTTGGCTTTTAAAATACAATTTAATTTACATGTAATTGAGTATATGCATTTAGTATGTATAGAATAATAATTGTTTGTAAAGTATTCCCTAAAATTTATTAAAGTATTGAGAAAAGTTTTATTTTCATATAGCGATTTTATCAGTTTGACGCATCTATAATTTGACCGAAAAGAACATATTATTTTGATCAGTAATTTTTAATATTCATTAAATTCATAGGGTTAAAATATCAGTCAGCTTTCGAAACTTGATTTCCACTAAGAGAAAGAATGATGGTATAAATCACTAAATAGGCAACGAAAGTGAAGTTAGAGAAATCCCGATTGAGCGAAAAGAAAGAACTCGATACGACACATTTGTGATCGACACATTAGAAACGTCCGCGGGTTCGTTTTCTATATGAGATTCGCGGACTTACCGCTCCGGGATAGGAGACAGGAGTGGAAGCGTGAAGGGCTAAGGGCCCTACCAGGGCAGGGGGCATCTTGTTGTGTATCGCGCTGCCGGCCGAGACTATCTGGGCGCTCGACATGCTCGACATTGTCTGGAGCGCCTTCTCCTTTGCCGCGTGATCCTGGCGACATTCATGCACACACGTATACAATCAACTACACGATTTTAAATGCGGTGCTTTAACCAGATTCATTCAAAAGTACGGAAATTTATTTTTAATCATTCTTTATTTGCATATAATCAGATTTTTTTTTAATTTCTAAAAGCAAATGTGTACGAATGATTTGCTACTGCGCAACGAATAATAAATATTAAATTAAAAGAAAAATGTCCGTGAGTAATATTGAAATAATGAAATAAATATTTTCGGTATCGCATAAGCATGGAAAATTAATTGATTCTACAATTACGCTAAAAGTAAAATTTTTAATTTTTCATTCGAAACGAAAGATGTATGATATGATTAAGGATATGTACAGAGATTTGAGCAAGCACGATGTACATTTCTATATAATTAGAAGTATGATCAGCTACACGTCTTACCTACTTTTCAATCATTGATAGAGAAGTGTTAAGGCAGAGGATTTTCAAGCTTAAAGACTCGGTATGTGAAAGATTAAAAGTTCACTCGAGCATAAAAGTTGTATTCTATTAGTTTTATTTCTGTAATTCCTTCTTTCTAAAGACTTTTATAAAGTATCCTATATTTTGATAAAGATCGCATATGACATTTTTGCAGGTTAAATAAATTGAAATTTATATTATATTAATTTTAGTATAATAATTAATTTATTTTTATTTCATGACTTTATGGTTTTGAGATGCACTAAATTGATAGAGTCGTAGGCATTTGTTTTTGTAATGACATTCAAAGATTTAATTAAAATATTGTTCTCTTTTTTTTATACGTATAGAATCGCAACATTAAAATTTTGTTGTATTAAAAAACATTGAGAACGCGAAAAACAGGGCGAAATAGTGAAAATTTACTAGAAATAAAATAGTTTATTACATAATTTATGATAGAATAAATACAAATTGTTCAAGTATTAATTATAATGAAAAATAATTAATATTATTTAACTTTGACTGTATAATTACAAAACTGTGGATTGATCAGTTTATGTTGATTTCAATCGAATAATTCACCTTTTCAGCAACAAATTCAAGAGAACAATATAACACGATTCGTGATAGGAGGGAGGGTTGGAGGAACACCGATAAAGTTGGGGGTAAAAACACACCAGGACGAAATCCTAATCAATTGAATACGTTTACAATCGAATATACGGATAATCCAATTTCATTATTTAAAGCACGATGAAACGATAATTACGCACATCGGCTCGTACATTTACCCGGAATATATATCTATACATCGCGTACACAGGTAGACACAGGTATACGTGTGTATGTGTGTACAAGAGAGATACACAGGGACTTTTCAGTCTCAATTTACTTCCTCTCGTAAATTTCGCTCGCTCTCGAATTTTCAGCGCGAAAATACAAAGTGTAACGAATGCGGCGTAGGTTCGAGTGGACGCGCGCGCGAGCGCGAAAGGGGAGGCGTGTACAAAATACACGTTTATGAAGTGGGTATCGATATTTCGACGATGACGCGAGTTATCGTGATAGTTGCCTCGTAAATTTTACCCCTACTCCCTCCTATTTTGCACGTATATCTATGAGAAACTTTAAGCTTTTACCTCGTTACAAAATCCAAATACTATACGGCATCCTCGCCCCCCCTCTACCGGATCGGATTTATTTTACAAAATTCTTTCGTACACATACATATACACCGTTTGTTTTCGCAACATAAATATTAGATCGAATGTCGACCCTATAACTATATACACGTGCGTATACGTGTGTGTATTTTTTTTTTACAACGGGTCGATTTTTTTTTGTTATTTTGTTATTATTTTTTTTAATAATCTTTCGAAGGGTACGCTACGGAGTAGATTTGAGTTTTAATTGAAAAATGCTTGACTTTTATTAACGTCGAGCGAATTCCACGTCCAAATGAAAATCTGCATCAACTCGAAATTAATTCAGTTAATTGAGACGCGTGCGCATCGTTATCGCCGGGAATTTCAAATATTCCTGACAAACTTTTTAAAAATATCATCGAAAATTTACATTATATTATATAATGCGAAATGTCGAGTATTCGAAATGTTCATTATGCGTATGTATAGTGCACACATACGTATACTAGGATATTAATTAATTTAATGCTTCGATCGAAGGTATGATAAATATTTTCATTACGCCTCTTCCCCGCCCCCCCCTCCCTCCCTCACCAACTACCCTCCTCCACCCCCGCAACCATCGTGTAATATAATTTCACCAAAACTTTTGGCGGTTTATGCAGTGAAAGAGAAAGAGAAGGAAAGAGGCTTAACGAGTCAAAAACTGAAGCGGAAAACAACAAATTTTTTTTCTACCGTTCCCTCTGAAATTTTCGTAAATGAAATATTAACCATTTGCGAAATTAACTATATGGTTTTACTCGCGGGGATGCGCGTTAAATTACATTACAGCGGTATAGAATTGTTAAATACTTGATGAACTATTCGTACAGTATTAAACATAATATTTCGGTAATTAAAGTAATTGAAAATTATTATGTGTCGAAAATATGTATAAATTTTCCATCATATGGGTCATGTAACTTTCTAGATTGATTATATATTAATTTAATCATTGTGATTATTATTGAGTGTACGTAATAAAAGTATTGTTTTACAAAGTTTACTGCGTAACGTTTTAAACTATTACGCTGATAAAGTTATAATTTGCACTATACTAGATTACACTGAAATCAATCAGATTTTAACGTTCAAGCATATGACAAAAGAATGTTTGTAACTTGACGTCGTTATTCATTTTTCAAATATGACGAGAAAATATCAATCTAGTTAAAAACTTATTAAACCCTAACATCCAAAAAACAACGAATGAATGTAAATCCAGTGGTGTATATGCTTGTGAAACTTTACTGTACGCGTATTTTTTCCACCCAAAGTTCGTTGTCAATACGTTGACCAGTCAAAAAGTAAAAAAATAAAGGTAATTGAAAACCTGTCATCCAAAAGTAAATTTCCAATATAAGACAAGTCCGTTAAAATGTCTTTGCGCGTAGGCATGTAGAGTTTTACCCTTACAGCTCCTCGGTTTCGAAGTGGACATAGGTCGGGTCGTCGCGGAAAGGCACGCGCCGGAAGCTTGGTCCAGAAAATTACGTGGACGTGGTACACGCGAGGCTTGGCGGCGCCGTGAATAATGTCGACGTGGCATGCGGGTACTGCAGTGGTCAAGCGTTCGCAACAAAAGAGACCCTATCCTCCCCTCTACGTATGTGTATACGTATATGCACACACACGTGCGCACACCTCCCCCCCCCCTCTTCTACGCGAAACAGTATATGCATCACGGGCTTCTCCACAAAGCGTATGTACACGTTCTGCTGCATACGCGCGAATATTACGCGATTCCGCTTATACCGCGACGTACCAATCCTTTTTTTTTACTGGTGATCTCGGGTGGCTTATTTTTTGGAAGCTGATTTTGCGTCGAAATCGGGGGTGGCGATTGTTTTATAATTGATAATCTTGTCAATAATAATACGGATGTACCTGTTACGCGTTGACGAGTTTAAACTCAAATGTTTTTCATAAATTTGTCACGAATTTAGCTCTGATCAAAAATATTAAACGAATGTAAAATGTGTTCTTTATTTCGCTTCAAAATTTTGTTTAAGTAAATAATTTTTTTATTTATTATTACTGTAAATAATGATAAAAATTTTGATGGCAGCAACGAAAATGCTAACTCACAATTGTTTAAAAAAGGGATTAACTCACTGGCGTCCGAAAAAGACTATCTTTAGGCTTACAAACGAATTATTTTGTTTGACACATTTTATCGAGAATTTAACGTCAGTATCTCTGATTTGATTTTTGTATCTCCTCGACAACATCAAATTACATCTGCCGAGCCGAGTAAAACTTACTTCAAATCGAAAAACTATAAATTGTTATTTGAAAGCATAATCGGCAATATCAGCTTAAAGTATTTACCAAAAACTTATACCAATTTCTTCCGAGTGCGACCGAGATAGCACATTTTTTAAGAGTTAGCCGAGGTAGCGCCTTAAAAAATTTAAGGAACTGTCACGTTCCTCGCCGTGGCCGTCGATATACTACGTAAATATTTTATCCTTTTTTTTTAGTTTGTTGTCTATTGTCATCAAATATGTATATAAATCGTTTACTATTTACAAAATCACTCGAGGATTTCGTTTTAGTTACACCAATATAAATAATAAATATTTTAAAGTGATAGCGTGAAAATTGTATTTTCAAACAATGTTTAACTTTTACGCGCATATATGAATGTGAATTAAATTGATTTCGTTTCCAATTCAATACTTCAATTTAATCTATATCATTTTCACAATAAAATAAATTAATACAACGAAGTTTCTAAATAATTCAGTTTATTGGTATATAATTGCATAACCGTATTTTCCACGTTATACATTTATTAAAATAATCGTCAAACATATGAAAGTTCATGAATAAAGTCTCCAAAATTATGTACTATTAACAATTATAGATTATTAATATGCTTTGCAACGTATGTTAACAAAAAAATAGTCGTGTTACGTAATTTATTGAAAAAAACAATAACGCACGATTAAAAAATTAAAATATGACAATATCTGAACAATAAAAACTGCGTAATAATCCATGAAACAATCGATAATACAGTATTAAACGCACGAGCATTAAAAATCCGCACGTCTCCTACATCGTATATATCCCCCTGATTTCCATATTCCTCTCATTATCCCTCCGTTTAATTCCACGTATGTTCCTCTCTTTTCATCGACACCCATATACACCGAGTGACAAAACGTTCATGGGGGAGGTTTTGATTTATTAACCGCAACCAACGATTGTTCGGGAATTGCCCGATAATAATAATTCTGATGTTGATTAAACGCGACGATAGAAAAAAAATGGAGAAAGAAAAACTTTACAGGTAGGGCCAACTTCATTTTTACGCCTGATTTACGTAGCATTTTTAACGAGCCTTCTCCGAGAATCGGCGAAAATGTAACGCGCTCATTAGCCACCGAGCGGATTTAACGCGCAATTTGTCATTCGCGAATGGCCCGCTAAGCCGTAATCCATCGAGCACACCGCTCCTTTTTTTTATTTCTCGTTTCCCTCGGTTTTAATGGGTATTTTCGTTTTTCATTTGCTTCACGCTAATGCCTTTTTAGTATGGATGTAGAAGCGGACTTCTCGTTACGAGTGGCTTTATTTAATTTTTCGGTGGTTTTTTCCTTATTTAGGATTTCCGGCTGATTATCCCCGGCTTTTACTACTTAATTACGATATATGGAGGCGCTGTATTTATAAATGTTTTACTTATGTATCGTTATTTTTGGGGCTATCTGCATTAATCAATAATGATATATTTAAAAATTTAAAAACATACTCGTGGTATTTTTGTATTTAGTTATGTAGGATAAAAAAACGCTCTTTACAATTATGACAATTATAACGAGTTTGTTAATAAAATTATTAACAAAATAATTCTAATATAATAATTCAAAATTATTTGATTTATGCATAATTAATGAAAACATTTATAAAATCGATTTAAAAAACTAGATATTAAATTTCATATAAAATTCGTAGTATGTATAATCAAAGATAAAATAATTACTTTTTCCCTTTAATGATAGATCTAATGACAAGCGTATAATAGATTTAAAAATAAATTTAAATACACAAATTAATCAGTATAGGAATGGAATAAATAATAACGGAAAAACTAAGCTATATACGTGTATGATACAAATGCTATAAACGAGTGAAAAGGAAAGTATAAAATGAGACATCGATGGACAGTCAAGTGCGCAGCGATAAAAAAAAACCTATGTATGCGACTAAATAAAATGATGATGATAAATGTGTACGTTGTGTATCACAAGTTATACGATTCAGCGAATGCAGCTCATATATAGAACTTACCACTTTAAGCTTTGCCTGAATCTCCCGAAGTTTTCTTCTCGCGAGGACTTGTATGTGTGAAGATACTTGCTTTCGCGTTCTCGTCTTTCCGGTCCTCAGCTTGATATATCGGGCGATAAGCTCATTGCGACCTGAAAGAAGAAGATACACACATTTTTATAATTTGTATTTATTGATAAGTTAATTCATTTAATGTTTAACTCTAACAATTAAATAATTTAATTATATATATATATTATTAAACGTTTGTATATTATTTATTGGATGCTTTTAAAAACTAAACTTTAATGTTAAATTTGAGTAGTGTATTAGCGAACCCTCTTAGAAAAATAAATCATAAATAAATTCAACAATGAAATTTATGAATATTATACACAAATACTCAAAATTATGTATCCAGAAATTTAAAGAAAACAAAGAAAATCTATTTTCAACTTATCCGGTTATTTTGAGGAAAATTATCGCAAAGTAACTTCGTGATTTTGTGAGTCCGTCTCGAAACAGTTGTGAAAACAAACTTAAACAAAGAACGTTAACCAGACGATGTAAAAGACGGTTTCTTCAAAACGCCGTGAATCATCATCCATTAGCTTTTTTTTCATTCATTACGTAACCACGGTATACTTAAAATCGTAACAATCGTTACGCCATATGGCTACAAAATATACATCTATTTGTTCGAATGAGAAACGAGATTGAGGATATTGAACAGACTGATTCAAGCGCGTAGTTCAAATATCTTCAAACAAATATCTATAGTTTACTCTTCCTATTTGAAGCCTGGGTGAGTTTTTTGGGGTTCAGTCGCACAATTCCATTAGGATTTATTTAAAGTATCATTCCAGAATAGGATAACGTAACATTAATTTAATACAGTTGTAGGAATTATTGGTTTATCATTGTCACATTATGTATTCATTTGTAATTATATTCAATTTTCATGCAGTGCAATGAATATAATTTTAGAAATGCATTATTAATTACAAGACCTGATTAATATTCTAACGTTTAAATAAGTTTTAACTAAATACCAACACAATAATTAATGTCCATTAAAGTATTAAAGTGACTGGACGATACGATAAACAAGAAAATAAACATTTGGATTGCTTACATTAACCCAACACTGAAAAGAATCAACGTTGCAGATGTATTAATAATGCGTTACTTCAATTTAGATTTAAAAAAGTCGAACATAGATTATTATTTCCTCTATAAAGCATCGACGTTATATATCATTATTAGATCGTTTATACCTTCCAAGTACATTTTCTTGACCGTTAGCATCGTTATTTTACAGCATTAAACTTTTAATAAAAATCACAGTAGCCATAAATAATTCAATAGCATAACGCAATATAACTTAATTTCGAAGAACGGAGTTATCGAACTCGATGCAGAAAATTATGGAGGGGGTGAGAGAGAGAGAGAGAGAGAGAGGGGGGGAAGAGAGGGAGAGAGGAAAAAAATTATCTCGCCATTATCACCCGATGGCATATATACAGGCGAATAAGCGTAATTTTCACGTCCGGAAAACAAGTCGTGCAATTTAACGTTGCACCCCTCCACCTCCGTCTTTATACCGATGAGGCTCTGAAAATTTAATATTCTCGAGACTGAGGGAGCCGAGGGTTTTCGCGCGCGCGTTCTTTCCTTCTTTGAAGCCCTCCCCATTTTCTCCTCTTGGCACTTATCAGCTTTCATCCGACGATTCCTTTAATGAATTTTCCAGGAGGGGTTGCGGCGTTTGCTCGACTTCGATACTTTATTAAACTTTGGTAATGATCGAAACCTGATGGTCTATATATGCAAATTGATTTCAACGATTCGATAAATTAATTGCGATCAGGATTCCTTGTTTCTTATGTTTAACTTATTTTATTCGTAAGATAAAATTATTTATACAAATTATTTTTCGTGGATAGAATTAATAATATGCAAACTTATAATAGATTTGAAACTTTTGTAACTTTATTTGAAATGATAGTTCCAGACAACTTTACGTATTGTAATAATGATAAAAATGTGTAGGTTAATAAACGTTTTTGTGATACATATAAAAAGCACATTTAGATTTGTTCAATATTCAAATTGGGATAATTTCGTATTAATTCTTGTAATTAAATAGTTTAATTAAATATAATCTCGTCAAGGCATTTAAAACGAACATCAAATTATCGACATACAATCAAACTATAAATATAAATATCATCAAAGAAATAAAATTATGAATAATTTTCGTTTCTGTAGTAGAAAATTAGTATATTTGCTCGTACCTATCCTTTCATTAAAAAATAATAACTCCGTTTAAGACTTTGAAGCACTTGGATATACGCGTTAGTAACAACTTACGAAGTAGTTACCAAGTACTTGACAACTTAACTTTATTAATCTTACCAAAAAATTGAAAAAAAAATTATAGGAAAAAGAAAACATCTTACTCGTTAGGAACTTCAAAAGCGTGTTTCCACCCTAGTAGAAATGAAAAATAATTAATAGTCAATTTATAGATTAAAAGTTAATTAAAAATAAAAACTGTCTACTAAAAATATCTAGTCGTTGTTAGTCAATAAAACGATCTTTGAAATATTTAACGAGCATTTTTTTAAGATCAAATGACAAGCCATTTAATATTAATTTAATGAGTAAAAAATCTATTCGGTTGAAAATTGAAATATAACCTACAATTTTTTAAGCTAAATTAATCGATCGAGGTGTATTAATAGCGGTAGGTATATCTCTATTTTAGTTATAGCAAAGGTAAAATATTGCATGAATTGTGGAGGCATGCTGTATTGACAATAACTCAATAACTAACCACATTTTTTTACCCCGTGACTAGAAGTGTAGCCATTTTTAACGTTTTCTTTTTACCAGGGTAGTAAAAATCAATAATTTTACCTACAATTTTAGTTAATCCACGTTAGAAGCAAAGAGAAAAAAATTTCAAAAGCATTGTGAAAATTTGAGTGAAAATAAAAAATAACGAGCTAACGGACAAAGAGCAAAAGTTTAAACGGTTGTTCTGACTCACGATATATACTTCGCTGACCCTAGAGTTAATTAAGTACTTGACTCGTGCGCTAATGAGTGAATACTTGAACTGGAAGGCCAAGTACATCTATATTATATATCCAATTTACTGTGGAATGCCAGCCCCTTATCGGTCTTCAAAAAAATTAAACTTCCCTAAAAGCGAGCGAACTGCCTATGTTTTTTTAGAATCGCACCAAATGTGAATTACAACTGCCTATGCACTCTCATGGACCGAATATAAGGATGATTATCTGCGATGTGTATGTTAAAGAAATAAGACTGGTATAATAGAGAAAATTCTATTTTTATTCTTGTATCACAATTTTAAGCATTTCGATCGTAATTCAATTTAATTTTATTTCAGTAGGAAATATATAAACAAGCTTTTTAATCCTCTGCCATGATCGTTATTTATATATAATTTCAAATATATACTTACGTGTATATTTTACGATTTATGAAATTAAAGATATTTTTGAGAAAATTAATAACAAATCTGTCGTGGAAAATTGATTTCAATTTTTGATACTTCGATAGAAAAATAAGGGAGTGAATCGCGCAAAACGAACTCGCAATCACACCTGCGCGAATCGGCCATAAATAAAATCAACGCGGAAATATTCCGAGAGAAAAAGAAAATGACGCAAAGACTAACTGGCAATATAAACCAGTAGGAAAAGAAGAATCTCCCTTAGCGAGATTACACCGGCATTTGCATTCAATTCGCGCGATCACTCCCTCCCTCTCGCCCCTCTACCTATCATTCTCTCTCTCTCTCTCTCTCTTCCAAGGGCTCGCGCAATCCGTGGCTACGCTAAGGAGGGATGAACCATCGGGAGGAAAATATCCGAGATTCCGGGCGAACCGCGCGATGACTCAATTTCGCAAAGACCGTTAAATGGCCCCGGCATGAACTCGCAGTGCGTTCCTTCTCTGTTTTTGAAAGCCGGGCATTCTTCAGGGGGTCGCGGGCGTTTATGCCCCCGCAGCTCACCTAAAACGAGAAGAGAGATAGAGAAGAGGGTGGGTGAATTTGTTGCTCTCAATGTCGAGGCTTCATTTTCCAACGTTATCTACCAGAGCCGGCCCCTCTTAAAATTTCTTTGTTTTGACTTTAGCTTTTCATTATTCTCCTTTAGGTTATACAGGAATTTCATTGTGTTATAAAAGGGGATCTTTAATATCTGGTTGATCGAACTTTTAACTGCTCACTGATCTGAAAATTGGTTAGGTAACTACACGATTGCAAATTGGTAAATCATGATAATACGATAATTAAACGTTTCATGGGTATATTTTTTATTATTTATTCAATTTTTTTTACAGAAAACTTTTACTATTTTATTCAATTTGACTGCTATTCCATGAATTTTACTTTAACTTAAAAACCCATCATTTTATAAAAATGCACAAGGTATATAGTTATGATAAAAAGTAGTTGTCTCATAAAAACTGTTTCTTTTTGTTTGAAACTTATCTACATGTGTTTAATTGAAATTCAAAAAAAATTTTATGTACATAATTATGTGAAAATAGTATTTATTGACGTAGTTTTTAGTATATGTACTGGATCATCGGTAAATGGATCATTTAGATTTTTTTAAAGAATATCGTATACTTCATTTAATAAGTAGAACGATAATTATTGCTTAAGTGTAAACCTGTTTGCCATAATGTTTTCTTTAATCTTGCATATGCCGTTAAACGACAAAAAGTAGATAAAAATTTACATAATAATCGAGACTTGTACGGCTGAGAGTAATTGAATTCATAATGTAAAATGCAAATGGAGACGAAAATGATTAAAATGATAAATTTCGTATCAGTACGATAAATTTATTAAAAAAACGTCTGATATTTATTGTAAAAATTGAATAAAGGAAATAAAGAGCATAATAAATAAGTAATAAACGGTCTAAGAGACATAGAAGATCGAAGACAAAAGATGAACCTCTCGAAAACCTCGAAACCTCATAGTACAGGACCGTAGAAGCATATATACGACTCTTTTCATAATCGAAGAGCAGCAGCAGTAGCTCATCAAGGATCGGTCCAGTATAACCCATCGAGGCAAGTAGCTGCTCGCAAGCCAGGGAGAAATGAGCGATCATCGCGATCGGAGCACACAAGAAGCAGCAGTAGCAGCATCAGCTCTACTCGCAAGCTCGTGGGGCGACGGGCAATCAACGTAAATCACTTGGCTGATGCTCAATTTAACAAGAAGGGCCATTATGATCGTACGCGCGGACTCGAGTATAACGAGAGAGAGAGAGAGAGAGAGAGAGAGAGAGAGAGAGAGAGAGAGAGAGAGAGAGAGAGAGGAATTGGGGAGTATAGAGCAGCTTTCCTCTATATACTCGCGTGAACACGTGCGCGTTGGGTATTGTATGCGATCTTTGGAAGGGGGATCTGCTGATCTTCCGTCTGTGTGTGGACGTAAATGACCGATTATCTTTCTCTTTATTGGATTCACAAGGAGAAGCTGCTAAATGTCGTACGAATTATTGCGCCAAGGAGTAGGGCTTTTGACAAACTCGAGAGCTCCCTTTTCCCTATCTTTCTCTTTCCTTTTTGTTCACACTAAAGGACTTGATCGATCTTTGTTGCGGCGGGGGGTCGTTTTTTTATTGGGTGTGTAGGTTTTCAAGATTTTTCTTATGAGTGAACTTCTCTTTGTCATGAAAATGATTAGGGAGCACTTTTTATCCGCGTGTTAAAAAAAATTCAGTATTATTATTTTTTATAGTAGAGTTTCAACTTCTTTTTTAGATATCGATAACTAGTAATTTGTAAATAGAAAAAAGCAGTAAAGCTAATTTGATAGTAAATCTGCTCATACTTTTTAAAGTACTGAAAAAAAAAATTCATAGAAAAATTGACGTTTGGTTCTTCGATTTTTTAATTTACATTATAAAATTAATAATTATTTATGCCCTTAGGGAGCAAAATAGGCATTTATTCCCGGAATGAAAGTTGCTGCTTCCTCGCTTTAGCTTTTGGCAGTAATTCATCCAAGGGAATAATCGCTTTTTACTTCCGAAGTGTATATCAAATTTTTCACCCTGATCATTTAAAAAGTCAATTTTTGCAATAACGAATTTTTTTTTAATTTCTAAATTTTTTCAATATTGTAAAATTTTTTGATATATTTAATTTTGTATTTGTACAAAAAGGCTAAACTAAGTGTTCAAAACAAAAAAGAGGGTCTACGATGAATAAAATGGGTGTACGTGGAATAAAATGAGTTTACGGGGAATAAAGTGAGTCTACGGGGAATAAAGTGATCGAAAGAATAAAATGCAATTTTACTCCACTCGTAGAGGTTAATAAAGTAGACTTTTTAGATGATCAGGGTGAAAATAATTAATGTTATTCTTTTAGATTTGCTACTACAACTAAAAAAGCAACTTATGCATGATAAAATGTTAATATTTGCACCGCACACTTTAAATTTCCGCTTCACAAAAATAGAATATTAAAAGTAGATTTAAAAAATTCTAATATCAACGGTAAATTCCAAAGTAACTAACATTTGAACAATAAAAGTCAGTCCCCATTGTAAAAAAATATAATAATACCTCTATGATACGTCATTACGCAAAATATCCCGTTTATTTTAGTATATACATACACCTAATCAGACTCATTTACCACTCGTGTCATTAATCATACTGAAATCGCCCACTAATTTAATCGTAGTCACGCGCAAAATTCAAAACAATCATGACTATTATATGTCAAAAAAAAGAACGGTGAAAGCAAAAGGATGATAGAATTTGAAAAATAAATGGTGAAAATGCGCATAACCAAAAGTTGCGTTTAAATTCTTTTGTGTACGTATGCGTAAGAGAGAACTAGAAAGAAAGAGAAATGAAAAAAGGAGTATAAAGCGTAGGCCGTGGCTTAGAGAAACTCTTTTCTTCGGGACAATGACGGGAGATTATAATACGAAAGATACGCGCCATCTGTCTCGGCTTGCAACGACTTTGCAATTGTGATGCGTGGCTCTCTTACTCCCCCCGCCCTCTGTCTCATTTCTCCCTCTCTTTATCTCTTTCTTTCTCTCTCTCTCTCTCTCTCTCTCTCTCTCTCTCTCTCTCTCTCTCTCTCTCTCTCGCTCTCTGCATCGATACGTCATTTCACGTTGTGTTACGAAACGCTTCAGTACCCTAATGAAATGTACCGAGACGACACTCGAGAAAAAGAAACATGCGTGAAATTGTGATTTTTAAATTTAGGTTATATATTTTTTTGTACTTTGCTGTGAGGGTATTCCATTTATGTACTCTTTCTAATTTTTATAGTAAACAACTACGTTAGTACGTTACATTTTAAAATTAATTCTTTAGACTGAACTTTCTTTTAATATCTTATTTATTATTTATTAAGAAAATTTTAATGATTCTAAAAGATTTACAAGGAAACGACATGGTCTTTGTAGAACGAATTTATTATGTGGAATATGATTCTTTGGTCCAAATAAGATTTTTAAAAGAAAAGAATTATGATATTCGACAGTTTTTTAAGATATAGATAAAAAGGACTTAACAAATCAAAATTCAAATAATAGCTTGATGTGAACATTCTTCTCGTTTTCTGGATTGTAACTGCGTAGGTTAACTAGAACTTGAGTTATTTCAATTGACATAAAGTCCTTTTTTCCGTAGATTCTATACCTCTTAAGTAAGTAAAAAAACAAAAATATTCAACAAAAACTAAACAAATCATTTAGGTTGCAATTTTTGAAAGATAATCAATGCAAAACGTATCTACTTGAATTTATTGATATCACTCATATTTTTGTTGGCAAAAAATAAAATTGAATAAATCATAATAAATTTATTCCATCATCATTAGTT
Source organism: Theocolax elegans (assembly GCA_026168455.1). Classification (NCBI taxonomy): domain Eukaryota; kingdom Metazoa; phylum Arthropoda; class Insecta; order Hymenoptera; family Cerocephalidae; genus Theocolax; species Theocolax elegans. The sequence goes on from CM047425.1 coordinate 97,880,507, forward strand.
AAAAATAACTAAACTTAGAATGCAGTATTGTACTCTAAAACCTGAGGGATTAATTTTTGTGGTGGCTATTAAAATTTGTATATCTAATGTTGTTTGTATTAAGCATTATTTTTTTTATCGTTAACTACGAATAATTGTACATTGCAGTTCATAACAGTGGTACTTTATTTAGAGAATATTTGGTAGATTAATATTGTATCGATAAAAGAAAAATGTATAATTTCAATTGCACCCCTCGTTTTATACTATGTACAATAAAAAAAAAACCCACAATATCACGGAATAGATTAAAAAATGTAAAGTAGTGAAACTAACGTTCAAACTAGAAAATCGTCTTTTGAATTCGTAAAAAGTTGACTTTCCCCTGTTCCTTCCCCTGACGTATACGGCATTTAATCTTAGCGCGTTCTCGCGTTTAATCCGAACGCACGCGAGAGAGAAAGAGAAAGACAAGGAGAACTGGAGAGAGAGAGAGAGAGAGAGGGAGAGGGAGAGAGGTATAGAGAACTCGCGCAGGCAGCGTTACGGCGTTAAATTGCTTTTGACGCGACGAGGACATTGTTTCGGGGCGGTATAGTAGGTCTCGGGCATCCCGGCGGGAGCGACTTCGCCGCCAAGCACCGGCGTCGCTAATCGATGCTTCGCAAACAACGCCCGTGGCTCTCCTTGAGAGTCACAAGTGCGTTTAAGCTTGTTTAGCTGATTAACGATCCGCAATCGTCAGAAGTGGACCGGCTCCGTCGGCTGGTTTCGCCCCTGATATGCAGTAGGGAATCGCAAGATCGACCACTTTCGAGCTTTGATGATGCCTAATCAAACCTCCGAATCGAGTGAGCTTTTGAGTATACGCTTCATTTTTCTTTCGGGTAGAAAGTGATTTTTTACCTATTCGTGACCACACATTTCTTACCATTCTACTTTTTGGCATACTTATTACTAGAAGCCTTACACTAATAAACTTTCTTTCAACTTTTTATTTCGAAATACTTGATAATCTAAATCGGTCTTATGCTTCTTATACACGGGGAAAAGTACAAGACTTTCACGGAAACCAAGGATAGGATCGACCAAAAAAAATCAATATAAATTCCTCGAGATAAACTTGGTCGCAAACGCGACAATCTCCCAAAGAATCAAACTTTTCAATTTCCCCATTTAATAAAGCCTCTGGTGAAAAACAAAAGAGCATCGAGACAAAAGTAAAAATGCCAAGAAATAAATATCGATAATACGGGTGAGACAAAAGTCAGCGAGTTATACACACACACACGTACACGCGCGAACACATAGACGCGTATGAACGTGTATACGTATATATATAGTACGATCTGACACGCTGACCTCCCCCGGTTTTCCGAAAAGTCCCTTTTTCCACGGTTCTTATCGCTTGCGCCACCCTCGTTCCATCCATCTTCCTTTCTTTCCATTTTCTTCGAGGCGACTCATCCCCCCGAGCAGCCCTCCTCCCTGCCTCTGCCCCCGTACGAAGCGATTCTGATCCCTCCGAGCGAGGCCAGTATAACATCGTCCGTCCCTCTCTCTCTCCGCTCGGCTCGGCTCTGTTCACTAATTGCACATTCTTCGCATAGTTTCGCCACCCTCTCGAGGGGGTGACGCGCCCGAGAGAGAGAGGGAGAAAGGACGCCGCTGCCGCTGCCGCTGCCGCCGCCGCCGCCACCGCCGCATCCCCTACTACTGCTACTACTACTGCCGTACCTTCTCTCCCCGCCCGTCAACTTGTCCCGCTCGGACTCGCTCTACTTTGCCGCTTCTTCTGCGGACGTTCTAGACTAACCCCTGTGTCGCGCTTTTTAAACTTGGATATGCTTATATTTTTGGGGTGATTTTATTCTCTTCTTTTTTTTTCTCTTTGGCAGGAATAAACTTTTTTATAATTTTTATTCTTTAACTATACATGTTTCAGTATTTTTTTGTGATCAAAGTTACATTTTTTTTTATTTTAGGCTCCGTTTGATAATATGTGTACATTTTTACACACGTACATTTTTCGATACTTTAAATAAATGTTAAATGAGCAGTTATTTCTTTTTTATACTGATAATAATACTCCTGATATTATTCTACAATTTATTTAAAAAAATATACTATTGTACATTTTTGTTATTTGTTGATGAAAGTGAGCCATGGTTAAATTACTAATATTTTATATTATTCATTGGGCAAATTTATAATTTGTAAATGTATAATTTTACGTCGACTAATTTGTTTTTAATAGTAAAATACTGTATTATTATGCAGCGAATGTATCGAAATGTTCTGATGTGTATTTATTAACTTACAAGTGGTAAAAATATATTAAAATAAAATTTAGTGGAATAAACTATAAAGTTAATACAAGACAAATATACAAGTATTGTATTTAAAATAAAAAATTAATTATTACATCTTTTGCCTTTAATAAACAGCATTGTAATCTAACCCACCGAACGTAAAATATACTTGAAAATTAAAAAAGGATTCCACAAGAGATTGTACCTGTATAAAAAAAGAAGCCCGGACGTCTCGAATCACCAAAAGTTTGAAAGGGTCAATTTCGCAGGAAAGTAACGGTAAATATAAAAAGAAGAAAAAAGAGGAGCGGTCGAGAAGCGCGCGAGGAGTCGCACGTAAGACAAGCAACCGGAAAAAGGGAAGTCGAGTAAGGACTGACGCTTGAGAAGGGAAGTAAAGGGTGGCGTTGGGGAGGCAGGAGAGGAGGGAGGGGGGGGAGAAGAGTGAGAGAGAGAGAGTGAGAGTGAGAGGTGAGCGGGGTAAGGGGGTATATCCCGGGAATTGCAGTAGGAGAGCGAACGCGCGCGAGCAGAGAGAGTCGGTCTGCCATCTTGGCCGGGCCATTACGCGCCGAGTTTAATTAAACTCGGAGAGATGTCAAAGGACTCGACCATGCCAGGAAGACGGACAATGCGGACGTAGATTATTACATCGTCCTCGTTCTGTCCAGGGATCTCCGAGGCAACCTACAACGTGCGCGCGCGCGCCCGCGCCCGCGCGTCCTTCCCTCTTTGAATGCGTGCGTGTTTACGCTCGGTCTCTTCAATAGACCGAGATCTTCCTACTCCCATGTATATCCGCATTATACACATCTATTTATATATCTCGATTTTATTTACGCTTTTTCGAGTTCTTTTAAAATGTCTGGAGGATAATTCACTTCCATCATACGTTACATTGTTTACGTCCACATAAATATCGTTGATATTTATCTTTTATATAGCTTTACTACAATTTGTAACTGGAAAACACGAACACATTTTCAAAAAAAAAAAGCTTTTACAAAAGTTTGTTTAATTATCACAATATGAAGGATATTTAAGATAATAAAAATAAAAGAAGAATTTTGAAATTACAGTCGGATTAAGAATTATTTTTTAATTTTGTTTTACATGTTCTTTGTTCTCGTTACGCATTATCTCAACTTCACAAAGTTGCATAATTAACTTAACAACATAAACGCAAACGAACAGTTAATTACATAAAAATTTTTAATTTTAACGTTACTATAGTGTAGTAAACAAATTATCGTTAAATAAATAATGATTACCTCGCATAAAATTTCGAAGAAAAATAGAAAGCACTACGTCAAACCGAATGAAATAAAATATTTCGTTACACGTGGAAAGTCAATGCGTAATGGAAAAAGAAAAGATTAGTAATCCATTAAGTTGAAGTGAATAAAAAATGACAATCAACTCGAGGAAAACAGTTAGTTTTATAAAATCCCCCTTTTTACGAACACTCTACTAGGAGCATTTATTCCTTTCTTTCATCTTTTCTCATTCAGAATCGCGGTACTTTCTGCACTGTCCCTTTTACTCCTCTATATGAAAGTTTTACACGATGAAAAGCGCATTCTACCGGATTTTCCGACTCGCACTGTGTATGTGTCGTTTGCAATTTTTATAAACTTGGTAGAAGTACCAACGACACAGCGTGTTACGCATTCCCAAATGCTTCCTCTTTATTTACTCTCCTTTAGTTCTTCAGTTATATCACTTTCTCCTATGCTGCCACGTTTATTTCTTCCTTCCTACATTGGCGTTCGCTTTCTGAATACGTGGTTGCATTTAACCTACATACCGTTCGCGAGAATTGCGAACGAGTTATAGACGAAAGTATATGAAAAATACTTCATCAACTCCGCGCCTAGGAAGCTTTTTTTTCGCAATCCGTTTTTACCAGGGGTTTAATAAAATATCGCGTTTTATCGATGTGCTCTTACTGTTAGGATATTCAGTTTACTTAACCAAAGGGGACCTTTAAAATTAATAGAATTTACATTCTCAGCATATTTTTAATACGATCAATCCTCCTTTTTCAAGATTATTATTAACCGAGAGGTGAAAAATATGCGTGAAACTATCAAACGTAACATTGTGCATACTATAATATTTTTCTTCGGATTATATTAGATTATATAATGTATAACCGATGAAAGCTTTCTTAAAAATGCTATTATCTACATTATATTCAAAGCCGTACAATTTTTTTTTCCTTAACCGCGATAAATTATTGCTGAACGAAAAAAAAAAATTCGAAACTCTTTTAACAATGTGAAATGGTGTTATTCTTGCAAAGCTAATATATACCGCGAATCCATTGCGAAATTTCAATGAGAGATTCAAGTATATCCAAAAGCTTGTGTACAGCCGCGGGTGGAGGTCGTTTAATATACATTTATATATTCGTCTTTAGCAGAAACTAACGAATTTTCGCGAGCGCTTGGAAAAAGGAAAAAGGTAATAAAAGTAATTCCTGGGGCGGCTGTTTCTTCCCCGCGAAGTTCCGAGACGTGAAAGCTCCAAGGGTAGGTGGTATAGGGAGAAAAGCATAGGCAACCTTTAGCCGCGAGCGTAGCCAGGTATTTTAATTAGCGCAACAACGGCAACGACGAGGCGTTGTTTCATATTTACGCTCGACTCTTACGACGTAATGAATATTAATTCACGGCGCGATGTAGCGCCCAGTTCCTATCTCTCTGCGCTTTCGGTTTTTTTTTAGTTTTTATTTTTTCTGCTTTTTTTTATCTTTCCTACCCTCTTCCCTCCCCTCCCCACGCGCATTTTAAGTCCTGGCTTTTTGAAGAGCTTTATAACGCTTAATTCTCCAGGCTGTTTCTCTGGCTGGCCGGAGTCCATCTTTTCGCGCGAATTTTAATATAATTGAGCAACAAATGAAAAGGGAGCAACTTCCATGAGCACAAATTGCGTATTACGTGTATCTATGCATGTATGTGTGTGTATATATAAATAGATATAACTATATATTTATAAAATGAACTCTACAGCGTTTTTAAATGAAAAATTTTTTAATGCCCATCCCACTATCTTCATTACGGCTTGAAATGTTCAAGACTAGAGTTTTAAGGCTCTTCTAATTTCAAATGTAATCTGTAATGCGTTGAAAGTTTCGATATAAAAATTACATTTTGTGGAATTAGTCTACACTTTATTAGCATTAATTTACGCATTGCAGGTTTTTATTCAGTTATAAATATTTTGTAAATATTTGCAATTATGTCGCCTAAATTGGTGGAACTGTTTTATACATTTTAATTGATTATTAAAAAGTCTTCCGTTATTACACTTTCTTATTATAAAATTGCTATGAAGGTTATAAACGTACAGATTTACTATATACACATTTTCAATTTCAGTAAATGAAAGAATCTTTAGAAGAAACAAATTAAAATAAATTATAATCCGTGGATTTGAAAAAATAATTTTAATTTGATATTCATAATAATCGCACCACCCGTTGTCAGATTACATTATAAAAATGAACAACAGAAAGAAACTGCCGGTTTATATCCTTTCAACATGAATATGTAAACGAAAATTGCGTTTTAACTTAAAAAAAAAAAATTAAATAAGCAAAAATGCCCGTTTTACACATTTTTATCTCCTGTGATTAGATTTTCTGTTCCTTTAAAAAAAAAGTTATAACGTTCCACCGTAACTCTACAAGTGATACAAATTTTCTTGTTTTACCGGAGGGGCGGGAAGGGGAGAGAATGAGAGAGAAAGAGCGAGCTTAATACTGTAGAACAAATGAAAACCGTTTCCGGCTCTCGTTAAAATTAAATACTTGACTGTGGGTAAACGATGAGCGAATATGTGTATGGAACTCAAAGGGGAAATAAATTAAATAGAGAATTTACTTTGTGCAAACTCTCGTAAGAAATATTGTTTTTAACCATTTGAATATATCGTATGTACGATTCATAGTGTAAAATGAAATTCTAAAAATCATCTAATAATAAAAACAAATTTATGACGAACCTATTGTTAGATTTTAAATTAACGGATATTATAATAAACAAAAAAATCTGTTCATTGGTATATTTCAGATAGTATTTGATCAAGTTAAATAAAAAGAACTTTTATCGACTGTATCAATATCAAGGAAATCTATTTATCCGTGTACTTTGGAAAGGCGGAAAGAGCAGCATATCTTAAGCAAACAAACATCTGGATGTAAGTGAGAAAAGAGAGTCTATAGGAAGATCGATAAAACCGTCGTCTCGCAAAATCGGCTCCTCCACAAGAATCCACAGAGGGCGAAAAATAGCCCGACGCGGCGTGCTAACGCAAATAATAGAAACTTTTAGTGAGCAATAAAAATCTATTTTCTCTCCCCAAGCTCTCCTCTCGCAACAAGTAGCTACAGGGGTTAAAAGCTTTGCGCGTGGACGAAATTTATGTCGCAAAAATCGCGGAAACTCGGGGCTTGCGCGCGCTAGCGAAACTCCATCGCGCGCTCGGCCGCGTAACTATGCGACTTACTCGAAAGATCGTTCAAGGTTTACGCCAAGGGAAAGAGAGAGGAACAGAGAAAGAGAGAGAGAGAGAGAGAGAGAGAGGAAGAGGGAGGGAGAGAGAGTTCGCGCAATCCCGTTTATCGTCCTCGTAAATCCGCGAATATACACTCCCCGCGAGCCCGGCTTTAATCTCTTTTCGTTTTACGAGCCGCGTTTTACGACAAGGCGCAACTTGCGGCTTTTCGGACGCGCAAAAACGCGCCAGGGTGGTTTCGGGAAATTGCCATGGGTGCCAGGAGATTTTCGTTACTGGACCTACTATATACTGCGCCTTCCTGCGTGCCTTAGACCCTTTTTTTATGATTTTTTTCTCGGAGGGTGGTAGATTGAAAGGATGTTTATTCCGAAGGGGTCGTTGGGGTGATGGTTTTTTTTCTATATGACGTTGGAGATCCGGTCGATTATATATGAGAATAGGGTAGGTATGATTTTGGTGGTTTTTCGCTAGGGTGCATATTGCAATTATCGATGTTTAACTTTCGTAAATGTTTGGTCCGTGCTTTTGTCGACCTATTAAAATAAGTTGCTTCAATAGTAACGAAATTTATTAGTAATAAATACTATTTTATCAGTAACTATGTACAAATGCTGATAAATACTTATTTTTAAACGATAAAAACTTGATAATCGAACGTTATTCATCGTAAATGGCAACATGAAATCAATGATTATTATTATTATTGGATTTAATAAAATATTTCAACGGCAGACAAGCACAAATTTTTGAGACAATAGAAAAGCAAATCAATAAACTATCGTAAAATTTAAACATAAAGTTAGGTATGACATCAAAGTGACAGTTTTAACATGTAAACGAAGACGATGAAAAGTTCGAGGCAGTGTTCAGTCTGGGAACTTGAAAGAGCTTTGGCAAAGGGAGAATTCGAAGGGTATATAGGGATTTGAAAGGAGGTAGCAACACCTGACAAGCCCACGTTCGTGAACAAAAGTCGCGATCGGTCGTCTCGCCCCATCGCAAGGACGCGACGTTTCCCCGCAGCGTGAAAAGCCGTTTTAAAGGAACGCTCGGAGAAGTAAGGACGGAGCAAGTATATCTATATATCTGTATATCTACGTATACATGTGTGTGTGCGTGTGTGTATGGGTATATATATATGTATCGACAGGATGCGGGCGCGACGACGTTTGCGCGGTGTCCCGTGAGAGTTGCCGACACCCTCTTTTCCTCCTTCCGCCGGTCAATAACTGGACAGTACCTAGTGACGCTTACCGGACCCTTGTGTATCGCTCCCGTTTTCCTCTCTGTATACCTCTCGGGACTTTTCACCTTTGACATTCTCGACAATTTTTATTGTTCCTAATATTGTTTCTATTACCTTTCATCCACCAGAGGCAAATGCGTCACTGCATTCGCGATTCTCAATCACTTTGTTTCCTTTTCGTTTGTTCTTCGTCGTGTCCAACGGTTAAATATATATTCACAAACGTAAAATAAATATTGTTTCTTTATAAATATTATTGTTTATAAAGTGAAGTCGAGAAATTTGTCTACTGATTATTTCATCGATGCTGCATCTCACAAGAATATTGATCCGCGGAAATCTTCAACTCAGTACCACACTAAATTTTTCGTATGCAAAAGGAAATATAAATATAAAGAAAAAAGACTTCGCATTCAGGAGGTAGAATTGTCAGACCCTTTGGTATCCATGTTGACGGCAACCCTTATACTTTCGGGGTATCCCTTCGAAAAAGGAGCGATATATAGGAAAAGCTATGGCGTATATCTTTCGTCTACCCTCTTAAAGGAGGGAAGATTACCATGGGTAACCTTCTATTATCTGCCGGACATGCAAATATTGAATTTCCCTCGACACCCTCGGCATCTTCTGTTGTTCCTCATCCCCGAGTTAGCCCTGTTGCCTCCGAATTCCACTCGACGGAGGCTCCAATGATATAAACAACCCTGGAGATTGTTTACTCTACTTTGTTTATAAACTCGTCTTTACAAAAACAGCATTTTTAAAAACTGCTAAACTATAATTTCATATTTTCAATACAATGAATTTGAAGCAATTGATTCGATTGTGCTTACTATTTACATTCCTAAAAAAATGGTTAGTCATGTTCATATATATCCACACATACCGTGGAAATCAGAAATAAAATGAATTAAAATATCCAAACAAGTTTATCAATATTATTTAAAATATTGAAATTATCACTTGTGTATTCGATAAATGTTTCGATGCACTTTTTTCCAATAAAAAGCATATAGCATTTACGATCGGTTAGTGCATCAAACAACCAAAAAAACCGCAAAGATAAAATAATTTCAGACATACATTCGAATAAAGTCATTACCTACTTATTAGACACGACTATAACGATTCTTAGAATGTATGCCTAACGGTTTCTGGGTCCGCGCGGCTATACTAAAAGGTTAATAGTCATTATTTGTTCGAGGTATAGAAGAAAAAAAAAAGAAAAGTCGCAGCTGCGCCTATGTAAACATACGAATGAATGTATATACATGTATCCTTCTGCACTGTTTCCTCCTATAGATAAGTACTTTAAGATTGATACAAAAAAAATGTTAATTGTGGCGGTAGAAAGGCATCATTATGTCGCGTTTTTCTACGAAATGAAACGCAAAGAAACTGTTACTCGTTGACCGGATGTATACCTACTATTGAATTGCTCAAGTCTATATTTTACTGCACGGCATCGGTGGTTTAGTTTCTTCGTTTTTTTTTCCCGAAAGCTATACACCAACTGATACCTTGCAATACCCGTAAGTTTGTAATTAATATCTCTAATAAAGTGTCAATTTACGTACTTTAATTATTTACAGGTATATGTATATATATATAAGGAAATGTTTGCGTTCTACCATTCGATTGTAAGTGTTGCGTTTTTCGTACAAGCTGTTTAGATTTCTATGTTCGAGCGTTCTCATACGAATTAATTATAAAATCAAAATGAAATATAAACTACTGGGTAAGTGCATCCTGGCGATGTATATTTATTATGTTACAAACCTCTTAACTCGCAGGCAAGAAATTTTATACTTTTGCTAAAACGCACGAAGAATGCTCGGGCACGTTTATACGAGAGAGATAGAGAGAGAGAGAAGTTTAATAAACTGGAGTATAAAATAAAATAAAATAAAAATGAAAGTTGAATGGAGAATTCCGTAAAAGCAAAGGGTCGCAATGTATAGATGTAGTCGTATTAATCGTGATCGGTAAGAAGGTTAAATTACGTATCCATATCGAACTCGCGAGAGACGACGGGTCTCGTTTTCGCCCCGTCGAAAAGCCAAAATGAAAAGCCCGAGAGAGTGAAAAGGGACGATGGGGGGTCGGTCGGCGCGTATCTCTTCTCTCGTACGAAAGGAAAGTCACGTCGGAGAAGAAGAGAAAGAGAGAAAGCGAGAAAGCGAGAAAGAGAGATGGTGAGAGAAAGGTTGCCTCGAGAGAGGAGAGATGTACGAAGGTAAATTGCCCCGAGATATTTAATCCTGGTAGAGAAAAGGGCTGATCGTTTATTGGCTCCTCGACGGGAGCCAACGAAGCGAGAGCAACTCGCCGATGAAATAAGTTTCGCCAGGGGGATCGATGGCCCGATCGCGTTAGACCATCTTCGCGCCTCGTTATCCTTTGTTTCGTCGACGAAACACTCCCCCCTTCCCCTTCCCCCCACCACCCTCCTCGAGTACTTCTGATCGTAATCGACATTATTGCCTTCGCTCTAAACTCCAAACCACTGGATTTCGTATCGAAATGAGGGGGGGAAGAGAGACCGAGAGAGTATTCGCGCTCCTTTATTTCACGTCTTCGGGATACTCTTTTACTATTGGGACTTGCGTTCCTTCATGTTTCTTCGGTTCCCTTAGTTAATCGTTGCAATACTTAGCCGGTTCTGTAAACTGCGCGGTTCCTGGATTTTAATTAATACTTGGATTTTCGAGTGGTCTGCGTACAGATAGCTAGCTATCAAAGACGCGATGCGCTCGTACGATGCGATCTAATTAAATGGAATGAAGTGTAAGAATATAATTAAGGATTGAATTTATATCCTGTTAAAGATGGTCTTATGTATCGAGCTATTCACCTTTTCATAATCATTTTCCGCGTTATATTAAAATTGTTGTGTGATTAAAGTCTTTGTTCCTCTACCACATTCTAATTAATGGGGTACGTTCAATTAATTGCGATCAATTTCATTATCTTATAAAGATTACTTGACGCAATGAAATTCAATTTCAAAACATAATTTTATTTTGTGTTAACTATATTGAAATGTTTTTAAAAATTTTTACGACGATTTATGCATAAATGGTGAGTGTAATTTATTACGAACATTCGTAAGGCGCATCTTAATTAAATTTTGAAAGATATATCTATTGCTATAGTGTAAATATAAAATATTGAAAAAATCGAATAAATTTTTATAAAAATAAAACGTATCAAAAATTAGAAAAAAATTAAACATTTAAAGAATTGTATCGATAAAAAAGGGACACAAATCGAACCAAATCTATACGGTCCAAAATTGAAAAAAAAATGAAACGAGAAAGAAAAAAATAGGAAAGGACTGCATAATTCAAAAGTAAAAAAAAAAGAAAAGCCGATCCCATGGGAATAAGAAGCATCTACCGATTTCCATAGAACCGCAAGTTCGTCTTCTTGGGGTATGCGAGCCGATAAAATTCTTTTGTCAAGTCGAACTGAATAAAAAGGAGAACCAGCGGCGATGGCGGCGACAGCAGCGGCGACGACGGCGGTGGCGGCGGCATCAGGCATCGAAGCAATGAAATGATCCAGGGTATAGGCGAGTTTATAGGCGCGAGTAGAAGGACGTTATTACGTTCGGCGGCGAGACTCACGGTGCGGTTATGGCGTCGTCCCGTGCTGGACCCTAGTGAATGGGTGATAGAGCGTATGCGGCACCGGCGGGTGCCCCGTGCCAGGCAATATCGCTGCGCGGTCACGTAGACTGACCTCAGCTCGGGAGCAATAACGACCAGATAGGTGGGGAAGTTCCGACACCATCCTACCAGAATCGAGATACTCCTTTTTGCGATTTTATTTTCGGACGGTATAGGTGCTTAAATTTCTTTGATATTCTCAATACTTTTTTAATCCTCTTTTTTATACCTGTTTTTTTTCTTCACTTATTTGTCGTGCTCAATTACTTTTACGAGTTAATTAAATTTTTTAACTTGGTGTTAATGTTACCGTTGATGCTACTATTCTTTTAGTCAATACAAAATAACAATTGCAAAAGGGGTTGATATTACTATAACTCACTGTAACATCGCGTGCGCGGTATTATTAATTTGCGTTACAAATTTAATAAAAGGTATAATAGTTTTTATCGCCATGTAAGGTTGCCTCTATAATATTCATAAAAACGAAGTAGAGCTCTTTTTGATGTAGAAAAATATACTGAAAATGCTTTAATTTTCATAAAGTTGAAGGAATAATTTTCTTTTATTAAATTTTTATCTTAATAAATACAGTAATCAAAAATTAAGCGCAGTATATATGTCAGTCTGCGTTTAACAGCTAATGAAAATATAAAATTATAATAATATAAACTTTAATATTTTCATAATAAGAAATTATTTATTTATAGATTAAATGTGAACTTTATATATACTTTATATTGAGTTTATAAATAACAAAATAGTTAAAAAAAATCAAAATCAGGTATTGTGAATTTTGTTACGCAATTAGTGTTACAAAAAAAGTAAAATCAGTCAAAAAATTAATGACACATTAATGCAGTATTGATTATCTAATTGCGGTATAAATTTTCATTTCACCTAAAAACAAAGTGATAGACAGGTACTTTAAACATCTGATACTTTCGTGCGAATATCCCCCCGCGGATAAAAGAAAAACTCGAACATATGGTTATAAATTCGAGAAAATGGAGTTACGGCATCCCAACTATTTCATCGATAACGTGCTTTTTTTCTCTTCTTTTTGCGTAATAATAGAGGAGTAAAAAAAATAATGTAAAAGGGCGTGAGGTACTTACCGTACATCTTTCCCTCGTCGGAGAGGATGATTTTGCGACGACCGCATGGCGGATATATGGTGAGTGCTTCCTGGAAGCTCTGCTCGATATCCGGCGACCACACGCCCTCGGCGTCCGCCGCCGATAGGTCCTTTTCGTCCTGTCGAGTTATACATGCAGGCTCATTAATTATTAATGCGAGAACCTGGGTTATATATCGAGTATTAGTTATCGATACACGCCTTCAAGGTAATTCAAAGAGATAACAACGATGTCAGGGGTGAATTTCACTTGTGCCTTTTAGGATACGATAATTTAATAGGGCGCACGTGCTCCTCGTGTACAGATTTTTTTTTTTTTTCAATTTCAATTTAACCTCTTTTATGAAGTCACGATTAACATTACCAAAACATATATTCTTAGTTATATTGTAATATATTTAATGAATATATAAGCATTTTCACTTTTATTTATTTGTCTTTAAAAAATTATACGAATTAACTATCTTCGAAGTTTTTAAAATATTTACTTAATTTTCAATGGGTAGTAAGCTGCTTTTACAATATTTTACGTTCGATTATTTAACAAAATTGTAGATCACTATTTAAAACAGTAGCTCTGTTTTATCCATACAAAAATTGATACATTTATTTTATAAATTTTTCTATGTAAAAAAAAATGCCGGTATTACTTTTATTTTGAAAAATAACCAATTTAAATTTTTCCGAATTACAATATTATAAAATAACATTGGAAAGAATTTCTAAAAAATGTGGTATTTCTGTTACAAAAGAATAGTAGTTGTTTAAAAATATTTTTAAAAAATTATATAATTTAAATTGCTTTACACGTGTATGTTTGTTATACATTGTAAATTGAAATAAACGTAAACTCAGTAAAGAGTTACACAGTACTCTATGTCGACGGGTTGTACTACCTTCATTCGTTTATTTTATCATAAGCATAAAAGCATTATAAATAGGTACTTTAAAATATTGAGGATTTGATTGAACACTAATTTTATAGTACCATTCATTTCTTGTGGAAAATATAATTTAGATAAAAAAATTAGACCGCTCTTATTTTTTACAATTATAAAATAAAACTATAGTTCAAACAATTTATATATTTATAAATTAATTAATTTAGATAAATAAAGCGTTAAATATGCAGCAGCGCTAGTTTAGGTTTACTCATCGTATATTGAGATTTTACGACAGATTCTTCTGATTAAATGTTTCTAATATGGAATTGATTGTAATTCTAGATATTGTAAATATTCTAACAGTCTGTATGAAAAGAAAAAAACCTTGTAACTAGAGAAAACTTACATCGCTGATGTCGCCAACGTCGAGGTTTTTCGTATCCGAGCCGGTGCCGTTGGCGTCGGGCGGCGGCCCGGAACTTGCGGGGGTCCACGGTGAGGAAATGGTGTCGGCTGCAGCCACCGCACTGCCTGTAACAAATAATGCAAAAAACGCTCTTTAATACAAGAAATTCGTGTTCTCTCTTTCGATATATCGTTTAATAACAATCTACAATTTTTATATTTAATTTTGTGCATAGGTATACATATTTTCCCTAATATTTGCAAATACTTAATCTATGATCTAAAAATATAACTATTGTAATGTTACACGGGTAATGTTACTTAACAAGATCCATACTTAGCAAGGAAAAAGAGTTAAAAATTAGATTCCCAGTTAGTATAGAAAAGCATGAATCAAAATAAGAAAAATATTCCTTTTCGTGGTACCTTGTGCAGGTTTACCTCGGGGCTCACGAGATTATAAAGAGATGGAGAATAGCAGACGGTGGGATGGTGAGTAAGGTAGGTCGTGAAATTTCGTGGAATCCTAAGACTTCCAGAGGATTGCCGACGTAGGCATGCTGGAAGTCGCGGAACGCGCGCGCCAGAGGGTAGAGCAACCTCCGGACGATTCAATGCGGCGACGACGTCATTTTCGCGAGTTGCCCTACTCACGGAGTTTTACGAAGAGAGATAATCTTTTATATACTTAGAATTTTTGTGTTAACTAAATATTAATGTATTTTCGACTTAATGCGCGATCGATTGCACGTCGAACGACACTTTTTCTAAATATACTTTTATATATTTTGATTATATGGAGGATGATTATAATTAAAGTTTCAAGTATTGAAATTTGGATGTTAGGTGAAATTGTTTCAGATTGTTGCGGTTAATCGTGAAATCTTCGAATACGAACACGCTAAAACAATGAATGAATATCAATTATCATTTTTAATAGTTTAATAGTTATGTGTAATTGTCCCCGATGTCAGGCTTATAATAAATAATTTAAAATAAAGGTATATATGCTAGCAAACTTTAAGCGAATGCACCGAAATTGGTGAGACAAACAATAGTGAATTGGCCTTTCTCACATAATTCACTTAAAAACTATAATGCTCAAAAGAATAGTTACTAATGAAATAAACGAAATGTGGAAAGGAAGAAGGTAAGAAAGAGACGCAGAAGCGGCGTAAAAGTGCAAGCTGAGCGCAAATCGCGCGGAGGCGCGCAACAAGTGTCCCCCTCCTATTCCAAGGTATAGTGAGGAGGTGGGGGCAAACGTGGGCGTCGACTCCGCCCCTATGCGGGGGTGTGCCTCAACCTCCCCCAACGAGCGTCTACCCACCCTCCGGCGCACCCTGACAAAGCAATTCTGCTACCCTGTTACGCATACCTGCGCGTGGCTTTACAACTCTGGTCTGCATGCGTTACAACGCATCGGGCGGTACCCTAAACTCCCCACGTTCGATTTCCAACTTTCGCGATGGATGCACGTGAGAGGCTTTGCATTTTTGAGGCTGCCGCGCGAATTACCGTATGATGCGCGCTACGCGCCTCTCGCGCCCGAGTTGCGCTCTAACGGAATTCGTTGAATTCTCGCAATGTTACCGGATTTTTCTTTGCTCCAAAGCGCTGATTGGATTTCGTATATATCTAGCCTATAATTTTTGCCCTCTTAATAAGCTTGTTCATCAATTTCGTTATCGGATTGTGTGGTTTATAATTTCTGTTTCCGAACCTAGCTGCACTGCAGAGTATACGCGTATCCATAAAGACAGTTGGAAAAGACCTGTCGATAATTTTCGACAATTCATTTTTCTGAATATTCTTCCTACCTTATGGGCATCTTTATTATTTGTATACAATTATCAATATTCTACAATCCTAAAAAATGGTATTGATTTAACAAATTACAAAAAATATTCTAATTAAAAAAATTAAATATCACACCTCTCCCTTGAATTAATCCTACGTGCAACGGTATATTTGGTTAGCCAAGTTGTCAATCACCGATTGTCAACAAAATTACAGCTCCGAGGTAAACGACAAGATATCATCCGTATAGTTGTCACGAAAGGAAAAAGCATCTATAATCATGGTTCTCTCTATGTTCGAACAAATGAAGTAGCCTCTCCACCCACCGAAATCTCGCGAAATACCAGGGAAGTGCCGAGCGGTTGAAATTTCAACTACGGCGCTCCGCGCGCCTCGCCGCGAAATATGGAAAGCAAACTCCTGCCCAGGCAGCTCGACAAAACCACAGAAACGCACAGTCGGCGCAGTGGCAACGCTCGCGCGCGACACAACCTAATAACTAGTATAACTTCTCTCTCTCTCTCTCTCTCTGTCTCTCTCCACGATTTTATTCACCTACCGATTTGTGTATGTAATATTCTTGTCGACTAGATTTAAAGAGGAAATTTTTGTGGGCTTTTACGTGATATAGAAACGTTTATTTTAGATGGACAATTATTGTCATTAATGTAATAAAATATATAATATGTTAGTATAATTGCACGTTAACCCAAACAAAGATATAAATAAAATAAATCGTAATATAAACTCATTCATCCGAATATTACCAGACGTAATAAAAAGATAAAAATGAAAAGAATGAATCTTAGGTACGTATCATTGAAAATAATCGCGTACATACACGAAGCTTAATAGAGACGCGTGGGCGAGCAGGTGTATAGCGAATATACACACAACACACGCGTACATGTAGATGTATATGTGTATATATATATACATACATATATACGTATATATATTTGCAGCGAGTGTCGGTGCAGGAAGCATAGATCATGGCGGATGACGCATGGCTGCATTCGAGGAGGGGTTGGAAATGTGCGGATGAAGGATATGGAACGGTCGGCCGGGCAGTGATAGAGGCCCCCTAGGTAGGGGAGGGAAAGCGTTTTGGAATGTCAAGCAAGACCGCGCATACCCCGGCCAGCAGAGGGAGGGAGAGAGGAAAGGGGAAGGAGAGTCGACCGGACTTCGCCGCCCCCGCCAAGGAAGACCGAGGGAAGAATTCTTGAATTTCTTTAAGTAAAATTTCCATCTGCTACTGCGTACAAGTGAAACGTTATACATCTTATACATTTGTTCTTTTTTTTATTGTTTTATGAATTTTTGGAATTTAAGAATGGTTTGACCTTATTGATCTATTTGTTGCATTTAAATACGTATAGTTAATGTCGATGGTTGATTTTATTAATGATTGGAAACTCGTGCAAATATTTTCACACACTACAAAATTTTTTTCGATAAGCGATTAAAACGTGAAAAGTTACGATATAATTCATCGAGAAATGAATTCGATGCTCGAACGTACCGTGTAACACGTATTCCTTATATTCGGTAGCCGTACAGTAGGTAAGCAGTAAATTTACCGTATAACGATTCGGAAGGGTGACGTTGCTTTTCTCCCTTTCTCTATATGCAGCTGCTCGAAGAAGAGGGAAACGATACGTTCGTGTGCAAATTTAAAGGGTAAAGTAGAAAGAATCATCAAATTATATATGGTAAAACTATATTTATAATTATTAAAAAAGAGAAATTAAAATAATTGATTGCTTTCCTGGTTACGGGTGAAACAAAGATATTATTTTAGTTTGGTGTACCTTATTGTTAATCTTACACGTAAAAATGTACTAAAAAGATAAAACTTAATAAACCATATAAATTTTTACAATCCTTTAATTTGAGATTAAATTATTCTTCACAATTTACATTAAATTTATCGAATAAATTTATTTTTATAATGCTTAAAAATATCATGAAAAAATGAACATCGTATTATTGCGATAAATCAATTTCAAATGTATCGCAGTCATTAAATACGTTTTGATAATATAAATAATGTTTAATATTTAAATGTATTTCTTATTCGTTGCCATTTTAAAATGAATACATTTAATATATCAAATGATGCAATAAAGAGCGGAACAAAATAATAATTGTACATTTATCATTTTTCGATTCCGCTTGTTTTATTTAAAAATGAAAATATAAATTACACGTATAAAATATACGGTTAGACAAAGATAATAAATTTATTAAATAAGATAAAATTGTTATGTTTTTTAGTGATTTAATTTATAACTTTATAATAATATTTTGCGAATTAATTAATTTTGAATTGTACCAGTAGAATTTTTTTTCCACTCAGAAGAAAAGCATAAACATAAATAAAAATTTATAGAGTGAATGCAAGGAGCTTTTAAAAGAAGTGCACTACAGACTTGTATTAAAATGAACAACTTCTTTAAATGATATTACGGGAGTCTAAGCATTTTAACGCGAAGAAAATGAAGACACAGAGATCATCAACCGTAAGCGTAATTATACAAAAACAACCCATTAATCCCAGCCGGGGTAGAAAACAACAGCCAACATTTAAAACACAACCATCCCTACTAAATTTTTTCGTTTTCATAAAGATACATGCACACGCACCACGTAACCAAATAAAAATACTCGAGCTAAAGAACGAAAAAAAATGAAAACGAGGAAAGTAGACCGAGGAAGTGGGAGAAAAGTAAATAGAACAGATAAATTAGAAAGAGAAAGAAAGCAAGATAAAGCGAGAGAGAAGAGAGAGAGAGAGAGAGAGAGAGAGAGAGAGAGAGAGAGAGCGAGAGAGAGACAGAAGAGAAAACAGCCGTCGAGGGGGTAGAAGGTATAGAACGTCGGCCGAGGAAAAGCCGAGGGTGAGGAACATTCATAGCAGGGTGAGCGTATAACGGAGACGGGGCTTCGCTGGAATGCGTCCCGTTTAATATCGCGGAACATTATATATCGTCCCTCTTGTCCCTTCCTTACTCGTGCAAGCGAATATTTGAGTGCGCGAGCCTGTATACGCGTGCTCTACGAATTTTTAAGAGTTTCGGCTTCACGAAAATTTCGATCGGCTTACGATGAAGCAGTTTTTCTCGAGAGTTTTGGTGAGACAAAACTTTCTTCAAGTTAACTCGATTCTTCCTTATTTTTTTCAACAGTAAAAATGAAATTTTCTTGCAAAAGCTAACGTATTTGTATTTAATATAGCATGGCAAAGTGCTAGACGGGTGCAGAAATTAATTGTACGTAAAAATTATTGTGCACTCTCTAACATTCTATTCAATTTTAATATAATAAATATCTACTCAAATAATATTTTAATAATTTATTTATATGTATATGTATTCACAATTATTATATCAATGTGTACACTCAATAATATACCACATGCTCTCGTTAAACGAATTTATTATATACTCAGATCAATCCTCAATTTAAATAAACTACATTATTTCTTAGTTTATTAAACGGCAATGATAATAATAATAAATTTAATTATACAACTACCAATCAAAGTGACTAAAATTACATTTGAATAAATTCATTAAGCGCGTAATTAAAAAATTGTGATTCCACTAATAAAAGTCTATGCTTGCCGCGACTAGCAAAGCAAAAAAGGCTGACTTATTAAAAGACATAAAGTCGCCACTTAGAGTCGACCAAACGCACAAAATAAAACTTTAATTACGTGTCATCCAGAGTGCAAAAAGAGGAAGTTGAAAGCCTCTGGCTTGCTCGATTAAACAAAAAAAAGAAAGATTCCGTCCTGAAGCGCTTAGAAAAAAAAATAAACCATCGCGTTCGACCGAAAAACTTGTCTCTAATGAATTTCTCGCGGAGGGGAGAGAGAGAAAAGCAAAAAAAAGGGTGGCTCGTAAAACGCGAGGATGAATGCGCGAGAAAACGTCGGAACAAAACATAGCTGAGGGTTAATTTTCTTCGAGTTATATACTACGAATTTTGCCTCCCTCTCGTTTCTTTGAAAAACAGAAAGAAAAAAGGTAAACGCACTTTCAATGGCGAAATCAAGCGGATTTTATACAAAAGTACCGCACGGAAAAGTTCAGAGTCTAAATAGGGTGTTAGAATTCAGAATCGCAATTAACGTCTCGCTAGTTCTTTTTTTCTTAAATCTGGCATCGACCCACTTGAAAATGTATTCGACGTTAAAAAAAAGGGGGATGTGCACACCAGTGTTGACTTTCTTTTAATTGCAGTACGGATTAACGAGGACCACATTATGCATCCAGGTATCTAATGCAATTAATTCAGGTTTCCTTTTTTTCAAAGTGGTTTTGTTCGCGTAAGTACTCGTGTCTCTTCATTCGTAGATATTGTGAAGAGTATTGTTGATTTCTTCCCTCCACCTTCTCTCTCTTCCTACTTTGCTCGGTCGTTAATTGTGAATTGGCTTCGGTAATTACTCGGAAAATGACGTTTTCACTGCATCATTTCATTATGAGGGTGTGTCATTATTTCGTAGTCGTCGGAGCGAGGATAATCGCCTTATAGAAAACTAACTATTAAAAAAAACACTTTTCGCCTTTTCGTTTCGTTTCCTATTCGTTAGTGTATGAATGCAGAATGTGCTTCTCTTTTTTTTTCCTTTTAATAAATGGTTTCGGTAATTATGTTAGATAGAAAAAACTCTGAATAGTAAGCAATTAGTAAGTAATAGCTTTGTAAATTATTCTATACTTTGTTTGCTTAATTAAACAGTCTTGGAAATTTAAAGTGCAAAATTGCTTGCGACTAAATAAGTTTTCATGTTATCTTTTAATCTTCATTAAAATTAATTTAATATTTATTAAAATACGTTAATTAAATGAAATTCAAAACATTTGAAAAATTAAATAATTCTTTTAACTATTAATAATAAATGTATAGTTGATATTAAAAATAATATTAAAATTGTAAAATCAAGTAATTGAGATGATCGCGATTATATGAAATCTCATTAGAATGTAATTTACGTTACTCTAGATGACTCGTGTATCACTTAATGTACGTTGTTTACATGACTTTAAAAACTATATAAATAATCATAATTGAACGAGTATGTACAAGTGGATGACGTTCTTATCGATGCGTCCATAGGTAGCTGGCCGATTGATTTAATTTTTTGTTAACTGTATCGGTATGTAGATATATATCTAGCCCAATAGAGGTCGTTGCTATAATTATCTCGGGATCTCTTGCCCTCGAATCTCCCCTTAATTCAACTCGCGAGATTCTCGCGCTCGGATTAATTCGTTGTAATCTTAATGCGCGCGCGAGCGGCCGAACGCAGTATAAATGCATATGATTCGGTAACAACTCGACAGCGCGTTCTGTCGTTCGCAATTAGAGGGATTAATTTACATACTGCCGGATTAACTGTTCGCCCCCGATGAATTATTCAAGCTCATGCTAATACCGCTCGGCCCAAGTCACGGGGGTCAATAATTGAATGCTCTTCTATACATCTTCGTGGGTTTCGCATCGTACACGTACATGTACACGTACACACACACACACACACACACATCCATATTTGTACATATATATGGATGTACACTAACGTGCTTGAAGGACTTTGTCGTCTGTTGTCCTTTCGACTCTTCTCAAACGACGCGATTACGAGAAAGAAAAAAATTTGCATTCATGAGATAGTATTTATACATATTTTTTGCATATCATTGTCTCATCGCAGATACGTATGTCACTATTGGTAAAAGGTTTCATATTTATTATAGTTTTATATTCACTTACTTATTGTGACATTATGAAATTTATAAATAAAATTACTAAATTTAAAAAGTTACATTTTTATAATACGTTAAAACAAGCCATACAAATTATTTTTTAGGTGATTTTGTAACAATGAATAAAAACATTGTATAAAAGTGTAATTAACTTGGATTAAACACAAAAATTTAACATATAATCGAATGAAATGCAGGAAGTCTTAAAGCAAAGTTTTCATTCTTCTTTAATAAAATCGGCCGAGCAATTAAAAACCGCGAAAACGACGCATAAATCGATATATTGGATGCTAATTACCTTAAGATTGACTTTTAAATGTCTTTTGTCTCGTTCGTAACCGAGGCGATGGATCGATACATTGTCGTTTCGTTAAATATCTCCGTCGAACCGGGGAATGCAGATAAGTACTTTCTTCATCAAAAAGTCGATATGGAAATAGTCGCGATTTATGCATTACCCCGTAATGCCGAATTTCTTTTTTTTCTCTCGGTCTCTCCCTCTGCTCCTATTTACCTATAGCGTGCGTTTAACAACCTCGCGTTAGCTGCTTTTCGCGCTTTAATATCGAGGAAAATATAATAATATGCCCAAGAAAGTACCGCCCGAAGCTCTTTCTCCCATTTGAATGCATAAATACGCATTAATTAGCGACTTGATTGCATCGATCCTCGATGTTTTATTCAATTTTAAGAAGCGCGGTCGCGTTTTAATTAATTTACGGGGACTTAATTTTTGCGCACTTTGCATGGCTGGTGCACCACCACCGCCGCTCGCGTACGCGGTATTAAGTAACGCGAATAAATTATCCGTTCTATTAGTCGCTCATTGCGGAATTTAAGCTTTGCGCGATTCAACATCGATGTTTATTGATTTACGTGCTATAGCAGAGGGGATTATCGATCTTGTATGCGCATTCATAGTTCGGTATAGTCGATTTCCGAAATTTTCCGTTCCGTATTTTACTTTCGCTATCGTTGAATACAATGAAAATTTTGATAGTGCAGAAATTATAAATAGTATTAAGTTTGTTTTTCTTTGTATAGAGCTTATGGATTTGCAAAAAATTTTTTCAATCATTCTTTTAAGTATGGAATGTAATAGAATTAATTAAAATTATTTCTACAATTATTAATTTACATATATTATTTAACAATTTAGAAGACGCAGGCAAGTATAAAAATTGTAGATTCGCCGAGATACAGTAAATGCAATCGTGCAGGTTTAGCTACCTCGTGTTTCCAAATTGCATAACGATATATTTACTCGCTTAAATCATTAATCACGTTACTAATTAAAAACCTCGAGTAAGCTAAACAAAAAGAGTAATAATAATATCTTGAACACCGTAATCGACCTCACGTAACTAACATGACATAAAAGTAAGTATTCATTCCCTGTTCAATAACTAACCCAATGAAATAAATCGCATTAAAAAAAAAGCAGGCCAAAAATTTCGATATTTCAAGCGTACATCGAAATAAAACTTAAGTTTCGACACTTGTGAGTTTCCCACGAGCCCGAAATCTCGGCACGTGCATCGCGGCCGAAACTGCAGAAACGCGGGAGAAGAGGAAACAACAAGAAGGACGATAAAGCCTTTGTCGGCGTGGCCAGGCGAAGACGCTCATTACATCGCTCGGTTTTATCGCGATTCCGAGGGCTTATATAGGGATCCGAGTGCCGGGAATACCTGTTATCCCTCTCTCTTACATAGGGATGAAGGAGTCAAGTGTAAAAAGAAATAAAAATACGAAAATAAGTAAAGGATATTATTGAAAGGCACCTATGGAAAAACGCTTGCAATGATAGATCGCTGATTGTTCAACGCGTTCGCGCGGTAATTTACACTGTCAATTATGCGCGTTTATCAGGAATAATTAATGATCGTATTACCGTAGAGGATACAAACATTTCTTGAGACTTGGAAAATCGAAAGTTGGAAGAGGAGTTCGTTGCGGTTACATTTTACTCCATTCGGTTTTACGTGTGAATATAAATTTCGCGTCGAGTCTTTTTATACTTTTCCGCACTTATTCGAGGGAATGGGGAGTGCGCGCTGTTTTATCTTTTATTATTTTTGCTCCACGAAGAATAAAGAATAAATATCAAGTATTATCACTATTTATTGCATACGTGGTATTCAATTGTTTTAACCCCTTGATAATTCCGTATATCGTAGACAAGTGTTTGTACGGACAGTATTTAAAAGTATGCAATTGTGCTTAGTAAAGCACGAACATTTGAAACACACGTGCGTAAACGCGCTCGTATATATACAAGTTAAGAAGCGAAGGAAGCAGAGGTTCCGTCATTGTTATTGTACCCAGGCTTGCATTTCAGGCTTTAGTTGGGGAAGGTTACATTGTGCACACATGCACGTGTTTGTCTGTCTGTGTGTGCGTGTGTGCGTGATGTGTAATATGCCCACACATAAATATATGTAGGATAGAAGAGAGAAAGACGCCTAAGGCCAGTAGTAACGTTGGGTCAGTCACGCGAGCGCTTACAAATTGAAGACGCTAATTTACACACGAGTTCGCACTCGCGTACCGCTTATTAACTCGAGCAAGTTTGCCCGTGCGGGCCACCGACTAACAAGCTGAACAATGTTTGGTAATTATTCCAGCTAAATGATCTCTATGGGACGATGCAGACTGGATGCAAGTTGAGGTAACCCACCCATAGACCAAGAACGTATATCGATATTTTCATTCGTTTTATTCGTTATGGTGATTGATGGGGTATACAACTTCGAAATAGGGTATTCGTTCGGAATACAAAGGAATATAGACTCCATAATGTAATATTAATTTAACTCAATTGTACGATTATTATTAAATCGATATGAATACAAAATACGCGCAACTATATTAATAAACATTTTTAAACTAAGAAAATGTATAAATCATTCTCAATTATAAGATTATGACTGTTATATATGTCGCTCGATTGCAACAATATATTTTCTCTATCACTTCGAATGGACCTCAACTCAATTATCTCGACAGTGTATTGCATCATAGTCGAACTCGATATGTGTCCACGTAAAATACAAGCCATTAAAACAATTTTATCTATATCCAAAACCAGTACCATGTAGCGCAATCAAAATATATCAAAACTGCAATTCCTCGCGCGACAAAGATAAATTCACGATCGCAGGATCTCCAGTCGAGCAACTCTATAGTTCACGATTTTTACATCGGTGTATATTTAATCGTTTACTATAAATGAGTTATCTTATACGTAAATGTCACAGAATTTTTATAACTCACCCTGCATACCTTATATTCAACGAAGAGAAATAATTTTTTTTCAATAAAAAATAATAATATAACAGCGCGGGAATTTAAAACCTCTACCGATTATAGAGTGAGAGATTTCCGATATTCCTTTTATATCCGCGCTGATCTTTTCGTATGTTTCATATTGATAAATATACCCTCTTGTTAATTTTATTATCCAAGTATCGCAATACTTATTTTACATTTACATATGTGCATATATGTACATGGCGTTGTTCAAGGGCTCGTGTGGTAACAATAATAAATTATACGCAGTACATGATTAGTTTTAAATATACATGCATACTGTTTATCATTCCTCGTTACGAGATTAAGGATACGCGCAAACTGCAAATCGAAATTGATATTATTTAGAGAAACATATTGAGGGGAACGCGACCATTACCGAATCAATACACTTTCGAGTGTT
This sequence comes from Theocolax elegans, assembly GCA_026168455.1. NCBI lineage: Eukaryota > Metazoa > Arthropoda > Insecta > Hymenoptera > Cerocephalidae > Theocolax > Theocolax elegans. The sequence continues at coordinate 97,905,958 of CM047425.1, forward strand.
ATTCACTATAATCAAAACATGATTTAATTTTTTAATTTCGACATTTGAAAAAAAAATCATTTATTATATAGATTTAACTGATTTTTTTTATTAAAATACAAGTCCTTTATTATTAAATCAACTGATAATTTTTATTCGTTTAAAAGATTTTATTGTATCTATCTAAAATTTAATTGAATTAAAAGATAAATTTTTTTTTACTAATTGCATATACAAGACATCGGATATTTATTGCAAAATTGAATTAAATACACTGCCGGAAATTAAATCTGTTAAAAATATTGGATTTGAAAGATTCAGCGATTTTCATTGCTTTTATATGTATTGTTGCGTCAATCAATTACACAAAATTTTATTATTAAAAGGATAAATAAATATACATAATGGTATATGCATTTGTAACAACATTTTTGCAAGAATCAGTAAAACATTAATAGACCAATGCACCGATGAATTACATTTTAATTGAATTCCCTCAATTACAAATGTTTTCATTATAATATCATGAAAATTCATAAACCATACGCGAATTCGATTCAATCTAGTATTGGATAAAAAGTGACGTGTGTGAGTGCGTGTATATAGAGATCGAAAAGAAAAAAAAAACATTCGATCTTCATAATTCATAATTCGTTCGTATATAAACGCAACACTTACTCCATTACACTCGATTGCATAATGCTTGTTTATTATTCACCTCCGGCTATAAATTAAAACAGCTTTTATCGTGCAAAACGAGAGAAGAGGATGCGAAGAGCGAAAAGCTGCATTATGCGCGGGAAAAAGGGCTGGGGGAGGTTCCGACCGATCGAGTTTTATATGTATATACGCGATTTTCTCTCTTTATCTTTCTCACTTTCTCTCTCCCTCTCTCTCGTTGCAATCGTAAACCGAAACACGCAGTCCGCGTAATTGAGAGGGTATCCGTACAGAAACTGATTTATAAGCATCAAAGAGAACATCGGACAGACGGTTTGGTATTATTGCTTTTATAAAAATTGTGGGAAACCCGGGTTAAAAATTAACTTTTGACTTTTTCATTTTTACTTATAAGTGAGGTGATATAATTATACCTTGTGCTAACTTCATTGGAGGAAAATTTAATCTGTTAAATTGCACAAGCTATAGTTATCATTTCTAGACGGTGATTCATGAATTTATACGCAATTTTATGTTCGTATTAAATTTTAAATATCTATAAGTTAATTTTATTACATGCGTATACATTGATAGTTTGCTACTTTTGTATCTAATAAAATATTTCAGTAATCTATCTTTAAATTTAATACTGCAATAATATCTTATAAGAAATAAATTACATATTAAGTAAATAAATTAATTTAAAAGTGATATAAACTGAGAGGATACTAATTAAATGATACATACGTTCAAAATTAAACATACTTATTTTAAAACGTGTTTAATACATAGTAACCATTTATTAACCTAATCATAATGATTATCGTAAAAAATGTTACAAACATTGAGTTGCAGCTATATCCTAATTCATATTTCTCAAGAGTTATAGAACAAACCCTTGTATGTAAATTGATACAAAATTTAATACCCAAATGCAAATAAAATAAATAAGAAGCACGAAAGGTAAAACAAAATCACGATCGAGTTAAAGTTTTGTAAAGAGTTTTCGAAAGAGTCATTTCGCAACGCCATAAGAAATCTGGAATCTGGATAGACGGAAAACGTGGGAGGTCGAAGAGAATATAATAAAAATGAGGTGGGGGATACTGAAGGGGGAAATTAAAAGTCAAAAGGAGAGAATAAAAAGGAGATAGATGAAGAAAGTTAAGAGAGAGGAGAAAAAAATAAAAAATTAAAAGTGAGAAAGCACAACTACACGTTTGTCTCCTTCTCGCACTTGGAAGAGAGAGGCGTGAATTACGGAGAGTAGAGCAAGCCGAGCGGCCCGACAGGCTCATTGTCCTCTGCTAGTTTAATTAATGCAGCTGAACCGGTGCCCCTTTCCACTCATTCTCTCCCTCTCTCTCTCTCTCTCTCTTTCTGTTTCTGGGTGTCCCAAACCTCGCCTTTTCTTCTATATAACACAGCTCTCTATCCTTTTTTTATATCTAACCCTTTCTCAACTCAGTCGCGTGTCGCTTGTTCCTTTTCGCGCGTTGTTTGTTCCCTATCTCTCTCGCCATGATGAGATTTTCTTTTCTTTTGCCCCCCTTCTTTTTTTACGCGAGTTTTGTTTCTCGCGCTCGTCGCACGCACCTCTAAAATTTCGTGGAAAACGGTGTGAAATGCAGGATTTAATGCTCACATTGTTTCGTTTAGAAGCGATTGTAACGCAATTCATTATTGAATCAAGCTCTTGGTTTATATAAAAAAAATGCACACACGCGTGCGCGCACGCATATATATCCACGCACATATACTCTTATTAATATTAAGGTTGGCAAAAAATGTGGAACGCTTCACGATTTTGCGTGTCATCCTTGCGCAGGGGCCATGCTAATCTTCTCTGTATCGTTCCAATTTTAGTATATGTACTGCCGAAGCAAGTACATTTGGTGTATGGCTACGGTCTCCTTATATACGAATCGAGTACTAGTTTGGTCATTTGCGAGAAATAGAATTATCGGGTATCCACCTGGCGGCTGAAGTTCGAGTTGCAAATACGAAGATAGGAAGTGCGCATGCGTATGAAAAAGAGCGCGAATATTTAAATATTTGAATTTCACAATATTTACATTTATTTATGTAATTGAAATATTAATAATTAAAAATTATAATAAAAAATCGTTATAAATTAATTGTTACAATGAATGTATATTATGTCGGATGATTTTAATAAATTATAATAGTTTACAAGAATAAGTTAAAATAATAATTTGGAAAAAATTTATTTGAATAATAAATTTGTATATTAACACCGTAAATTAAGATATTTATAAATGTATAATTAATTACATGATAAATTAAAATTTTAACAGACAGTTAAACTTAAACGTGTAATATTTTCCACTTGAACACACACACGCACACTCATAAATACATTATCCTATTTAAATCTATGATTAATTTTTCATTGCTTCTTATAGATTTTAAAAGCTTAAATTAAGAATATGTTCCCAGCTGAAACCAAACAATCGAGTATCGCCCATCAAAATTTTTCCCATTGAAATTAATCCCGTTTATCTCCGTCACACGCCCCTCTCCTTTTATTACTTCGTTCTTCCTTTATAATATAGCGCATCACCCTCTGTCCATCTCTCTCGGTTTTGCTAGAGCAAAAACGTATGTCCTTTCTCGCTTTAGTGTCTGCGGTTTCGGGAAGACCCCCACGCACATCCCTGTGCGCCTAATCGAGATTCGATTCGGACTGGCTTTATATTGCGGGCTTCGAGTGGATTATTGATTCAATGAACCGATGCGGCGGTGGCGGCGTCATTTTGTCTAGAAAGGAGGGGGAGAGATCGAGCCTGTTTTTGGGTTTCAATCGAGAGGATAGGTATTGGGTGATGAAGGGGGAGGGGAAGAGCAGTGGACGAGAGGAAAGGAGCGAGGGGCGGGGGAAGGGAATAGGACGCCCGTGTTGCATAATCCTCGAATTGTGCGAGTGGCGAGAGACGGGATCAGAGAGTAGAGCCTCGACAAGCGTGTAAGGGCTGCTATTACTGCGCGCCGACGATTTATGGATCCAAAGGGACGCCGAGTTGGACTCTACTCTCTTTCTCACTGTGCACATATATTATACCTTGGTAATTATCAATTTATAGTATCCGAATGATTCATTCGCGCGACACATTGTATTGATTCTTATATGGAACACGACTCTGTAATTTGTCTCATTATTATATCGATTTTGTGGATTTAATAACTGCTCTGATGATATTATATATCATCTTACATTTGTATTCATATTGACACTCTCAATTTAAATTCTAATTCATTTTGATCATACATTTTAAAAGATTTTTATTGGTTTTAACACGAGCGTTAGTATGAGTCTGGTCCATTAAAAACTTCTTTGCACCAATGTTTAATAATCAAATTGCGCAAAACTTTTTTTACATTTACACCACGTATTTGCCAAATAGGCGCGAACAATATTCGACTCAATTGTGAAATTATGTCAAACTTCGAGAAAATTAATCTGTTTAAATTTTTTAATCACATTGATTCTGTTGAAATTGCGACATTTTTAAGAGTTAATTATTTGTTTACAATTGTGTAAAGTTACTACAAAACCATAAATACTACAAACAATATATAGCTATTCTTTGATAATTATCGATACAAAAAATTGTAAGTTTAATACCTTGTTTATTGTTAAAAAAACGACACTTTCTACAGCTATAAATTGACTTCTATGAGTCAGGCTATTTAAGCGTTTATTTACGTTCTGTTGATTATAATGAATAATCAAGTATTCATAAAAGGCTATTCAGCATTGATTATACACAGAAATTAAATATTTTCCTTTTCACGCCATTAAATAAGAAACGAAGTGGATCTCTGTTTATGTGTGCTTTTTTTAATTTAACTCAATTAAGATTTGTTAGTAATACACTTGAAATTATTCGTATGATTATTATATTATTTTGTTATTTAAAGATTTTGAGATTATTATAATAATTTATTCCATAACTTTCACTCAGCAAAATCCTTTACGAAACAACGAATATATAAATTTATCTCTCTTTAAGATTTGTTAATCTCATTAATGACAAAGTGAATGTAGCTCGTTTAAATATCCGTTATTTGCAATCGACGTAAAACTGCTAATGAGTCACCGGTCTGATATACAAAAATATACATTAACGTGCACACAAATAGTAGATAACGCGATAAATATCAACAAATTAATAACCGTAATTTAAAAAAAAGACGCATCGCAGTTTAAAAGAGAAAATAAAATAAGTATCGAATTTCTCGGTAAGTCAAGGGTTTCGAGTTAAGAATGGCCTCAATGTGATTTCGCTGGCAATCGAGTAAAGTCGAATCTAAGCGTTCAACCCATATACCCCGTAGTCGAGTGAAATAAAAAAAGAACTAGAAGAAGAAGAAGAAGAAGAAGAGGAAAAAGAAGAAGAAGAATGAAGGGCAAAATAGAAAAGGCAGAAACAAAGAAAGAGAGTCTGGACTTTTTGTATCTCTTCTCGAGTTCCTGCCTCTCTTCTTCGTTTTCCCTCTTATATTAACTTCGAACTCAAATAGTCAAAGAAAGGGGCGAAAAAGAATGAAAAGAAAGAGGGAGATAGGAAAATGGGAGAAAAAGACGATGCAAGAGAAGAGCGGGAAATAAATAGAGAGGAACGTCGGGGAAGAAGAAGAAAGAAAAAAACCATCTTCTTAAAAGGTATATACTGTGTGTATAGGTATATAGTCTTTAAGGGGGGGTCAAGGTGCTTGGACTTTCTTTTTCTCTCAGAGATTTTCTCCTCCTTTTTCTCTTCGGAGTCGAGCAAAGGCTAGCTTAACTGGAAAAGTTCGTCAAAGTCCGGGAGCAATAACCTGCGAAACTTAAAAATCACCACTGCTTCGGCGATGTTTCTTCCTTGGCCTTCTTTCTTAGTTTTTTTAAACGTAGCTAAACTTTTTCGTTCCTGGATACGTATATAAAGGGCTATACCTGTGTAATTACTTTTAGACGCGTTTTATCGTTGCGTAAGTGCTTGCACTCCGATCAACCGATTTGTTTCATCAATTACTGTTGTCCAATCGATTGTCGTATAAAAATGTTAAGTAATTCGATTATAAAAATCTGCTATGCTCTTAAAATACAACATAATTATTTCAAGATGGCAGTACTGCACGTTTAAATAACATAAAGATTTGTTAAAAACTTTATTTGAAAATACACCTTGAATTTTCATTCTGACAAATATGGTTTTATCCGAAAATCTCTCGTTTTTCTAGAGAAAATATAATATTATGCACAAAATCAGTATAGCAAAAAACGTTAACGATATGTTTAGTAATTGCCCGCTTATAAAATATTTTCGTAAAGATTTTGATAGACCAATTGTATACAGATAGGCAAGCCACGCTATAATTTAAAATGCCTGAGCTATCAACTGGTAATAAGAATATAGCTTCCGATCGTCTTATAATGAACCAGCGCGCATTCGAGAGGGATATAATGAATTGCCGGAGGTACAAACACGTATATACCGCTCATTGTATCGGACAAATTTATTATTATTGATTTCCCAAGCATCGAGAGGATGTTGTCGACAAAAATGGAGTTGCAGTGAAAATTCATTATGAAATGACGACGCGGTAATTAATGATAACGGGAAGTATCAAGGATATGCCAACTGTACGTCTGTATCTCCTTTGTAATTTCTTTGAGCTGATCGGTTCTAAAGCTTTATCCTTTTTTTTCTATTGTTGACAGGTGTACGGGTTTACAGAATGGTTAAAGATGTTTTGTTTGTAGTCTACGTACGTATATGAAATAAATATTTTTTTTGTTATTACGCGTTTGTGTACCGTTAGACTATAAATTTGCAGTTAATTTAGCATTTTTCGACTTATTCATTTTTTTTATTATTATTTAAGACGCAATATTTTTTTCAATATTAAAGCATTTATGATGTATTGATTAAAACAAAAGTATTACGTTAATATAATAATACCTCTGATCACAACAGTGCACTTGTAATAATATATTATTTATCGACTAAACACCCGTTTTACATTTTTAAATTGCGTAATTATCAGTAAATTGATTAATGTCTGTTATTATTTTTAAAAGTGTATAGGCAATAAATTGTAATTAATTTTTATTGCTTTCGCAAGAAATGATAAGCAATATTTTTATTAAAAATATAATAACCTGTTAACGTAAATCGTCTATTTTCGTGACTAAAGAAAACAGAAAACACGCAGTGTCGAAGATCATTTCGTAATAAAATAGGTACTTGCACATGAAACACCGCGAGTGTACAAAAAGTAAAACTACTCTTTATCGTTGACTACCGTAATTAAGGCGTGTTCGAATCAAGATAAAAATTTATATGTTTTATCAGAGTGCATAATAATGTATTATTTTTATCAATTTTCTGATTTTTAGCCGATGATAAAGAGATACTGGAGGTCATATATAAATCTCACTCATTTATACATACATATACATTTGTTAAAAAAAACATTTCTTTCGATAAGTTTCTTATACATAAATTACGATAAAGCAAAATAATTGCAAAAATATGTAAATTTGTTGTCGAAGCAATTAGATAAAATTAATAATGTATAATGAAAAAATTTTAATTAATTTATATCTTAGGATTAGAAGGCTTGTAAGAAAATTAGTTTATTGAAAGGGCTATATAAACAATGGCGATAATGTCATTTCCACGAGTATGCATATAAAATCGTCCGAATAGCATCGAGCGAAAATTCTATTAATGGAAAGTAGGTTTCGACGCGACTTCCGTAGATGTGTCGCGTTGCTCTCGGTCTTCCAACGAGTTTCGGGAATCAAGCTACTACGCTCCAGGCGCCGGTAATATTAATACCATTGCCGAAGTAAGCGACACCGAGGGACTAGTCCTATAAATAAACCTACCGGTGTAGTGCTTATGCACCCGATGCTAATTTGTCCTCCTTGTTTTCCGAAATTCGCAGGGAAAAGGTCCCTATTTAACTTGGTCTAACTTCTCTTGAAAAAGTTTAATAATGAATGTTAAGTGGAGTTTCATTGCGGAGTTGAGGAGCCGTAATTCGGTAGGTAGTCTGTTAGAAATCACGTTGTAAATGAAACTATTTTTTCATTCACCTCGAAAACGTGTACTTTTCTATAATTTATGTATATAATTTGAAAACTTATCGCTTGAAATCGTAATGTATATTTCATACGGTAGTTTTATTTTATTATTTATCACGATTTCCTCTTGACACTGATTATTTTTTTATGAATACATTATCAATTTATCCGCGATATATCCAGTAGATGATATTAAAATAATAATTAAATATCTCTATATAATAAGTAAATAAATTTATTACTTACAAATGAACGTTGTTATAAATGTAAAATTAATGTTATTAATATCGGTATATTGGAGTTGAAGGGTTTATTCTGTGTGTAGTGCTAGTATGTTATAACGATAACAGCAAATCCAATATAATTCAAGAAATGATGGATCATAATAAGCGGGATAATTGAATTATCGTATGTTTGTATTAATTGACGATTCAATTGTTAGGGAAACAATAAATGTCGATGAATGCCATTAAAATCTTCAATATATACATATATTGAAAACAAATACTCTCTATTGTGGGGTTTTTAATATCGAAATAAATTTTTTAAATTTACTAATTAGTGCAAGTGGTATTTATACCCAGTAAAATTATGATAAATTATGCAATCGGACAACCGATAGAAATCATTAAATGTATAACATTGATAAATTATTTTAGTTTTGATTATTTAAATAAATTTTTGTATAATAATTAAAATTTGTAATGAGTGATTACAGTTCTAATCGAACAAATATCGCTATTGTGTGTTAGTACAAAAATTTATCTAAAAAGAATGACAATGAAACCTGGAAATAAGCAACCCATACTCTATAAAACAAATGCAAATATTACAATTCGTGGGGGCACGCATCTCGCAATAAATTTGTTAAAACATGATCCTTTAAAAAAAAGCGACAATATTAGGGAGATGAAAGGCAACGAAGCGAGGCCGAACGCGCTCGAGGGCGTAATTAATTCGGTAAAAGTAGGCAGTGACGAGCGCAAAGGTATATAGAAGGGATGGAGAGGGTTTCCCGTATATACGCGCGAGATTTCGAGGGATAAGCGACCGAAGCGGCGCAGACTCGACGAATTATCGCCGAGAAAGCGGAAGCAGAGTGTCTGGTATGCCAAAATCGATAAAGCGCCTCCTCCTCGCCATACTGCTCCTCTCCCTTTCTCTCTCTCTCTCTCTCTCTCTCTCTCTCTCTCTCTCTCTCTCTCTCTCTCTCGCTCTCTCTCTCTATTTCTACTGCGCTCCGTCCGACCGTCCGCCTCCACAACGTCGTATAGTCACCTAAACCTTCCCCGTTCCCTCCCTACGCGCTCTCTCTCTGTCTTTCTCGAAAACTGCGCGAAAACGTGGTATAATTTACAGTATCTTGGTTGAGCCAGATCCGCCGGATAAAATTTCGGAATTAATTCCGTGGTTACTTCTAGCAGTCATACCTACATTTATACGATTTTGTTTGCTTTTTTTCGTAAATCTACTTATTCAATGTTACCGATTATCAAATAAATCTGCAAATGCATTTTTATTATTCTTGCTATCGCTTACATTATTTTACCAGGAAGTAACAGTGCATTTATGTATATTAATTTTTAAGTAATTACCATACCTCTTGAACGTGAAATAATTAAAAATACGTATAAATTATGGTAATAATTTAAATCTTGCACATCTTCGAAATTATTATCAAAATCTTTAATAATAGAAATTAAATTGAATGCAAGCAGCATTGCATAAATATTTAGAACCTATGAAGATATTATAATATTGTACCTTATGCTTGATGTATACATATTCATAATAAAGTAAAGCAAGCATGAAGATACACTTCACGCAGACATTAACTTTAATGTATATTATCATAGTAATAATAATAATATTAATAACAATAACGAAGATTATCATTAATTAAGAAATTATACAATTCAGATCTGCAAATGTTTAATTTTTCAGATTTCATGTTTACATAAAAATTAAAAGAAAATATCGCTTAATTTTTGTATAATACATCGATAAGTATAAAACATACATTGTTTTTACCATTGTATATGATCTATAATTCTTTAAATTTATTATTATAAAAATGTGTCATTTAAAACAATTTTTCTAATCGACAACGTGTGAAAATATACGAGAAGCCTATATAATTTTGTTGTGTAGGCGAAGAAAGAAAAAAAAAAAGAACTGCACATTAAATCGCTGGCGTCGTGCAATTAAAGCCAACAACGAATAAAGATTATAATATTGCCCGAGTCGTATAATATTTGCAGATTATTAACGATAAGGTAAGAATAAAAAAAGAAAAGAAAACTATGCAAGCCTTTACTATGGTCCTTTCTTTCACTCGTGTGGACGTGTACGTAGGTACGTGTATAAGGACGTATAGCACGTCAGGTCGCGTGTCTCCGACCCTTGCACGCAAAATTGGGTTACGGCGTTTGGTATTCCGTTAATGGCCGTAATTAAAATCATGTTGCTCGGCGATACGAAATTTTGTATGAAGAGAGAGAGAGAGAGAGAGAGAGAGTGAGTGAGAGTGAGATAGGGTGGGGAAAGGAGAGGAGGAAAAGAGATGAGAGATTCGAACAAAGAGCCGACGATTTCATTTGACCGATCGGGTGTAACGAGTCTCTCGTATAATACATATATACATATACGACTTGTTTATCTGATGGATGCGAGCGATTTCAAGTGGTTTTTGATGAGGTTTCATTTTCGTTCGTGTGTCGTGTGTGTATATATACGGTGTACGACTTACTTTTAGGATGGTTAAATTCTGATTTATATCTTGGATGGTGTAGTTTCATTGTCATTAAGGCACGTTAATAAGATATTGAAAATAGATAGACGAAAGGGGATTTAAATTGAAGATCCACTTGAATACTGATTAAAGAAATATATAATTTGAAAAGAGTGTATAGAAAATACTTTACTACATCGCTCAAATAAATATTTATTTGTTTCTAATAAATTGATTTTTCAGTGTAACAAAGTAGAAATAAGTGCATCATAACGCAGTGGATTTTTACCCCTATTTACTAACTGTACCGTTTCTAGAATTAATCTTTATATTGTTGATTCCACTAGAATATGAAAAAGAAAAAAGAACGTAATCATCCTCTATATAATGGAAGAATAAACAAAACAGAATTTAGCACTCCTTTTCGAGATGTTTTAATCGTTTTATTATAACTAACGTTGTATATCAATGAACAGATCGTTAAGTGTATTAAACGAGCCCATTTATTAGCGATACTTTCTTCGATCGAATCACTTGGAAATAAAATTCTCATCGCTTTTCTTACATGTATATGCGTATACAGAACATATGGGCGTTGACTTAACAACACCAATAGACGTAACTTTTCGCTATTAATTCGCCCACAAATGCAATCAACTGCAATTTTTCTAATTCATTGGCGATAATTTCAAATAAATTATACCTCAGAAAATTTACTATGACTTTGGAAAGATCATTATATTTCAGTCCTAATCTAAAAGTTGCTATACAATTGCACAAAATAAATGCTATAATACACAATTAAATTAAATTTCCACACATGGATAATAAAATTATACTCATATACATTTAAATATCAGTCGGAACGTTGAATTGGCATCCAACAAAACGAATTTACTTTTTGTTTTAACAATAACAAACGAATATCGTCCGAATATTCTTAATTGTGCGACCACAAAGTTGATAAAACTACTTTTCTACTTTCCATAAACCCGTCCCCGAAAAAGTTAAAGAGCGATTCTCACTCGAGTAATTTTGCGCTTTGGGAAAAAACTTGTAGAAAATGGGTATGGGTAAAGGAAATCGTCGGAAAACCGGCCACGAAGTGGGGGAGTCAGAGATTTATTTGCGCGTTTTCCGCACGCGTTCGCCGAGTGAAAACGAGCGAAGAGCCAACGAGACGCGGGGGTGCCAAGGAGTTGAACGTCCCCGACGTCGAATATAAATAGCGTCCTGACGTCCGCCGTCTTTATTTTTTTTTCTCTTCTTCTTTACGCGCTTCCTCCCTGCGCCACGTTTTGTCGCCAAGTTTTCTCGCGTCTAATACTCTCTTGGGAATTTTCGAACTTTTGCGATGATAAGGCACTCTTAGATTTAGTTGAAACTTTGATCTATCCTTTTTTCCTTCTTAGATTTACGTGTTTTATTGATGTAATAACGTAAAACTATACGACTATTTTATTAGTAATAATACTTTGATGTATATTACATCAATAATGATTTATCACACACTTTACACGTCAAATTTTACTCAGTTTAAGTAGATAACATTTTTAGTTTTCAGTTTCAATACTTACTATACGTTATATCAATAATTGTACGCATAAATTTTCACAAATAATTCGTTAAACGATATAAAAACGCACAATATTTGTCACACCTTAAAATTATTTTAACCAATTATCATTTTAAACCTATTATAAAAACAGGTTTTCTACAAACAATATTATCTATTTACTCTAAAAAAAAATAATAGACTTATACCTAAGTATACGCACGCAAGGTGAAAGCGCCACACCTATGTAAATTACAAATACATATATACATAAAATCTAACGTTAATTTCTCGGGACAATCGATCAAGCTGGCGTAATTGCAACAATAGCGGAATAAACCGAAATTATATTAGGTAATTACAATATATACACATCAGTCATGTCTATAGCTAATAATATAATTACGGAATCTTTATCCACCACGCAGCCCCAATAAAGAAATATCCAACGATCGATTAATTATAATCGGTAGAATCGTCGTCGAATTTTCCCCCTCCTGACAATTTTCATAATTTCTGAACAAAAGACCGTGGAAGCCAATCATCATTCATTACTTCGCGTCGAGGCTTTATCGTGCGCATCTATCATTATTTACGGCAAAGATCCCCTCCTCTCTCTCTGTCTCTCTCTATGGTTATCGCGATCGAAATTTCCGCGCGAGGGCCTAAAACGTCGCCGCTGGCTCCCTTTTCTGGTCGCTCAATCGAGCGACGCGTAATGAGGTAATTAAGGTACGTGTCTTTACCGTGGACGTGCACAAAGGATACCGCATATGTATATTTACATGCAGAGTTTGAAATCAAATTTTTTGCTAATATTATAACAATAGATGTCTTTCTATTCGATGGTATCTGTTTCTTTGGTATAACCAAAACGTTACAATGGTGATGAAAATAATTAAAATATAGTTATTTATATACAAATAATTAGCGCAATTGCAAATATAATTTCTTGAATATAACAAAGTAAAATTTGTAAGCGCTAAATGTACGATGATCAATTTCAGATTGCAGTATAAATAATTTGGTGAAATACTCCTATCATCATCACAATTATGCATTAAATTAATAAATATGCAACTTATTCCGAAATCAATAATAATTAATTAATTATTTTCATCATGCTATACCTTCTCTTTATTAGCATTATGAACTGTGATCTTTTCACACACGTGTATCGGTGCAAAAAATAATTTTAAATCAATACCAAAATGTCAGTGTAATATTACGAATTAATGATTGATTAAAAAATAAAAATTATACAAAAATGTTTAATAGAGACCAAACCAATAAACATTATTGCGTATTCAATATATAACCGCAAAAATCTAAAAAAAAACATTTTATTCAGTGTTATCTATTTTAGTTGATAAATACACTACGATACACTATATCTAATAAAATAGCATAGATAGGAGGTATATATCCAGAAAGCAAAACCAGCTAATCGTATCTAACACGTATAAATAATCGTACGGCCACAAGGACTCGAGAGGCAAGATCCACGAATAAAACCGGGCGACAATGTATACAGAGTCGCCTTCGCTTTAGGTTCCTCTTATTCCACCGTCTACTTGGCTGAGAGCCAAGAGACGAGGTCGTTAAGTCGCGAGGAAGAATAAGAGGAAGATCGAAAGTGCGAGTGCGGTAGGAAAAGTGAAAAAAAAAGCAAATGAAAAATATTCGTCTATGTGCTCTGAGAATATATTTATAATGTTGGCGTTTGTAGGTGTGCCTCTGACCGATATGACCTCACTAATTTTGGGTATATCGATGATTTATACATTTTTTGATAAAATAATTATGGCTTATAATTCATCGCATTTTGATTTTAATGTGGAAATATGGGTAAATATGCGCGCGTACGTTTATTGCACTGATAATTTTACTGGCGATTAATAAAATTATAAATTCAATATTATTTAATGAGTATTAAAATTAACATACATTTGACAAGGATGTTAAAATTAATTAACATCTTAAAAACATTTAATTTTTAAAATAGTTATCTATATATCGCATACTTTAATATCTGCATGAGTAATTTTATGGCACACTTAAGATCGAGAGATTGTTTTATTATATTTTTATTAGTAGTTTCAGTCTGTAAAATCTATGTACTCAAGCAAGACGATGAGAATACAAATATTTTTTGTCGGAATGTAAAGAAGGAAATCGAATATCAAATTCTATTTGGTTAAATTAAGGAAAGTGATACGAATGAAAAAATGTAAGGTTAGGAAATGTAGAGGAAGAAAGAAAGATATCTATTTCTGAACAAGATAGATAAAATAATGTGCCACAACGATCGCACAGACAATGAAAGGCGGTGCGGAATCGCACGTAATAATTAGCATCAACCGGTTGTCGATTAATCATTGACAGGCTTTGAAGTAAATGCAACTGGAGTCCTACACGGCAATTCGTATATCGTACAAAGACAAAATGACGTTACCGATACGTGATCCCTCGATGATAACTTAGTTGTACATATGTTTATTTTGTACTATTTTTTGATAAAAATTTATTTATAATTTGATTAAAAACTGTTAAAATATGTTTTTATAATCGATACACTTTTAAAGCAGTAAACAATGAGAATGAAACGGTATTTAAGCACGTAATTAAAAAGTACACAAAAGGAGCTTGTCTGTACAAAAGTAAACCAATGGGAATAAAAAAAAAGAAGCATCCAAAGTCGCGTCAAAAAGGAGCGCGTAAAGAAACAATCGGCATAGATTTAACATGCAAATGGAGGCGCATGGCGCTCCTTTCCTTTCGCGCGCGTAATTGCGCAATTACGCGTCGTATTGACTCTCCTCGAGAGTAGAGAAAGAGAACGAGAGAGCCAGAGAGGGAGAGGGAGGGAAAGAGAGAGAGAGAGAGTGACAGGGGAAGGAAAGGAGGAGGAGGGGGTCTTGAGCGTTTGTTGACTCTGCCGAGAAGCAGGAAGTTTGTACAATAGTGAGAACCACTGAATGGCAGCGGCGACACCGGGTAAGCTGCCCGCTATATACGGGTTCAAATGTCACACGCGCGGTGAGTCACGCCGCGGGCGAGCTAATCTTTGCGTGCGGCTCCTCTTGCATCGCGATGTGTCAGTTTGTGTACTTAAGTGTCACCGGTACATACTACCGTTTTCTTCGTTACGCATATATTTTTTTTTTCAATTACAATCAACAAATTTTCGGAGTTTCATTCTAATACGCATTCACGCTTATTCAAGTCTTAATAAAATTACAGATACGCCTTTTTGTTGAAAATTTCAACAATATTTGTATATTTACGCGACTAACCAACTAACGTTATTCAATAAAACTGTTAGTGTAAACCCATTTCTGAAACCAATGAAAACTTTGAAAATTGGTTTTATAAACCTTTTGTGAAAACTTGACTAAAACATTTTTACCATATAAAATATTTTTACAAAAGTTACAAATATTTTGAAGATTTTTAAAAGTATTTATAAAATATACATTTCTTTCTAGAAATATATTGAAGACTTTTCTATAAATATTTGTTAAACGTTTTGTATATACAAGTAATATTTGTAGTATTACGGAAATAAATAAAAATTTGTTACTTTTTAATGGTTTTATTCTAAGTAAGATATAAAAGTATACATCTATATCTGTTTTCTCAATATCATGACATGATACGAACGAATATCAAATTACCAGCTATCGTAAACTCTCTCTTGAGGGTTTGAGTTTTCCCAAGGAATCGCGAGAGAGGGGTAACCGGTTGTTTATTCGCAGAAAACAAAACAAAATTCCCAGTGGTAGCAACAACCGAAACCAAGGCAAACAGCCCAAGGTGGAGCTAGGAAGTTCAAGCCGAAAAACCGACTTCGTGGCCCAATCTACCTGTCTCGCTCTGTCTCTCTCGGTCTCTCCCCCTCAGTATATATATCCTGGTGGTGATGCGCGATCTTCTCAGTACTAAATTATAGTCAAAGCGATGCGGCCGCGCGTCGAGTCACTCGAGGCGAGTATAGCGCCGCGCGCTAAACTTGCAACTTGCTCACTTGCTCCTATGTTCTGTATAACCTTCTCTTTCCTGTGTGCGCGCGATTCGACGGGGACGCGGGAGCAACTTGGAATTTCGAGGCCGGCGCTTAGCCCCAGGGCTAAATTCATACCTCCTTCCCCGTCCCACTTCCCCCTTCTCGCTAACTCTCTCTCTCTCTCTACATCCACCCTCGCGTAACGTTCTACCCGGGAGAGTAAGTGTGCACAAAGCCGTGTCTCTCTACCCGCTGCTGCTGCTGCTGCTTTCCTGAGGATAGTAAACGGAACGCTTCCTAAGTCTTGCCGAGTAGAAACCGAGAGATTCCCTAATTATACCTACGAGGACGTTCAACGAGATCGATTTCGATTATTACTGGGTTATGAGATATCACAAAAATGTATTTCCTATATTTATTTGCCCTATAATTTAATTTCATAAATTTGAGCGCAATCATATTTAAATCATTGCTTGATTCTCAAAAGTAACAAGGCAATATAATCTTCTCTGAATATTATTCGTGAGAAGGAACTTAATAGATAAATTTAATAAAATTGTAACACTAACAGTTATACAGACATTAGCATTTTAATAATTAACGCTACATACAACCACAAATATCGTATCGCGTTTTTGTTATAATTTACTTCAACGAACAAATTCAAAAACTTTCTTCTTCCTTATAATTGCTTATTCTAGATTAAACAATTACAGACTATTACATATAATTTCACCGGGGAAAAAAATTGAACAAATTACTCTCATTAAAACAATTATATATACATATATATAAACATTATTTAATTTGCATCACTTATTACATTGCATGTCGAGTAATAAGAAAAACGAAAAAAAAAAAAAAAATACTTCACATTAGAATATAAAATTTCTATAGGTACAAATCCATCCGCGTATAAGTCTATATTATTCAACGAGACAGAACAAATTAATAGCATGACACGTCGTAATAACAATCGGTCGAAACAAAAAAGAAATAGTAAAATTACAGGAGAGACACAGCTCATACAATAAGTAATAAGTAAATGCCGCGGTATCGCGCTTGTAGTCAAATTACACAGAGTCGCGTTTGCTTAGATAATATTGAAACCACACACAGAGATAGAGAATTACGGTACCCAGCCTCTCCCCCCTCTCTCTCTCTCTTTTTCTTTCTCCTTTTAGCACATACACACATATACACACATTGTCGTGTGAATGAAAATACACGTTTGTTATAATATATGCGCTGTTAGCGAGCCGTGAATCGTGTTATGTTATATTGGAGATTGATATATTAGAATTGCATTATATGTATATAATTATCGCTTTTGTCCCAGTAAAGTGACTGTTTATCGAGCGGTGTATACATGCCGAGGGTGAATTTCTCCTCTGTAGGTAGTTTTTGTTATTTCTATTTTGATAATATTATGCTGATATGCTCATCGGGATACTGTATTATAAATGCATCTTTCTAAAATTAATTGAATATTGGAGTATTTTGTGAAAAATAAAAACTCTTCTAAAAACAACGTTTAAATCGGTAAACAGTTTGATCTACAAGGATGTTTACCTCTAAGTGAACAAAAAGTATTAAGAGAAAAATAAAACTACTACAAGTAAAAACTGATTATTTTACAGTCATTACATTTAACGCAATCTCTTAAAATACATAGTTAAAGGTTACGCAAAACCGTAGTGGCGCATTATCTGAAACGGAAAATTTATTAAACCGTCATTCATGTGTTCTCCTCCCTGGAGAAAATTTGATAACACATTTAATGGCCTCTATATATTTATTCGCAACAATTTTGAGTTGTAATTTATTAGACAAGATTCTCAAAGTTCACCGAAGACTAATTTCCGCATACTCGTCACACGTTTAATGCGCTTTAACCTCCCTCGGGTGTATCAGCACAGCTTCTTACCTCGCTAAGTTATAAATTCAAAGTACGTCTTTTGCTCACACAACTTAGGGTCACTTCACCTTCCTCCATTTCCCAAGCGCTGGTAATCATAAATGTTGCTTCAAACTTAAGCTTGTGGAACTTTAAACTTTACCCCTCAAACTTTCTGTTAATTAATTTTAAAATCATAATGTACAGGACCGTATAATGTTTCTACCAATTATATTCATACAAATTATATAGACGCACGCATCGCTATAATCTACTACGTGAAAATTAAATGGATCAATTTGTTAATCCGCTAAGAGAATTTTGTTCGAATTTTACAATGAAATATTTTACATTTGAACACTTGGTTCCTTTTTCCATCGTGTTGCTTAGTCGAAATAAAACACAAATTAATCATTTGTGGTCAGCAATTCACATTTTTATAGATATTATATAATAACGAACCAGTTCCCGAGCGTTAAAAATCATACAATTTATTATCTACTTTCTACAGTACGATAGATATATGTATATAGATTTCTTTAAAAAAATTAAAATTATACATTAGATAATAAGCGAAATAACATATAGATTATAAAGTGCGCATAATAGCAAATTAAGAATAAAAAAAAAGAAACGATTCCGATAGACGTAAATAATGCAGCGTATTGAATTGTTTAAAACGACTTTGAATGAGGAACGAATACACATTTTAAAGATAATTAATTTTCAAATAAGAAAGAGTATCTTGGTTGGTTTAGAAAACAATCGGTTCGTAATATACGACACATTGAATAGGATTTTAATGTTTTTTTTTTAAAACGCGAACAAAGAAAGAAACATATCTCGAATCTACGTTTGATTGTTTAAGAAAATCATATCGCAATATCAATCTATGATTATATTTAACGATATTTTCTTTATGACTATGAACATAAAACAGTGTATAAACCGAATTCATCATCCAAAGTTTCCTCGTTTTCTTTTTGTACGATAATTCGATATTTCTCCATCTCGAGAGATCATTAATCGAAACTCGTTCGCGATTCTTCTCGCGGGATCGTAAATAGTTTTTACGAGACGTAAATGGAAACGTCGCACAAAACAGTGAATATCTTGGGCTATTGTTGTGTGTATGTGTGTTGTGGTTGCTTATAGTTTAATGCACGGTGTATATAAGCTTTGAGAGAAGATACTTACGTGACTCTCCTCGCTTAGCGAAATAAATCATTTTACACCAAGAGCTGTTGAGTCTGCCAAGTTTTAGCTTGACGTATTTCGAGAGGTTACTGACACACGATGCCTATTTAACCTTCTCCATATATTGTAACATTTACTCCTGATTTACTTAATTATGCGCCTATTTTCTTTTTCTCAACGTTTACAAATATTTGCTCTGCGTTCTACAACTATGCACGTGTTGCTGTTCGAGAACAACTATTTCGGTATACTACAAATTTTAGTAATTTTCTAAATATTCACTTAAAAGTTCTATCTTATAAGTCAAAAATTAAATAATAAAATTTAAAATAATTTGTTTTAAATTCAAAGGAAAGAATATTTCCCTCGAGTTCATCATTTAAAAATAGTACCGGGTTATTACCGATAAGTAAGAAGTTCAATCGCTGATGAATTCGTTTTTGGATAATTTCCAAAACGGATAAAACTACAGTAAAAATAAAATCTCTTGAACGCTCATATATATTTTTGTACATTACTTATTTCCTTTTCATGTAATTTATTATTTCAGTTACATGAGTTGTAGATAACTTCTCTTTTATAACTTTTTTTTCGTGTAACAAGTTAAATTTATCATTCTTTTTACATTAATTACGTAGGCATTAATACTCCTAAGCTATATTTTAAAATCAATAAATAAATTGAGTAATTCAAAACAGATGGTAAACTATTTTAAAAATTGTAAATAATAAAATTTAACCACAAGTAATGCATTTCATTTACAGACTTGTCCCTATTAAATTAACGTGTCTACAAAGAGAACGTCGGTGACCCATAAAACAAACTGAACTCATAATTCGATAACCAAATTCCTAAAATTCGCCATGTTTATTTCCACTCATCGGTCAAGAATTTTCTATCCCCAAACAAAAATTACCTCCCACTGAGGTAGCACAGTTGTACTTTTTGGAAAGCCGATAAGGTTACATTTTTCTACTTCCGTCCCATTCCTTTCTCGATAAAAGCGCCACGCGACTCTCGTTTCGTAACTCTCATCGAATGCACCTGCGGCACACCACGAGACATGCATGTTGCCTCCTTTTTTCTTAAGTGAAAGAGAGAGAAAGACAGAAACAGAGAGAGATAGAGAGAGAGAGAGAGAGGAGGGGGGCAGGAGAGACACATCGAGTATCTCCTTACCAACGATTACGCGAGTAGCCGGCTCGTTTTATCGGCTCGTGCGCGCTGCCAGCGTGAATGATTATCGGGCATGAATCACGCAACTTCTAGTATTATTGCTATAATCCATGGAGTGTAGGGATCGATTTCCTTGGCTTTCTCTCCCGTGCCGTCTCGATTCCTTCGTTTCTTTTTCAACTTAATTTTATCTACGTCTATTGCGGTCTTGCTCTCCATCTTTCTCTCTCTTGGTTTGGTTACTTTCCGAAGAGATTTTATACACCCTCCCCCTTGCCCCGCTCAACGTTCCGCAAGTTTAAAACGGTCGTATCTGGGTATTTATTGTATAACCTAATTTAATTAATTTTATTGATTTTTAATTATTGAATTTTATAATTGTTTGCGCAATTTGTGTGATTAAGGTAGCTTTAACAGGGTTCGATAAAAGTAAATTAATTATTTTTGTACATACAAAGCGATGTGCTTTATTAATTCAATTTTTTGCAACAAAATTTACACTTTTCATTAAAATAAAATTGCATTATCGATTTATACTCTCAAATTATTTGAAAACGAAACTCTATTTTCCAAAAATGGTTTATCAAACATGAATCTGTTAATTGAACGAGAGATTATTCCACGAGTCAAATAACGAAACGTCCATTTCATTAATAAATTAATTTCTATTAGTATAATTTAAAATAATTATCATATGACTTACACATTTAATTTTACTTATAAATTTTAATTAATTTGCGGCAGGTTATTAATAGCAAGTTATCCAAAATGAACAAAAAAATATATTACGAGCTTCGAAACCAGTGATAATATCGGTTTCGGATATCAATATTTTATCGTAGTGGAAAATTTAGAAAAAAAAAACTGGTTACACTTTTAGTACGACATTAAAATAATAATATAAACTCAGTCGCATCAATTAATCATTCGAGCGACACATTGCGCGACTAAAAAAAAGGAAACTGTGAGAGTTCCCAAGCACTAGACAATGTAATACTTGAAATAATAAACAAAAGTAAAAATGTATATTATCTACGTTATATTACTTTATGCGTGAAAACTTGACACAGTGTATATGCCTTACAATTTATGCACGGTTAATCTTTTTTATCGATGCAAATTTCACAACGGCCTTTACGTGTAAAAGAAAGTCAAACATTATTTCATGTACACACACACACACCACCCACTCCCACACATACGCCATAATTATTTTCGTTTTCCAAGCGAAAATGCAATAACGGTCAACTTTAATTACCCACAGCTGATAAAGTCGATTGACGTAACTGCGTGTATACATATTGAATTTCATAAACATCGATAAATCGATACCAAATCTTCAATCGGACAAAAGAAAACCAGAATTTTTATCGTGCGTGAAATAAAAAATCCAAGACAATCGAACAATTACATATCAAATCGGCGGACCATTTGATTATACTATATAGAAACGAATTATCGAGGATCCAATTATCGGCTATTAATTCTTTACTCTTTATAAGATTGCTTCCGGTTTCACTCTTTCCCTCTGTCTCTCTCTCTCTCTCTCTTTCTCGATTGGCATAGTTAAACCTTGTACATGTCGCCCACGCACGTTTTGACTCTCACGACAATCGCAATTACCCGATGCGCAAATAAATAAATGCACCACGGGAATGAAAGCATAATAAACGTTAAGCGTCTCACTTAGGAAGGTAAGAAAATAAAAAAAGAAGAAAATAAAAAAAGGTATAAGGTATATGGGAAGCAGCTGAGTCACGTTTCGAAGAAGCGATCGGCATTTAAGAAGTCAAAGCCGATCATCGGCGATTAAGCGATTCTCAGTAATTTTGCCATTTTTTTTCTCAGTATTTTCTGGGAGATACGATACTTGAAATTGTTTACGCGCCACGGCATTTTCGATAATGAGATATATGTATATGTATATATATATATATATATATTAAGAGTGTATTATTGCGAACGATGTTTATCTTACTTCCTTGGATTAGGGTTTCGGTCCTTGATACGACGATTATCGTCTCGTACACTTGACACTTGCTTCGTGATCAACTACTTGAAATATAATCATGTGATACTTGTGTGAATTCGAAATTTACTTCTGTTGTTTATTTTTAACCGATATTGAATCAACGTTCATTTACGATGGATTTATGCAGCTTTAGATATAAATATCTGATATATATAATTGTTTAAGATGTATGTGAAACTACAACTACAACCTTGAGGAAAAGAAAGGAAATATCGTCGTGCAGTTAAAGTGTTACCCATATATTCGAGAGCTCGTGCACATCAATTCCCCATCAGCAAATCCTAATCACCGCGGAGAAACGGGGAAGGGAGAAATAACGCGAAGCCACACGGACTTCATTAAACGACCAACTTTCCTTAGATTCGACTCGATCGAGGAATCCCCATGCGTTATTTAATTATCGAGCCGAAGCGAGAACAGATATGAAGTTCACGATCTTCGAGAGGGGAGAAGAAAGACCGAATCGCGCGCGCGCTCGTGAAAGCGCGAAGGGAGAACAAAGATATAGTCATGCTCACACGTGTGTCCGTGTACCTCTGTACATGTACGCGCGCGCGCGCACACACACACACACACACACACACATACGTGCAGACATGTATATAGATGTATGTGCCTTCGGAATTGCGAAACGCCGAGGCGACTGATTGTATTGCGAGACAATGGATCGTATACCGGGTGGCGCGCGGATATCATCGCGTGGGTCGAGAAGATGGAGAAAGGGGAGCGGGGGGAGAGATGTGCCGCATAATGGCGCGCATGTGCAGTCGTGACTAAATTTTCGGTTTGATCTTGTCACGAGGGAGAACAAAGGTCTGCGCCGTTTTGATTACTTGATAAATCACGCTCACCCTTTTGCTCTCGCGTGTGTACATACATGCATATAGACATTTACTTTTTCTTTATATTACTTTGTTCCCTTACTATCCTTTGGGTTTTCCGAGTACTTTAATTAACCTTCTCTTTTTGCTGCCGAATACTTGTGTTTGATTTTTTTTTACTTACGTTTCGATAAACTGTTCATTTACTTTTGGGCATCATTGTAATCAATACAAAATTTAATATCGCTGATAAAAAGTATAATTACAGATTTGGTTTGTACGCCCAATTATGCAATCCTCGTACACTGCGAAATTATTGTTTGTTAAACAGTGCCTCGTAAATTATTACACTATAAAAAATGTGAATTTCGATAAAACTTTAAGTAAACCGCAGATGTAATGTTTTTTAACGCAACAAATATAATAAATTTAAATAATGTCCGTCGTCCTACGTGGTGGTCACGGTAAATTTATTTAAACATTATGTACATAATAGACATTACTAATAACTTTCTCTTTAACCTAGGTTGGAATTCAAATATATAATAAATGACTAAGAATGTGCTTAATGACTACGACATAATACTAGCTTATTTCCCATAATAAAACGATTTTTCTCACACAATTCACCGCATTTAATGGAAACCGGTGTATGTACTATATATACGGCATACGCATAAACATGTATATTCCACGCAAAATGGCTTATTAATATATTGATATTAAAACATGAAAATTTGTGTAATAAAAGGATATCGAGTTTTTATTTAAAAATAATTATTAAAAATGAAAGAAAATTAGTGTTTAAGGAAACTAGGATGCGGAATGTTTTACATAATCTATAACATACAAAAAAAGACTTAGAACAAACCTAAACACTGATAAGATCCACGTACGAAGAATGAGTCAATTCATAAAATTTTCTAAATGCCAATTAACGATATATCCATATCGAACAATAGAAAAGACTATATCGTCTGTAGCGGTGTGTGCATATAATCGCATCCAAAAGTCCATGTATAAATAATTGATAAATAACTTAGCGATAGGAGTCGAGAGGTGAATATATATATACACATGCACAAGTACGTATAGAATGCTTATCTATCAGCGTCTTTCGAAATACGTGGCATACGCACGACGTCGGTGAAAGTGGCTCTCGCTCCAACGGATTTGGAAAAAATTTTTCGCGAAAACCGCTCGATAAATAATGCGCTAGAAGCCGATTGGCTAACGCGTGGCTCGCCTCGTTTCTACGAGTCTTTGTGTTACTCGCCATACCGGCAAATCCAGTTTCAAGATATAGAGGCCCCTGAGACGCGTAATAATGACGACGATGACGGTGATAACGTGTATATAATACCCTCACTCTCGACTCGATTATATGCCCGGTAGCTGAATTAAGGGAGAGACCGTTGAGATATAGAAATTTAACATTCCCCTTGAGAATTTCCCTACGTGATCAAAATGTGCCCATCTGTGGGTTATCTGCCCACCGAGAGTCTTCGTACCTTTTGGGGATTTACAAATATTTCTTTATGCGCGCTCGGCGGTACAACTTGATAACTCACAAGGTTTTACATATTATAAATAAATATCTAAATTAACATTTGAATTATCTTTTCAAGTAAAATTCGTTGTTAACGAGTTAAATAACAAATGAGAAACTGCATTGCGAAGAAAGGTCTTATATAATCATTGAAGAAAATAATGAGTGAAAACATATGGTGTTTTAAATCGCAATTAATTAATATCCATACAATTATGTTATTAAATAAAAGTGCAAATAAAAAGTACTCCTCTATAGAGCCTTAGCTAAAGAATGTTAATCAACCTAAAACAAAGTACATAATATAGAATACATAATTAAAAATCACACGGATGTGTAATAACAGAAGGAATTTTCTTCTTTTCGTAGGATAATAAATTTTGCACGTAATAGACGTATAAAAGGAAAAATAACAATTTATATGCACGACATGTATTAAATCATCGAGTAAGATTTTTAATCAATATCTACAATAGGATACAAAGTATTGGAGCAAATTTAATTGACCATTCGAAAGTAAATTGCCGCGTACTGTCCTTATTTTTGTCTCCACCCTTTTCGAAATGCATCTGCGCAGTCCGAAAAAGGAAGATAAAAATGTCAAGAAACGCACATACGTTAAAAAATCGCGCACGCACATGCTTCGTCATCGTTAACATATCTGATTTGACGTTTATTATAGCGTTTACGCATCGCAATCTTTAGGGAACGTATCTATACATCGTAAACACGTTGGAAATGTTTATGTTTATGTAAATATTTAATCGCGTCGTTGTTTTCTATGCATTCATCGTCAAATACATATTATTATTTAAATCACTTGGATAAATTTGGGAATCTTTTAAATTTTGTTAAAAATAACATCAATTTCGGGCTTTTATCGTCGAACTACTCTTGAACAGATAGTGTAATGGAATTTAGTAATAAAAATAAATAAAATTTATGGCTGAAGCAAAAATTATTTCACCAATAAATAACTGGAAAAAAAGTCTGTTTATTGTTCGAAAGTCGCAACAAATATTGCAGGTGTATAAAAAAATATGTGCCAGAGCGATCCAAAAATAACCGAGTATTTATATAAATATGCATTTATAGTACCAGTGGTAGTACCCAGGAGTGTAAGGTAGGTATAGTGTATGAACTATATGCTTTCTCTACCCCCCTAGAGTCGAGTGTACTCGTAATATTCGCGACCTCGTTTCTAGCGCGCGGGCGCACGCGTAGCTTAATTGACTGTCGAGATGCGCCACGAATACGTGAATCTTATACCGTAATATTTACGCGATTCGCAGCCGACTGGTATAATAATCCATCCTCCCTCCCAGCGTACACATAGCTATACGTACGTCGTTAACATAGCTATCAAGTGCCTACTTAAGGGACCACTTTGAATTCATTTAATGCTCTGCCTCCCCCACAAGCACCCACTGCGCTGTTTATTCCAAAGAAAATTTGATTTACAACGTTCGTTGCTCACTTTGCGTTCGATCATTGTTTTCTCCGGACGAGATGGAAGAGGAAAGTCAACGTTATGCGCATTTTTCTGCTCTCGAACGATTTCATAAATCTCTTACGATGGACTCGCCTAGAGTGAGTTGACTGTAAGGAGGTAATTTATAGATCTAATGGGAAACGATAATTTATCGATGATCTATTCGATTTTCAAGACTTGTTCTCTCTTTACTTTTGACCATTTAAAATTATTCTTTTTTTAGTTTGCATTCAAATAATCCTCCTTTCAGTAAATTTTCTGAACGTTTTGATCAACTCAATATTCTAACTTTTTTGTCACTATACTTATGTAATAAATTATGTTAAAAATATGTGACTCGAAAAAATATTGCGCATAAAATGTTTACGATCCACATTTAAATGTTTCTTACACTATATGTAAACACGATTTAAAAAAATCGCTTAAATAATTCTTAAGAAAAAAATTAAAATAATTCAATAGCGTCGTATATATTGAATAAAAAGATAATCAAATAATAGTATCCTATGATTCTATATCGAGTAAGTATATAAATAAATATACATAACACATAGGCACACGTACAAACACGCACACACACACACACACACACACATACATACATATATATACAAGCGGAAGCTTTTTTTCCTTCGGTCGAGTACACGTATATGTATTTGTCATGTGGACAATCAACAGGTCGAGTCGGTGAACTCGATGGACGAGACTCGGTAATAACAGCCCTTCCGTTGGCTCGCCGCGCTCAATGGGCCATTCGCTTCATTTTTCGCAAGCGCCTCCATAAATCTACGGGAAATCGCAGTAAAACTGAATTTCGCTTGATCCTTTACGACCTCATGAATATCGAATGCAAATAAATTTTATACTTCTTTGTACATGTATATACACATAGTCCAAATATTTTTATAAGCAACCATATTTTTCAAATAACGATCGATTGTACGGATACGTGTTGACGTAGCGATCATTAAATTAGCCAGTGTATCAGCGTATTTCAAATTCTCAAAAAAAAGTTAATCCAATAATGATTATCTGCTAATTATGAAAGATTATGTAGGTACACTTTATCGATCGAAATACGGTTAAATATGTGACCGATATAAATATTCGGAGGTATTTATATAACTATAAACGTAGAATAAAAAAAAATAACATACGTAACGGATAGCACCACCATTGTTGAATAATAAAGTGTGGGTGCACGCAGACAGATTATAATGGTTATTTTTATACACCTCGACCGGTATTGACTTTAGCTATCTCGATTGCATATTTAAAAGAACGTGCATTCTTATAGTTGGAAGTATAAAACCCTCTCTAAGTTAATTATAATCTTAACCAAGCATAATACTGCCTTCGCAACTTTTATATGTGTTATACGTTCCACTTCTTCATTTGTTGAAATTGTTCATTTGAAACAAGATTAATTGCGTTAAACAACCTTTATTTATCACGCGTCCAAATAAATATACATATTTCGTAAAATCGATTGACTCTCGTAAGATTTTAAATAAAAATCAATAAATGCACATAGCGAAGATTACTATATATAATCTTGCGTAGATAGTTTTGAGGAAAAATATTCGTTGCGTGCAAAAATTAAGCGAGAAGAGGATCGAATTATTTCAAAATCCATCGAGAAAATTATATATACGTAAGAATCGAACGCGCAACTATATAGACGCTAATAAGCGGATTTGCACAATCGCGTATGTGTACATTTTACAGGCTCGCTCGCGCGCGCGCGCGCACACGCGCGTATAATTTCCCGTGGCAATGCAAACTCTCGTCGATGTACCAACGAGTTGGCTTGCGCAACGATCGCCACGAAAATGTCCGTGTTTATGGGGACTTGCACGCAAATAGTGCGAAAGGTTATATTCGTTGTGGAAGCGAAATTTTATTTTTTATTTATCACGCTGCCGAGATATTTAATTCGAGTAAACGTTATAATTATAATTTTCGTGACATATATTTCAAAGTGATATAATTAACTAGATTAATTTCCTAATAAATGTTGTGTTATTCTATTTTAGTTTTTTGTTTTGGAAGGATAAATATAATTATTTTGTAAATAGACGTTTAATTTGATCTCTTATTTTTTTGCTCTTTATTATTTGTAGCTTCGCCATCGAGTGGATTAAACCGAACTTAAGTAAATGTTTCGCTGAACTTTATAATGAACAAAATTAATTTCTCTTTAACAAGCTATAACTCAATTTGGTATTTTTTTATTTGGCACGGTCAATACTTTTTATACAAACAAAACAACCGAATTTATACGTATATGTGGAAACTTTAAAAAAGCTCTTAATAAATGCATTTTTAAAAATGTGCAATACTAAAACTATAAATGACCGAAGAATTCGATATCGTCAATTTGGAGGTTTCTGATTTTTTTTTAAATATTAGATGAGCGCGTAAATGAACATGAGTTAAGAGTGAATCTAGTTTAGTAGTCGTGTATAATAACCAATTATTTGAATAATACGAAAAGAAGAAACTTTGTAGTGTAGTAAGTTATATAATGAGATTTAAAACGATAATTTTATTTATATAAATTTGCAATTGCAAGTGATTAGTTATATAAACTGAAAGTTATACTTTTTCTACAGGAGCATTTGTAATTATTAAGACACTTGTAGGTGAGAATATAATATGGTATACAAATGAATACGTAGTAAATAAAGGGTACCCGATAATTATGTAAAACTAATGAAAATTACATAGGAGGTAATAACCGAAAATGAGTAAGTAAACTAAAAAAATTCAATTGTCCGTTCATTAAATCAAATGGAAATACACCGGTAGGTAAAGAAAAAAAAAGGACACAACTGAATATTAGGTTATTCCATTATTATAACGAAATCACCAACATCTCAATTCCCAGTAGGAAACGATAAATAATAAAAAGGAGGAGAATTTGAAAAACCGAATAGGAGGGTATGCAACGATAATACGCAAGGCGAAACGCGCACGCGATAGGGCGTATACACCCGCGACACGCACCAGAAACTAGGTTACTGGACTTTTATTATCGTACTTATGCGGAGCTGCGTCTTCGTCTTCGTTACATATGCCCGAGTTGCGACAATCCAGACTCGAAGAGGGAAAGTTCGGAATCCAATGAAAGACAATATATTCCGCGATATCATTGGGTGTCGACTTATATAGTGACGGTGCATTCTTTACCATCTAGTATAGATATATACCTTCAGTATAGATACACTTTCATATTTTATTAGAGTGATGGATTTTTAATGGTATTATGTCAACTATGCACTATACGGGGCTCTATATATACATGTATACCTTTGGTATGATGCAACACAACGTTTGGTACACTTTTGGATGGAAGCACTGTGGGAATTTAAATTGGTAATAAGTTGATTTACATTGTATGCGAACCTTATTTATGCTACTTTCTGTAAATTGGATTTTGTGTTTGTATGCTATTGTTAGCTGTATATAAGCTTCGCATGACGATTATGTGCGCGCATAAATAAAACTCCATGTGAAAGAATATGTGTTGTATTTTAATCACATTTTTTTCTCAAAAATACAAATAAAATATAAATGAATTTTAAAATAATAATTGAGATTATGTTAAATCATTCGAAATATTATACGGGATATAAATGCTCGATTGTAAGCAAATTTCGTTTATTGAATTCATATAATAAAAAATTAAATTGTCAGTATGTAACAATACCATAAATAACCCTTTTTTATTTATAAATGCAATAATCGTATTCGTTAATTATTGTCACAAATGAGGCGTGTACGCGGTAAGTAGGATTACGTCGAGCATTCGATTCCCTGTAAGCAGGTAAACACGGTAGTTAAAGTTAAAAAAAACCGATATCTCGTAGAGACCGGACGATACGCAACCTACATCCCGAATATAAACGCGCGACATACCAAGGAAGCACGGAGTTTCGGCGTCCCGACAATTTCACCCTATACCAGTAGCTACAAGGGGGCTGAGAAATGTCCACGTCAGCGTACGCGACGGCAGGTACAAAGGGGGTAGTTACGCTCCCGCGGAAAGCGGATCGCGCGGGGCTATTTGCGTCGCGGGCGCGATCTATTATGTATCAGCCGAGGCCCTCGTATATCACCGTACCCGCCGGACAATGATAGATCAATGCGACACGCTCGGATTAATGGGCTATGCGTATACACGTGTCGTCGTTATCGCGCCCTCCCTATTTTCCAGTGCTTCATCGAGATCTTTATTGCGATCCCGCTTCTATTACTCTCAACAAATTTTACAAGATAAGGGCAGGGACGGATTTTATTACCCTTCTACTCCGTTCTTGATGCAAAACGAAAAAATCAAGATGGATGGCTTGAATTTAAGTTTATTTCATCTCTTTTTTTTTTATCTTAGGAAATTGTATTGTTGTTTCGTTGAACGATTTTAATTGAAACGAGTGGCGTACGATGTCGGTGTTGTTATTTATGTTGGGTTATGTGCTTCATTGTGTACTTTATTCCGATGGTACGAAAGTGTTTATTTTCTAGTGACGTTGCTATGGAACGTACCGTTGTGATACTTTGCTGTATGGAAAAGAGAATTTAATTGCTTTTAATAAATTATTATTGTAACTGCAGTGTATCGATTTATAAGGAAATACGATGAAATTTTACATTGATTTATTAATCTAAACTCTATAAATCGCGTATAGTCATGTTTTTATAGACGAATACTGCGAGCCAATTCTTTTTATATTGTAAGTAGAAGCGAAACGTTAGGAGTTATTTACCATCTTTTATTTTTGTCTACATACTGTATTTTTGTTTAGCCAATATTTTTATTTCAAATAATGTATTTAGCATTCGGTAATATGTCTTATTATACATACATTTACAGTTGTGTTTCCGAATCGAATAAACTTAAATTAAAAGAAGGCACAATGTATCACAATTATTTTGTCGAGACACATTTTCAAATAATTATTTTTACGAAAATCCACCATCCCGCAATAATTTAACTGATCTATATATTTAATTCCCCCCTTGAACTTAGATATAATCATATTTCATAGCAGCATTGAATTCAACGTCGCAAGTTGACGAACTTGAAGGTTGAGATACGTTCGTCTGTTTCTGTAACCGAATGAACTGGTCGAGCTCATAAGCGCTGATGTTCCCAACCCTCTTTTGGTATAGGGATATCAAGAGCGTGTTACACCCTCGGTTGCGTCTGCACGATATATTGCCGCGTGCTTCCTTGTCTCTTGCAATTTACGTACGATTATGCAGATGCGCTACGCCGAAACTCGCTAGAGGAGAGAGGGAGAGAGATGTTTATATATACATATATTGCGGCGAACGTAAATCCAGCCCTTCCCTGAGTTCTCGAGCCAAGATCAAATCCACGGTAGACCAGGGTACGGTAGACGAGGGAAAGGCCTTGAGAACGGGTCGCGAGCTTAGTTCTATTTGCCAATTTATACGGCTGAATTTCAAGTGATTTCTCTGCAATTTCGGAACTTTGATTAGCGTTAATTGATGCTTATTCGAGCGTTCCAAGCTGAAGCATGACTTACGCGAAATACACGCCTCCTCCTTTCCATTTCCACATTTCGGATGTTGCTGTGTGCGTTTGTCAGGTGCGGTTAAGATAGTGATACCTTGTCCAAATATAAAAATTTACGAGGAAATAACATGTTCTTTAAGTTATTACTTTTATCATTGTAGGTCAACCTGGATGTAATTACTATTCATCCAATCAGAAACAAATAAGAAATTTACGTCGTAGTGTAGTTAAAATGATTGGCTCATATGAATTGTTCTTCATCACGAAATTCTGCAGTTGACTTACATAAATTGACAAATCGATTCGAGTAATTGCATTAATTGCAAAGAAAACTATTAAAAATCTAAAATTACGAGTTTGTTCTTGTCATAAATTTTCCGTAAATAGACAATACAATCTTTACAATTTAATCGATAATTCTGCTCTCAAAACAACTCATTAATATTAATTTATGTGCCGAAATCCTATAAAAAAATCTCTCAACGCATCGATATGAGTAAAGTTCTGGAGATACTCCCCCACGCAGGAAAAAGAAAATTAGTAAACACATCGAATGGGAATATTGAAGTAAAATGATAAAAAAGAAGCAGAAACAAGAGGATAAAAAGGAAGGCGGGGAATAGTTTCATTAAAACGTTGAAGAGAGCAGTCACGAGTATATAAGCGAAACACTCGCACGAATACATCCAGATGTTCGAGAAATGGAGAAATTAAGCAAAACGGCCCCGTGTACATGCAAATTCGCGATCGTGCGGATTGCGCTCAAAAGGTCTGACCATTCGTGTGGCCGAGAGGTTTATACAGCCCACGTGCTTATATGCACACCTATAATATCCAGTTCCAGTGCTGCACGTAATCCGCTTGGACGTGTACCTCTTTCGCTACTATCAAGATAGCAATATTTGTGTACCTTCCCTTCCTACCCTTTATTTTCCTATCTACAATTTGATAGCTCTTTCTTTTACTTTTCCACCAAGTATATTTAACCGTTGAGTATGTTCTTGTAAAGTACTTTATAGTACATTGTTTGTAATATCGATTCAGTAATTGATCGTATAACATTTTTTTTAAACATCACTACTAAAACGGGACATTTGATAAACATGTTCGCTTTTCAAAGATATATCTATACTTTTAAATGTTTCATGTTAATTAAATATTGAATTATTAATCGTCGATGTATAAGCAATACATAAAATCTATATATACATATAAACTAAAATATTACTAAAATAAATTTTTTAATGATACTTTTAATCCCGCAGTATAATTAACTTTAACGCGGTTCGAGATTTTATTAAATAGAAATTGAAAGTAGATCAAATCGCCTTTCACTTAGCACAATTAATACAAATTGATACTGCTTGAAAATAGGGTAAAAAAATTAATTCGAAAATTCATCCCACGTTATCGTCAGTTTACATCGATATATAATTTATTTATATACGTACCTCTGTAATTTAATGGAAAATCAATATGTTTTAACTACAAGCTGTAAATTGTTAATAATTCGATGAAAAACTTTGATGCACATTAATACTATACTCAATTAATACCAAATAGAAGTCTGACGATTCAAAAACAAGCCAATTGGCCTTAAATTACAATTTATTACTATAAACTAGTATGTAATGAACACTCGAGAAACTTGGTAAACTAATGAAAGCTTCAACTAGATTAATCCTGAAAAAGTGTAGAAATCTTAGATAAATGTTTAAGAGCAATGAACGTGCAATCGCGAAGAAAAAACGCAGCGGAAAGTGTTTAATCTGCAACCGATATGCCCTTAAAAGCGGTGGGATAAAAAATATAAAAATGTCAAAGTTTTAAATGGAACTCCCTCGAGGGCCGATTTAAAATGATTATGGTAATACGAGAGTCGGGCAGCGTACGCTTCATTAAGTTCATCTTAGTGAGGCGCAGGTGGTGACTCTCACGCGCGCGCTCAGATCCACCGAGCGAGACGCTTCCCACCTTTACAATGTAATACGGCGATTCCTCCCTTTCCCAAGCCGACGTTCGACGTTCAACGACCGCGCCTTCTTGCAAATTGACCGACACGCTTCGCGGATACGGTCTGTCTTTGTCTCCTCTCTTCCTGGGGAATACCCCTTTATATGCCTTCGGATCTTGTTTCCTTTCGCACTTTCTCTTGATCGTTACACACTTCGAAAGTGATGCCTACGGAGCCTTAGCTTACACACCCTCGTATTACAAAATTATTGCTTTGTTTTAACTACTGATTCAATTTTTATTGTTTCATTATTTGTCATTTTAATGGTACATCTTCCTAGAGAACGAGGTTTTACACGATGTAATTCTACAAAAAAATTAAGTGTTTAAAATTTTGTTATTCATTATTCAAATCCTTTTTGTCTTTTTTTACGAACTAAGAAATTTTGGTATTCAATTTTACTGTCATTTATTTGAATAGTCTCATCTAGTAATATTATAAATAGTTTATCATTACAAAAGTATCGATCTTTTCTAAACAAACCGAGATCGAATCATAATCACTGACCTGTGAAATCTTAGAATAAGACATTTAAAGAAAATGATCCACTGGAATGATTCGTGGAAGAGAAGGTTATAAGATATGAAAAGGATTATTTAAAACATTTCTTAAAAAGACTTTATATACGTTTGAATATGTAAGTGTAATTTTTCTGTAGCAATAAATCTTATTGGATTCTGATAAACCTATCGAGTTATTCATAAATAAGAAAAAGGTTGAAAATACGGTCAACATTAGAAGTCATAATTCCAAAACCGATTTCCAATATAAATGAAAAAAATACTCGTTAAACCCATCTTCTCCTTTTTTACGTTACTAAATAATACATAAATAAAAAAAAAGGACATGTGACAAGTAATAGCAATTTATTTATATATATGTATATACGAAATCTATATCCAAGTCTCATCGCGCAACAATATCATTTTCAGAAATAAGATAATCGCACCGACATCGGTACTTTTTTTTATCGGTATATACACCTGGCAACGCGGTTTCTTCAACGGTATCGTTATCTCCTCCCAACTTCAGTCCATCGGCCTCAATTATTTCAATTTTTTCCACCATCTCACGGCGACTCTATCCCTTTTCACTCGAAACCTACGTACCTCCGTCTTCCGAAGAATCTCGAGAACTCAACACACCGAGCAAAGCTGTAAAACGTTTTGAAGCTACATCTGCAAAATCGTCGGTGGCTGCGGCTCTAAAGTATAACGAGGGTAGCGCACCTTCGGCTTTTACAGTCGAGCCCATCGTTTTTTTTTCTACAACTGGGAAGCACTTGCTGAGCTTATTATTTTAATAGCGAAATTAGACTTAAAAAAAATATTTTCTCCGTGATTCAATGTTGCATTTGCTAATATATGTAGCTTCTTAAAATTATATTTACTTATGGATGTTATTTTTTTGGGTACAGAACACTTTAAACCGCACGAATTGTGCAA
Source organism: Theocolax elegans (assembly GCA_026168455.1). Lineage (NCBI taxonomy): Eukaryota > Metazoa > Arthropoda > Insecta > Hymenoptera > Cerocephalidae > Theocolax > Theocolax elegans. The sequence goes on from CM047425.1 coordinate 97,941,156, forward strand.
AAATATTTGTCTATTATAAATTTTTTAGCATAACTTTAAGTCGAATAATTCATAAACACTCCAAATTCGATGTTTTTATAATAAAGATATTGAAAAACAAATTTTATGTATGTAAATAATTATATGTTTATACAAGCTCTAGTATTATTAAATTAAAGTGATAATAACAAAATAACATAGATATCTATTCACCGAGTGTTAGTAAGATAGTAAAACAAAAAAGAATAATGTACGTACACCTCGATAAATTACTAATTAAAAAACCATTTACACAATACATCACCAAGGTAGTGTAACAGCGGAAATCGTCCTATCCTTGTTAAAAAAAAGTAAACGAGAAAGAAAATGAAACGTAAAGATAAAGTTAATAAATCTCAAGCGCAACGAAGGCAAATGAATTGCTCGAGTCGTGTAAAGCGTGACAATGAGCCGGTCCATCAGAGTTGCAACGTCGACGCAAGATACAAAATAATCAGCCGCATTCCATGGTCACTTGGTCATCCGTTGCAAATCACTGCGTACTTACTCATGTCCAATATACAGAGCGTATGTTTGTGAGGCGAATATGTGTGTGCGCGCGCGCGTGTGTGTGTATGCGTCCTGAAGGAATCGAGTCCTCGTCATTCCGATGTATAAAAAACCGGCGAAATTGAGGGCAAAAAGCAGATTCATCGATTCGCATGGGTGACATTCGAGTCTCTGTATTTATGAGAGAAGAGAACGGCCCTTAGGATGTTCTTAAATTAATGTGAGAACGGCAATTTTACTTTTTCGATTTCTGAGAATTTTGTTATTATCTGGTTTTCATTAGCTCGGCATTAATTAGAATTTATTTTTAATTGAACGATATTGTGTTTTACGCGTTTATATTAACAATAGACATTCTTTCATTCTATATGTGTTGAATTTTCAGATAAAATTTTATGATAATTTGAGGTGTACAAATAATTTGAATAATGTAATAAATCAATTTTCTGAATAACAGAATAATAATATTATTGTATTATAATTTTAAATATTGGCGTACTTTTGTTTTTAATTTACATCGAAATATTTGTTAATTAAAATGAGTATTTATATTTTTCAGATTTTTAAACATTTTATAAATATATTATAAATATTTAATGAAATTTTAATTCAAAGCTAAATTATACAATTTATCGATGAAAAATTGACTGTTAGAAATCACTTTATTTTTCAAACTAAAGGAACCGAATAATATTAGAAACAAGTATACAGAATTTTACATACTAGTTTTTTAAAAGTAAACAAAAACATAATAAAGCGTAATGATGAAATTTTAATTAAGTAAGAAGTAATTTTGTACTACGTAATAAAAAATATAAAGTTCAATATTATGAAAACGCCTTCCTGAAGAATATTTTGGAACCTTACTGAATACTTCATAATTAATTGTGAGTAAAACTGAAATTAAATTTCTCAATTGAAAGTGTAACGAATGAGTTATAATCTTAACCTTCAAGACACGTTACAGGTATTAAATAACGAATCGAGAACCATCGTATTTTTCTTAATCTTCAGAAACATCATTCAAACAAGGTAAAACGTGATGTTTATCACCATAGAAAAGGTCAAAATCCTCGCTCGTCAATTAACCTTAAAATGTAGACAATCTCTTAAGCATCAAAAGATAAACGACCGACGGCAGTCCCATAAATTAACCAAGAAACGAACTCACGGAAAAATGAACGGCGCGCCGCGATTTTAATTGACAAAAATCGCAGTTGTCATATATATATACATATACACATACACATATACTTTCCCGCGTCTTGAATTTCTTTTCTCACGGAAATGCAACGCTCGCCGATTCATTAGGGTCATCTTCAATCCGTCGACGGCGAGTTACACCGTGACACGATTACCCACATTTAAACAAACCAAACGAATCTTTCGCTGGCTTTCTCCGCAAACTTGCTGGTTACGTGCGCCCGCGGTTCATTCCCAAAGGGGGGATACTACTTTATTTTATTTTTTTGTATCTATCGAATCTTTCGCAACGTGCGCAACATTCTTTGGACGACATTTTTCGAAGGTTTCTTGGGATTCCCCAAGCGAGGCGTAGGATTATTTTCACGATTTGTTACAGGATTTATAGACAGCACTTTCATTAAATACGCTGCCAAATTGATTTTTCTCATTTTTTTGTTCGCTTTTCAAGATATGTTGTTGTCTTTTGTTGAAGAAATAGCTTCATTAGGAAATTGTTTAACTCGTAATTAAAATTTTTAAACCATAAAATTCGTACGTTCTTTACGGTTTTTTTATATTATTAGAAAACAATGGGATTTTTTACTTAAACTTGTAATTTATGCATTTTTTCAATCGTTAATTGTGGCGAGATATCACATTAAGTCTAGTATTTAATTACAAGTATTGCGTCGAAAAGCCGGTATACTTATTAATCATATAAAAAAATAGATGATATTTATTTGTTAAACCGCCGAAATCTGAATATACAGTTAAATTTAAAAATTTGAAAACAACTATGATTACGAAGTAATGAATTTATTTCAGACGAATCGAACAAAATTAGAGCGAAATAACAAGTTGCATTAATTACCTACGTCATTCGTTCCGTTATTATTATATTGTATAAGTGGAGGAAAACCGACATCCACAATAACGATCATTAAAAGGGTACATAGCAAAGAAAGCTATACGCACGCATACGTTAACTTCCTTAGTAGAGAAGCAGATTACATAAAATCCCCATTCGCAAATTTCCCGTCTGCGCACAAACTTAATAAGCCCGCAAATCGGTCGCTTTATCGAGATTAGCATCAATAGACAGTAGACAAAAAACCCCGAGAGAGATCACGGAACAAATAAACTTGATCACGGTTTGGTAGAGACCCCTTTTTCACGTGTTCATTGCAGGGTGATCTAATGAAAAAAAAATTCGTCTTCGACGATGCTCAAGAGGCCGTGAATTCGACGTGAATAGGTGCATCCTCTATTTTTTCATGCGCGCGCGTTTGAATAAGGGAGATTCGGAAGCGTGACGGGAAGGAAATGCTCGACGGAGCGGAAAAATCCTCGCAAGTGTATTTTCGCTCATTTGTTTTTTTTTTCCTTTTCGTTTTATTGCGAGACAGAAATTTTTTTTTAATTTGCGAGTATATTAAAAACATTTAAAAAATAGTTTTAAAGCATTTATTGTGATATTAACAAGTTTATTGACACTTTGCAGATTGTCTTGTCGAATTACCGGTAATTATTTATTACACCTATTATTCACACAGTACCCGTTCATGTTTTGTATTATAATAGTGGATTATTCAAGTCGCATATTTTGTACCGTTCTTTGTTTCATATACATTATTTTCTTTATTTTCCATTATGTCTATATATAAAACAATTTGCATTCATGCATTAATTTATTTATTTCTTCAAGAATTTTCGTTTCTTTTAAGGTATTAGGATGTAATATATTATTATAAAATTTTGATCAATTTACACAAATACGTAACGGTAATTAAACAATGAAACTCAATAATATTAGGTACATCTAACAAACGGTGTAAAATTTTTAGTTTTTAATATAATATAAAGATTTTTTGATACATCAAACCGCATTATACAATTAAAGTAAATCTAATCGACAATAAAAGTATTTAATAAATTTTGACCGTAATTTTATTTCGTTACATTATTAATATTATATTACGAAAATTTATAATTATTAAAAAAATACATCTCAAGAGAGCATTAAAAAATATATTCAAGCACATCGAGATTTTGCAAGAACGGAAACGACAGCCGACCCAAGAGAAAAATAAAAGCAGAGTGAAGAAGAGTCGCGCCGACAAAAAGGAATTCGCGCTCTTTTACAAAGGAAGCTCGCCTATACCTCCGGACAGTTTTCTATCTCGGAGCTTCTCCCTCGGGAGTACGAACGCGGCAAATGATATATATATATATATACGTACACACATACACACACTCCATCTTTCTTTCGTGATACCTACTGCCAATATATTAGACTATGCTTTATTACGATATTTTACTTTTTTACGAGAAAAGAGCAAGTATTTTTAAAGCAAATTTTCTTAGATTTTTTTTTATCGAGATTTGAATTTTGAATGATTTTTATCGTTTGATGGTTGAAAATATTAAATACCATAGGTAACAGATAAATTGATAATTTAATTAAAAAAAATATAAATATCTTCGTGCACTAGAGGCTACATAAAATCTTGTCATATAGAACAAAAACTAAAATTTAAACACGGCATCCTTACGAATAATTACAAAACATAAAAATTCTTTACATCTAACTATCACCAATCACCTTAAAAAAGAAAACTAAAAAAAAATAAACCTACAGTCATAGATACAAATTACTAAGAACGCCAATATGCGTTCAACAAAAATACAATCTTAAAACTCGTAAATTGCAGGTCTAGTCTCTATAATGACAAAGTTTTTCTCGTGCCATTCACAAAATCTGTAGCTTCGTCCTTGCGTTCGAGTTGCGAAAGGTCCCCACGAGGTAAGCCGATCCATATACTCTTATTCGCATCGACGACGACAACGACAACGACGAGAAAACCGGTGCAGAATTCGCGCGGGAGAGAAATACTTAAACTGGATTTTACTTCACCGCAATCCTCCTCGTCATTGAGATTGCGTAAAAACGTATCTTAAGGCTATTGCTCTCCTCGGGCGTGTGCGCAAACGTTTTTGTCCATTGCGTGATGTAGGGCGAACTCAAATCGTTCCTGTGATATTGAAATTTTTAATAGGTGTACATATATACATATATATATATATATATACAGATTAACTGAATATTTTATGAAAATCACCTACTGACAACGAGATACAATTTTTTCGAAGTTTAAAGGGTCAATTAATAAAGAGTAATTTGTTTTTTTTAACGCGAGTGGAAGTTTAATTAAACTCTGAAACGTATTTTTCAAAAAGGAGAATTAATGAGTTTGAAATCAATATAGTGAAAAGCGAGAAATTTTTTATTGAGAATTGAATGGAAACTAGTTTGCGAGGGATAATGTACTTTTAGATTGTGAGTCACTTTTGAGGAAAGAGAAATGCTATACGTTTACTTTATTTCAAAGTTTTTAATAGTTTTGATTTAAATTTATTTTTTAATCTTTTATTTATACTAAAGATTATTAAAGACTTTTGAAATAATACGTATTTTTATAAATGCGGAAAGACGACTTAAATGATTGTTGAACAAATAAAAAATGTGGATGGTAAAATTATCAAATCTTATCCATAAACCATTCTCTTTTATTTGCAAATATAATTGCAACCAAAAAATATACAAAATAAATTACATAGTGAAGTTACTTCTCTATTTTACAAGGTGGTTTTCTAAATGCTGTAAGAAATTTTACAAAACAAATTTTCATACCTACAGAATGAAAGTAAAAATTGTAAAAAACGTTATATTGCAACGCGAGAACCTGCGGGACACAGAGTGTACGTAGATCAAACATTGGTCCATTCGGTCGTTGTATATCGAGGCCGACCGGTTCTCTTTCCCCTGCATCTGCGTCGTTGTCGTCCGTTAAAGGGACATTGCGACACGCACGTGCATAACCGAGAACTCGGAGAACTGCGAAATAAATTATGCACGTTTATATATGCTTCTATATATACATAAACCATCAGCTCTCCGTTACGCTTTACTTCGATTACGCGCTTAGAGTTTGGTTAAAAAATATTTTTCGGTTTCTTGATCTCAAACTAGGTACATCTTAAAAAATTCGGATTTCACAAATATTTAATTATTACCGTTAAATAATTTAATGAACGAGTATGAAAGATCACGTAATTATATACAAGCGATTTCCGATTTTATAAACTTGTTATAATTACTTTGTGTGCAATTACAATTCCCTTATATTTCCACGATTTTAAGGTACAATTTTATAAGGTAATTTCATTTACAGTGATTTGCACTCGTATAAATACGTTATACCGTTACTAGACAATGTAAAAGTTAAAGATAGTTTGAAAAGAGAAAACGTAAGAGCCCTTATTTCTTTAATCGTCGATTTTCTCGAATCACTTTAGGGAGACCATTCCATTGCTTTGTTTACACTGTACTCATAAATTCGTTAGGATCGGTTTTACAGCTCGGTCGATCGTGTTACCCGAGAATGACCGACTGATTCGCCCACGATCGAATACTTTTACGAGAGTCGCGCGCGAGGTAATCCAGAGAAAAGGGGCGCAGCAGTCCGCAGTGTTATTTCGTAATTGCGCGTATCAAAGTCACTTTGTTTCGTATTTTTAATAGAGCCATCGATGTTTAAAACTTGGATTTATTACCGTTTTGAAATGCCACGTACACGCCGATGTTTTTGCTTAAAAGTTATTATATGACACGTATAATCGTAAACCCTCATTTTACGATATCATATTTATAACGGAAATTTATGGTTGATTTAATTTTAATGAATTGAACTTTAATCGCGAACAAAAATAATTCATTTTATACGATCCCATATATATCGTATATGATTCATTCGGCTTTTAAATATATGTCTAATTATTCTCAAGTTTACTACTTTCGAGCTTGGTTTATACGTTATTAATAAATAGTCTGACTCATGGCCTTGTGTTTTAGAATTCAATATTCCAGTTTTCTAATAATCTGGTGCGTACCGATTAAGTTGGAATAGAATCAACGTATAATTTTGATCGAAAATAAGAGTTTCATTTATAGATAAATGTTAAAAATTATTAAAAATTGTTATATGTATATAGTATAAACTTCCGTGACTTATTACTCATTTTATTGATCTTTTAAAGAATGTTTTTTTTTGAACCAGTAAAATTCTCTCGAACAGAAAAATTCAATACTAAATTTAAAATACGTGCATGCAAACGCATAAAAAATTATCAATAGCCACAACATTTAATACAATTATCACCGAAATTAATTAGAAAACTCGGTACGTACGATGCTTCAAATTGAATGAGAAAAAAAGGATTGTCGAGAATATGCCGTAAAACGCAAATGATCGAAGCCACAGTGAGGACTGAATTAACGAAAGCGGCCTATTCTTTCGTCGTAAATCTGCGTTAGAATCCCGAAATGAAAGCATTTGGTAAAAATCCAATGGCTGCGTCCTTGTCTCTGTGGAATTTCCATTTCCAGGCCCACGTAGACGTATATACCTATACGAATCAACGATGTGCGCGCGGATATAGTACAATTCGCAAACGGGGTGTCTTTTGTCCCGCGCACCTCTCAAACGTGAACGCGCGCGCGCGCGAGCTCGCGTTGCCCCAACCTTCGCATAATCGAGCGAAATGGATATTTAATTAAAAATCTTGTTTCGCTCTCGCGCCGTATAAAGTGGCAAATCGAGCGAGAGCGAGCCCCTGTGCGTCAATGCGCGCTAATTAAAATTTAATAATCCGGAGCCGCGCGCGCTGAGCTCGCTCATCCGCGTCTTTCTCTCGCAGGGCTCAACTGAATGAGAGCTAGGGTGCAGTTAATCCATATACTCGGTATTCGATTTCGCTCGCTTGTTTCTCGAACGAGAACATTTTACCCTGTTTTTGTATGTATATATGAAAAAAAAACATTTTTTATTTTCGCTTAATTATCGTTCTGCGCAGTTTTCGGAGACTCAAACATTTTCTTGTGTAACTGGAATATAGTCAAAGAACTTGCAAGTACATTTGAATTTATTAAATTTTTGTCAACTTATTTAAAATGCCTATTTTAGGCTCAAAACTTTTGATGCTGAAAATACAGGTAAACATTATTTAAAAATCGGCAGTGAATTCTTAAAACAAATAATAATTATCATATTTTTTAAATTGATGTAATAATAATAATAATATTACGATGTTCTATGAACTGGACTACATTTTTCTATTACAGTATTTTAATTTACATCGTATTCCATTTCTCTATAACAATATTTTAATTAATACCGTATTCCATTTCCTTCTTTACAAATCATGGGCATAATAAATAATGCTACTCAGGCTATTATTCGCCAATATTTAATTACACAAAATGTGAAATGATGAAATTATATAATTTTGCAAAAAAATTTAATTCACATAATTAAGCGCTGTTCAAATTGGTATTTCTTGAAGAATTATTAAATGCTACTTTTTGTATCAAGATTCTGAAATGTAGGTTATTCTTGAAATTCTGTAAATTACTATTACATCATTAACGTAATATGAGATGATTATCTATAGCATTTAATCGAAATAATGTATATAAGCATGCCATGTAATTTTAGTACAGAGAATATGTCTTTTATGCTACGTAAGCTCTCTACCAAATAACCACCACCTTCGACATAACAATTTAACCCCAAATAAGAAAAAGTTCACCTATAAGAATAAACTAACTAATTAGAAATAAAGTGAAACTTAGGACGCGGTGTCAGAAAAAAAAGTATTTTACATCGCTCCTCGAATGCGAACGGTTTTCTTCATCATTTTTTTCATAAAACGTAAGACGGTTATTCCGCATTAAAAGAAAACAATTTAAAACATAAGAATGTAGCAAGAATTAATTCACATATAATTTACCAAACTGCAATGAATAATAAATTAAAATATACTCAATGATTGTGTAAAATTATTAAAAGAGAAATAATATTAGCAATTCAAAGTTACTTATACTTATTGATATATAATGATTTCTGTAAATTAAATTTAAAAGTCTGACTGATGAAATTGTGAAATTTTTATCAAAAGTATTATATACGAGTCAAATTGTAAAGTTATCATTGAAACATCTATCATTGAATGAAAAGTAAATGAATTGTTTCTCGTTCGGCGTAATGGAAACAGTGTCTTGTTAACCAATATCGGAGAACGAAAACTTGATTTCCCGTTCGCATCTCGTTCAGGTACGATATATTTTTATATGTACATATATATACATATACGGTAGAAGGTTATACTGGATTGTGCGATTGTACAATTGGAAGAAACAACAAAAAAAGAAATGTCTACGATACCGATGCTATTCTGAGTACTGAGTTCCCAGTCTTTCATGAGGATTTCTCTGGCAGGTCAGGATGACGTCGACGTGGGTGCACCTATAATGCAGAGAGCGATTGTACAGTTACGAGTGATTGCATTGATTTGCGTACATAAAGCCTACATGGCGTGCGCCTGTGAATTGATCTCAAAAACACCTACGCAACTTATTATTTTTGTTTGCGCTTGTATAAATTTATATACATATATATGTATGCGCGCGTGTACACACACACATACGCGCATATACATACATGAGTGTATATAAATGTATACATGTATATGTACTTAGGCTTGTACAGAGGCATTCATTTTTCATTTTATAATATAGTAGTATGTGGTAGCGACAATGTAATAACATTTTACGAAGGGGCTGTAGGCGATAAAGTCCAGTCGATTATTTTCTTTAGTGCGTGGTAAACAATACGTTCATTTGTGTTATAGGGAAGATATAGATACCTTTCGACCGGGAGGGTCAGATTTTCAGTTTTCTTTAATCGAATATGATTAAGATTAACTATCGTTCCGTAGAATACCAGTATATCGTGCAATTTTTGTTTCGTACGCTGCGGAATAAATTATTTTACTTGTACTTATCTTGAATAAATAATGAACATTGATGTACCATTATTTTCTATTTGATATCTATACATGCAATCTACTCTCTAAATCTGAAAGCGCAAGAATCATAAAAATAATCGGTAAGAGTTAAGAAGTAATGATCACCTTTAACCAAAGAGTGATTCAACCGCCGGATTATCAGTTTTCAATTTTATAGAGATACAAATTTTTATAATTTAAAAATGCATAAAATAAATGTAAAAAATACGTTTTTAATAATAATCTATTTATATTGTATTTATATGCTTTCGATGTAAAATACGTTGCACTATAATAAACTAATTCGTATTTGCTATAAGAAGATTCTTTGTCGAATAAATCCTACTACACTATTTAAGTATTTAATTTGCTAAACCAGGATATTTTAACGCCTAATCTTACACAAAAAACTGGTCTACTAAATAAAGGAAAGAAATGTTGTTCGTTCCCCTGTTAATCAAAATAAAATCCAAGTAAATTCGGTTCTTTGATCCAGCGTTGACTCTTAATCCACTTAAGACGTCGTTCAGAAAAGCATCGAGGATAAGGGTGGGTAAAGGAAAAACGCGAGGATTATACCGGACATCTCGGCTTTCGCGCGGACGAGTGAAATCGGTACGAGTTGCGCTTATAAAATACGACCCCACGCATGCGTGAATTCGAGTCCAATAAATTTACGGAAGATGCAAAGATTCTATTCTCTTTTTTTCTTACTTTTCAGGATGATTGACGGGCTCATCCGGTGTTGCCATATGCATTGGAACATTCTTAAATATTACTGACTTGGATTTTTCGATGGAAAATTTAATTATTCTCGAGTTAACTGAGGCTTCGTACTTATTATTTATTTAAAATGTGACACGTGAATGATAAAAATATATATGTATACATGAGTGTTTTATGGATTATTTAAATAGCTCGTGTAACATTAATAGAACAATAAGGGTTAAAGGAAAAATGTAATATTTAATAGGGTTTTATGCTAGTTAAAAATGTTTCCTTTTTAATAAGTAAAATTCGTTTTATTCATTTGGAATATTAATTTTAATTTCCTGCTGTTGAAATGTAAAGATGAATTTGTGTTAAAATGTAAAAAGCTTCGTTAAATATTTTATTTTATTTATTTACATATTTGATAGACAATAACTATTTTTATACTCTTTGCATTATTCCATTATTATTTTCACGCGTGCAGTAAATTTTATAATTTTTAGAATATTAGCATTTAGAATATTGTTTCTCAGCGACTTGTCGAGGAATTTAAAAAAATATCTATTGTTCTATAAATAAGGAAAATCATCTAGCTCTCGAACACAGTTTATTATATTCTAAACCATCAAAAACATAAGAAAGGAAAAAACGAAGAAACATAAAATACATTGAGTATAAGGGAAGCTCTTCACGTCTGGAATAATAATTGTATAACTCGCTTACGGAAATCCAAATGTTCGGGAGGATGCGTCACGCGCGCGCGCGCATCTTCGGAAAGCGTGAAGAGCCGCGCTTTTATGAAACGCGAGTTTTACGGTAGCCGACGGAAAACGAGCCACTTTTCCATCGAGTTGCGCAACCATCCCGTTCTCCTCGGCCGGAAAGTGCAAGTCTCTTGGGCTAGCTGTTGGCAACCACGATTTCGTTTCGCACACGGCTTACTCTATTCGAGCGTGTAAGCAAATCCTTTCTACGGATTTTTGATAAGCGATTTATATAGTTTTTATTTTGCATGCTACTAATGATAAGTGGATTTTTTTTTAATGAAAACATGATTTTTTCTTTCAATTTTTTCTTAAGTCTTACTATTGAATTACTCCACGAATGCGCTTTTCAAATCTAATAAACGTTTAAAATTATACACTTTTCTAGTTATTAATCCTCCCGCGCAGAATCACGTCATATGACGTTTAAACGAAGATGTTATACGGATTGATGTGATACGACGTAATAACATTATCTTAAATAACTTTTGATTTAATAAGTTTATGATGTTCTAAACCTTAGAAATAAAAGCTAAATAATTTAGCTTTCAAGTGACACGATTATAAATATTCGTATTCAGCGATCTCGAAAACGTACATACCTATATGGGTTATTTCACAGCAACTAGTCGGATCAAAATATTAAAATGCAGCAAATTTTAAGTAAAAATTGGAACTATTTTCTTGATTACTAAAAAAAATTTTTAGGTTTTGAAAATAATATGTTCAAAAGTTATTCTAGCCTTAAAAAATGAATATTTAAATTGTTTTTCAAAAATAGGTACTTTTAAAGTTATATATTTCAGAATATATCAACTTTTGTTAAATAACATTAAATATAAATTTTCTGTTAATATTTAGTAGAATTTAACAATACAGATCAGAACTCTTAATTTAAAAATTTAGTATACACAAAACATATTAATACTGATATTTAAATAAAGGCGACCATGCCGCAATATATAGGTCAATGTATAGGTCAATTACGACCTGAAAAGCATTAAAAAGCTTTTGATCAGGGTACTTTTTAGACTTCTAGATGAAAAAATTGATTATAGTGTCATCGCCTATTATAAAAATCAACACTGACATATAGTTATGTATACTAGATGTTTAAATTAAGAATTCTGATCCGAATAGTTAGATTTAAAAAGTTGCTATATATTGAGATAAATAGCTCTAAAAATAGTTATATTTGAAAAAAGTAAAAAATTTACCAAACATTTTCAACCTTTACGTAAAATTTGGTGTATTTTAAAATTCTGATCCGACCAGATGATGTGAAAACTCAAATATATGTTAGTCTCAAAGGCTGTATATGCAATAAAAAATAAATGAATTTACAAATAGCCAAAGTCGGCGATTATCCGTGTGCAGGAGGATTAAAAAGAAATACCAAGGATCGTAATATACGGAGAAAGTTTTCATTACAATTTTACCGTTACACTCACAGTAATTATTTTTACAGAAATTTTATGCAATATCGAATTGCATATTTATATTCATGAACATCAAAATAATATAAAATATATGTTTATTTTGTGCTAATGAGGAATGTAATAACATTTGACAACTTGTTGTATATTTTGGTATTCGAGTCGGTCGCGAAGACAAAACTACAGACTTAAAATTAAAACAAGCTTGAAAAATCGAATAAGCCAGTACGAGAGAAAGTTTCAAGTGCGCTCTACATATCGATACTAACTTCAATAAAGTTTGTCAAAGTTTGGTCGACTCGACAAGTGTATGTACAAGCATTTACCAAAAATTGTGTTTTCGAACTTGGTAGTAGTAACATCTATTAACTTTTAAGAAAAAAAGCGAACTTCAAACTTTATAATGGTTAGAAAAACACTTATTTGTTTGAAAAACACTAATTTTGTTGGATCGAATAAAATAAATTTAAAGAATTATTTTCAATCAATTTATTTCATTGTTTATAATCGTTTTCACAGGTATAAACAAAGATAATTTTTGATAACATAAATTAACCCAGTAGCAGCAATATTAAAATCCCTGTTGACTGCCTTAAAAACAATTGATTCAAAAGAATCCTGGTTCCATAACAACCCGACACGCTAAACATCTTAATGAAGTGGGCACTCGGGGGTGTAGCAAACAAAAAGAGCGCGAACCAAAAAAAAATGGGGATATCAAATCCCAGCGCTCTCGGGCTAATAAATTCGAAAAGCAGAGCAAATTAGCGTGAGCGCGCGAGCAACTGCTCGTATCAATCGCGCGGCCGTCCGAGTAATTGGCGCGACGGCCGGCGTCGACGCGAATCGCCCGGATGGAGTAGCGTTTTCGCGCACCAGACTGAGATAGCACCGCGTAAATCAATTATCGCCCTCGTAAATTTCCGAGTGGTGTATACGCAGAGTCGAGAGGTTGAATTAGAAAATTAAGCAAGCACATCCCGCGTCGACGGTATTTTACCGGGTGATCGTCGGTATACGTACACTGAAAAATTTTTACTCGATTCTACGTGTGTGCGAGAAGTTTCAAACTTTTCGAACAGCCTCGGAGGTATGGGGAGTGCATTTACAAGTTGACATTGGTTTTATTAAAGTTGCTTTTTGTAATACGTGAATTTAAACTTTATTTAGCTTTTAAAATTAAGGCAGATATATCTTGTTTTTTTTTTATTTTGATGGAATAAGTTATTATAACGTAAAATAATTTTATGCAATTGTATTGAACAACAGTATTACCTTTGAGAATAATTTTTTTCCATATTAACTCGAATGAAGTTTTATTAGAAAAAGTACGTTTAAGGAAGAGCAAAATTTAAAACGCCGATGACAAGCAGAACATAACCTAATAATAACCCAATAAAGTAATGTCAAACTGTATCGAAAGAAGAAAAGATATGCGCGTTCAATAAGAAAAAAAAGAAGAAAAAAATGAGAAAAGCTCCGCATCTTTATAGAAGCCGGTTCATCCCCATAGAGTTAAGATCCCCGCGAGGCTGAAGCAAGAGAAAAAGAGAGCGAGGGAGAGGGAGAGGGAGAGAGAGTGCTACAACCCTCTGAAGTTGACTTTGACGCGGGCCGCGACCTCAAGGCATTTCCGCCCGGGATCGAAGCTTCATTTCGCTTAACCCGCGATGCGCGACGACGCATTCCCCCCTTTTAGCTTGGGAAAGAAAAAACCGGTGGCTTGTTCATCATGTTGCTGCTCGCGCGCGCACTCTCTAGGGTCGCTCTCCTTTTTCCTTCTACTGAAAAATCTCAAGCGTGCTTCCGCTTAAGGTCCCGCGAAAGAATGCGAGTATCAAGAACGCTCTTACGCGGAAAGGAATCTCGAGGGTGAACCCTCTCTCTTTCCTCTCGAGGGCGGATGTTTGGAGTTTGCGCGGTGACGCCGTCTATTATTGCGAAGGTGAACACCTTTGTTACGGATGATCTACACACACGGAAACCAGAAATTCGTTATTAACCTTACTCACCGAGATCTGGATCACACTTATCGACTGCGCGTCTTGACGGCCTTGCCGCGAACTATGACACTTTACCTCACGGATTAACCGTCTAATACTAATCTATGTCGTCGATCTTGATATATACCATAGTGCGTAAAAGATTTTACAGCCTTATAACCGTGTGGCGAGTCTTACGTGTCGGAGAAATTAATAGAAAATAAATGGAAAATAATATAGATAATTTGAATGAAGAGAGAGAGAAGAAGTGTTGGCCCGGGCGCGCGCGATCAACGACACATCGAGTTTCGGCAATTCGACACCGCGGGTATTAGATGCACTGCACTTAATCGCAGCTTGTGTTTACTTTCGTATATATTCTTCTGCTGGAGTTTGTGTACTACGCGTTTCGAAGACGTTGGTCTCGATTTTCAAGTGGACGGTCGACGATATGGAGAATTTGTATACATCTTACTAGGATGTGTAGCGTTTCTATACATCCTAGTAATCGATAATCACGCGCATACAGTCGGCCACGAATTTGGTTGCATTAGATGTATTTACGAATTTAGCGTGCTCCACGCGTAAGACTCGCCGTACGGGTTAGTAGGCTGTAAACGATTATATCGTCCGTTGATTTAGCGAAAATACAAATAATTGCCTTGTTAATATACTCGTTCATAAAAATTGACGTATTTAATCGTTCAATGTATTTAACCGCTTAAAAAATAATTAAATATCCTTCAAACGAGGAAAGCGTCCTTTTTAAAATTGTGATTATCGATCACACCGATACGCGCACGCACCACAATAATTTCATCTATTTTAATTGAAGCAATAAATTAATGTCAAACTGTATCGAAAGAAGAAAAGATATGCGCGTTCAATAAGAAAAAAAAGAAGAAAAAAATGAGAAAAGCTCCGCATCTTTATAGAAGCCGGTTCATCCCCATAGAGTTAAGATCCCCGCGAGGCTGAAGCAAGAGAAAAAGAGAGCGAGGGAGAGGGAGAGGGAGAGAGAGTGCTACAACCCTCTGAAGTTGACTTTGACGCGGGCCGCGACCTCAAGGCATTTCCGCCCGGGATCGAAGCTTCATTTCGCTTAACCCGCGATGCGCGACGACGCATTCCCCCCTTTTAGCTTGGGAAAGAAAAAACCGGTGGCTTGTTCATCATGTTGCTGCTCGCGCGCGCACTCTCTAGGGTCGCTCTCCTTTTTCCTTCTACTGAAAAATCTCAAGCGTGCTTCCGCTTAAGGTCCCGCGAAAAGAATGCGAGTATCAAGAACGCTCTCTACGCGGAAAGGAATCTCGAGGGTGAACCCTCTCTCTTTCCTCTCGAGGGCGGATGTTTGGAGTTTGCGCGGTGACGCCGTCTATTATTGCGAAGGTGAACACCTTTGTTACGGATGATCTACACACACGGAAACCAGAAATTCGTTATTAACCTTACTCACCGAGATCTGGATCACACTTATCGACTGCGCGTCTTGACGGCCTTGCCGCGAACTATGACACTTTACCTCACGGATTAACCGTCTAATACTAATCTATGTCGTCGATCTTGATATTCCAACTATGAATGGATAGTAGTTGGGCCGCGGTCGCGAGCGCAGCGAGCGTCCAAGGCATAACTAATCCATTCACAATAATATTTTTCGTCTAATCGCGCTAACGTATCATGTATACCATAGTGCGTAAAAGATTTTACAGCCTTATAACCGTGTGGCGAGTCTTACGTGTCGGAGAAATTAATAGAAAATAAATGGAAAATAATATAGATAATTTGAATGAAGAGAGAGAGAAGAAGTGTTGGCCCGGGCGCGCGCGATCAACGACACATCGAGTTTCGGCAATTCGACACCGCGGGTATTAGATGCACTGCACTTAATCGCAGCTTGTGTTTACTTTCGTATATATTCTTCTGCTGGAGTTTGTGTACTACGCGTTTCGAAGACGTTGGTCTCGATTTTCAAGTGGACGGTCGACGATATGGAGAATTTGTATACATCTTACTAGGATGTGTAGCGTTTCTATACATCCTAGTAATCGATAATCACGCGCATACAGTCGGCCACGATGATTATATCGTCCGTTGATTTAGCGAAAATACAAATAATTGCCTTGTTAATATACTCGTTCATAAAAATTGACGTATATTTAATCGTTCAATGTATTTAACCGCTTAAAAAATAATTAAATATCCTTCAAACGAGGAAAGCGTCCTTTTTAAAATTGTGATTATCGATCACACCGATACGCGCACGCACCACAATAATTTCATCTATTTTAATTGAAGCAATAAATTACTTATTTTAATGAAAATATCAAACCAATTTAATTGTAAAATAACTTGAAAAATAAATAAATATAAAAAGGTAATATTTTTCAATGATGCCAATTCAGTGTATTTATTATTACAATTCTGGTATAATTAGTTGTGCAAGTCAGGTTGTATTTCGTTTAAAACCGTGTGTACAAAGGGACGGTTTAATTTAAAGCTCAACCGCAAAAAGCGAACTTGTAGTTTGCCGGAAGCACGTTCAAAGAACACATGTATATCGTATACGACAATAAAGCTTTTTTATGCATAATATAAAATGTGTACATGAAAATCTACCCGAGTTCTTCCCTCTGCCTCTCAATTGGCTTTGTGCCTAAACACTTTGTAAAAGTAAACATACACGAGTTATGTACCCTTTATTTTTCACGCAACGTTTTAAATTATATCATTCTTTACGCTTAAAAAGAATCGTAATAAAACTTTGAAAATTATTATGCTATAATAATTTTGTAGACGTAACCACCTTATATGAGGAGTTATTATTTTCATTGATAAAAAGATGTTACAATTTTTTTAACAATTCACAGCACGTATCGACAACAAAACAATTATTTTGATCGTGATTGCGATTATTATTCTTTTGATTGAAAATAAACCTTTCGTTTCTGAATACTAAACAAAAAAAAACACTTTTGAAATCTAGACAACTTAACACGCGTACATAAATTTAATTCGAAATTGAAACGTCAACTAGTGCCTAGCATGAAAACAAAATAATGAATAAAAAATGCAATGGAAATACGTAAAATTATCGAGTAAGTCAGCGGGATGAAGGTAGTGGAAACGTTCCAGAAAGTTAAACGTTTGTATGTAGTAGAAGTAGTAGTAGTAGAAGCGACCTCCATTATCCCCGCGGTCTCGATACTTTCGCGCTAATTAGTCGAGTTCGAGTCTCGCGCACGAGAAATCGTTAGTTCCAAACCCGGCGCGTGTCTCCCTGGGGATAATGTTACGCGCATGTATGGAACGGCATTTACCCCCCTTTAACTATCACATGTCTCTCAACCATACACTCGCGAAATTAAAAATCCACCCCAGCCCCCTCCTCTTCTCCTTCCCCTAACTCACTCACTCCTTTCATTATGTATGCGCGCCGTCCAATAATCCTAACTTTTACCCGAGTGGTATGGAATTGAACGTTTATAGCTCGTTATTTGTAACTCATGATATTATTACTCTAATTGTTCTGCTCTTCAGGGGATGAACGTGAAAAAATATTGAAAAATCCGCTTGAATTTTATTAAAATTACACGCAAACTCAATAAAATCATTTTCTGACGGACGATGTGTTACAAGAGCTGTCCGAGATTACAATTGAAGTGTAAACAAATAATCTGCCAAGCTGCTAGATTGCAAATCATGTGCATAATGTAGCTAAGAAATTTATGAGTAAAATAAGTAGTAATGAGCGATATAATTCGAAACGTTAACTATGAATTTTGAAATAATTAAATATTACACGTATAAGTGTAGTGAATAACAACGCACCAAAAACAATTTACCAAGTAGCATATAAAACCTATACATAACAACAGACAGGTGAAACTGAAAAAGAATCGTTTACCAACAAACTGACCAACAAAACCCCGTTGCCCGATGGAAAACAAAACGCAACAGCTATATAGAACTACGCGTACGATCCCCTAGCCAATACGTCATTGTCAATTAATCAGATCCGGCCTGTTGATTCGTCGCTTTCGGGGAGAAAAAAAAAGAGGCGAACAAATGTTCGAAAAAAAAGATTGTCGGAAAAGCGTCGAGGGATTACCCGTGTATACAATTAACGTTATACGCTCAATTTTATACCGTCCATCCTTGCGTCAACGATATAATCCATTCGGATTACTTTTCATTTTAATATAAATTGTTGAAAACAAAGGCAGTAATTATGTCGAGCGCGCCGCAACATTCCAGATTCCATTGTACGAACAGGGGTAGAGGCATTTGTTTCAACCAGATTGCCAGTTTCCTGATATATATGTGTGTATATATATATATATATATGATATATGTATATCCTATCCCTGTGCATATTTCGACTCGGAGGATTTTTCCGGTAGCCCAGGAATTATCAGGATTTTTTTTGTTGTTGTACGAGGATTCGGGTCAGAGGAGCAGGTAGTTCGATTCAATGTAATGAGAAAAGAATTTCGATGGTACAATTAAAAAGTACGCAAAATGTGCGAATGTGAGAGCTTTTTATTTTACGAATGTTAATCCTATGGTTTAAGGGTGTGGGGATGATGTTTTAAATACTGTTTTTATGGATTTTATTGCGTTGATGATATGTGCGATCAATGGTAAAATGTTTAAAGGATGGAAAAATTGAATTAACACAGTTGTTATTATTTTCATTGCATTTGCAAATACATTTACAATCGTTTTTGAAAAGAGCGTTTTTCGTTGATTCGGGTGATTAATTCGAAAGTAATACGTACATCTATATGTCTATAATTGTAAATATTTTTTAATTGATGATTGAATTGAATAATAAAACTAACTTCGAATTATTTTTAAATTAATTAATTGAAAATAAAATAAAAAATTTTTAAATCATCGATACAATAAACTAAACAAGATTATTCACACGATTTAAATACTAATGTAAAAAATAGTATATATTTAAAAGGTAAAATATTTATACTTTTAATTTTAAAATTATTTAAAATCTACTAGAGTTGCATTCCGATCCACGATAGCATAAATATTTACAACTGACAGTTTCAATATAAATTTTTACAATCCTCTTTGTAATTACCAATACAGTAAAATAAAAACCAACATTCAAAGAGAGCGTTCGAAAAAAAATCATTGGATTTAAAACAAACGAAATAGTTGGAATATAAAAGACAAATGCATTTTCCATTTGATGTTGACCAAAATGAAATTTAATTTCATACACACCCTCAAACACACACACACACACACACACACACACACACACACACAGAGAGATATAGCACAAAACCCCGCTATTTTACAATAAAAAATAAAGGTAAAGAAGAATACCCGTTAAAAGTTTTAATCACTTCTAAATAATAGAGTATAAACCCTTGTAAAAAGAATTGGCAATTCATGAGTTAATCATCTAGCATGTTTATTAGCCTAGTCAAGTGTAGTCAAAGCTTCAGAACACACAACCGGTCCCGGCACGAGACGGCAATAATTTCGTTCCGGTCGACTCGCTCGCGAAACGGGAGATTCGAATTTCGCGTTTTGCACCAGTGGACGCTTCAGAAGCTAACGTTGGGAAGGGTGGGAGTTATGAGGGAATAAACCAATGGCTTGTAACTCATGCGATTACCGGAAAGCTCGAGCGCTAAATTACGTTATTATCTCTGGAGACGAACCCTCGATTCCTCGTGGCCGAGGTCAATTCGTCAGCCCGCAAGCCTTCCTTTGTTGTTTCGCTTGGATTTCGTGATTTGACCTACTCGATTCCTTGCTCTCTTTTTCTTGTTCCTCCCTTTTTTTTTCTTTCGAAGTAACTGCACTCGAGGTCTAATGAAGAGTAAAGGGAAAATTTTGTTGGCGACGAATCAAATTGCTCTTGAGCGAGTGTGAAATTATTATTGGGATTACCCCTTATCGTACGTGATTTAGCGAACTTGTTTTTCTTTGACAATTCACGAAAATTTGTTGCTTTTGCGCTCAATTTTTACAACTTTTGATAGAGCAAGAGATGCACTTTATCTTTTTAAAGAAAACAATGATTGAATCGACTAAAGTAAATAATCTAAATAATAACGTCTAACATCGAAATTGAAGAGGGAATTAATTAAGAAAAAATGTGAGCAACAATCATGAGAAATGAATGTTCGAATAGCTCTACGAAGATTGTTTAACGGGTATAATTGCTGAAGGATTCATCGGCGTCCATACAAGCCAACCAAAAACTGCACCGTAAACTCTTTATTCGCTTTCGAACCCACCGTTACACGTACGTACATTCGTATACACGTATATACAACCTCTATTTTTGCGTTCCATTCTCTTCTTCCGCGAATTACATTTTGATTGTTTCGGGGCGCGCGCTTTGCTTGCATTTTTCGACGGGCCGAGGGTGCGCGAAATTACGAAAACTCCTCGCCTAGGGCTGATTTCACGTGCTAATTAATCCTATAGCGCGGGCTCGGGTATACAAAAATATGGCATATATCCGAGAATAAGAGAATAAGGGAATGAGAGAAAGAGAGTAACGTTTTCATTGTTGAGGAACGATTGCGAGAGGGGAGTATAAAAAAGTGAGCGTACAACGTTTGCGTGCAGTAAACCATATCGTTTAATTTTATCAGCCTTGTGTTTTGCATTCGTGGAAGTTTTCATTGTTTTGATTGTGCCGCTACTGGTAATTTAGGTAAGGAAAACCGCGAATTTTGCCGGAGTAAAGCTTTTTCTCCTTAACACTCGATTTTCCCGGGAATGCTTCTACTTTTCTTCTACATATAGAAAATTGCGCGAGGGGTTAATTTTCTTTAAATTTCGCGGCCGTTTGGTTTTCTTAGAAAGTCAATATGCGTGAACGTTTCGATTGACGTTTACCTTTGGATCTTTCGACCAGTAATTTCTGATTTCTTGGTTTTCTTAATCACTAATCGAGTCGGACAGGCGCTTTCCGTGTAAATTACGAAGTGTTGCATCAAAATTTCTTTTTTTTCAGGTGAAGGATTTCGTTACATTATACGACGAGGCATACGTAAGGAATCCTTGAACAAGTAATTCAAATATTATGTAGCCAGTGAAGATTGTGAATTTCACGTATTAGAGTGACGACATATTTATTCCAGCTGACTTCTCTATACTTAATTTATCGTATAATCTCGGTAAGAGTAATTATTTGAAAATGAAGATGCTGCTGATCGGTCGGTCGGTATAGGGGAGAAAGAACCAACGAGCGCGATCTCACAGACATGATCGAGTCCGAGTATAATAAATAACCGTAACAATTCTCACGGGTAAGTCTACCGAAAAACGAGGCTCGCAGTTTGAAATAAAAGCTCGGAACCCGAGTCAAAGAATTCGCGGTCCGTATCTCGTTTTTCCCCGATGACCCGACGCAGGGGTATATACCCACCACCATTTTTTCCCCACACGCACGCGGGTTCGGTGAATTCGGTTGCATCCTCTGCATTTGCCAGGGCCGAGAATTTCTCGAGCGGGCCGGGAATAGGTACCGGCGAAATTCCGCGAATTCCGCGGGGCCAACTGGTTAGCGAGCGATTTACGATATTGTAAACCGATGCGACGCCGGCTTGGCCCCGACCTCCGCCCGGCCCTCACCCCCTCTTGCCTGAACCTCAATCTAATAGTTGCGACTCGCCGCCACGGCAAAAGAGAGCACGAGGTATGCCGGGGAGGGTCCGGTTGTACATCGTTGCACATTGCGCTGCTACCGCGTCGATGAAGAACCGGTACGTGTATACACGAGAGAGAGAAAGCTTTGGTTATTCGGAGGACCTCAACCTACCCTGCTAACTGTCCGTTCGGTTCGTTCTGTCTCATACTTTTTTAACTTTACCAGTTTGAATATTGATTTTCATTACTATTTTCATGATTTGACTAATTTTTTTACTTTTACTCTGCTCGCGTATAAAAATTAAAATCATTATATACGTACATAAAAATGCACACAATAAGTTTCATAAAAGGTTTGACCTCTTAACTTATCCTCAACTCTAATGGTATTAAACGTGCAACTTCAAGCTACAATTTTCTTTTAATTTCCGTAAGTCAATATTATCTCAATGATCGACTATTTCTGAAAAAGAAAAATTTTCCATGAATCTTATTTCATAACTTACATCTGTTTTAAAACAGATTTGTAGTGGATAAAAAAACTTTCGCGAAGTTAATTATTAGCGAATCAAATAAGATCAACCCAAATTTGTAAAATAGAAAGTAATGTATTTGAATTTCCAGTAATTATTAATTATAATGAACAACTATATAATGAACAACTATATAGAATATATATAAAAGGCTCCTATAACAAGTTCATGCGAATCATTAGCACAGGTAGATTATAACACATACACACACACACACACGCACAAACACGCACAAACACAGACCCAAAAGAGAATTACGTATGCAGCACAATTGTAATTGAAATAATATACAAAAGAAACTTTGTAACGAAAGAAAACCAATTGTAAAAGTAGTGCAATTTATTTCATCAAGGCAGAAAATAATAATAAGTGCAATTAAATTTCAATTTAATTGAATCGATGGTATATATGTGTGTGTGTGTGTGTGTATGCATGCACGAAAGGGATAAAAAAGAAGGAAGGTATGAATTTCGAGGAACGGAAGCGACATTTCACAGATAATGAAACCATACACTAACCCGGGGTAATCGAAGTGAGACGTCGCTCAGCTGTCCGAAGCTAATTACGTGGCGGTCCCCGATGCATCTCCAATACAGGGGGAGAAACAAGAAGAGGCGCATCGACCGATCTTGGCACTTCAAAGCGGCGATTCGCTTTGTTTTGCGCAGCAAATCGAGCGACTCTCGCGGAAACTCTGATGGTTTTTGTGGGAGCAGGTGCGCGAACTCGCGACAAAGAGTCGACGGGACAATGCCATGGAAAATAAGATTCAGATGGATGTGTATAGATATACAAAGAGTGAGGGAAGCTTCGATTAGTTTGAAATGCAATGGCCAAGTGCGGTTTTACGATCGAGTGTACAACGTTGGAGAGAGGTCAATGATTTTTATCGCCTGTGCTGTGTGAATTTTTGATGGGAAGATTTCATAAAAAAATAGAAAATATTTTCTTACGTTTTCATTGTTTTTTTTATACAGAATAAAAATAGCTTAAAGTGGTTTGGGATTTTTATGATTATATATGAAACCGCACAAAATGAGAAATTTTGATAGAATCGTTTAGCACTCAATTTTTGAGTTGGTCATCAAAAAGTTCTTCATCGACACCTGGAGTGCGCGCGCGCATTGGTTGCATTACCTCGAGAAATCAGCGGGGCGCTCAAAGTTACTCCAACTTCTCGCCTAGGACTCGTTCGCGCGCGACAAATGTATGTAATTAAAGCGCGAGCGATACCGGGAGCGCGAAGCCAATGGTAATCCTGTTGCAAACATTGCTTGGCGCAGCCGTGCGGAATAATGATACGTAATCGTGAAACTCTCTTGCACGCATCGCCCACGTTGCGCCAAGTTTACGCGAGCTTTGGAAAATTGATTCGTGAATCGCGTCGCCCCTATATGCCTAATACACTATTTTGAGAATTGCGATTACTTTTTTTTAGATGTGTTACAAGTGCCACGAACGAGCAAGTAATAAATCTCTCGTAAAGTGAAAATTAGTATTTTACATTGATTAATGATATTATTAAAATAATATCGTGAGAAACGATCGTTAGCAATATATTTTACGTAATACTTTAATTAAATTCTATAAATAATTTATTGATTTACTCAATAGAAAAAACTTTCAAACAATAAAAAGTTAAGAATTAACAGACGTTGCAATAAAATTTATAGTTTTAATGTGATTAAAATCTTCTAATATGATAATAATCTTAACTACCACCAGGTTGTTACAAAACTTTAAAATGTGCTAATTTTATAAAATTACACGACAAGTGTACACAAAGCTCTCTCAACAACTATGTAGTCAAAACTTTCTCCAATTGAACAAAATTCGGTGTCGAATGACTACTAACAATATACACAGCGACTAGTACTCCTAAATACAGAATCACTCTTGAAACAAACATTTATTCTGAAATAATTAACACTTACAATCCATCCGAAATTTCATTTGATAATTTAATTTCACATTGTATACATCAACGTCCTTTTCATAAAACAAACTATATGTACCCAACGAATTTGAAACGTAAAACCTTCGAAATCTCTCGAATTAACGTCAAAATTTGTATAAAAAAATGGAGAAGCTTGTCGATTTGTGCACGAGCGTCGAAAACGAGAACAATGAAATAAACCACGGTCATTAAAATAAAATTGTCGATAAGATAGCAGAATAGAGTGCATTGCGATGCAAATTGTTTATCATACGGGACACAGCGAAAAAGAGAGAGAGAGAGACAGAGAGGGAAACCCGGAGGGTGGAGGGAGTATACAAAAAGTCAATTGGATCGGCGAGTATCGCGTTACTAATGACGACTGCTGCGAAACGCGATTCGTCATTAAACGAATTGGGATCTCAGCATCGGGACGCAACAACGAATAGGAGGAGGATAGAGAGAGAGACTGAGCGAGAGAGAAAGAAAGAGAGAGGACGTATATACACGCGCATTCCGCGTATGCTCGCGCAACAATGCGCAAGTTCACTTGTAAATTACAAAGCTCGGGGTATTGTGCCGGGGCCGCTTGCGAAATGAGTTGAATTTCAATTTGCAGCCGGCGATTTGCGAATAATTGCGAAAAACTGTTCTCGGCTTAATGGAAATGCATTAAATTAAATAAACATGTACCGTACAAAATTATTGGGATAGAAAGAAAAATAAAACAATGACTTTTTGGTTACAGGGATGAAACGAATACACTTTTTTTAAGAGGAAATTTGTGGTAGAAACATTGTTGTGCATTAATTAATTAAGAATTGCTTTACGTTTCATTTAAATTTCGGTTCCAAAGTGCTTTAATGAATGTTCAAATTAAGAATAGGATAATACTGCATTGTCTCCTATACTGTATTGAAAATATTCGGAGGAATATATCTTATACTTAATTAAGGCTCGTCGAGTTTATATAAGAAACATTTACTTAAAATAAATAATTATTCATAAGCTTTAGAAAAATTCCAATTTATTTAATAAAAGAAATAATATACGTCTATTATAATTAAAATACAAAGAAATAAATTAAAGTATATCTAAACCATAATTCCATAAAGAATTATAACAACTGCCAATCTACGTAGAAAACCTGAAACTCTACATTCGATATTCCATGTAAAACCGCTCTAAAGAAAAGCAAAACCTAGTGACCTGGAAAAAAAGAAGCGCGCATACGCACTATAATGTTACGTTCGTTTTCATCGAGTTACAATCGCGTGTAGCAGCGATGATCAATTTTTGCGGTTAGAATACCGAAAGCTTTTGTGCATTCGAACGAATTTTAAATACACAAATGAATGTTTCCGATCTCTTAAATAAAGCCTCGCGGCTCAATATTTACTCATTATTGACTCTTCATATTTTCAACGGCATTTGGTTATTCTTTATCGACACGTGGAAAGAAACTGGCTCGTTTCTTTATAGATTGGTAGATGGAAACCGGTTTTTTAGGGCGTTCGTAATAATGGAGCCACTAAAACCGAACTTTTTCTTTTTCGCTCAACTAATTTCGCTATTTAAGAAGAAAATTTACGAGAAGAGTAAATTTCAAAGTAAATTTCGGAGAAACAATATTTATGTAAAGTAGATACACTGATAATTACATTGATTATACAAATTTTATTTTTTACGTTGTATAACGCAATTTTTCGTGATTAAAAATAATATGTTTATTAATTAGGTCAATTTTGTATCATTATCGAGATTTAATACGGTTTATTTTTATGATTCAATATCAAACTTAATTTTTACTATTTCTGAGTTCTGTCGTAATAGATTGGGTGATGTCTTTTTACAACTATCTATAAAACAAATGATTTTGTGAATAAACTAATCATCATTATGATTAATTATCAATATTAAAATTCAATTGTGCGTAAAAAGTAATTTTTTACGTAGATAAGCGATATTCAGGGAAATAAAATGTGAACAACACCTTTCGGAATCGCAAAGCGATCGAAAAGAAAGGAAGGTGAAACAAAAGCAGGTCCCACGAGAAACGTAAGGTTAGAATTTCATTGGCGGAAACCACGGAAAATGCCTTGTTCCTATTTATAACGGGTGTGAGCACGTGTTCGACCCCTCGGAAAAGCGAAAAGAGAAAGAGAGCTAGAGAGAGCTAGAGAGAGCGAGAGAGAGTGAGAGAGGATCAAGGTATTCGCGCCTCATTTGAAATTCTATCCCGTCGGAGTGCAAAGGAAGTGCAGCACGCGCCTGTTAAATCTTTGATTCCTGGCGAACTTTTCGCACCCGGGACAACGCAGGACAGAAAATGTCGGGGTATTTTTACCGTAGCCAGTTTGAGAAAAGTTATAGGGATGAATAATGCATATGGGTATAGCGGAAGAAGCTTTTCCTTGAAAATTTCATAAGTCTTCGATGCATTTAAAAATTCTCGCCATCTTAGGGATTTGCCCTACGGACGTTTCTACCTCGGTTACTTTTCCTGTTGTCCTTCCTACCTCTTATACACTGTATATTATCAGAGTTTATATGCTTCCAAGTTGTCGCATTACGTATTTAACTATCAAATATGATACTGCTCCTTTTAATTGCAAAAATGATGATATATTACTGTACCCTAAATGTGCTGAAAAAATTGAATTGTGCAGTGAAAATTCCATAATTCCCAATGAAATTAAAATAATTACCACGAAACCAGTAATAGTAATCAATCGACGACTAACCGCGGTGACAATCGAAGAATCACTCGCAAGCGCAAAATCACACGAGAACGAGCGAATCAAGTGTGCAATTAAGA
Source organism: Theocolax elegans (assembly GCA_026168455.1). Lineage (NCBI taxonomy): Eukaryota > Metazoa > Arthropoda > Insecta > Hymenoptera > Cerocephalidae > Theocolax > Theocolax elegans. Next base: position 97,968,592 of record CM047425.1, read on the forward strand.
AATAAAGGCCTCGCGACGCGTAGTTAAAATAAACGTATGGCGGGGGTGCAGCGAGAGAAAGAGAGAGGGAGTAAACAAACACACGTACACACGGTGGCGCAGGTGCGCGACGCTCAAGAGCACACACATGCCGGGCTCGTAAATCACGTCGCCTCGGCATTTTGTCCGCGGGCATTCCCGCTCGATCTTCCATATAAACGCGAGAGCGGACCAGCCGAACCGCCGATAAAAGCTTCGCTTGACTGGGAGATTACATGCTTCATAGCTCGCATCACCGAGCTTTTCGATGTTTCTATAAACTGGTAATTTGTTCTTATCTTTATTTAATTCCACTTGTTTTATTCATCATTACGTACTCCTCTAGTGTTAATTTCCAAATAAACAAGTTAAAAATTAAACAAACATTTAGTCACTTTATTTTTACTCTAGAGGAATCTCTTGTGTACTTAATCTAATAATCAAATTAATTTTTCAAATTTTTCACCTCCCACCACAATAAATAAAATAATTTTTGTTCAGCTTCCTCTCGAGCGTGTAATTCAAATCTCTTCACTTTCCTCTTGTTTCCTCTCTTCTATACATTGGACATATTTTCCACGGCCAAGAATTTATCGGAACGCGCTTTATAGATCGCCGACGATTTTATAATATTTGCAAATTCCAAACGACGACGTTTCTTCGCACCTCTTGCGTTGCGATTAATCGGCTTCTATCGTGTAGTATATAATTTAAAATATATCTACATTCGTATATAATACAGACTTCCCTCGCGATTTTCTACGGTATAGAGAGGCGACAAATCGAAATCCTTGTGTAGAGGATCGAACGCCCCCGAGGAGAAATGTAATAATGTATAAATATGAAATTTTAAGATTCCACGAGGGATTCAATTGGGTTGTACTTTTTTTTTCTTCCGCTCGCAATAACTCAGATGCGAATACTTTGTAATTGCTTTTTCTGACGTAAATAATCTCACCGTAAAATATAGAATGCTATGAAAACTTGATTATTTAAATTGATATGCAATTTTTTATACTTATTCGTTTGGACAAATTTATATGATGCGATGTAGAAACGCGCGCACACACACACCACACAATGTGAGATAATGTTTTATTCATTATCTTACTATACAAATGTTATTGTGTAGTGTTGAACTAATGAAATTAATTAAAAATTGTAATAACGTTATAAATTATGTAATCAGTTCTCATGAATATAAATTATTTGGAGATTTTTTTTTACAATGTTGTAACGACGTAAACTAATCGACGAATCTGTAATTAAGAATTTTTCGGTTTTTTTTGTTGTTGAATGCAACGATAAATTTTTAATACATTATTAACAATTTTTAAGGTACAAACTAGCAATTTTTTAAATAATCGTTATTAATTCATAATTAAGTATAATTTATAGTAAACACAATAAATATAAAAGTGTGATTTTATAAAAAAATAAAGAATAGAAAAAAAATTATCCAAATCATTAAGTAAGAAAGAAAGAATTATATAATCCATTAATCAAAATAATCTTATTTTTCGTAAATGCTTTAACCTCACGCAAAGATAAGAAAGCTTTTAATCAATCTACAAGATCATAAATATTTTTATTTACCGAAACTCTCTGAATAGACGATAACAAAGTAATCAAAAAAAGAGAACGAACAATGTATAACAATGAAAAATTCATCGAAGATGATCGCGTACACGCGAGGCGCTTTAACAAGGCCTAGGCGTCGACGACCCCTTGAGATCTCTCACTTGTTGCACAAGTCAGGAAAACCAGCCCCGAGCATGGTCCAACTTTTATACACACTCTGCGAGAGCCGATTCCGGCTGTTAACGGGATTTACGAAGCAATCTTCACGTTTTCATCGTATTGCCAGTTCGACCTAATTTCACGGTTTTATTCCTTTCGTTTTTATTCCGAAATTTGTCATTCTAATGCTAATAATCCTAATTCAAAGTGAGACTACAACCATCAGTTTTGGATTACTTCATAGTACATTGAAAGAAATATGTTAATATTTTAATCTTAGTTAATACATTCATTGTAATTTTTTTCTTTTGGATTAATTAACATTTATATGACTGTATAGTACTAATTTGTCATTTTTTATTAACAAGTGTAAATTATCATTCAAATTTTAAATTTAAACTTTTAAAAATAAAAATTTTCAGTAACAGTGATATAAAAACAACATGCTTTATACAAGTTACAATACATGTCAATCTATAATTCATGTGGATTCTATAAATTAATCTCTAACGTATATTAATTCGTTGCGCATTGATTATACAAGCTTCAGACTCATTTATAACTTATAAATTATCTTGTTCAATAATTATTACATCGCAATTGACGTACTTTCCACGTGAAATATTTATACACATTAATGGATTTTAAATGTATACGTATTCCGATTAAATATGTATTTCATAAATAACAAAAAATTATTAATAACAAACAAATAATGAAGCAGGCATTCATCGATCTAATCAATAATTAAACTAATACATAAAAATATGAATTAATAAACTTTAGCAAAATTTATAAAAAAATAAAAAAATGTAAACAAAGGCAAAAGTCCATATAGATAAAAATAAAACTTCAACAATAACCCAGAAATGTTGATTGACACAACCCCTTCGCTACATGAGCGTAAGATACCCGAGAAACTCAAGTTTAATTGAATCAACGTAATATTCGGAACGTTTCACAAAAGAAATAAAAAAAAAGTTCTCTGGTAACGAAAAAAAGAGTACAACAGCCGTAGGGGTCTAACGGATTTTCCGCAAGCTCAATAATCGCAGCTGTTACAATGCAGACGCGGAGCTGCAATATCCGGATGAATTTTCGCGGCGGCAGCGGCGCTGAGCTTGAAATATCAGAATCGACCTCGAGCCCAAATAGACTGCACGCGATGCGCAACACCCCCGCAGGGTGGGGGAGAGGGGAATGCGCGCAATTGGATTTCCGATTTCGCCTCGAGCGGGTGAATGAATTGTTCGTCGACGAAAAATGGGGAATATACGAAACGACCAAGTGAATTTCGGGCCGATCGTAAATTCCCTACTTTTATTTGACGGTTCTCTAATAAGTTTGATTTCCGTTTTTTTTCGTATGTGATTATGGTCGGGCAGTGAGGACTTTGATGCTCTCTTTTTGTCGAGTGGTTTTTTTAATCAGAAACGACGTTACGAATTAATTAAGTAATTGAAATTTGACCAACCATTTTATTTTTATTAATTGTGTGATATGCAGATGTTAATTCAATTCTATGATTAATACTATATTTTGTTCACATACTCGTCTACGATAAATTTAAACATAATTAATTTTAATAACTTTTAGAAATGAATATATTATATAATTTATCGTGACAATAGAATAAAGAGTCAATCATAGTATTTATTTTTTAAATAAACTTATAATCTCAAGAGATATGAATCATTTTAATAATCCAAACATACTCTTATAAAATTTGAAATTTTAACACATCATCGTTAAATACCTCGTCAACAATAATAAACAAATTTGAGAAATAGTCCACCGCTATACTATGTATAATCGTATCCTAAATGAATCGACGATTATCATCCAAAAAAAATTTATAATATCTAATGTTTAATTTATATCGAAATACAAACATATAGTTAGATATAAAAGTAAAAATAATAAGAATTTAAATAATTTAATATTTAATTGATTTTTAAAAGCATATTATTTTTCAAACATATATCAATTCCATATTTGGAAAGAAGAATTTTCTTAGATGGGTTATAAAATCATGAATAATGTTTTCAATAATAATTTAGTTATTTTTATTGAAAGTAAATCATTTTTTGTGCCAAAAAACTCTTATCCATGATGGGAAAATACGATTTTTATGACATAAACTTTATTTTACTTTTTAAGCTCCGGCGTGTTATTTTACCTCGTATTTTACTCCTTTTAAATATTGTTACACAAATAACGAGAAAGGAAATTTTAGACTGCCGCATCTATCGTTATGATAAAATGCAGACAAAAATTATGATTGATTTTTAAAATTGAACTCAATAAATTTTAATCTGAATCTCAACATAAACATAAAAAAATTTCGAACACTAGAGAAATCCAATACGAAAATGTAAAAAAAAGTAACGAATGCAGTCCATGAAAGATCCATATACTATGTACATATCGTCATGAAGGGAAGCTTCGTAAAGAAGAAGGAGAGTAACGGGGGCAGCGTTACAGGGAATGTCAACCGTCCGGGAAGAAGCCACGGCTCGTGTTTTCTCTCGTCCTTTATCGATTCGAAGGAGACTCCTCCCGGTCGCCACCACCTCCTCCTTTCTTTTCCGCTCTCTCGCGCGTTCGCTATTGGCAAAGCGATAACTCGCGACGTCGCCCGTAAATCAAGCCCAGGCTGCTCCGCGACCTTTTTCGCGTTCGTCCGGATGTGCTGCACGAGTCGCTGGTCGCTACGTTACCCCCTACCCCCCTTCCGCCCCTACTCTTCTTGCCCGAAAATTTATCGCGGGACCTTCGAGATCATTGCTATAGGTATATCACCGGTTTTTGGATTTCTTTACATCTCGAGTTTCTATCGATATTCCGGTGATTAAGAGATGAGTTTTCAAACCTACCGTTGATTGATTATTTACCACGGTAGTTTCGCATTTTACACTTTGAAATGACCATTGCTTACGATACGCATCCTTATTATTACTGATCTAATATAATCTTTTTTAATTAGAGTTACAATCAATGTAGTTTTATCACTTTTAAAAGACCGTTTAAAATTCATTATTATATATTTGTATTGTATTATAAAAGGCTTAATTAGGAAATAAGACTATTATTTAAAATAATGCGAAGTTTGTCATTGTTATTGTATGCTAAATAGATTTCACAGATGAATCAACAAGTAACGGTAAATAAGATTGAACTGAATAACTGAGAAAAAAAGTGAAAATAATTTTAACTACAACATGATTTCATCAAAAGCAACACGTTACTTTTGTGTAACAAATTTCAATCTTGTTAACAATCACCTGATAATATTGTATATCTTTGTGATTCTACCAATTAATTTTGCATTTATTCTGGTTGCATACAAATATTTCTTTTCATAGTTATTTCTTTGTAAACGTAATTTTTCTTTTACGTTTTACATTTATACGTAATCTACGAGTAAACTAAATTTTTAATGATTTTGCATTTTATTAACATTCACCTTATTTGTAAATACCCATATTAAAAATTAATTCAATTTATCAATATATTGCATTAGAATGAAATTAGTTCCAGACTCAAAACCAAAAAAAATGTATAAGGACCTTAATATCTTTCGAAATGTGAAAATGTAATTTTTAGATGAATAATGTATTAACATTAATATTATAACCATCGCATATAAGTAGATTATCCTTCTAGAGAAATTTTGCATTATACAGAATATATAATTTGCATTGTGAATGAATTTTATTGTAATAAGGTTCAACGCGATATGAGACTGTTGGTTTTACATTTATTCGGAAATACCTTACGCAAATGATCATATATAAATTTTATATACAATTTATTAATTGTGCATATTGGAAAGATTAAAGAGTTTAAATAATTTAGTTCGAGCATCAATGGTACTTATATTAAAATGCATATATTTCGTGTAAATCATAATATGTGTAAGTCGTTAGCTGGTTATTTTCAAAATTTGTATATATCTATATATTTCTTGCTTTACTAATCCAGTTAATCATAAAATAATAAAAAAATATTATTTACATCACTCTTGTCGAGTGATAAGTAATATAATAATCAAATTATAAAAAGATAAATAATAAAACCGAGATAAAAATCGTTAAAAATATATACAATTCGACAGGTAATAAAAAAGAATGTATATGGTTTCTCCGCGCGATGAGTACCGCTGGCCAAGCGTTATAGATACACCTCGGAAGAGCAAGCTCGCGAGAGAAGCAGCGCCCGACGGTTTAGGACTGGCAGCGCTCGCCAGGAAATGCACTTGACGCACAAGACGACGCCGCTGAAACTCCTCGGCAAAACCCGGAGGGGAGCCGACCGAGGAGAAAAAGTCGTGGAGGGAGGGTATACGAGGATGAGTCATCGGAGATACGGAAAACCGGTTCGCCACGGCTATAATCCCCTTCCCTGGTTTCTTTTAGCTCCGTCACTCGGAGAGAGAAAGAAAGAGACCGTCTCGCGTTTTATCGCGCGCGAGCCTCGTGACGTTTTTTTTTCTCTTCTTCGTTGCTGTCGTCCGACACCTCGAGATTTTGATATTGGTACCAACGATTATTTTCCTAGTTTCATTACGAAAATTTAACGGGAATCGTTGGTGATAATTATAAGAGTGTTTAGTAGTCAGAAATATATATATATACATATATTCGATTCAAGTTTTAATTTGATGCTTTTTCTGCTTGCGATGATCAATCATTTTTACAATGATCCTTACAATATAAAGTTGCAGTTTCATGTTAAGCGAACGTTAGGAATTAACTATGTATATAATATAATAAATTATAGTTTATATTTTAACTTAAAAATTAGGCTTTTAAATTTGAAGTTTAGAAAGTTAAATATAAGTAATGTTATTTATTTATTAATATTAAATAGTGAAAAATAAAATGGTATTATTAAATTTTACGTATTTAAAATGCATCCAATTAAATTGTATCGTATTATATTTACGTAAATAAACGTGTGCTTCATCAATTATGTATAAATTTATTTGTTGTTCACACACGTAATACTACAATATTTCATAACGAATAAAAAAAAGTGAATACATTTTAGCTCATCAATAGATACATAAATTCGATCTATAAAAAGTGAAGCAATTCTTTATTTCGAATTGAATATTCAAGAAATAAAAATAAAATGTACACGTGCATTACAATAGAAGTAATGTTACGTCTTGGCACACCGAAATACAAAGTTTAAACGGCCTCATCAAAATGGCAAAAAAAAGCTCGTTGCACGAATGGAGGTAGAACGAGAGTTATGACAAGTGGCGCGAGCGAACGATAGACACGTAGGAATTTCAGGCGAACAACGTAAAAGAGGTATACAGTCGACGTATTAATGTAAAGGAACTCTTGACGCACGGTAAAAATTTTTCGCATTCACCGGAAAAGAGGGTGAATAAAAAAAAGAGAAAAAAAAAGAAGAAGAAGTTATCGACAAACTCAATGAAAGACCTTTTAAATTTGCACAAAAATGTGAAAAACACTGTATCGTCGAACGTAATAGTAGCTACCATTTTTCATTTTAATGTAATTTTCCTTGAATTTTATTTTCGCTTTATATTATATTGCATAAATCGTTATTCGGCAAACTGTAAATAAAGCAAGGAATGTGTATATAAACCTTCATTGCAATGTAATTCATCTATATACTCTATTTCTTAATGTAGATGAACAAACATCTTTTCATAATATTTTGTGAAGAAGTTATCTAAAATTTTATTTTCAATTAAGAGAGTGCGAAACTAAACTTTAATTTTATAATTTATAACATTTATAATTAATAAAATAATTATAATAATTTTTAATACAATTTATTCATTATAATTAATAAAATTTGATAGTACTTGAAAAAGTAGGAGTAGACGTGTCCTTGTATGTAAAAATTAATCTGTATAAAATTTGGGACTAAAATATAATCGCATTTTAGAAAATTCTCTTACCAAAAATGTGGATTATGTTACCCCCACTACATATTTTTGGTACGGAATTTCTCGAAAATGTGATTGTCTTTTAGTCTAAAAATTTATGCAGAGATTAATTGAGTATAAATAAAGATATGTCTTCTCCTACATTTCAAATGCTATCAAATTGCATTAATTATAATTCAATTATTTGTTTAGCTTGGTTGATAACGTAGGGAGGATAAAAGTTGACTTTAGCACCCCGTTAACCAAACATATTATAATGATAGTCGTATCATTTTCCGTGTATGGTTAATATACACACAAGCCACAATTTTTATGATTCTTTGGAAACTTATTTCATTATGATAACAAGTTAAAATGTGTCATGAACAAATATTGCATGTTTAATATCTTTAAAAATACGTGATTAATATATATCGATGGAAATTCCAGAAAAGTGTTAATAGCGCGGTGCAAAACTAATTTGTAATTCTTAAGTACGATATTTATTATTTTATATTATCGGAGATATCACACCTAAATGAACGTTCTTTATTTTCAAATTTACTTTAGAGTTTTTTCTACGCACAATTGAATAAAATAAATTTGATAAGCTAGATTTTTTATTATAGATGTATGAATAAGGTTAACCATGTTAATAATTAATAAACCAAATCGCTTAACCTACTGGTTCACATATCTCATAATCTGGTGAGTCAGACATAAATTTAAAGAACCAATGGTAATGTTGGACCAAACTCGTTTTAGTGAAAATAATAAAACAAGAAGATCAAGTGCGCAACTGCAGTGTGTTCTGATTAACTCTACCTCGTTACCACGAACATTTTATACTTTCTCTTAGATCACAAGCTTTTTTTTATTACAAGCAGGTGGACGTTGTAATACGTTTGAACTTTTTTTTCACGTGGATAATTATTGCAGGTTCTAATATTCTTATATCTAGACTACAAAAAATGGTACCTTTATTTTTTGAAGTTATGTTCAATAATTGAAAGTAAAAGTATAAAATTAATAAAAATCACTTTTTGGAATATTTTAACTAATTGCCTACATTATAATAAATACAATGACTAGTATAAATTAAAAAAATAATAATAAGAAGTAAGGATGAATATATTCTCTCGACAGAGATATGAAAAGATCGAACGAATTTAAAATTAGTTGTCGAGGATCTTGCGACGTCAAAAGATTTTGATCTATCACCGTTTGTCATTAATACGAAAACCCTGCCTCTATTAGTTCTCTTCGCTGTGGGTCAGATTAATTGGGAATCTAAGATTTGAAGATAAAAGAGATCGTTCAGCTTTGACAAGTGTTTCAGTTGTTATTTATGCGATTATTATAATTTAAATCCGTATGCTAATTAAATAATTATTTAACTGATATATATATATGTAAATTATTTTTTCTTATTGAAACGTTACATATTCAATATAATATTTATTGTTTGATAGAGAAATTGATTATACATTGTTGATTATTTGAAATTTAAGCGATAATAAGCCATGCATTACAGGCGCGCATCTCAAAACGTTCTAATAAACTAAACTACAAACTAATAGGTATACAAGAAAATTGCCAGGGGAATGTTGTTAGATCAATGACTTAAAGTTAAGTAATGCACTTCAAAATATCGATCAAACATTGAATATTTTGATAAACCGTCTACATTATTTCCTCAGTTATAGACTAATATATATTAAAAGTTTGTATAGACCAATACGGAAACTGGAAACTCTTAACAAGTATTGGAATGCTCTTCTAAAGATAACAAACTACAACGTATCCTCAAATTGTTAATTATAATCTGATTTCAATTTATTAAATAATAATCTAAACTAACTTATAAATTTATTTAACATAAAATATCACTAATTAACCCTATTATAATTTCCTTCTACCGCATTAATTATATTTATTTTTTTGATAATTTAGAAGATTTTGTACATGATATTGAAAGTATGAATATTTTAAGAATAACGAACATTACATAACGCACCTCCACTTAGAGGTATATCATACGTTTTATCTATCTCCTTGGAAATGTATTTATAATATTCATTTTATCATAACGGAACCGTAGAGTCTAATCGTTAATTTGCAACCTGGTACTTAATAATTAGATTTTTAAAGTAAAAAAAAAACGATTTATTTGATTAGGATACGTATCAAGCAATTTATCAAAATTTCATCAAAATAATTTATATAAATTCGTTAAGTTCGAAAAAAGTAATCGCTCTGCAAAAACCTTCGCCATCAATGATCTATCGCCATAGTACCATCAAACAGTACTTAACGGCATTTTGAATTATCACGAAGCTCTAAAAGGCAACTTTAAATCATACATTTTCACGTCGAGGCAAATCTTCGAGATCCGCCATTCAAATTGTATACTTCCTTGTTTCTTTCAGGTCAAGATTGTGGATCCCCCTTACCCCAGCCCCCTCCCTGCCTCCCCCCTCCCCGTCCACCTACCCATCTTTAACCAAAAGCAAAGAACGAAGAGCCAAAAGGGAGATCACCTGAGAAAACGTAAGGAGAGTCCTCCCATTAATCATTTACCTCTGCGCGGGCGCGCGCGCGCGCGAGCAACGTGATTCCAAGATGCAAAAAGGGATCGTCAATCTTCCGTCCTATGGGTTCGTGAAAGAGACCGATAAAAGGACGTCGATATCCGAGCTTTCTCGCGTGAGCCGCGTTTTAATGAATCATCTTTGAGCATAAGCTCTTTCCCAGGATGTACATGTGTAATAGAATATAATAAAAGGCGACCTTCAACTTTTTTATCATCAAAATTTTGTATTTCGCCGAGTAATTGTCCGGTAATGGACGTCAAGTTTTACGTGTAAATAATGTACACAACACCGGCTTTCCCGCAATTTTCCTCGTATAATCCGTGTATTTACTGCGTTTTAACACCTTGGTATAGGGTTAGCGTTAAATGAAGTTTGCGAATGTTATTACGATGGTGTGTTACCTCACCAACCAACCGTTTTACACCTCTTTTCGCTAATAAATTGAACTATAGCTTTAAGAAGATTGTGTGTTCTTTCGTGGCTTTGATACGTGCTTTTCAGGGAGGGAGTGTGACAGTGATTTATGAAACGCGCGCTGACGCATTCGTGTAAATATATCATTATACGGTTCTTTTATTTGGCAAATCGTTCGACTCTTTATAAAAATCCAGAAAATTCGTAGATTATATAAAAACTCTTAAATTCCGCATCGTTATGCTTTTATTACGTTTATTATCTATTTAATATGTTGTAAAAATATCTTTAAAAAAATTACCAAACACAAAACCGTCATATTTGTAAGTATAAAACTTTTGAATAAGAAAATGAATTGCTTTAGCCTTCTTCATAGTTTGAATAGAAAAATGTTAGAGTTTTAAAAAACGTTGACCCCCGACTCTTTTCCAGTAAGCATTATGTACCACGGTAAACGGTTCCCTCAATAAATAAAAAAAACTCGTCCCAGGTAATCTTACAGTGCTTTTCCCGACACTCGTATTTACGATAACCCTCCAATGAAAACTTGTTCCTTTTTCAAAAAAAAAAAAAAAGAAGCTACTTTCGCCTTGTCGATTACTACAATAAATTTATAAAAAGTGCACCTCTTTCCCAATGGTTTGGTGAATACAAAGAAAGAAAATATATTATTATTTAAAAAATATAATTTAAAATGTAGAATACACATTAAGTCCGTTATGATTTATTTTATAAAGATTGTGACATTCTAGTATTAGTTAAAATTAGAATTAATAAAATTATGTTAAAAATGGAGTATAACATCGAAAAAATATTATAACAGTAGAAACTTATTGAAATGAGGAAATATTGAAAGATTGGTAAGAAAGTTGAAGAAAGGTGGCCCTTTTTAAAATAGGACAGCTAGAAACTGTCGGATAAAGAGAATCTGTAAATGACGTCGGTGCTAGTAAAGGTAAAAGACGGACACCTGAGGGATGACAGCATTGAACCGAGCTCGCGCGTTAACGACGGACTTGAAAGGAGAAAGGCGAGCCGCACACAGAGAGAAGGAAAAGAAGGAGACCGAGGTCGTCGGCTCGCACTAGCTTTTGCTCAGCTGATGACGCGCCTTTGAGAGGCCATAAGCGAACTCGACCGCTTCCTTTTTCCGTATTAGACCGAGGGAACCGCTGGGCTACGCTGACACTTTTTCGGGAAACGATTGCTCGCCCTTACGCTAAACGGGACAACTCGACTAATGCAAAGGTACCTGATTTCCGGTCGGTAAAGATCTACCAGTTTTTTTCGTCGAAATACTTCACCATTTTGGACTGCTTTCTTGGAAAATTTTTAGAGCTGTTCAAATTTCTAAAGTTATATTAGAAAAATATTTTATTTCAAACTTTATTTCTTAAAGACACATTATTGATTTTATATAGGGTGAAATATATTCTCAACTTACTCTATATAAAAATATGTATTTAACGTTCGATATTTCAAATGATTTACTGACTTTTAAAAATCTCAAAATTTTTATATCGCCTCTGAACAAAATATTACGGTAAACGAAAAGTAATTTCATCGTTTAAATGACGGAACACAATATCTCTCGATAATAATCTCACACTTAATAAATAAAAATAACCAGAGAGGCGAATAAAAATGTAGTAGAAATAACCATATTTACGCATAAAATCAACTGAAACAAAATAGGATAAATATATATCGATAAAATAAATCGGCGCATAAAAGTATCGGTAAAACACGGATAGCCAGGCGCTCCCAAATCCATTGGGAAGTTTATCATTCGCTCGAGTATGAAGAAAATGCGCCGTTTCCAATTTTATCGAAGCGCGCTACGCGAACGACAAATCAAATCAAGATGCCGAAATGACTCGTAAAATCGAGAGCGCAGCCGTATAGGCGTGCAGTTTATTGGTTCGCCGGTTTACAAATGCACGGATCAAATCCGGCTTTATCACCACCGTACTCGCGCACGTACGTAAACCCATATATATTTATACACAGACACACTCACACACACACACACACACTGACACACAGAGTCACACACACACGAGTGTACATATATATACACATACGTATATACAACTCGGATCGGCTTCCGTGACTCGATATTATATCGCACAGTGCGCCGATTGCGAGGCATTAAAATACCCTCCCCGAGTTCGAATCAACACACGAGTATCGTCCACCGGGAGAAATTGATTTTAATGTCTTTCGGTAACGTTGTTTTATTACCATTTTTATCTTTTAGATTGGAGTAATTGGAAAAATTTCTGCCGATTATTCATTATGAGTGTTGCTTCGCAATGATATATTTTTTTTCTATGATTTACTTTTATACCGTCGCGTATATATTTTTCTTATGTCTTCATTTTTATAAAGATCGCTCTTAAAAAATTTTGAAATATTAAATTGTGTCATGGGTCAAAGTACCGCTTAAATCTTAATTTTATGTTAACTGTAAGTACTCAATCGTTGTAAAATACTATTATTTTATTACAATATTTATTGGCACACTGTAATTATTTTTCTACAATTTTTAGTAGATATATACTGTAAGATTGTAATTCTTCTTCTGAAATAAAGTCGTAATTTATTCTAATTTCTAAATTAGTATAAACGCAGCTAATCTAATAATTAAAAGTTTGAATAGAATTATTTCATTTATAATGAAGCTAGAAAAAAATTGTTACAAATTAAAAGGTTAAATCGGTTAAAAAAACAACATGTAATGCGTTTAAAACAAAAGAAACCAAAAAAGTAATAATTAATGAACGAAAACAATTGAATGTAAATTTAATTGTGTAAAGGGTTGTGTAGATCGAGTGGCTCAATCACAAATGCCAAATAATGCTTTGTTGGTAATTGACTAACGATAGTAGTTTAATGTTGTGCAGACATAAATACTGCCTTTGATGTATACATTAAGTTTCATTTGTCAGTTGAGAGAGTTACTAATCGACAATAATTACTTTCGTGCACTGAACATTTACTGTCTGAATAGAGAAATCGCACATTCAGTAATAGTCGATATGATACACGTGCATTCAATGCTTCAAATTTAATTTTCAACCGAATATTATTGCTTTGCTTGTGTACAACTGATAAATTTGCATCGTAAATTATATACGATCAATTATAAGTGACTCGTCAAAGGGAAATTAATCCACGCAGTTGTGTCACCTATTTCTGTACGTAAACGATACATTTTATTTCCCGTATTATTTGAAACAAGAACACTTTTAATATTGAACAGATGTTTAACTCGTGTTAATTGATTTTTATATATTAAAGATCGTGATGCCGCGCTACGCTAAGAACGCAATTAATCGTTCATAATAAAATCGATAGACAATACTCGGAAACTGTTGTATGCAATTTTTTTATTCTCACCAGCTAACATAAACCCTTACGAAAATTTCGTTAAAGTTACGATACGAAACTCGAGTACACTCCGAACATACTATATATACATAGTCTCGTAAATTCCGTAAGAGGTAGCGACAAAAATGCAGCTCCCAGTATACACGTTGTTCTCTCGCATACTCTCCATCTCTCTCACTTCCAACTCCTATACCCGAAGAATCCAAGCCGAAACTATCGGCCAAGAAAATTTCGCGCTCGCGCATCTCAATATCCCCCTCTCCTAGCGCGTTTTCTCGCGGTCGCCATCAGACTTTTACTCTTCTGAACGGTAGTCAAGAAGCGCCAAAGTATCCCGGAAGTTTACGAACCGTTTAATTTCGCGCGCGCGAGCTCTTAGCTCCGGTTTACCCGCTGGAGTCTTGGAACGAGCAGCACCTTAATGGATTTCCTCGAATCTACTCGTGAGGGAGTTTTCAGGGAGGACGTTCGTCGACGACGCTCGGTATATACTCCACAATCATTCTACATCGATTTACATGATGGTGGTCTTTTTTGAGAAAATAGTCTGAATCAATAGCGCCTTTATTTCAAAGACTGACAAATTAAATAGTGGATTATTACAGCTGTTCATCTTGACGATGTGTACAGTACTGTACCCGTTTTTAGAAAAGAAAAATGAATAAAATTGTTTAATGCATATCGATTAAAACTTTTTTGCAATAATTCCTTGAAAATTAAACTTTAAAATAAAGATTCTCTAATTTTTTCCAAACGTACGATGGCACCTCATTAAATCACACAAAAAAGCACAGCATCCTTTCATTAAACTTTCGTTGTTTCCATACGTATATACAAAAGTAACAAACCGTAAATGTTAAAAGGAGCGCGACGATAAACGCAGGTAAAAAAAAAGAAAGAAAGAGAAAAAGAAAAGAAAGGAAAAGCTCAACGCTTTACAGACTTGAGACATTAAAAGCCCTTGGCTCTAACTTTTCTCCCCTCGACCGGAAGCGCCAATTGCGCGGCATAAGAAACAATAAGAAACTCGGCAGGGCAGCATCCACACGCGCGCGATTACTATCATTATACGGAAACTCGACGCGGTGGAGCCTTATTATCGTTGTACCTCGGCTCGCTCGCTTTCTCACTTTTTATTTTACCCTTTATTATATGCCCTCGGACTTTTAGGGATGCGAAAATCGCCCACGGTAAAGGAAAAGCGCGCTCGATTTCCACCTCGAGCGGTACAAGAAAACGGGTGCGATGGACCTTTTACTTCGTTAAGCGAATTAATGGGGATAATTATTATTACTTGGATAGGGAGACCTGCTCGTGAGAATCGAGGCGAATTTTAAATGCGTTTAATTATATAGTATTAAAATTCTGAGGTATTTATCAAAAAATTTAATATTTTCGAATTAATATTTCTTTGATTGGTGGAAAGAGGTAATAATTGTGACTCGGTCGATCGAACAAAAATGCTCACAACAGAAAAATAAAATACTTAATTAACAATTGTTTATCGAGATATCATAAAAAGAGGAGACAATTAGTTTACATTCCATTAAAGATCGTAATAATTATTCATTTAACTTTAATCGAAATGCCATTTACCTAGATATAACAAGTTAAATAATATATCACTTTCCACACCCTCGACTAATAGGCGAAATTATATTTAATATTTGATTATAATACGTATATATGTACGTGTTTATGTACACACACACACACACACGCATACACGTACACAAACAGACGCGCTCGCACACACACGCATACGACACGCACACGCACACGCACACGCACATTTGTACATATATATATTCAGAAGCGCGCCATCGTATACTCGCAAATTAATGATGCGTTCCTATGGAAACGATCATTAAACTTCATTACAACTGCTTTCATAATGCTTTATCAAAATCGAATCATTATCGTTAGGTATATATGAGTTAATTAATATCTAGAACAAACTCGAATGTATTATTGTTCAAATCGTGCAATTTTATTCACTCCCACCTTCCACTTCTCTTATTTGTCAAAAATATCAGTCAAGTATCGGTATAGTAATGTGTAATTGTTTGACCAGACTTTAATTATATCGACTTTTTGTTTTATTTTAATTTCAGTTTGCCTACGTCACCTGTGACTGGACGTGTCGCTACGGATGTATTACTTAACGGTAGAAACTGGAACATCTTCGTGACTTACCTGAAATCAAAGAAAAGAAGAATATTTTTATAATTCTTAGACATGAGTAAAAAAATAATTTATTTATACAAAATATTATAACAAAGTTTAGATGTATTAAAAAATATTATTTTTTCTCTCTTTATCTTCTTTGTGGTTCTATTCGTTTAGGTAGTCTATGTAAGATATTTTATGTTACTTCAATAGCTTCTAAGAAAATATAAAATTCAATATAAACTTTGTACGCTTTGTTATTAAGCATTTACCTTTATATTATTTACATTTACATTTTTTATACAATGAAAAGTGTAATTTTAGTTAATACAAAGAATGTTTAATTAATTTTAAACCTTTGAAATCTTGCGCTTTACTTTATTCCATACTATTTTACAAGTTTTCATCAATAATGTATAAATAATTATATTCATTTTTCTTTAATATTTTTTACAAACAACTTATTTGTATATATACACACATTCACATATATGTGTGTATGATAAAATTTGTATATAGTTTAAATTTATGAAAAATTTAGATTCTACTTGGTTATCGAAAATCCATCCAATCGTAGCTAAAGGTAAATAGTAATACAAAACTATAAATCATCACTAAATTATTATTACTATTTTTTTATACGCAGCTGTAAAGTGCGGAATAGTTTCATAAACAAATCGTTTGTAATAAGAGGACTTAAATAGAATATCTATCCTAAAGAAAAGTATATATGGACAAGCCACGTTTCATCGAGTACAGCGAAAAATCCGGAAACAATAACCAAGAAAGCTCTTGGTAAGGCGACCTACATAAATACAAGAAACGATTAGACTCCATAGCAATTAACCGAAGCTAGCTGATCCCTCGCTCGAAAAAGGATAAATTGCACAAGGCTGCAAAACAATTAACACTAATGAAGTTTTAATTTGCCGCGGCGCGGCGATCGTTAGGCAAACGATTCTACCTACCCCCTCTCCTACTCCCCTCACCGAAAAACAAAAGAGAGAGAGAGAGGGGGAGGGGAGAGAGAGAGAGAGTGAGTGAGTGAGTGAGAGGTGGCGGAGGGGAGGAAAGCGGCCGGAAAATAAGAGGAGCGAGACGTAACAGCTTCTCGTTATTCCGCGAGAGCTCGCCCACGCGCCGGGCAACCTGCCAGCGACGTTGCCTCGCTCGAGCGCGCTGCACTTTAATCGAAAGTAATCGCATTGTGTCCGGCGCGCAGTCGCACCCTTACACTATACACCAACCATTACGCCCGATTTATTCTTTTACGCTCTCTTGATTTATAGAATCTACCTTCGCTCTGTGACTTTCGATCGTATGTCCTTTATCCTATCGAGTTTTATTATTTCTTCGATAATATATAAATGAGAATTTTCGTGACTATTTTTTGACTATCATTCATTACAATTGATTTAGTTATACTGTGGTTTTGATACGTTCATTGTTCAACATATTCTACTTTAGTGAAATGAAGAAACGGTAATATATTGGTAATCTATATACATGATATACATCGGAATCTTGTAAAATACGTTAAATTTATAACCATCGAATCTGAAAAAATAACGATGCGATTGTGTATGTATAAATTTTAATTCTTTCTTCCTTATCACCGCGTATTTTACTACAATTTATCAAAATACAGAGCGGAAAGAAATAAATTGATAAGTAATCATTTTCATTTCCAAAAAAATACAGAGCTTTATAAAAAATTTTTTGTCTACAATATTTCTTAAATGTTTTTACAAAAACTGACAAATATTTATCGATATATAGAAGGCTTCTTGAGTAGTTAAAACTTCTCGACAGTAGAAGATGAATCGATCGATCAAAAGAAGACTTTCTAATGACGAGTACTCTGTCATCGAGATTGATGACTCCGCGATGGCTTTGAGGAATTAATAGCGAGTCTAATCTCGGACGAATACAAGGTGATCTTGTGTAAAACGAGAAGATATTTCTAAATCGACGACTATATTCAAGACAAATAAATCGATTGCATCAAGAGCGTTGAATTATTTTTTTATTTTTGTACTAGTGATCAGAATAATGGAAATATCAAACTTTCCTATACAATTCAATTATACGGATTGCACAATTTACTCCAATTATCGAAAATATGATATTCTTAACTCAGTTCAATTTATATATTATGTAGTGACTTATACCAATGCACCGGTACAATCGTTGAACTATTTTATATTTAATTTCAATTTACGAAATTTTAATTATTACGTAATTTATATTACTACGCAGTCAGTGTGTCAAAAACATATAAATTATATAAACAATAATTAAAAGAGTATGCCTCCAGTAAATTCAAATAAAACCCTTTTAAATCAATGTTTACCTCTCAAGGTAAAATATATATTTATATTCACTCAAACCCCTCAGCCTAAAAACATCAAAAAAAAAAAGTTCATTACACTGTCGAGGATAACCCGGTAAAAGGAAAAGGGTCGAAGAAAGCAACGAGGGAGAGAACAGCTGGTAAAGTCGGTAAACAAAGCGCGTGTCTCTCCCCCAGTTAAATTGGTACCTGCACGTGAATCTTTTACACGAATATGTACGCACACAGCCACAACGTGATCGTGGGCTCACCTCCTTCCATTAGCCTCTTAAATCGCCGGTAAGAAGATCTTTCCTCCTTTCCATAATTCGCGCTCGTGGGCGTCCGCGCGTGGGCCGCTCCCGCACACAAAGCGCGGGCGTGTTGCACTAAGAAACCGGGTATTATCGGCGCAGAAGGAGAAACGACCCTTTCTCACGCGCGCGCACGTTCGCGTCGACAACTCGGTTCGCAGCTGAAATTTCCGCCCGATGAGTGAACTTTTGCGAAATGCTCTTCAGAGATTGATTGATGCTTATTGGGCCTTCGCATATACATATATCTATACCTACAATATCGTACAATGGATAAATACGTTTCGCTGTGCGGTTAAAAGCGCGAGCGATTAACGTTTAATGATGTTGTGCACTGCTGAGAAGAATTAAAGATATATATTACTATACGGCTAGTGGTAAACGTGTATAGACGTTTCGCGCAATTTGTTTAGGGTAATAAACTATGCGTGTTGAGTGGGGTGTGTTCGACAGATTTGTTGGAAATTAGTTGTCGATGGTAATGAGAGACTTTTTATTTTTGGTAAATCAATTTAATTATACTGTGGGTTTTGTCTATCTTTTTTAGACTATTTGATTTATTAGCATGTTGCAACTGATAATAAATTGTTCGATACAAAGGTTCAAATAGAACCGCGTGCGCTTGACAAATTTACTAATTTACTTAATACGTTGAATAATAATTCTCAATTTTTTCAGCATTAATTAAAATAATTCGCTTAAGATTATCTTCCACGCTGTATGAACGCGATGTTAAAAGAACCTTATACAAATTCAAAGATATATTAATTACGTATTCAAACTATTTGCATTTAAGGAGATTTTAAAATTACTATACCGATTGAACTTAACGTTTACTGGACTGAAAATTTATCAAATAGTTTAGTGTGAAATTTTCATAAAGGAAAATTATTGAATAATTCATTACGCTTGATGTACGTTTCATTTTTAAATAACCAATAATTTTATTAATCCTTAGTATTTACTAGAAACATTTGCGAAATGTATTGAAAATAACTGCTCGAACAAGTAAAATATAACTAGTAGAAAATAATAAAGGCCATTAATTTTCGTAAAATTCCTTAGAGATCCATATTTACCGATAGGAATATAAAATTTATACAATTAACCAATGTAAAAAACAAGTTCGGAGCTGTGGTAATAGTCGCTCGATAAATATCTATTTCAAATTTAGCACGGAAAGTTTTGTTCACGATTACGAGACGGGAAGATTATAGATTTCTATTGTAATGTGTGGTAAAAGAGAATCCAAGAAAATAAGGGGAGAGAGAGAGAGAGAGAGAGGGAGAGAGAAAGAGAGAAAGAGATGCGAATGATGGTTTCGAGCAAACGACGACACACGCCCCTGCAAACCCGAGTGATTCAGCTTTCTGGGTACGGCCGAGTGTGCCTGGCTGTTTAAAGAACCGGGACTCGATACGACTTCGTTCGTCTGCTTTTTTTTATTATCTTTCCAAGGGGATTTAATGAAAATTGATGGTTCCTTTCTCAAAAGAACCAAGTGGTTTTAAGGTTTCTTATTTGATTATGGTACGATTACGAGGAAAATGGTGTACTTCGCGCATTTCGTTGTATCCTGAAAAATATCCAGAACATTGCATACGTTTTAAAATTTGATACGATCTTGCGTTTATGTAAAATGCGGTGGATCTTTATTCATGTCCTTTTGTGAGTCGACTTATATATACAAAATGCGTATACACGTTAAGTATGTTAAAACGAAATAATATTGAAATATTCATATCGACTTTGAAATGTGCACTTTAATAATGAAAAGATGTTTGGCGATATAAAAGTATTAAAAATTAAAATATGCTTATAAACTCGTAGTATTCGTCACGTATGACTAACGTTAAAGAAAAGTAATATACTTGAAAATGATAAATAATAATTTCTGTAAAAATAATTTCTAGTCAAAACTAAAATTTGAGAATAGACTAATCAATCATAGCATCAAGAAAGCACGACACCCAAACTAACATCACGTAAACTCGGAAGAGACACGATCAGGAATATAAATAAAGTAAATTTTGAGCCCAAGTGAATAAACAATTCCGAAAAGCACAAACTAAGCATAAACTCAAAATTAGATTGGTTAAATAATTCTCGCAAAGCCATCAACACGGCAGACAGGTATTCCCGTCTCTAAAAATAGTAAAGAAGAAATTCTCCAAGAAGCGACAAAGTATACTCGCCATTCAGCGAATTCTACTCTCGAGCATGTGCCAATGGGTACGACTAGAGTGATGCCAAAAACTCCACGAGGGCGCTTCATTCATGGGCGCAACGAGAGTTGCGTAAATCGTCGTCGACGACGACTCGGTGAATTAACGACCCCAACGAGCCTGTTTTTGAGAGCGATGGTTTTTGCATCCTCGTTTTCCCTACGGAGAGGATTAGTTACCCTGATAGACCTCTTGTATGATTAATTGCTGTTGCATTTTCTTGTCGGAAGGTTTGCGGTGTGGTGCATCGGTGATTCTGTGACTCATCGTGGTCAGATTTGTTCGATGTCCAAAACTTTCGCTTCTACAACTATGTTTGTTGTGGTGAAGTAAAAGGTTTCATTAGCAGAGGATGTGCTGGTGCTTACAACACTTTCTTGACAAAAAAACTAAATTTTCTTGTGATACGGAATTATTTGTAATATTTTTTGCACTTTATTTTACAAAATATTTTACTAAATATTAATGAAATATTAAAACATAAATAATAAACTATAAAAATAAATTCCTCTGCTACGTTAGAAAATAATTCGTTTAAAATGAACCTTGTCTTTCAAGAAAAATTCCTTAACCGTATCACCCCTAATTTTTGAATCGTTGAAACAACTTGAAACTATCTTTAAAAATGACAAATACTACTCCAGTCCTCCAAATCTTCGTCCAATTAAATGAATTTCTGAAGCTCCAGACCGATGATTATCCATCGGCAAAAAAAAAGAAATATAAAACTCCGATAATTCTGGAGGGTAAAAACGCAACTCGGAAGCCATGATAATGTTTCTCTTTTACGTTCTACGAATGACATCCCAAAGGATTCCGGACACTCGGCACAGCAGGAAATTATCACAGTCTCGTATTTTGATCGATTTTCGGCTAGTCTAGTCTTTTTTTTTACGAGTCCATGCAAGATACGTGAATAAGTATAGGTGACGATGAATTTCCTGCACGCGATATTTACACCGACAAAGAATTCGGTAGTCTGAAAACTAGGAGTCAGGCACGCTTATATTCATTTCAACCCAATTCGATGTCAGATTCCGAACATTTTTAAATATCGTCACGGACACGATGCTGGGTATTTA
Source organism: Theocolax elegans (assembly GCA_026168455.1). Lineage (NCBI taxonomy): Eukaryota > Metazoa > Arthropoda > Insecta > Hymenoptera > Cerocephalidae > Theocolax > Theocolax elegans. The sequence continues at coordinate 97,990,784 of CM047425.1, forward strand.
TTATGTTAAAAAAATATATTTGTGAATTTTAAACATGTAGTTTAATGAGTCAGTGGGAGTAGCAGACTAAAATTATACTATTTTTTCTATAAAAAAAAGTGCTATTCAAAATGCATGGAGTTTATAATCATAGATACTGAAGCTCCACTGATATGCAAACTAAAAATTATAGTCTTTGCTTGTCACTTGTTTTTTTATATTTTTTATTGCAAGTTGAAACTCGACTTTATTTTATAATGCGAAAAAAATAATTTTTTTTTCTTAGAAATTGTAGGCTTCTCGTTGTAAAGAATATTAAAAAAAAATTCGGAGTTAATACCATTAAATTCTTTAGCATCTTTAGAAAATAAATCGTTCTTCAATTTCTTTAAATATAGAGACAATCCATCCTCTTGATACTAACCATCAAAGTTAAAAACAAACCATCGTAAAACTTAACACCGAGTCAAAATACCGAAGCGCATTACCAAAACCCTCTTACAAACTTTTGGCCAATATAATCGACCATAGTGTAATAAAAAAAAGTAAGTTTCCCGCCTTAAAAGAGGCGGGAGCGACGGTAATCTCAGTGGGTAACGGTAATGGCCATTCGAAAATCTAATTACCGCGCATTACGAGCCACCCGACAAACTCTCCTCTCGACGTGGTACAACAGTCATTAGGTCGACCGAAGAGAGACGGCAATTTTCCACTTTCTCTCTCTCTCTCTCTCTCTCTCTCTCTCTCTCTCTTTCTCTCTATATCCCTCTCCCTGTCTCACAGTCTCTTGGACCCTCGTCATTTTTCTACTGGTCTTGTCGCCGGGACGGCGATGACGGATCAATCGTAGCTTACCGCGAGCGACAATTTCTCTTAATGCGCGGCAATTGCGAGGCTTAAATTCGTCTCGGCCGATTGGTCGAGACGACGACGCGCCGGTTCAGGGGCTTGGGAAAAACGGAGGCTGTGCGAGATTTGCCTGAGCGTCGCGCGGTTTTTTTTATTTTATACTCTTCCCCTACTTTTTCTGTTTACAGAGTCTCCACTCTATTTTCTTCATTATTTAATTGTATAGCTGTAACATATATAATTATACAAATGTTTTAACTTTCTGATCATATTTTTAAAAATTCATTATATTTTATAATGTATTCGTAACGTAAAGTTAAGTAACTATTACGTTTCTACAAGTACAAATGATCACAAATTATAAAGAACTTCGTATTCCATTACAAATGTATAATTCTGTTTGTTTTTCACTAATGGTAATATAATTAATGGTAGGTCGTGGTAGATGATTTTCCTGATTCGCTGAAATGTGCAGTATATTTAATTTTACAGTAAAGAAATGTAGTTTTAATTTCATGAAAATTAAAAGAATTCTTTCTTTACGCTAATTTCACTTTGATTGCAATTTATTAAGTTTTAAATAAAATATGCGAAACCATCCATTCTTACTATTTACAACATGCTTAATCTATTATATAAACTATCTCGCATAATTGAATTCTGACATATTGAGTATCGACATAAAATTAATTTGCAACTTTGAATTGACGAGGTTAATAATAAATAATTAATCAGGTAATTGAATCAATAAATAAATTAAAATCACTACATATGTAGATAATATTATAATTTGAAGAGTATATAAACGTTAGTGTATCGAGTAAAATCAGAGTTCAGTGCACTTAACAATATTAAACTGACGATTGTCAGCTGTCGGCAGTTATTCTTAGCTGCAACACCCATGAATCATCTGAAATATATTTTCATTTCTAACATCTCGTGAAGACTATATAAACTTAATGTTTTTATTATATTAAATACGATAAAAAATAGTTTGGTGACCTTATTAAACGTAAACTCATTCCGAGTATCCGTATATAACGTACGTAAAATCGAAACCACTAATCCTGAGTATGTAGATTGGACGTGCGTTAATTCAGATGTAAATATACGGTGTTTCTTCTAAAAGAGGGGGAAGAGAAAAAGGCGGTGTAGAGTAGTACGATATTATGGAAATTGTTTCTTGTGCGAAAAAGGCGAATGATACTCTCGCGTGCCGACGACCTATCATCTTGGCTCTTTATTTGCACCGCTTTGTCCGACTTGTTCCCCTTAAAAATTTTCTTTTATTCTGGTGCGAAAAGAATACGGGCGAACAATAACACCATCCGTATGCGGAAATTATTTAAATTCCGTGCGGTTGCCCGAAAATTGCGGAGGACCAAAAAAGTCAGTATTACACCTACAAAAAAAATTTTTAATTTTTGGACTCTATTATTTAACTTGCATATACTTCATGCTTTTGGTACGTCGCGTCAGGTGAGTGGGTTAAGATATTTGGTTGTTTAAGTATGATTGGAACACAAAAATATGTATATTTATGTTAATCAAACTTAGTCTACTTTAAAGTAATTTTCGATCGCAGTAGCAGTCTCTAATATCGACATTTTTGCATTTGAAAAATATAATTAAAAATTTAAACATTCGAATAAAAGCACTCGGCAAGAACTACAATAATTACATTTTTATACCTAATACGAATAATTTTAGTCTTTCCGACTCAAGACGTGAAACCACAAAAATGCTGCCAAATACATGTGTATTAAAATAATTACAATCGCCAGCTGTCATCTCTTCAATCGTTCTTATTTTGGGATCCCACTTCTAACATTTGTTAATAATACTACAAACAAAAACTTATAATCACAAATGTTTATATGCCACTTAATATCCAGTTGCAACAATACAAACTATATTTACACGTTTTAAAAAATACTTTGAAAAATACTACAAATACTCACGAAAGGTTATACACTTAAAATCGAAACAACGAGAAACATCGGTGCTTCTAAACCGTCAACTCCGAACACCCCAAACCAACGACGTGAGAAACGTTGATTTATATTGTGGGTAACATGCACTAGAAACAATTTTATCAGCTGTAAGTCACAAGATGAAATTAAATACAACGTTAAAGATGTCACTGGGAGTATAATTAGTGAAAGAGTAAATTGATGAGATCTGTGTATATTCGATGTATGCGTCAATAAAAAACTGTATTTTATTGTTTAGGCTGTTACAAAAAAATATTAATTTAATATATATATATATATATTTAAAATGTTCAAGAAGCTTTGGAGTCTATATATAACAGAAAAGAGTGATGGTGTTACATAGGTTGGGAGATAGAAAGAGTACGTACTCCTTAAGTCAAACACAAGCGAAACGCTGTTTAGATTACCTACGTAAGGAACGAACTGACTTAAGGAATACTGCGAGTGAATCTTGCTAAGAAAAGCAAAATAAATTAAAATTTGTTAAAGTGTAGGATACAATAAATTTCTGAAGATTAGTTATATGGTCTATTAGCACTCAACTTATTACAGTTGTTTATTACCCAAACTTAACTAATATTTTCAAGTATATATTACTATTTTATTTATACACAAAAGTAAACAAGTTTAAAGCGCTATAGTAGGTTATATCCAGACTCAAAGCAACGGTACTGATATATACATATATATGACTATAATTGAAAATCCAAAAATTGTGCGCGTGGAAGATTTAAATTTTGTATTGGCTTTAACGTCCTTTGAAAAACAACGCATCGAACCAAACCGACTTTGTGTAAAAAATAAAATAAAGTTTCCAAATCGACCTGTCACGGTTACAAAAACAGAATAAAACTGAACAACGAAAAACATAAATAGTAAACACATTCTAAAAATATCGTACACAAACGCAACTAGTGAAACTCGCAGAAAATTGAACTTCTCATTCTCATCTTGGGATGAAAACCAAAGAGAATGGAAGAAAGAGAGAGAGAGAGAGAGAGAGAGAGAGAGAGATAGAGAGAGAGAGTGAGAGAAAGAGAGATGGGAAGAGGTGAGGGGGGGGAGAGACAGGGAGCATCTTATCTCGTCTTTTCCGCCTACAAAAGCTTTATCTTCTTGGGGGTAAGGAATTGCGCAACGATAATGAGTAGCGCGCGTATATACCGTTATTGCGATCATCTACGTCGACTGGTTTCACCGGACGGGCGCGTGTCGCTTTTCTAGGTGCGCATACACACACACACACACATATATATATATATATACATAAGCTATATATACGTATGTACTACACACATATAGACAGCCTTTGCTCGGTAGAAAACCATAAACACGCTTGGAAGAAAATCACTTTTGAGAGTCCCTCGTCCGCGTCGCTATTTCCTTCCTCATTACGAAGTTATTTCTCCGACTGACTTGCGCTTCGTGCTTTTTCTCTTTATATTCCTTCTTGCGCCTCTTTGAGGAGGGCATGTTTATGCCCCGTATTATGAGTTTATGCTCGCGAGATTCCCATATATTTTCCTCGAGTTATTAAATTCTTTTATCAGTAAGATATAGGGTATATATGTTAAATCATTCTACTTTTCTTTCCCGAGCGAACTGATTAATTGACCATTAAGTTTTATTAAAATTTTTAGTAAATATTGTTCGATCGAAAATTTTTTTACTTATACTTTGCGTCCTTTATAAAATTGAATACTTCAACATTTTTAATGCTTTATACACTTCAGCATATCGAGTCCATCTAACAAACATTAATTGTGTCTCGAGAATAATTATAAGGTTATGCCAGATAATTCATATGTAAACATAACCTAAAATTAAGTTAGTTTTTACTTGCCTATCGATCGACATCTACCAGAGTCAACAATCGTGATAAAATAATATGACTTTTAAATTGCATAGATTAAGCATATTCACGACACTTCATCACTCGGTCACTTAGATTAAATTTACTCGCGACTCCAGTAAATCTAACACCATTTTTTTTTCATTTCGTGCGAATAAAAATAATGAAAATTTCCATAAATTTCCATAACAATATATAATACATACATATACGATAATTTTATATTTCAATACATGTATGCAAATCACGAACGTACAATTTTCTACTACCTGCATCCTCTCTACGATTACACGTTTCATTAATCTAGCAAACGGTAATAACGTTAATCCAACACCCTGAGTCGTTCTATTTATCAAAGTATATTATAGTACATGTGTATATATATATATACATATATATATGGCGAATCAGTATAACTATCAAACTATCAATCAATTTACATCTTTTACTTTTGGTTAACAAAAAATAAATTAATACGATTCATTACGTGAAAAAGATATGGTAGCTATTTGTTAAAAAAGAAGAAAACGCAGACAGAGGGAAAGAGAGAGGAACGAGAGGAGAATGGACCACTCCCATCAAGCCTCCCCAGGTAGTAACAACAACCTCGCGCGCACCTGGGCAGTCGCGCGTTTCCTGCTCGATTCCGTTTTTATTGCCGTATATCCTTTTTTTCCATCCCAGTGCGCTTGATTTTTTTAGGAGTGGAGATAGCCGAGATACTTTTATTTTCGATCGAGTGACGTTTTTTCACATAGACGAATTACCTCGATATGAATTTTGTTTTTTCGTTTCGCGATTGTTTATTCGTCTAGTGAGTGTGTTTGCATTTCTTTTTAAACAACGGGTAGCTGCCTAGATTTTGTTGCCATCCATTTTTATTTGTTGAAAATTAATTTAGCTATTTCTTTTCAATTAGTCTTATATTTTTTTAATGGACGCCAGGTATTGAAGTTGTTGTCGAGATTTGTCAATTGAAGTGGTTTCAAAATTTTAATTTTTAATGCCTTGGTTGAAAACTTTCAAACCTTGAATTTATGATTATTACACCGCTATTTTCTTTTTTACGAAGTGTGGGTAAAATGCGATTTTTAAAAATTCCTTTTTATACTTCCTGTATCAAAAAATATTGTTCGAGACAAGCGTGAATAATGATCTTCAACTCGGGCGATCAAACTCTCGCTCGTTTAAAAATCAACACTCTACACTAATATCGAAAAGTACTATTTATATTATTCATAAAAAGTATGCTGTTAAAAAGGAGATGACGTTTACAAAAAATTGATATTGATTATAGAATGAACTCCAAAAGGAGCTGTTTACGTCAAACCACAGAAAAAACACACCAAACAAAAAACGGTAAATAAATAAAAGAAAGTGACACTAGGAATCTTATAATCGGTCAACAAACAATGCATTTCCCTCTTTAAACCAATCAACTATCCACCGGCAGGCAAACAATCACGATCACAAGTCATGAGGAAAATTGATTTGTCAAAAGAGCCGAAAGACAGCCCACTCTTCATTTTGAAAGGTGACGGTAATTAACAATGACACGCGTTTCTCTCGAAAGCGAATGAAAAAAAATCATCAAGTGGAATAGAATGAGAGAGAAGACAAAGCACGATAGAGTTCGCGGTGATATATAAATAAGGTCTCGAATTTAGGCGAGGGGTCACGTCATTTTACCTCCGCCGGGTTCGTTTATTATTATGAAATGCATGCCACTGTCGTTGTATACCGTTGCTTATGACGTCATATAAGGTGCGGCTCTCTCTCCTTTTCTATATGCCTCTCTTAGTGTAGTATCTTTATACCATTACCTTTTCCTTCTGCTTCCTCGAATTCGTTGTACTTCCTATGCATTTTTCAGTATTTATGATTTACCGGGTTAATTACCGAGGATATAAAAAATTTCTACTTGTTTATTAAACACTGAAATTACTAGATTCGCAATGCGTTAAGTGCAATATTTGTTGTGTGAATTGTAATTTTATTGCAAATAGAAGTATACTAGAGGTAAATGTAAATATTTAATAACAATTTAGATAAACTACCTAAAATTTAATTTTTACTATCTTACGTAATTTTAATGAATCTCATCTAATTTAATTAAAATTTGTTTACCTATCCACTCTCGAATAAATACTAATTAAACTTTACATATATTCCCGTAAGAAAAATAAAAAGAAAATTTCACACGCATATCTACAATCTAAATTTTATATATATCCTACTAAGCAAAAAGGAAGAAAAAAAAGCGCACCGAGAAACCACCTGTATGTACGAAGTAACGAGGACGTAAACGCGAACATAAAATTACTTTCGAATATCATATGAAATAAAGTCGAACGTATCCAACAAAATGCATATATCCGAGCGATAATTTCATTCGGAAAGCTCGTCCATATAAACTCGAGTTTATAAACGCGCACGCAAACTTCTCGAGAGGTAGTGCAGTTGCACCGATTTGGAAAAAGGCTCGAGGCGTTACGTAGAGAATAAGAGAGTAGGGACGTAAAACTGCCTCAGCGATACAATCAAATCCTTAGATTTTTATGCTCACGACTTCTAGGCTTACGCGCGTAAACTTTTGAAAAAAAATAAAGGGGGAGGAAAGAAAATTGATCGACCGCAATTTTTAATATCATTTTATCGTGTGTGCGAAATTTATAATGGTACAACTGCGCGTGAAAGCCTCGATTAATGGAAAAGATAATTATTAATGAGTTTAAATAATGTGAACAATGAGAACCTTGAATTACGATGTACCGATTATTTGCACACTGCAAGTTTCATACTAAAATAATTAGTAGGTGCAATGTCTAAAATTAATCCAAAATATTATTTTTCGTCAACATGCGATTGGTGGGGTGTATGTGTGTGCGTGTGTGCATTTGTGTATAGGTTAAGGTTATGATCGATAGTATATCTTTAAACATATATGCATATCCAAAGTATATGATTTTGAAATTATGAGAAAGTTGGAAAACGATACACACCGTATCCTCGTAAAATAGAGTTTAAAAATAATTTTACCGTTCAAAGATGCATTACCGTAAGGCTTTACGATGGCATAATGAATTATTTAAGAAAATTTATTGATGCATAAAAAGCGTTTTGAAAAGTTCCGAAAGATATTTATCAATTAGCAATAAATCCGGCACTTTAAGTCTCGCCCTATTACTTTCGTATGAAGGAAACAGAATATCGACATCGATAATATAAAGTGCACTCGTAAAGCTCAGTTATTGCGGATTAACGAGATACATGAAGAATTAAACCTAGTTTCACTGTACAATATCAGAACAAGAAATTATATGTATGATTCTTAGAAATAAAATTTTTTATTATTCATTCATTTTCTTCCAAGGTATATGTGTCAGATAAGGATAATAAAGTTACAAAATATCCTACAAAATTTATTATAAAAAATAACTTTTCCAAATTTGTCTGTCAATTTTTGGTATTTGAATCGTAACGAGCAATGCTGCGAATGACAACAAAAATAAATTAACTAAATATGTATACGTTTATAAAAGACAATGAACTATCGTGCATGAGTACGTCTATTTATAAATATGAATGAACAATCAGTAATTCGCTAAATCTGATTTTTAATATAATCAATGCCATCCCTGAACGTAATTTTATTTAACAACTGACTGGCACAGAGAGGAGCAAATGTATAACTATATAAGAACCGGGACGTTGCGTATAAACACAAGAGTGACGTGCGCTCTCGCTTAGTCGTGGTCATTATTCAATCAACAGTCCCAGACAACGTCGTCTGACGATGCACCTTGCAATGCGTTCAAAAGAACGACGCTTATCCATGAGAGAAAAGCGTCTGTTTTCCATCCTTCTTCTTCTACTTCTTACTCCTCTTCTTCGCCTTCTTCCTCTTCTTTATTTTCACTAACGTTTATTGCGAGCGCGAGTTTTTCTTTACCAAAGTTTATACCGAGAGTTCAATAGTCTCTCGCTTTCTCTCTCTCTCTCCCTCTCTCTCTCTCTTTCTCTCTCTCTCGCTCTCTCCCATCGACAGCGATGCAATGTTTATATATACGGACAATGTTATCGTATACGAAATTTTTTCACTTCGTTCAAGTTTCCGATGCATAGTTAGAAAATGTTGCTTGGATTATATTGTCTGCATTATTAGCTATACCTATCCCCGCCTCGCGGGCTTTCTTGTTTGTACTGTCGTTTTACATTGAGAAAGTTTTCTTTTGTATAAAGGAGCGAGGATAGGTAATGGTGAATTAATAAGCGATTCTTCAAGACGATACAAATTTTGTGAGCGCGAGCACGCGAGTATGTGTATCTGTATATATATGCTCTTGATTGTGGCGTTATTTTTAATCATCGGTAAACTTTAACAAGTCGTATTGTTCCTACTGTGATTGTCTCATTATTTGGTTAAAATTATTAATCGGTAACTTAATAACAGTAGACGATCGCTTAGCGAAAAATTATCAAAATATATTAAACAGATCGAAAATGACGTAGAGGTAGGAAAAGTTCAACAACTCGTGAGTATATAAATAAGTAAAACGTCGTTGAATCACTTACATATGCCAGAACAATTTACGACGCGAAAATGTCGTTGTCAACGTTCATCTATACCTTGAAATTGAACTTTGTAAAAATAAACATAGATCGGTGTAACAACTCGATAATCCTCATCAGAGAAAACTATTGAAACCTATAGGGTAAAGAGGGTGGAATGGGCTATGCGGGGACAGGGGAAAGGAGAGAAGAAGGAGAGAAGGGAAGGGATGTACCAAGGAAACCGATGCGTACATAATAAAAAGGAAATAAAATTAGCGGGAAACAGGTTTTGCGCCTTCCTCGGTTACTTCTCTCTTTTACGAGTCGGCAGCCCGTTATATGCACGTGCGTCTCTCTCTATCTTTCTCTCTTGGTTGCCGCTCTGACCCCCCTCGATCGTTCCTCTCGATCCTTTTTTCTTATCTCTTCTACCCCCCACCTATGAAGAGACGCGCGGCCTCGTCTTCTCCTTTTTCTCGAGTTCTCCTTGCGCGTGGTAGAGTCTCTTTTCCTATAGCGCGAAATGCGAGAAGGAAGCGGAAAATTTGAAAAGGATGGTGGGGTTTGAGGTAGAGTAACAGTACTTTCGTCTTTGTGTATATCCATACACTCGGGTATTTGTATATTTCGTTGTATCGGTGGAAACTCGGTTTCTATCGAATTTACGGGGATTTGGATGCTGCGGATATTTATTCCTTAAAACGGCCTCTTATACCTCTTATAGAAATTTATGCCGGTTGATAACATCGTGTTGGGATAACGCAGCCTATGACTGATGGTGACTCATGATAGTATATTTATCGTAGTAATTTTGGAAAATTTATACTGTAAGAATATTTATTTCCGTTCAATACTTTGTAAATAATATTGCAACAAAAATCTTATAGCGCTATTTTTAGTCTACTTACTTTTGTAAATTTAATACGATGGTATAACTGGCTTACAACCAACAACCTTTGATTCGTGACGTAGTCAAATAGTTGCATAGAATTCGATAAATTTCGAAATGTCGAATAAATCTCAATAAATATTGAAGCGTAGTAAACAAACTTATTTTATATTGAGAAAGAGGAGCGATGTGGCTTTATATTCGTGATCTACTGCGCTATAATTCATACATAATGCATGACGAGATAAAGTAAAAATTGGTGTGTTTGTAACGATCAGTTAAATAAAAGGAGAAGTAAAAAAATAATCACTCGTCCGAAGAATAAGTAGAAGTAGAAGAAGGAGGAGAAGAAGAAGAAAAAGTATGAAAACAAAGGTAGGAAACGAATAATAATGAAGAGAATGAAAGGATGAAAATATACGTATAAATAGGTAGATTAAGAAGCACTAAAGTGAAAGAAGGACGTGTACATAAGAGGTATAGAGGAGGGGATAGGGATGGAGTAAAAGGGTAGAGAAAAGTTCTCTCCTGTTGACTGGTTGACCCCGGAGGCAGCCGCGATGTCAATTTTTCATTACGCTTCTTTACTCCTACCGTCCTTCTCCCCTCTGTTAGCGTCTCGAGTTACGCGCGGGCGCTTGGTTGCTTGCACGCGGGGCGCTCGGACGACTTTCCTCTTTATCACGCTCTCTCATTTCTGTGCAAAGCGGTGCTTTCGACGACGCTACTGCGCGACGGTAAACTTTATCGGCGCATCAACGCTGAGATTTACCTTCGAGCCTTCTTTTCCGACGACTTTTTACGCTTTGACGACTCGCTCGTTTTGGTAAAAAACCGATAAAACTCCACCTATTTAACCTACGTTAGAGATTACGACCGATCAGTATATATACCCGCGTCTTTCGGGTTAAAAGGGCATTTTAATTTAACAATCGCAATCTCGCTTCGCTTAGTTTTACAAGTACTCCTTTATTCTTAACTCGTAAATTTTCGACCTGATGTTCCGTTTAACCTTTTTCTTCTTTTATTACTGCTTAGGCTTTTCTTATAATGCATATGTTGCTGTTATTTTTATTTTTTATTACCGAATATTAATTAACTAGAATGCGTTTGAAATTACATTCCATCTAGTAAATTTTTAGTTATTTTCATCGGCCCACATATATATATAAAATCAAGTAACCGCAAAACAAATACTTTAAAAATAATAAAATCCTTCTTAAGGTGTAGTAAAAAATAATAAAATTAAAAATAGAAAAATCCAATTTATCGGTCAAGAAAATAATAGTAGTATAACACAAGTATCAGTAAGACAGGAACCGAAGCGTGTATATTCTCTTCGCACGCAATAGATAAAACACGCGTCCTTTGTTTCATCGAATTCACGACGGAACAATCGAGAGCGAAACGGGAGAGGCGAGCGAGCAAGCGAGCGCGCGCGCAGCAACAGATTGGATTTAACCGGCGAGAAGAGGCAAAAGGGGGGAAAAGAAACGGAGTTAAAGGATACAGGAGAGCGAGAGACGAGTCCCTCTTTCCTTTGTTCCCACGCCGTATTCTCGGCCGCTTCTTTCGAGAGACGCGCACAAAGGGAAACTTCGTTCGGACCTGAACGGCTTCCTTCTCTCCCTTATATACTTTCTATCTCTCTCTCTCTCTCTCTCGCTCCCTCTCCTGCTCTGTCTGCGTAAACTAGGCAAAGAAAAGTGGGAGAAAGAGAGAGATAAAGAGAGAAGCTCTTAAGCAACCTCGACATTGATCTGCTTGAACGAACAGTCATTATATAGGATGAATCATTCTCGATTGTCGTTTGCGGATTTTCACTCATTTTTTCCAACTGATCAGTGCTGTTGATTTTTTCATGGCTTTCCTACGATTTTTCAATTTTATCGGTATGAGTTTTGACCAAAGCATCGATTGATTTTGACGGTTCAATTGTTTCTTTTTACTTTAAATTTCGTACTAGTCTTTTGATACGTACAGAATATTGTACTATTTCCGAATAAATAACAAATTGGAATTATCCGTGAACTTACGAATGATGTCTTTTAACATTTTCAAATATAACATATTTATAATGTTATAAAAGAATAATATTAGCTTGCCTAGTAGAAATTTGACGATTTCAAATGGTTTGAGGTTAGAAATAGCCATGTTTTAGGTCATAACTAGCCATTTTCTATCGATATTTTAGAAATGACTTGTTTCTACTTTAGAAATCGTTTCGATTTCTACTAGGGTTATTACAAGCAGCATTTAGTAAAGCATACCGATAGATACAAAAATTGACGATCCAAGTGGATCTACAAAATTATTCTGTAACGGTACAAAAATCATCGAAAAAAGCGTTGTTAACGAAGCTTTGAGGAAACTACCTGTTCAAGTTTCAATTACGCTTATAGTCGATCAAACCCGAAAAGGTCGAGAAATTGGGCTGCGTGTATACCTATTTCGTAAGGCGCAACAGACTATCCGGGCCGCATTGACTTCTTCAGCGGTGAATTTCTCTCAAGCGCAGAAGTAAGAAAAAAAAGTTGAGGAAGAGAGATAAACGAAGCCGAAGGGCGCCTTTCGTCGAAAGAAAGTAAAAATAAAGCAGGAGCATAAGGAAGAAGGTGGAAGAAGAGGAGAAAGGAAGCTCAAGTGGAAGTCGTCCCGGGTAAATTGACCGGTGCTACGAGGTACACAAACGGGCTCTCTCTCTCTCTCTCTTTCTCTCTATGCTGCTCTCGCTCGCACGCCAACTCTCTCTCTCTCTCTCTCTCTCTGCAAGAGGGAAAGACCCGCGAAGGATAATTCGGAGAGAAGCTGGCTCTCAAAGGACCCGCGGGACGATATATCAATGCCCTGCTTGCTCAACAATTCGAACTATCCGCGATACACAAAGAAAAATACCAAATCGAATGCCTGGGATAGCGCAACGAGCCGCCGCTCTTCTCCCTTCCTCCAACCCTATCTCTATCTCTTTCTCTCTACCTATCTCTCTCTCTCTCTCTCTCTCCCCTCCCCCCCCCTCCGCTCTATCTATCTCTCTCTCGTTCAGTCTTTGTACTTTACACGTTTTCGCGAGGATTTATTATGCACGGCTGTTTTAGCACACTTTTCGGAAAGAGGTCTGCCGAGATATTCTCAAGTTGAGAAACTCTAGATTTTTAGAAGAAAGAAGAAAGTTGAAGGGTTGTGATCGTGTCCCTTCTAAACATAGAAAGAAGAATATTTCTTGTTTCGTATTCAAGATACTTTTTATTTTTTGTTTATAATTTATCTGCATGAAAAAATTGTTAGAGATATTTATTGCCGAGATATTTTATCATAATGTACAGACTTATAAACGAATGAAACCGTCGAATGATAATATATTAGTATCTTCAATAATAAAGGTTGGAATAAAATTAATTTTAATAACTTATTTATATTTTCTAATATAGAAAATTGAAAAACGTTATATTGGGTATGGTTTATGTTGCCGCTAGACGTTCCATAACGTGCTCGTAATAATGTGTAAATCAGATCAACGTTTTATAATATGTTTATACATACCCAAACAACAAACTGTCGAAGCAACATTAAGTGACATTCCAATTTAGCGCATAAGGTATACAGAAATACATACACCTTCGTAGGTTAAATTTGAATGCCAATTCACGTTGCTCCGACAGTTTACGTTGATGGTGGGTGTACCTATATAAATCAACATAAATTAAATATTCTGCTTAAACTTACGTAGCCGAGAAGATTTACTAAAGTCATAATTTCAGTAACTCACCTGTAACAAAAAGAAAAATTTATAATTAGATTTGACGAAGAGGATTAAAAAAAAACTATAATATTGCTTAACCAATAACTTATAAAAATACAATAGTACAAATAATATTGTAATCAAATGTATCACATATGTGCTATATAGAATTCTAGAAACTCATTTTTTTCCTCCGAGAATCGATATTCGCAAATAAAAGAGAAAGAGCGTTGAACGCAGCTTAGTCAGCATCTTGGACGCACCACGAAAAGGCGGATTAATAAAAACGATTCAGCAAGTCGACGTGTTTCGGAGCTTGCATATACAAGCCTTTCATTACAAAGGGGGAAGGACAAACGAGGAGTATATAGCGCGCATTGGCTGTTGTTTTCCAGACGCGCGCGCGCGCCCCGCGTATATGAAAAAGCCAAGGGATATTGTGGGAGGCTCGGTGCTCGCACAGGATTTATGCGGACGAGGAGAAAGTGAAAAAGAGTATATACGAAGAAAGGTAGGAAAGAAACAAGATGGAGGTTGTTTTATCGGTGGAATAAATTAGCGAGGACGCGAACGCGCACCTCTCCTTTTGAATCCGCGTATGCTTGTTCTTACATAAAACGTATTACGAGAGAAAATGTCGTTTACGATGCTTAGTCTTGGGTTTTTTATTTCTTATTTGACAAACATTATGTTGACCGGATTTTTTTCTGCTCTTGGCTTTTAGACTCGAGTCGTTTGTCAACCCGATATTTGTAGAGGTATTAAAGGTTATTATTTACAGCCGCTTGGATCTCGTATTTTCGAGTTGATATACTGGAAATAATTATTTAAACATCTCCGGACGCCATAGACGCGGCAATTAATGCGCGTAATCGCATTGGATCCTCTTGTTTTCTGGATAATTCGACCGTTAAACAATGTTGATATTTTGTGGTAGTCTGTTGTTGCGTCATAGATTACTTATCTATATTTTATTATTATACTAAAATAAATTTCGAGTTTAAATGCTGTGCTCATTTGTATCAAAGGAGAATTTTGTAGTAGATTTTACACTCATTTGATCTAACTACATTTTCGATATTTAATGCTATAGAAACTTATTATGAATAATGTAAAATCGAAAGAAGACAATAACAAAAATATATATTTGAACCATGGGTAACATACTGACGTTTGCTTGCTTGTATCACGTTTGTCCACAATTTTATATAAATATTAAGAATTGTATTAAAATTTGCCGGATAGTAATTTTTCCCAGACGAGAACGTTACGAAAACGTATTTTGTTTTCGAATTTTCATCATGCCTGCAATACAATACCAAAAGATTTAGATACTTTTTATAACAAAGTTTCGTCCGTGTAGAAACAGCTACCACAATCTTTACGCGTGCATATGGAAGTAAAATAAATCACTTTCGTATATAAGCGAGGATAATCGTAAGCGTAACTATAGGTCTTCTTATAAACTAAACGACAACAAACATACGTCGCAGCAATAACTCGCTTACGAATGCATTCTGCTCCCCAATATAACGAAAACCGTACGTATACCTATATTTATTTATATATATATATACCTTTAGGTACACCAAGACCGATGCTCTCCCTAATCCAGGAAACTTGCTTTCGAGTAACCGAGAAGCCAGGCAAGAATAAGGATCGACAACTATACTTGTCAATCGCGCCGCGAGATACGAAACTCGGTGCGCGGTTTCGATATAATTGGATCAGTTTAGCCGAGGTATTGCAAATATTGGCAGCTAGGGAAGAGCCGCGACCCAGTGACGAAACGTGTAATTGGGTAAGTCGGCCTGGCCCCCGGCCATCCCCTTGGACTCTTACTCTCCATCTCCTTCTCTCTCTCACTCTCTCTCTCTCTCTCTCTCTCTCACTCTTTCTCTCTGCCGCTACCTCTCTGCTTCATGCTGTTAAGATTTTCGTAGCATCTTATCGGATAGCAATCGATACGCGATCCACGCGGAGGCGGTTTGGCAACGCGGCAGTTTCGCAAAATTGGCCGACGGAGTCGTAGGGGAGCCGATCGATCTGTGTATATGCAATGAGACAATGTCAGGCCACACCTTGGAACCACCTCACCGATCACGAGATGAACTTGGGTTAGGGGGTTTATTTGTTTTCGATCACGACGTATATAACCGAAATACTTTTTTAATCTGCACAACACTTTATAAAATGTGTATAATAAAACTTATTTCACATTCCAAATTTCGAAAACAATGTCAACTATCAGCTACAAGAGTAGATTTGTACACCCAAGAATTAAACACATAATATTTGTGCACAAAGTCATTTAAATTAATAAAAATAATCGTTTAATTTGTGCACCTGAAAATTGTACACGTAAATATTATGCACATCAAAATAAGTAAAAAATATTTATGTGTATAATTTTTCAGCGTGTTATTTTAATTTACCTATGTCAATAAATATATGAATATTTACAATCAATAAAAATATAGATTTTTAATAATTTCAACAGTTTAATAACAATGAATCATCAATTTACACAAATCGCTTTGTTCTCAATAAGATTTCAACCAGAGAAATTAGTTGAAAAAATGACTATACAGAAGCTTCTTGTCACTTGATAATCAGAGTATCTTGTTTCTTTCTTTTAAGAACAATGAGATATTGGTATTCATATCTACCTATTATAATCAATATTGACAATATCTGACTCTTGATGAGAATATTAAGTAGAACGTTACTAATTTATACGTAACAAATTGTAAATACTCAAACATCATGACATAATAATATGTAATAATCATTAAACAACAATCAAGCGAACAATAATAATCATTTGAAAAAAAAATTAATTATTAATTATTTTTCACATTGTTACAGCTATATTTAAATCAAACACTAAAGTTATTAAAAAATCTTTACTAATAATAGTAAAATTACTATGTTACACGACGATCAACATACGAGAAACTCGTATCACATTAAAAACGAATTGTACAATCCAAATTATATAACCCATAAATATATCTATACCAGAAATCGTCAAACTTAAGATAAACCGACGGGGTAAATGAACCGAGTGAAAAGGTGATACTAATATCTTGTATGCACCGGAGCGCACAGTAATCGAGAAAGATCGGGCACAAAGCCCACGGAAATGTCACGCGTAGTATTTATTTAATAAGTGGATAATGTATAATTGGATAGCACGAGGGAACCGCGCTGGCCTTGAACTCCGAGGCTTCTATACGTACGATTGTGAAACAGGTGAAGAAACTCCGGTAGAAAATGGAGGGACAGCCCGTATTTGTGAGCTTCGTATTTAGAGAAGCTAAAAATATGCTGATAGGGGCTGAGTGAATTGGATCAGGTTTTTTTCGTGGCTACGCTTTTATTGTTGTGTATTCGTGTGGTTAGTTACTTTGTTACTTCGATTAATTATAGTATTTGATTGTTTTCTTTTTTAGTCCAAATGTTTAAATCAACTATTTCGTTTGGATTTTAATAACACACGATGATATTTAAACCGAATTGAACAAAAACTTGAGATTACAAGAAGAACATAATATAATAAACGAAGTTTAGGCATAATTGACCAACCACCATTATGGAAAATTATACACGTTTAAAGAAACTTTTAGGCAGACGAGTACAGTATAATTTTCACCTGTAATTATTCATTAGCAAAGAAAGCTTTCTCCATTTAAAAAAAGTCTTTGTAACAAATGAACATATAAATTTAGTAATAACATATGAGATTAAATTTATAAAAAAAAATTAAATTCTTAAACCGATTACATAACCATTTATTGAACTACCGTTAAATCGCACGTTTCTATAATAGATATAAATATATGCCGTATTCAACGAGAAACCAGTTGATCAATGATGAAACGGTTACTTTCAACCTGATATTTGCAAAATGAAAGAAATTAATCAACGTTTAAAGAAAATGATCAATAATGTAAAAAGACAACTAAACGACCGATAGAAAATTATTAACAACTTAATAATCTAGCAGTTGCTCGGCAAGTATTTTAAAAAGAAGTATATAATCGCGACATTAATGAAATGTACGGTAGAAACAAGAGGAATCGGGTGGCTAACGCTTGGCATACACGCCATGCGTGTGATACGAGTTCGAGGATTGACGGACGAGAGGACGAGCGAAGGATCACGTGAGGCGTGGTGCACGAAACAGAGGAGAGTCGAGGTGGCTCGTCCGTTTCTCGGACATAAATTATTCATGACCCAGACGAGAGAAGAGGTGGAGATAAACGCGGTAAGAGAGAAAGAGAGAGAAAAGAAGAGACAACGAGAGAATGGGGAAAGTCAACGAGTTGGATGAATCGTGCGTGAGACGAGTGTATGTGTGTTCATTTTTAAGTTTTGCGAGGGCTTCTTTCAGTCTTCTTTCAAAACTTGATAATCTTAGTTTTGTAAAAGTATTGGCTCAGATTTGTGATACATTCGACAGATGCTGGGAACATATTTTTCGAGTTATGACAGTTACCTTTTCCCATGCGTTTGTATTATGAAGGGAATATGTACCAAATTACATCAGTAAATAATCCATTGATGAAGAATTAAATTTAATTACCACACATCTGTATAAATCGGCTATTTACAATAAAGCACTACTTAATAATAAAATTAATATTTTAGTTTTAAACGTTTCATTTTATTTACTTACATCTACTAGAAAAATATTTTTGTTAATAAAGACATTGTCACTGATTCCCATTATTCAATTTATGGTTAATTACAGGTATTATTAAGTTCAATTATAAATGAAAATTTATATCCCTTAATAGATGAACACCTATTTTTTAATAAAATATAAAAATTGATATTCTTACAATATCGAGTATCATTGAATGCTGTAAATTTTATAAAAAAAATATGTCGACAATTTGATACGAAGTTAAATAGAAATAGCGAGACATTCATCTGCCAATAACTAGTGATTTATATTCAATAGAATATTTTACTAATTAAATAACTCTTTTGATAAATTTAGTAAATTATACGGCACTAAAGTACAGTTAAAAGATTTAAAATTCAATTTGCTATTACATTATTCGGATAATATAACATTGAATTAAATCTTACTAATAGTACAAATAAAAAAGTATTTTCTATTTTTTGAAACTAGATATTAAAAATTTTACTAATTTCCACTTAATATTTTAAAGATAAAATAGGTATATAGTTTGATTACAATCTATCCACCAAAAAGTTTGATAAGTCAGAAAATGATAAATAAAACTAGCTGAATTGTAATCAGTATGCCGTAAAAGAAAATGTTACTAGCACTCCTAACCTCAACGACCGCAAACATTCAACGTACAGAAAGAGATAGAGAACAAAAGTGAAAGACGGTTTGCCAGAGAAGCAAGAGCGAATGAGAACCAATTGACAGAGTGGGAGTAAAGAAGAAGTGGAAGAGCAAGAAAACAAAAAACGATAAAGAGTCTCGACGGCCCCTACTCGCGCGATCACTTCAACTTTGCGCGTCTCTTTCCCTCTTCACTTTTATATACCGGCGGATTACGCGCTCATTACACTTTTTGCTCGAGCTGCGAAATTACATAGCCCGCAATTCGGCTCGAAATACACAGTGCGACCCTCAATATATAATATATCTGCTCGGTTTCTTTTTCTCGCAAGACACTTTTTTTATCTTCGTTTACAACTTATTTTATTTACGAATGGCGTTCAAACTTTTCTTTTCATTACTCCAAAACGAGCAGTTTAAATTTCTGTTCAATGACTATTGAAAATTCACAGGTTATACTTTTTTCGTCAAAACTCACATGTAAACAACGTTGTTCACAATCAATTAAAACAAAAATGGTTCTTAATTTCTAGAGCAATCATTGACACCTACACGGTAATTATGTCGAAACAAAAATTTCTTTCATCACAAATACCTTTTTCTAAAATGTATTAAATCATACGTCATTAGAACAATTAGTACTGCATAACATACTTAAAATGCACTGCTTGCAATTTATCTGAATTTCAAACGTGTAAATGTTAAACACAACAATTATATGATAATAAACTGCAATTGTACAAAATCGTACTTGGCAACAAAAAGCTGAGGTTTACGAACATGTATATATATATGCAGTATAAGAGTCACATTTACTCGAGGTAGAAAAAAAACTTACACTAGAACGCAGCGTTAAAAATTTCACAGTGAAATGAATTATATTGTGCGAATCTTGTTTGGTTTAAAGAAATATATATTCCGATTCAAGATAAAACTCCAACTCAAGAAGTTTTATAGTTATTAATTATTTTAATTACGACATGAATTATATGAATACCGGCGTTTACTCGTTAGTAATGTGCTTTTATTGTAGTTTTTTAAGATAAATAATTAGCTTTAGAAGTTCATTATCAATCCTTCCAGGAATTCATTTTTCTTTACGTTCTACTCGAAAATGTAAATGTTTGCGTGATGCACTATAAAGATAGAAAATTAAACAATAGGCGTTTACCTTTAAAAGATTGTTTTTTTTTCATCAGTTTCTTTTACTAGGTGCAAACGTGCAAATGAAAAATATTAACTCGTAGACTACAATTATTGTTTTATACGTATTTTTTTTTATTTCCAATTTGCAGAGTATATTATATACCTGTCAGCACGTGTTTAGCAATTGACATCTTAGATTTTTTTCTTCGAATGGTAGAATAACAAAGAAAGTTAAAATAAAACGAAAGGATATTATATGGTAAAATAAAAATAAACTTTTTGAAGTGAAAAATAAACAGCAATGGTAAAGAAACAAATGAATACCTGCAATTAGTTGATCATCATCAAACTGTCAACTCCGACAAACGAAATACAAAAAGAAATAAAAGAAAAGGGCAAAAAGAAAAACAAAACGACAAATCTCCTAACACAGGTTCAATTATACTCGAAAAAAAAACAATTAAACAATTAAGCATCATCTAGAAAAGGCAAAAGAAAGCCGCACGCGTGTAAAAACGAAGGGAGAGGAGAAGCATTCGCAAAGATAAAAGAGCAAGAGGCGGTTTGCCGCCGCCGGCGTATATAAGCGAATCCGTCCGAAGACAACCGAGAGAGAGACTCGGGAGCCAGTAACAGGTGATACGTGGGGGCCTTTAAGCGGATCTCTCCTTCTCGATCTTTCTCTCCTCACGCGCAGTATAAACATACATATACAAAGACCAAGAGAGTGAGAGAGAGAGAGAGAGAGAGATAGAGGGAGACGAAGAAAGATGAAGAGACTGAGTGAAAGAGAGAGAGAGAGAGAGAGAGAGAGAGAGAGAGAAGGGTATAAATTATATATACACGATGTGGTGCGCAGACGCCGATCGGGAAAGGTTAATCTCCTCGCGATTACGAGGCGTGTGCATCTTTCATTTTACAACGCTGTCGCCGCAATGACGTGGTTCCGCGAGTAAACGAGCCTCCGCGCGAGCGCGCTTCGTTCTTTACTTCGATTTGATTAAAATCGGGCGCGCTCGGCGAAAATTATTATTCTTATTTCGGATCGCGTCCTCTGTGCATCAATTTTAGAAAATCAGAGTTTAATGCTAGATTATTTTTTGTATTAAAATTATTCCGAGGGTTAAACGATGATGAGCTAGTTAATTCATATGCAATTAGCGTTAATTAAATTAGTTTTTATATTTCGTTTTAATTTCTAGTACGATGAATTTAATTAAATATCTGCTAGTATATTCGATGTATTGGATTAAGTTTACAAGCAATTTTTTTTTGTTATTTTTTTCCTGCACGATGATTTGTAATTAAATATGAAATTTTAGAAAGTAAATTTATGTGCGATATCATTTTATTTATTTTTAAACCAATTAAAAATATAATAATTTTTACTTCAGTTTTTTACAAACTTTACTTCACTCTTTTCAATGTACATAGTTAATTACCAAAATGAAAATGTAGTATATTTAAGTGAGTCTTATATGTATTGAATTAATCTTTGAAGTTTATTTCATTTCTAATTATCTTAATTTTTATTTGATTAGATGTACGTTGATATAAAATGCAGTTTTGATCTTCATTATAGAATATAATATTTATATTATTTATTTATTTTGATAAACAGTTGAAATTCGTAGGTTAGCATCAAGTTACGTATCATTTAAAAATGAATAGAAAACTACTGATAGTGTATGGCAGTAAAGCTATTAACCCATCAAATTTTATTTCTATTAATTCAATTCGTCTTCGAGTTATCTTAATTTCCCCAACGCAACTATATTCTACACAAACTTTCTAAAAATAAGAGCAAGCACAAACGTAAACAAGATACGAATTGAAAATTTGTCGTAATTGAACCAGAGAGTCGATGAATCTCAGAATAATCAAGAACCCGATCACTACCCCATAAATATCTCTAGTTTAAAACAGAGTCCAAGTTGGCAATTTCATTCGATCTTGGAATCACTCATCGGGTATATCCAAAGACGCCGGCAAGTTCGCGCAAATAAATCGCGCAAGGCAACCGGTGCCTAATCGCCTCGAAGCGTCTTGCCGACTAAGCGCTTAGTTGGCGACTCGAAGGTGCGCACCTGCCAGTCGCGCTCCAAGTCTCTCTCTCTTGCTCTCTCTAGAGACGTGTGGCGCCTGCATTATCGCGTGAAATATTTATCTTGCGCCTCGCCTCAAGAGAGAGACAGAGAGTGTGTGCGCGCGTATGTGTGTGTGTAGATGAGAGAGAGAGAGAGAAGGGTATAAATTATATATACACGATGTGGTGCGCAGACGCCGATCGGGAAAGGTTAATCTCCTCGCGATTACGAGGCGTGTGCATCTTTCATTTTACAACGCTGTCGCCGCAATGACGTGGTTCCGCGAGTAAACGAGCCTCCGCGCGAGCGCGCTTCGTTCTTTACTTCGATTTGATTAAAATCGGGCGCGCTCGGCGAAAATTATTATTCTTATTTCGGATCGCGTCCTCTGTGCATCAATTTTAGAAAATCAGAGTTTAATGCTAGATTATTTTTTGTATTAAAATTATTCCGAGGGTTAAACGATGATGAGCTAGTTAATTCATATGCAATTAGCGTTAATTAAATTAGTTTTTATATTTCGTTTTAATTTCTAGTACGATGAATTTAATTAAATATCTGCTAGTATATTCGATGTATTGGATTAAGTTTACAAGCAATTTTTTTTTGTTATTTTTTTCCTGCACGATGATTTGTAATTAAATATGAAATTTTAGAAAGTAAATTTATGTGCGATATCATTTTATTTATTTTTAAACCAATTAAAAATATAATAATTTTTACTTCAGTTTTTTACAAACTTTACTTCACTCTTTTCAATGTACATAGTTAATTACCAAAATGAAAATGTAGTATATTTAAGTGAGTCTTATATGTATTGAATTAATCTTTGAAGTTTATTTCATTTCTAATTATCTTAATTTTTATTTGATTAGATGTACGTTGATATAAAATGCAGTTTTGATCTTCATTATAGAATATAATATTTATATTATTTATTTATTTTGATAAACAGTTGAAATTCGTAGGTTAGCATCAAGTTACGTATCATTTAAAAATGAATAGAAAACTACTGATAGTGTATGGCAGTAAAGCTATTAACCCATCAAATTTTATTTCTATTAATTCAATTCGTCTTCGAGTTATCTTAATTTCCCCAACGCAACTATATTCTACACAAACTTTCTAAAAATAAGAGCAAGCACAAACGTAAACAAGATACGAATTGAAAATTTGTCGTAATTGAACCAGAGAGTCGATGAATCTCAGAATAATCAAGAACCCGATCACTACCCCATAAATATCTCTAGTTTAAAACAGAGTCCAAGTTGGCAATTTCATTCGATCTTGGAATCACTCATCGGGTATATCCAAAGACGCCGGCAAGTTCGCGCAAATAAATCGCGCAAGGCAACCGGTGCCTAATCGCCTCGAAGCGTCTTGCCGACTAAGCGCTTAGTTGGCGACTCGAAGGTGCGCACCTGCCAGTCGCGCTCCAAGTCTTCTCTCTCTTGCTCTCTCTAGAGACGTGTGCGCCTGCATTATCGCGTGAAATATTTATCTTGCGCCTCGCCTCAAGAGAGAGACAGAGAGTGTGTGCGCGCGTATGTGTGTGTGTATGTGTGAGAGAGAGAGAGAGAGAAAGAAAAATGCGATGCAGAGACCCCTGGGAGCGTTTTCAGCTTGGTCATGCTTGTGCTTCCGAGACCCCCATTGAAATATGGATTAGGATTCCGATGTACGCTTCAACGATCATTGACTCTTTCGTGATATTTTTATTTAAAGTTTCACGATCACTGGGTATGATAAATTATTTTCAGGTTTCATTTTATTTATCAGATTTGAGGTTTTAATTAGTTAATATTTTTCATTATTTATAATCAACGCTAGTTTTCTATTGTACAATTCAGAAATTCCTCACGTAAAAAAATTCTCGAAGGAGAGAGTTGAATTCCTACTTTTTCTGATAATACTAAAAAAATCTCTGTTGCACCCTTGAACAAACAAGCGCATCGAATAAAACAGTTACTCGGACTAAAAAAAGTCAATTAAAGGAACAGCGCGATTAAAAAGTTGTTAAAAAAAACCTGTATCGCGAAAAAGTAGAGAATACAGAATATTCCTCGTAAATAGACGTATATATATCCTAACTGAAACTATATCAACCGTCAATGAAAAGCTCGGAGAGAATTCGCGAGGAAGGCGCATGTAGCATAGACTGAGGTAAAACCGGAAAGGCCAAATCAATTCTCGCTCTTCGTACGCGTTCCTCGCGGCACCGCTCGTTAAACTTAATTGAGCATTCGACGAGCGTGTCGCTGCGTGCGTGGATGCGCGCGTATCAGGTCCTGAGAACCCATACTGGCTACCATTCGGGATTCAGTAACGAATTCTCGATTCTTCCTGTGACTGCACCGTATGTACAACATTTCTAAGGTATAACTTTTCCATTCGCGAGTAAACAATCTCTTTGATTAATCTTTTATTTCATTATTTTCCTTTCCTTTACTTTTTTCTATTTTATTACAAGATCATTAGTTTACTTCGAAAAATGTATATTTTAAATATTTCAAAAGATCAAGAAGAGTTTTATAAAACTTAATATTTCTAGGAAATAAAACAAATATGTGATTTAAAAGTATAGTCGATAAACTTTAGATCAAAATAGATTGCAAAAATTGTTTCAGTTAATATGGCTAAGTACAATTTCTAATATTCGCTATTATTATTTTTAATTTAGTTTATATTGTATATTGTTTGCAATTTTAAAAAAATGAATATTAAATTATGAAAATTCTAAACCGAATAATAATCAAATAAAAAGCCTATAATACTGGATAAATGTAATATTCACGCAAAATAAAACAATCATCGGTACTATAATAACAATCATATTGTAAAAAGGAGCAGCACAGCTAATCTCCGAGAAACAATAATCAATTCCATACCACGCATAAAATAAAACACAACTCCCGCAAAAACCGCAATTGAATAATTTACCCAATTTCCCCGTCCACTTATAGTCTTTCAGAAAAAAAGAGCGGGAAACAGAGAGAGGGAGTGAGAGAGAGAGAGAGAATTCCCTATCAAAGCCATATCCAATCCGATTTCTTTTATCGGCCTTAAAATTCACCTTGACTCACTTCGGAAGTAAATTCGGATTTACTTCTCCACTTTATTTTTATTCCCCCCTCCACGGTCTCTCCATTTCGGTTGGCTGGGTGGTATCATGTTACTAGACACTCGGCTTTTATTTTCACCCGCTGGAATAAATTTCGAGTCCCTCTGCAACTCGCCGGTTGGAAATTCACTTGACTGTACCACATGAGAAGAAGAAGAGGAGGAGGAGGAAGAAGTAGAAGAAGAAGAAGATAGTGTATACGAGGAGGGGCGGGTTCGGGTGCGTCAGCTACCGCCAGAAATAACGCAGGTATACTTAGACTAGCATGGCGCGCGCGCGCTCGCGGCGAATATCCACGGTTAACTTGTCGAGTATATAAGATAGACAGAGAGAAAGAGAGAAAGAGAGAGAGACAGAGATAGACTGCCGGGGCCAAGTCGCAGCCGCGCGCGCGCGTGCGTATACAGTGTAGTCCTGTCACGAAAAAGGCTTTTACGCGCCTGTCAAAGGATAATGGCCGGATCGTAAATGCCACCGCGAAACTCGGGCTTACCCGCCGAGGTTTACAGTCGGAAAATTTTGGACCTACCGACGGAATTGCCCATTTCACGCTGGTTTACATGTTATGAGTTTGCAAATACTTATTTTTTTTCCGTCTCCATTTTCCCTTTCAATCTATGAATAAATTGTTCTCAATACGCGGTAATGTTTATTGCGATGTTAGTTCACTTTGATAGAATTATCAAATATTTTATTAAGATTTTGCATACATTTCATAAATGCTTTATAAGGAAAATTAATAATTTTTTCGTTATAGTTTTTGCAAACTTTCGAAATCTGATGTGTACCGAATCAATACATACTTAAGATCACTTTTTGCATTAGCTCGCTACGTATTAATAATAGTTATTTATCCACTAAGAGAGTAAAGTAGGCATTTATTCCCGCGGATGAAAGTTGCTAAAACTCGGACAGTAATTCACCTATAAGCAAGGAATTGTCTTTTACTATACTGAAGTGTAGATGAAAATTTTCATTCAAATCAACCTGGAAACAGTCACTATATTTGATATCATCGTTAACAATTTTTAATTTCCTGTTTTTATTATATTTTTCAGCTCAAATATTATTTTACTATTATTTATTTTGAATATTAAAATAAACAGTAATTTTATATCAGGTCTGATTATTTATAAAATTACATAGATTTGTTTAAAATTGCAATGAAAACGAAAAGGAAACTCTATACTAAAATTGCAGAATATATATTATACTGCACATTCCCATTATAAAAAAATTATATTTATCAGTATAGATATAAATAGTTAGTAGTTTCCAATAATAGTATTATTCGATAAAAAAATTTACATTAATGAAAAACATTAAGATAAAAAAAAACCTCAAGCACAGTTTGACGGTAATGAACCTCGAATGCTATTTGCATTTGTAATTATTGATGAAACAATTTCATATGCAAATTCATCGGTGTAAAAAAAAATCTTTGCGGTTATAGTTAATAAAACGAGATTATATCATATACGTCATATTAAATGTTAGGTATAATACGCAAGTCAGGGCCGAAATGTAATCAAGTGTAAAAAATACTTTTACGATGTATACGAACGTACACGAATTGAAACAAATAATATAATTGTATCTACATTATATAGTTCCTAGTAATATGATTTACGCAATCACTTTTACGATATTAGATACACAGCTCGATACCGAAAGTGTAATTGTAATAAATCAATGTACGAAATATAATAAGAATTAGACACGTTTACTCTAAGAAGGCGTTCCGGATATAAAGTGAGAATTAATGTCAATTATTACAAAAAGTTTTCTATTACGCAACATAAGTTGTATTCCATTTGTGATAAATACACGTAACATTATTTACGAAAAAAAAATAATAATTTGCATGTTATAAAATAATTATTTCACCGTTATTTTTCTAATGTAAAGAATGAATTACATAGTGATGTATGTAAAGCAAAAACGCACATTAATGAATAGTTAATCGAGAATGCTATGCAATGACCTTCGCAATGTTAAATTTTATTAGATAATAAACAATTTCAACCGATATTTTTATGAGTTATAATTTAATTCATTGATAATATGTGTGACTAACTTTATGAATGAAAAAAAATGTAGATATCTTGATGTAACTTTTTCCAATCAACTGATAAAATTATGTTATCAAATTTTATTACGCGATTATAAGCATTTCGATAAATATATCATGCAAATGCATATAACAAAAGTATAAAAAAATTATATAAATGCACGATCAAATAACTATTTATATAATTAAACTATTAGATAAATGCTAGGTTGTTAAAACACATTGATTAAAACTGAATATATAATAATTCCAGTGAGTACAAATGCTATACGAGGCTCATAAAATAAAACTACATAATAACAGTGTTATATGCAAAAAGAAGTTGATGAAAAAATCATGAAGCAAAACCGCAAAACCCACTCGAAACGACAAGGACAAGGATTAGAAAGAAAACTCCTTCAGACATTCGTAAAACCGAAGTCAGGCCCAGTCTGATGTATATAACGACGCCGCTCGGCATACAAATGTGGGGATACTCGAAAGTGAGAGAAAGGTAAAGAGAGACAGAGAGAGAG
The DNA here is from genome assembly GCA_026168455.1 of Theocolax elegans. Classification (NCBI taxonomy): domain Eukaryota; kingdom Metazoa; phylum Arthropoda; class Insecta; order Hymenoptera; family Cerocephalidae; genus Theocolax; species Theocolax elegans. The sequence continues at coordinate 98,018,906 of CM047425.1, forward strand.
AGAGAGGGAGATCCTATATATGTATAGGTATAAATCGGTCTCGCAGCGACGCTCATAACACCCCCGGTCGCATTGTTCATTAAACGCGGGGTAAACGACGTCGTAAACGCGAGACAGAGGGTGAGGAGAGAGAGATAGAGAGATAGAGAGAGGGAGAGAGAGAGGCTGTCGCGAGATGACCGGACCGCTGTATATACGCAATTTCCATTTGGCCGATGTTAATGCCGCGCGTTTGCGCGCAAATAACGTTTACCGAGAGCGGCTCGTAAACGCGGGCACCTCGTAACTGTTAAAACCTGAGCTGGGACCCACTGACGGCTTTTACCCAAGCGGATTCACCCTTTGGATATCGAGGGATAGGAAGGGGGTACGAAATGCGCGTCTTGTCGCGGAAGGTCCTCCGATTGGCTTGAAATTACTCGTTTCCTATTGTTAGATTTTAACAGCTGGACTATACTACCGCTACTACTACTCCATGTAAACCTTCACTTTTTCATTATACTAAATTTGTATGTACATTTAATTAATCTTCCCATCAAAATATATACATAATTTTACGGCCACTTTATTCATAATAATTATCTGGCAGACAGCATACCAATGAATATTCATGTATTTTTACTCTATTTCTATAATTAATCAATGTAATAATATTGGATTTAAATTTTCATGTATAACAATAGTTATATTCAGCTAAAAATGAAATAGTTAACATTTAAACTAACGTTTTAAAATACAATATTTTTTAATACATAATTAAGCAGGTATTAAACCATCTATAAGAAGAAAATAATCGCCTGTAGGAACTCTCTCTAGTTATCAAAGATGCACATTTATCTAAACGAGCATTAAACCTACGAACATAGAAAACGAGAGACTATACAAAATCCGTCGCAACAATTACACGGAGTTGTGCCTCCGTGCATAATGCAAGCCACCCTAATAAAAAGGTCGGGTCGCGATAAAGGCCCAAGCGACAAATAAAAAAGACGCACGAGAAGACTCTGTCAAAAGAAGGTCGGTGCAAATTTAATTTTTACCGCAGCGCCCACGAGACGCATGGACAATATCGTTCGCGACGGTACGTCTCGTGGTTTATTACATTTTTCTCTTCGTGGCTTGGTGATCGCGCGCTTCTATACGACATTTATTTTTTTTTCTTATTCCCGCGCGTGTATAATGGACCGTATAGGTGGAAACAGTGCCAAGGCTGTTCGGCTTTACCGGAAACTCAAGACTCTGATGGGATTTTAATTTTTGAGCTGCTTAGGACAGGTGATGATTCAGTCTTGGGTTATTCCGATTTGTTCGGTTTTATGTAACGGTATCGGCTTTATTGGTCGTTATACCTTTATTTATTGTCCATTGCAAATTTTGTTCCTGAGGATGTATCAATATAATTTGTGCGATTTTTATCTGTAGGTTATTGATGCAAATCACACTATGAAAAATGCAGGTTATTGTAACAATTTTGGGTCTTGTTCTTTATATAACCCCCAAAAAAATAGGTTTATATATAGGTTTTTACATTATAGGTTATTTCCTATCGATTGGTGGAAAAAAAACTATTTTTTGGGGGGGTCATATAACGAAAAGAAGCCACAATTTTTAGTAAGTATTATGTTTGAAAGTATTACATAACATTTACAATTGCTTAAATAAATTTATGAAAAAGCATAGAAATCCACTTCGGGAACCATACCTATTTTTCAAAATTGTCGAAACAAAGGACTGAAAAGTATACAGTGAGTCATCGGTATATAACGTTTAAAAAAAATCTACGACACGAGGTTTGAATTAGAACCTCTGAGAGAAGAGTAATTAAGCCTCGATAAAGCATCAGAAATAAAATTCCAGGTAAAAGCACCGGCACGAATACGAGGAAAAAAAAATAAAAGAGTCGAGAGGGAAAAAAGAAAAAAATAGCCCGGCGACGACTTTGTGCGCCATAGGTACACTTTGGGAAGGTATAAAATCCCAGCGTGAAAAGAGCAGCTTTTCTCTCGTACGCTCGCGCGTTTATCTCGCAGCTCGATCTCTCGACGTCGCATCGCCGCCGACGCCGCCGGAGCCGACTCTCACTCGATCTCTGCCCGCACCTCGGGTTTCTGCATGCACGCCTGCCTATACTACAATAAACTTGCTTCTCCGTATATATGGGGCATTTTACGTCAAGTGCGATACCTTTCTATATGATTGAATTTTCTTCGCACGGTAGTGCGTACGATTTATCAAAGATTTACTGGTAAATCAGTTATGGATATATATACTGCCGAGTAGATCATATATTTATCCAATGCAAAAACTTTTTCACCTGATTTTCTTTAAAAGTAATTGAGTCTACAAGTATTTTTATTGTATACGATAGAAATAAACAAATTAATAAAATTAGGATCATTTATTTAAGAAATAATAAATTGTATAAATGTACACGATAATTTAACAAATAAATACTGATAATTTGCTTACTATCGATTTCAATAAAACACGTAAGTGACTCACAGTATAATTCATAAAATAAAAAATTTGCCACTATATCCTCGGTAGCGGGAGAAAAACGTAGCACAAGAATAAACATACATATAGTCGGTCAATTACGTTCCATAACTCGCAATTCCCAATCCGAAAGACCAAATTTAGAAGTAGCATTTAAAAATCAATAAACGTAATTCACGATCCAATAAACCTGTTTGGAAATGATGAAATTCCAGTGGCACACTTATATATACATCGGTCGTACGCGAAAAGAAAAAAACAGTGTGCAGCCGGAGAAATATATATATAGATGTGTGTTGTGTGTGCGTGTACATACATATGCGTCGAACCACTCGTAAAACGCCAGTGCCGACACGAGCCAAGGATTAGCCTTAAGTCCCTAACGTCGAACAATAGCTTTAGAACCCCACCCCGAAAAGCCATATTGCGGACGGAAATTCGCGCTATATGTATATCATTTTTCCTCCCTACGAGCTTGTCGTTTTGAAACAATGAGAAGGGAGGAGGGGGACAATCGATATACGGATGAATACGCTTGCGTACGAGCGCGCGCGTATGTGTTGCGCGTTTCGATGCCTATATACGGGGTAATTATTAGTTTGACAATTCGTAAATGAATGCGTAATGAGCGAGTCCCAGCTATGTAGCCGGGGGCTTTTCGATATTTCGAACGAAAATTATCCGCACGGGACGTTAACAGGATTAGGAATCGTAAATTTGTCCGGAATCCGAGGGAGCTTCGTTGATTGTTTGGACATTTCTCTTATGGTTTTGTGTACACCAGACTAAAGACTCAGGTTTCAATCATTTTATGAAGTTGGTGAAAACCGTATAGTTTTAACGAGGGTTTCCTAATTTACTGTACCTTCGTTCAAAGATATAATATCGAAATTTTGGGGCTATACCTACGTCAGTGTGTCAATGGAATTTTAATTTATTGCCGTATGGGTATATCTTCTTAATATTACATTAAACATCGTATGACAATTTATTTCTTTAAGTTCAAGATTAATGAGTTATTGGCTGAAAATTAATTTGATACTGTTAAAATTACAATAATGTAATTTTACGTACAAAAGTCTATATTCAAGTCAAAGTATTTGTTTTAAATAAATAATATTTTACTGTAATCAGTTTCTTAAACAAACTAATATTATAACTGCACTTTGATAAAGTCTTTTCATAACGTTATATTAATAGATTAATCTTTGGTATATTTCAATTGTAGAAAAACATAACTAGTCAATTTCAAATTTTTACATTCCAATCATCGATCGAAGTAGCAATAATAGTTTCAACAACATTTTTCTAATTCCTAAAAAGGAAACACAATCTCTATACCAAGTGAAAATTTAATTTACAAAACCGACCGACCAGATTCAAAAAGGTCTACGTGTATATGTATATATATGTAAGTTTTTTTGTTACCATCGAACACCCTCGTAAATTCAAAGCGAACTAGTAGCCGTCTCCTCGGGGGCTTATCGATAATTATCTTTATACCGGCAATATCCACCGACAGTAACAAAACCCACGGATATAGTGGAACGCGCGCGCGTCCCCTTACGTAAATCGATCGATATGCATCTAGATCGGGGATGGAGCTTGCTCGTACGATTTGCACGTACGGGTCATTTCCTTTTCCGGTGCCTTTCTACGTGATTAGCCGCGGGCCAAGATTTTACAAATCGATCGTCTACCGCGATTATACAGATGCCTCAAACTATACTTGGGGGAATCAACCATTCTTTTTTTTATTTTTCACTTTACTTTTGGCGGTACCAGGATGTGTTCTTCTGCCGCAAATAATGTAATAACGTCTCGATGTATGAGGAGAGTTTAATGTCCTGCTTCCGGATGATGATATCGAAGGAGCTTCGGGCTTGCTATATAAGATTTGCATTGTCAGACGGAAATTTATTCAGTTGAGCGCGCCCGCGTCGACTTGTGTAATTATGTTATGCGGATTTCTGTTATCCTCTTATCGGACTGTGTTTTTCGTTTTTAATTGGTCTATTGCGTTCAATGTTAAGAAGTTTCAAGCATTTTTAAATCTAAACTCCCGATGATATGTTCTACGTTCGTTTGCATCGAATTCAATTACTCGATTTGGATATAAAAACGAGAATGTTAAAATATTTTTACGTATACATTCTTTCGCTTATGACCGACTGTTCCAACTGATTTGGTAAAAATTTGTTGATCAAACTTAATTGTAGTTGAATGATGATAAAAATATAATAAATATGTAAAAACAAGAAATACTTTGTACGTAATTTAAAATTAGATTTTTAATATTTTTTTTGGTGTATGAAGAGCCTTAATCGATAAAAAAACAAATCCATTTTTAATACAACCGCATTTTGCGGAACTTGAAAAAAAGACCAAACAAACTATTAAAATTAATCTGACGAAAAGTGGTTATAAAAATTAAGGAAAACACCGTCAATCTCGTCCCGCAAATCGGTTTTTTGATTTCGTTATAAACGAGACCGACGTAAACAAAGTATAAAGTAAAGACGAAAAAAAATAATTTCCGTAAATCCATTGGTAAGGGGTGGTAGTGGGAAGGAGGCGATCGCCACGGAGCGTAATAAAGCCCCGTGAAAGGGTCGAAAATGAAACCGCAGGAACTTATCGAATTCCCGGGGATGGAAACGAGGCGCAGTGGCAAATCATAATTCCGCAACGGATGGTAGGTATATACTGCATTGCCAGTGGCTTTCTGAGGCTCCGAGTTAATCGACGCCCTGCTGCTACTGCCAGAAAACAACGAGGTCCTCACCCAAGAGTTCTGTATACCGCGTCGAGAGCTCATTCTGCAGTCGCAACAAGTTCGCACCGATTTTTTTCTCCCCTTCTTTTGTTTTTGCTCGGTCGCTTGGGAAATGAGATTGGGTTGGTGTGATGAGGAAATCGCTACCTTTTTCTGTTTGGTGCTTTACTTCGTTTAAGGCATTTAATTTTATAAGAATATTGTTTGTGATATGTTACTGCGGGTTTAAACAGTTTTCTTTACTCTTAATGATTAGTACAACTTTTTCCAAAAAATACCGTCGGATTTGTGGTATATTCAGTCCAATTGTGAAAAATGATTAATTTTTAACTATTTTTATGCTCATTTTTTTAATGATCAAACATTTATTAATAAGATGAACAAATTAATATATTATCAATAACTTTTTAATATTGTTATTAATTCTTGAATATAATATAATCATTAAATCTATATAAAATTGTAATAAATCATTTTATGTAATTTGATAATTGCTTCCTGATATTCTCAGAAATGGAGCTTTAATCGAAGCTTTGCGAAATATAATTTAAATTATTTTAGTTATGAAATCACGAGTCTGACAATTTACATTGTTATTACTTGTTATTACAATAATCCTTTTAAATCTGACTTTATATTAAGGTAATATGGAACAATTAATATACGTATATAATAAAATAATATTTATTTATACATATACAACATAAAATTCAATCTCTATATAATATAAGCAGTATTAATAAAAAGTACACTATTTTCTTCACAATTGATAAGTATAATAATGAAAACAGTAATTTTTGTAATTTTAAAAGTAAAATATTGTTACACTACTTACTTATCTACCATTTTTACAAAACTTACCATTTAGAATTTTATAAATTTTCGTAAATAAATTTAACTTCAAAAATAAAATGATGATAGCTCGAAAATCAAAATCAACTAGACGGGTTGTATGAAGAATTTTTTTACACATAGGAAGAACCCCCACAAGAGGATAAATGTACATAGGGTCGCATACCATGCAATATTCCGACCAATGCATGCAGGCACTCGAGTAAGGGAGCGAAGTTGCATATACGACCCCGTCAAGGAGTGTAGGGAAAAACGCCGACAGCCGGATGAAAACACACAAGGGAGAAAAAGAGAAAGGGCTATAGGAGGCCAATCGGCCAGGTGGCTTTACTTCTCCCCCTCTCGATTTTCTCTCTATACGTCTCCCCCGTATGAGTCGACTCGTCTCGTTTTATCGGCGTGTTGTTACATCCAAGTGCAGTTATACTGATTTATTCTCCATTTTTTATGCTTTTTTAAATTCCTACGTATAATTGACATATGAATTTTACTTTATTAAATTTAATAATTAATTTCAATGTTACACATTAATAATTATTTTTTCATTGCAATTTATTTAATATATCTTACATAAAAAAAATATCTCAAATTAATAAAAAAGAGTTTATTAAATTGACTTGCAAATCTTACATAATTTATGTATTCAGGTATCAGAAAAACACTGTTATTATGAAGTTGCCAAGTACTTTGCTAACTCTTCCATTTATTACAATTTTCGTGAAACCCATTATTGTTACGACAAAGACAATCGTTTTAATATCAAAATGTTGTTATTAAAAGAATAGAATATTTTTCTAAGAATCCCGTGTAATAATAACAAAGCATTTTTTCCAAAGAATGTACGCAGTTTATTAATTTTCGCAAGAATATTAATTTTAACGTTTCGCCAAAACGCAGTAAATACAATAAAAACTAAAGGAGTAAAAAAGGTATAATTACAACAGAATGCACGATTTGATAAACAAACAATAACCGAATGAAAATTTTGATAATCTCATAAAATGCAGGATTAACCGTATATATCTAATGTGTACGTTTTCCACTATGGATTTATTCGTATGTTTTTCACGTTTGTAATCCTATATAGCGGTTAAAGCGGCCCTTCAAACGTGTCGAGGTTTGGATGGAAGCAATGTCAACGAATATGGTGCATGAAAAAGATTCGAGAGCGGTTATTGCCTTCCTGTGTCAAACATGTATTCGTATTGTGAAACTTTTCGAGGAGTCAGCTGATTCGAGTGCAGTGTTTCTGTGCCCTGAACCGAGAAGAGGTTGTATACGTATACGTATTAAATCAAAAATGATAAATTAAAAAAGTAAACTTTTCTTCCAATCGACTTGCTCGATTTAAATACATTTTATAAATACGAATTTAAAGTGTTATACATGTTATTTCAAATTGTTTATCGACTTGCATTACTTCTGAATTGTTTGTAAGTACTAATAATTTTTAAATAATTATAAATTAAATAGCGGAATGTATCGTATATACTGTGTGATAGAATTAAGTAATAGGCACTAGGAAATAAAAATAAATAATTTAACAACTCAATCTCTCAAGTTGTTCTCGTTTAAAAATAACTCTAAATTAAAAGTAACTCGCTCGGTAAGTAATCTATTAAAAGGATAAAACTCCTGGTTTCCAGTAAGGCAAACACTATTAAGGATTGACAATAACCAAGTTTGTCGGTGCACTTAATTCAACTCTCTCTCTCTTTCTCTCGCACTGGAAATCAAATCTCCCCAAATCGAATTACATCAACCCTCCTCGAGATGCCAAAAAGTAAATACAGAGAAAGCCAATCATAAAAAAGTGAGACTGTATTGTAGGTATATGTAATGAATTTAAATCGCACAAACAATCGAGCTGATTAATTTGAAGAAAAGTGAACGAACGAAATTCAATTTCGCATGCAGCACGCGAGGAATTAACTCTCTTGGTGTTTGCGTATATTAGCGGGCGCGTTTCGGGACCTCGGTAAAAGCGTCGCCGAGAGGACGGAAATGGAGAAAAGGGAGAGGACCGGTAACACCTTCCACGGTAATTTTAGTAGCGCTTGACAATTTGGCACTGGGCTCCGCCGCGAGCAAAACAAACGCGTATATACCCGAGGAAAAAGGACGGTGCCGGGCGCAAAGGAAACGCGAAATTAAACGCGCACGCTCGAGGGATGATGCTAAAGGGGGAGCAGCTATATACCCAGGTACATTTACAAACTCGACCTTTTATTTTCTCTTCCTCCTTTTAATTTTTCTTTCTCGATTTATCGATAAAATGTTTCATTCGTTTACAAAAAAAATATTTATAAAGGGTGTGTAGATACTGATTTAGTTGGCGATTTAATTTGTCAATGTTTATATGGATATAAATATATTTATTTTCATTTCTGCTTTGGAAAACGATATCGAATTCTCGATTCCACTAAAAAAATTCGATGTATCCATGCTTTATTTCTTTTTTTGGCAAGTAATGTAATATTTCTCGTTGATACGCGTTAACCTTTGAAAAAATTATTCTTTTTTTTCCTTAACAGTAGATTTCATACAATATTATTCAACATCATTTTTATAGCATTTTTTTTATTAATAATTACTCACATTAATCAACTTTTTTAATTAAAAGTTCTTAATCTAGTCACTTTTAAGAATTTTTTATTATAAAAATGTATTAATCATTGTACACCATATATTTAGTTATTATAAATTATTTATTATACGATTTGTTCAATTTTTTTGAAACGATATACTAACGTATACAGTATTTCGCTAAAAATATATTGTATAATGAAAATAGTTGAATCTAAGTCTGCGCATAGAATAAAATGATAACGTAACATAGAAATAATAAAATATTGTAAAAAACTAAGAAAAAAAAATGATGCACACATAACATTGTCACAGAGAACACTAGCAACCTACACTCCCTACTGCAAAAAATGTAATTTTCATACTAATTAATTAAAAAACTATTCACCCTAAGAATCCGAATAATTAATTCATTTCGAGATGAGTTTCACCGTATCAGGCACGACTTAATTATTTCGAAGCTCGAGTGCGAGTGCAATAAAAAGTAAAAAAGAAAGTCGCAGACCACGCGCGCGTGCATCGTTCGTGAGTTCAAAGGCAACAATCGAGAGAGCAAGCGAGCGGGCGAGCAAAGGGACAAGTTAAAGAGCAAATTAAAAAGCGCGTCAGAAATAAAGCTCCGCATAAAAGAACGTCCAAGTCAAAGCCGGTAAAGAGAGGGAGAGAAAAGAGACGTTAGGAGTTGTATACTCGGGGTGTTTGCGAGGGCCATCGCAAAATTCCATTTGCACTCCGCACGCGAGAGAGACAACCCGCGCGTCTATTTATATATACACCACTCACGCACACGCACATACGGGGACGTACGTGTGTACGTACGCGCACGTATATATACACGGTGAAGAGGACGAAGAAGCCGGGCTTTAATGAGTCTAGGAGCTGTCAAGCTCGTAGTGAGATACGATCGGCGTCTCTCGCCCGAAAAAACCAAGCCTTATTCGACAGGGGAAAATTCGCGCGAGTCATTCGATCAATGTGCACGCGGGATAATGCAAAGAGGGGTATACATCTGTGTGTATGCGCGCGCGCGTGTATGAAATAAAAAAAAAAGAACAACAAAATAACTTGCATGCCATTTGGTAGACCCAATCGCAGGATTCGGTTTTAATTCTGTTTATTAATAGCCGAGTGATTAACCGATTAATTCAGTTTGATGTACGACTGGACTTCCGTGATTTATACACTTGAGAGCATTGTGGTCGTTGTATATATACGCGCATATAAAAGAGAGTCCACGTGCGATTTTTAACTCGACGTTATTATCGTTTTACTGGTGTACTAACGATCTGTATTAATGCCTTGTTTCATTTACCGAGCGATCAATGTCTCGTAATTGACTGCGCACTAAGAAACACGATGTTAATTTCTTAATCGAATTTATAAAGACTGGAACGTACTGGAAAAATTATGATATAAATAATTGATGCAGGTTACATATTAATTAATCGTACGGTAAGATTAAATGACTGGTAAGTTGTATATTTTTTTAATTAGTACGTTCTATTAAATTAATAAAAAAACTTTATAATCTTTACCATTTAAGACTTAATTGTACCATTACGTCACACACCATTTTATCTCAAATATAATACAACAACAATTACGCGAGCGATGTATAAAATTATTAAAGTTTACTGCAATGATAAACGTTCTGTCTTGATAATTTAGCCTATGCAATACCGACATTTTTATAGCAAAGTTGGCTTTAAGTCAAATGTATGACACGCGCGGAAGTTTTGTCGTGACAAGGATAACTATATTCACCAGTAGCCAACGACCATTGCTAAAAAAATACGCGCATAAATGGCTTAATCACCTTTTCAACCCTTTCATTTCAGATACAAAACATTAAAATGAATAATAACGTCGATACTCCTGCAAGATATTGTATTTACTTACTACTGTATCTGCAGATTCATAACTGTATAATTGTGGTATATTTCGCTATTTCTAGACACAGTATATATCTCTAATGTATTGAATTTCCCATCATGTACTAAGAAACGAAAGAATGAAACGGCGCTGGCTCGACTTAAAAAAAAAACTGCACACGCCCACGCAATGAAAAAAAAAAATTCACCGGTTTCCCGTTTATCGTGAGAATTCGCAAACAACCTCTTGGCCGGTAACAACCCTTCAATTCCGCGTGGCCGACCATAGAATGCACTTTTATCTTCGCACGCATCTCGCGCACTAAATCCATCACGGGCGTGTCACCCGTAACAATAACAACGGCTGGTCGCCGTAAACAAAAAGAGAAAAAAAAAGTGTACGAAAAACGAGAACGTATCGGTCAAATAAAAATGTATTTGAAAAAGAAGTGAGAATAAAAGTTATATGTACACACACGCGCACACACACAAAAACGTTCGTACGTACATACGAACGAGAAAAAGAGAGAGAAAACGTACTCTCAATCTTGCCGCCATAATTCTCGGCGCGCGGGGAACATAAATCTCGAGGCTCACAATTCCGCGGGACCGATAATCGACCATACGGCCGCGACTCGAGCATTATAACGGGCCGACGCTCGGGAAATTCGACCAGCGGAGGAAGAAATTTCGCAGGCTCGCGTCTTTTGTATCGAGCGTGACAAACGATTAGACCGAGAGAGGGGGGGGGGGGGAGAAGGGAACTTGATTCTATGTAAGAAATCGCGTGGGTGATCGTGACGCACTCGCGGAATGTACATGCTACAGCCGAAAGTTTCATTTTTACGACGAGTCGGATTTGGATCGACTGGTTTTTAATAATGTTGTATTAGGTGAATTGTGCTTGCCATTGCATAAACTACCACTTATTACGTCAAATACTGGAAATGAAGTTACCAAAATATTTCTGGAATCTATATATAAAAGTACTGCAATATTATATTATGTCCACAAAATTTATCAAATGTATCTTTATAAAATTAAAGATTTACGCAGAAAATTTTGATAAATGCAGCTTTTATAAATAAATATAATTCAAACCTACAATTGTTTAGATCTCAGATGATCCATGTAAAATAATAAAGAATAATTAAATATATAGTTATCGTAATAAAGATATAACTAATTAAACATGCATTATATAAATTATCTTTAAAAACGTCTTACAACATATCAAAATAAAGATTATTTCATTTGAACTGTAATTACTAACCGTTTTAGTGATAAACGAAACGTGAGATAATATAAAACCAACATATTGTAGAATATCAAAGAATTATGTACATCGATTATTATTCAGTCAGTCTTTACGTCATTATAATGCCTCTGACATGAAAATTCGTGTAAAGAGGAGAAAAAAAATTTCTCAACATAAATTACAATAGTTTGTGGAACATCGATATTACGCTGTCTATAAGAAAACAATCATATAATTATGCTTAGCAACTCTTACTATATAAATAAATTGGAATATATGTTTTTACGGAACGTTTAAAAAGTTCTTTCTTTCAAATTAAAACCATACAATTTTTCCATCAATTGCTTGAAATTACGTATAAATTTCATGACATACATAGGATATGCAATTTGACTTTCAACCGATGAAATTTACTATACTGCACTCTCAAATTGCCTGTAATACAAAGAATACACTTACAATATAAAACACTATATAAAGCTCCGTTAAGTTTGATTGGACTGATTACACATTAATATTATCAAATTGGAAATTAGTTTCCCTGTTACAGTTCCTGTGAATCTATAATTAAATAAAACGTAATCGATAAATGCTACGTAATCCTAATAAAAAAACCAAATTATTCATAAACAAAAACTCCTCCAAATAATAACTAATTGTACGATCCGAAAAAGTATCAACTTCTTATAAGAATCAGTTTCCTCGAAACAATGAAACTCAATCTATTCCCCTCCCACTCTCTTTCTCGTTGCAATTGAATTATCGATATTTCAATCAAAAGCATAGTGTATACACATAAACATTACGAAACGGAGCATAAAACGCAAACACAACATTCCCGTGAGGGCGATCGTTAGAAAAAGCGAAAAAGAGGGAGTCTTGTCGCAGTTTTATCGCTGGCAAATCGGGTTTTATACTAGGTATAGTCCAAAAGAGAAGTTTCCCCACCTCTTTCCCTCTCTCTCCCTCTCTCGTAGAGTTGGGCAGCGACTCCCGTATATAGAAGTGTAGGTGCCAAGTCGTGTCGAGGTGTGCGTTCTCTCTTGCGGCAGATAAACGGCTGACAAGTAGCCGATTAAATTTACGTAACACAGTTAACTTGCGGAGAGAGAAAAAGAGAGAATGAACGGGAAAGATATCGCGCGCCGACGCTTGAATTATTTTTCGATAATTTAAGCCGATTGCACGCGTTCGATTATCTCGTATACGGGAGGATTTTTCTTTTGTTGCAAAGCCGATGGTATTATTCCTCTTCCTTCGTCAAGGAAAAAACGAAGCACGCTTGTTGCTTCTTGAGCTACCAGGTTTATGTGACTTTTTTTATATTCAATATCGGTTTATTGTAAAATTTTATTGTGTACTTCGAACAGTAGTACAATGGAAGATGGAAACTATTAAGTATACGCATTGTCAAATTTAACGTGAAGGACAGTGCATGTATGTATAAGTACTACGATGTGTCTATTATAGAAATTACATCGTTTACTTATGATAATAACTTTTGCATTTTTAGAGTAAACGATCGTTTGAATAGAAATATTATTACGAGCATTAGCACATCACAAGTTCCTGTATACGTGATAAGTCAGGTCAAGAGACAAAAATATTGTTTCTCCTTTTGGATAATAAACATTGAATTTCAGAATTTTAATATATTTAAATATAGTATTTAATAAACAGTTTTACTTTTATTGATTTCAATTAAACACTATTTTCCTAATTTTTTCGAATATTAAGAGATTAAATTAACCAAAAAATTATTCACTTAATTAATAATAATATATTTAATTTAGTGTTTAACTGTAACTGAGTATAGGTTAATTGTTTACGACGAATATATAGACTATTAATACAGTTCTGTATAACACTAAGATTATCAATTTCATTAGCACTTTTTCACATAAAAGATACTAGTACATAAAATTGATTGAATGATAATTCTTTTTAGGTTATTGACTTTATCATTCGGATAAGTAACATATAAGCTGATCTATTGCCATGTTTACTTCTTAATAATTGTTAGTATAATAATTATCGTGTATTCTTAGAAAAAAATTTAAACGATATAAATTTGTCAATCTATATCAATGAAATGATTGTATATTTCATGATTCTGCATTTCAAGTAGGAACAAAAGTATACACTGTTATATTTGAATCGATGAATTTCTTGTACGGTAGAACAATAAAAATAATATGCTAGCGGTAAGTTCGGAAAAAAAAACTTCCATTCGCCAAGTTGTCGAGTTTACACAATTAAATATCGCCGATTAAGCAAACTCAAAACAAATTCACAAATCTCATGAGTCATAAAAAAAAATTTTCACCGAACCTGGTGATTCGCGTAAGTTAATAACGAGTGAAAACGCAAAATTTTGTAATAAAAAAATAACATCTGAAAAAAGTCACGCGCCTGCCGTAAGAACGTGATTTCAAATACTCGAGGGTATCGGAGACTCGGCTCGATCTTTTTTTTCGTCATTGTCAGTGCGGTTTAATTTTGCAGGTATTAATTTATCCTTTATAACGTACAGTTTATTAATGTATTATCAATTTTTTTATTTTACCACCGTCGCGTGAAGTGAAAGAATGTTAATAAAATTAATTTTATCAAATAAATTGCTTCGTGGACTGATAGGCAAGAAAGTAGCTGTTCACTGTTTTGATGTGCTTAGTTTATACATTTTCAAATGAATTAGTTGAAAGAAATTAAAATTATTACAATTGTACTTGCTTTTCAGAACATTATAAATGAGTTATGTTGAGATTTAAAAATGTATGATGGTTTTAAAATGCTTTCAAAAATGTAAACAAATAGAATCTTTTAATTGATCACATTTATAATAAGTAATTATATTGAATGACTACAGAAAATAAATTTTTAAAATATTAACTATAACGGTATGCCACAGTATCTAATACTATAATCGTTCATAATATCAACTTTTCTTTGTAATGTCTTAATTGACATTATTAAAGTTGCTGCATGCGTTTGAGGTTAGGAAACATTAATGATTGCCAGTGTATGAAAGTTTAAAAACACACGATATCGTTGGGAGAATTCGACAAATTAAAACTTTTTCAATTACATATAGATTTGATTCAATTAAATAACGGTCAAATTATCTAACTTTTGTCTTCTACAGTGAAGTTACAATTAAATCTACTTTATGTATGAATAAGTCAAAGTATATTATTATTCTACAAATTTAACAATTATCTTCTTAAGTAAACAATTCTTAAGCTGTCTTTGTTTATCTTGGATTAGACCATTAAGAGCATATGAAAAAAATAATAGTGATATAAGCAATGCGGCGTACAAAACAATAGCGACAGATTTTATATGCGTGACATAAAAATTAAAAACTTTTGCACTTTACACTCGAAACAAATACATGCGTAATCCAAGTAATTTTTTCAAGAAGCATCAAATAATTTAGTATTATTTTTTTTTTAATCGCACACACTAATGCTCCGGCAAACACATCGATAAGAAAACAGCTGACTTGTCATTAACATTTAATTAGAAAACTAGCTTTAATAATAAGATCATTTAATCTAGCAATAACAGCTACTCGTGTCGAAAGTGTATTATTTGTTTTTAAATAAATACATTAGTATTATACTACAGTTTAATCGAATATTCACTATTATCGGATTAAAAGCCACATGTTCCGAGTCCAAAACAAAGTAGGAAACACAAGAGCCACCATGAGAGTGTGTAAACTCTCGCGTAAAGGCAAGATTCTCACACAACATAAACAATGTTTGCTCCATCATGAAAAAAGGTAAAGAATCACGAACTCACTCCAGAAGTAATGCACGGTATCCATCCAAGTCGCGTCGTTTTTCTCTCCTCGTGATCGTGGCCGGGACGAAGAGTACTAAAGAATCCCCCAAAAAATCACCACAGGAACAACAACAACGTAAAAATGTTTCGCACTTAAACACTTGGCACACTGATCAATTCATAATAAAGCACTGAAAAAAAAACAAGCGTCCGTCGGCGCGCGTCGAGACCCTCGGAGAATCCGATTAATGTCACATCGGTAGTACATAGGATCCCGTATACCACATACACGGGAAATTAAAGAAAAGGGAAAATAAGGATTGTTGCAAGTACAATAATATTAACGATGACAACAGTAACGGCAACGAAAGTAATCCGACGTAGGCAATACAATCTACAATATACGATTGCGAATATGTGTGTGTGTGTGTATGATTGTGTATATATATAGATGAAGCTGCCGGTGAGAGCACCGGGGCCGAACTGCGCGCGGGTTGATCGTCGTTCCGCTCACTGTGTCACTTGGCGCTCGAGGAGGCCTCGTCGCAACGGATTTCCGCGGTCCTGGCGCTCGCGGCAGACTCGGAAGTGCGGCTCGCTGGCAGCAAACATGACGGGCGCGCAAAGTATTCTCTCCCGCGCTAGCTATCCCCGCCGCGACGGACCGGTGGTGGTGGGCGGCGATATCGCGCGCGCTATGTGCCGCTGCTGGTGGTGGTGGTACTGCGCGCGCGCGCGCGCGACCGCGCGGGCTCTTTTGTTAAGCCTGACCGGGGAGTCTGCACGGCTCTGCGGAGGTTAAGCTTGCCGGAGGATGCGTCGACGGGTTTGTTGCTACCGTTCTTTTCTTCCCTTTTACACCAAATAGCCACATTATTAACCTTTTATTTTTCCTTACTCGCTGTAATCTTAAGTTTTTTTTTACGCTCACAATTCAGACAACAGATTGATTAGATCAATTTCTCGATCTGATAAGATGGTGTAAGCTTTCATTGAAACTGTATATGTAATGCCTGGTGGTATATCAAACATCAAAATCACATTTCGGAAATTTTTAAGAAAACTACTATAGTTCTTAATTATCAATATAAATTTTAATATGTTAGGTAAAATATATTTCTCTACGTTATTTACTGCATGCTTTCTAAAATATAAAAAAAAGTTATTTCATAAATTATTAATTATAAATGAAAATTTGATACATTAATTATTATTGTAATGTGTAATTAGAATGTTAGTACATCAAGAGGATTCTGTTTTTGTACTAAAACAACATTTATGAAGAATTAATTTTTAAAAGTAAAATATAAGAGCATTTCAGCCTCTTGAATAATACCTATCTTTTTAAAACAAATATTATGTATTGATATTAGCTAACTAATTAAACTTTTGGTTAAAAATGACTTTCAATACTGTAAAATGAAATTTAGATTTATTTACAACATTTATACATCGAAATCACGATCGAAATTAATATTATGTTTATATACCTCAAGATCACATTTAATGATATGTAAATTCTTAATTCATAATATGTAGAGTTATTAAAATTAAGATGATTATTTACATTTTAATTATATTCATGCATTTATTAATTATTATTGTAAATAGTAAGCCAAATTTATTGTAAGAATAAAATTAGTAAATGTAATAAATATCAGTTTTTTATAATTTTACATTTTTTCAAAATTTAAATACCTACTTAATAAACATTGCAATATAAACATAACAAATTAATTTTTATTAAATTTCAAGAAGTTAGTAATATTTAAGCATTGTAGTATTTACCTCGAGAATTTAATAATAATAAATTACTATGCATAAATTAAGTAATGTAAATATACTTAAAAGGAAAATGAAAGAAAAATTGTATAAATAAGTCAAACAATTGAAAGGTTTATCGAGAGAAAACAAGAAGATAAAAAGACTAATTTACCTTTCTAAAATAATTATTCAATTAATACAGGTGTAGTAATTGTATATTTTATATAATTGAATATTATTTACCAAAGAACATATATACATCGGATGTAGAAGTTAATAACATAATAATAATGTAAGATAATAAATTTCTCGTGTCTTGCTGATATATTTAATAATAATGTATGTATTTATACTTGATAACCTAAAAAAACATTATTACTTAACATAGTAGCGGTACACTATGCATAAAATATTGAAACATATGCATTATACGATAAATTTAATTATTACTTCTAAAACAAATTTAAAGTAGGTTTAACGAAAACGTAACAGTAAACGATTGTACCACTTGTTATCTAAACAATGTAAATCGTTAAATAATTGACTAAAAAAAGAAGAGTTGTTTACAAAACAAAGAAACCGTAATGAAATCTAATAGAAGGAATCAAGACGATTAATTTTCAACCATAAATGAATTTTTTCTCGATAAATCCACGATTTTTTTTCTAGAGGTTTCCGTGTTACACGCAACGTAGTATAAACAATCCCTCGCGTAATAATATTTAGACTCGTTTTCGCGTGATGAATAATGCGCAAACATTATCAAAATAAGCGAATCGAATAGTTTCTACGAAACGCACTTTATGCCATCTAATTTAAGAGGTAACGGAGCTCGCTTCTTCTCTCTCTCTCTCTTTCTTTCTTTCTCTGTCTCTCTCCCTCTCCCTCTCGCGAACAAAGGAAAAAAGTAATAAATGTACTTGGAGACGAAAAATTTTCCGGTACATATAGACATATAAATGAATACATTACGATAGAACAAGGTAAAACATAACCTCGTTATAAAACCTAACCTCACGAGATATACACAAGTGGAGAATAAAAGAATTAAAAAAAAAAGGTAAATTCACCTGTTAACAGTGGTTTGCCGCGCACTATACATAAAAGAGTCTTAAGAGTTAAAACGGCCTCAGCTTCAACCTGTTCCTCTCACCGTCCCCTCTCCCCGGATTGAGAACCCCTGCGATAGCAAAAAGCAAGGCCCTAGCAGCAGCCGCCGCAGCCGCAGCAGCAGCAGCAGCAACAGCGAAAGAGAGAGAGAGCGCGGGGGCAATATCGTCGAAAACAGCGAGGAGCATCACCGACAAGGACAACGAGAAACGGAGAAAACCCTACGGGCGTCGGCGCGTCACCTACATGTGGATAGAAAACATTCCGGTATATACTCACCACAGGTCGAGCTGACGTGGGTCGTCGCGTACGACGTCTCTAGTCGTGTTCTGGTCCTCTCCCAGTGTCTCTCGCGCTCTCTCTCTCTCTCTCGTTCTTTCTCACTCCCTCTCTTTGTCTCTCTCTCTCTCACTCGCTCGTTCTGTCTGTGTGTCTCACTCTTTGTTTCTCTTTGTCTCTCTCACTTGCGAAATTGTACTACACTGGCGCGAAACACCTCTCACTCGCGGTGATGCGTGTAAGCGTACGTGTGTGCGTGTAGGTACAAGGGAGCACTCGTTCGACACTCTCCGGTAGACTGGATGCTCGTCGCCGAGGAGGATCCTCCGGTTTTTCGAACCGGCCGCGTTGTACACACGGTAGAGAACGTTTTCGGGACGCCGCGCGCGCGCACACGAAGGTGTAGTTTTCTCACACACACGCGCGCATGAGAGAGACGGAGGAGAGTCGCGCGGGGCGGCCTGGCTGCGCTCTGTTTTTGGTATGCCAGGAATGGCACAAAGAATCTGGACAACGCACACGCCTGCTGCGCAGCCCGGTCTGCGCACACGCTCCAACGACTGGTTATACGCCTGACACCGAGCGCCGCTCGCTATCCCAGTACATCAGCGGCGGGAGAACCCGAGCCGAGCGCCCCCGATCACTCGCGGACCTGCACGAGCGAAGGGCGCATGTTCCCCTTCTCTCGCGCGCGGGCCGATTCAACCGTTCGCTCTTTATTTCTTTCTTCTTTATTTTTTCGTTTTCGAGACGCGAGCACGAGCGAGACGACTAGAACGCTCGCGCTTCCCTCTCGTTTACGTCGGTTTCTGCTTTACCGACTACAATTCTCACCTTCTACGCGATAAATCTCTGATACATTTATTGTTGTATTTTAATATTCCTCATACTCTTTTACAACTAACACTGTTTCCCCTCTCTGCGTGTTTTCCGTTTGTTCTCAGTTGTTATTAGAAGTACAGATTTGAGCTTATTTGCGTAATTTGATACACATTTTATAGGATATTTTAAATCGACGTCTTAATTATTTATTTCCACACTACTTAACCATCATTGCTATTGAACAATTTACGTATACTGATAAGTTTTTTCGAGCAGGTCGATAAAGTAGGAATCCACTCCAGGTAACCGTCCTAGCTGGAAAGAAACTTGATAACTATATACTCGTACCTACGTATATAAATTAAATATATAGATAACATTTGTAAATTTAGCTGCGATAAGCAAAAAGTATAATACTAGAGCGCACTGTGAGTTTAATTTATGGACGTGAACGATATTAACAATTGTGTACTTAATTAATTATTTCATTTTAAGGCTGCGCGATCATTAAATTATTCAGAAAAGCAATGAAATATAGTTCTTAAACTAATAAGTGTATATATGCAGTTTATAATTATTTTATCCCGCAATTTTGTATTAACAAATTTAATAACATTTAACCATAAATTTGTTTGTGGTGTTTATATGTCTAAATAATGTAGCTTTTTGAACATCTTTCATAAATTTGTTTATACAATTATATTTTTTACACGATCTATCTATAAATAAGTATGCGTATAAATCAAAGATTGGGATCTAAGGCGTACTACGACCAAGGATAATAAAAATATCCTTCTTAGGAAAAAAAAGTGAAGAAAAGTGGTTGTAAAGTGTTTACAACAAGAAAGAAAGAAAATAATAGTTAATAAATACTCGGGTACAATGGGATAAAATTAATTGATAGCGATATGGCATTGCACGTGTGAATGAAGTAGGAAAGAAATGATATATGTGTGTGTGTGTGTGTGTGTGTGTGTGTGTGCGTGCGTATACAAATGTATATGTATATTCGAAATAAAAAAAATTAAAATGAAAGGCTGCGAGAGCGAGACGGCGAGCGTGAATCGAAAGAGAGAGGGAAAAAGGTTGCCTTGCTGCTTTCGCTGGGCGATTACGAAGCCCGTTGCCAAGATGCTGCCCTCACCCGGGACACCTGAGGAGAGATTTTGCGCTTGTAAATATACATATATATGTGTGTGTGTGTGTGTGTGTTGTGTGTATAGTGCAGTCACTGGTTCGTATGGCGCACGCAACCTAAACCGGAGGCGCTCGAATCAGTCCGCTACTTTATAAAGCGCGAGTCGAGTTGTCGACCACTAGGCGGAGCTTGGCGTCAAACGCGCTCTGACTTTTGCACTTTTTGATTTATTTATTTTTTTTTTCTTATTTTTATATCTTACTTTGTATTTTCGATTTTTTTATTCACAGAAGCCATTGGACACATATTTTACGCAGACAATTTATAGGTATATCTATATTCAGGTATCACGTATTATAGAATTGGGAAGGGTATATTCAAAGGCTATATATCCAAAATAGCCGATGATATTGTGAACTGGGCTCCGCCGGTCAGACTTTGCCTAAACCCGGATAATACTCTGATATTTTTCCTTACATTTATTATGATAGCTATATTGACCAGATGGAGAAACTGCCTGAAATTGAACTGGGCGCGGGTATGGTTATACCACTCTCTTATCTGGCAGAGTAGTGAGGCTTGGGGTAGTGCTTGATCGAACTCTTTCTTATAAAATACATATTGATAACATTACGAGCAAGGTCAATCGAGTACTCTTTTACACTCTGCTCAGTTGGATCATGCACTATATACTGCGAGTACCTCCAGAGGCGTCTCGTTCAGTCTCTCGTCTCTTATCATTTCGATTACTGAGGTATCCCCCCCTGTCGCGACTTTGCAAAATTCATGTGTCAGATATATCTATGGATTAGGACGAGATGTACGTGTGACCCTTATCGTAGGAGGATGGTTAATAATCTGTATCTTACGGCTGCCTTAGTTTACAAAGATCTGTATATTAAATCGCCGATTTATTTATTTGATTTGTTTCAACAACGCCAGTTCTTGCTTCATAGTTCCTATAGATTTGTAGTATTTCCTTCCAACCAATATTAAAATTGCGTCCTCACTTGCATGTGTTAAAAATGCAATTAAATGATGCAATTAATGAACTTGACTAATAACTGTCGCGATTATATCTGGGATATTTTCTAGTCAAAGTTTGTACAGTAAATGAATCACTGTGATATATCCATTAGTGTATAATTTATTTATTGTTAATAACTGGCACTTATACGGCGCTTCTATTTTCGCACACTTAATTGTCTGTATACCTCTGTATTTTGTTGTCTCTCTCAGCCTATATCTACATAAACAAGTATGTAAATAAACATTTATAGTATTCAAAATTTGAGCGGTGATTAATCTATATAGATAATTGTATATTTACACTATGTAAATTTTAAATAAAAACGGTTCTTATTAATTTTACTATAAAAATATTTCTATTGTAAGAGACTGAATGCACGTGCAGTAAAAAATTTGACAAAAAAAACTGTAGTAACTACAATTTTGTTTTGTCGGTGTAGATTAATAAGGTCACCGGATGGACCAATAAATCCAATTGTTTCAAAAACACGTTATAGTTAAAAAAAACTGTCAACAATAAATCAATACACAGGTACGTTGAATGTTGATGTAGCTGGATAAATTCATCTAAAAATACAAAGTACCTTTATATTCCCACATCAGGCAGCCGCAAAAAAATGCAAAGCAAACAGGTAAGCTCGCGTGTTTAAAGACCACCAATAAATGAAAAGTACGCATGGTATACATCCTAGTCATAGTATAATCAATCCATACTTTTTTTCTCTTATTCTTGAAAAATGTGAGCAAGAAGCAGCATGAGATTGAAATGTAAAGAAACCGAAAGGTAAATAAAGGCACGCGTTCTTGCAGGAAGTAAAGGGTTGCGAGAGAGGGAAGTCCTTTGTGGCACCTGTCAGCAAGGGCTTTTGCTAGGAAATGCCCTTGAGCGGCTTGTTTGCCGTGCTTACGTCACGTCCTCTCCCTCCTTCCCTCTCTCACTCTCTCTCTCTCTCTCTCTCTCTCTCTGTGGCCGAAAATCCTTTGAATGCGCGTAAATAGGGCCGCCGAGATACTCGTCTCACTCGTCTCTCTCTCTCTCGGTCGAGCTCGCATAATATGTACGTATGTATAAAGCCTGAGGTGAAGGCGTCGTCGGGACGACAAACCGCGACGCGAATCAGATTACTCGGCTTTAGGGAACTTCAGCCAAGGGTCTCGTTTATGTATACGTGCATGTGTGCATGTGCGTGCGCCTCACGAGGATTTCAAATGTTATATACGTACATATACCCTTTTCGTCCTCTCTTTGTCGGTGATATCCCCGTTTTTCTCTTTCTTTCTACGACTGTCTTTGTGGTTTTTACGCGTATACCTCTTCCCAGTTTATTTGATCGTTCATATGAAACTTTTCATCTTTTATGAGATTCTTTCCTTTTTTAAATATCACTCATTTTTTAAGCCAAGATGGTTTGACGCTGGTACCTTTTAATTGCCACAAGATATTATTTTCATATTGTTGATAAGCTTATTTTTGGCTTTTAGGACACGAAATTCCCGACACATTGTATAAGTATATAGTATATTTTCAGTTAACGCTTGGTAAGTGTAAAAGTTAAAATTGCAAGTGGGGAAAAAAACGTAAAACAATAAATTTTATATATAGTAGGCGCATGAATTCTCACATAAGTATAGGTTAACACAAACAATGAATAGTTTAACTTTAGAGATCGGTCGAGAGCAATTTTAATGGTTTCGAGGTACACGTCATAGGCATAAAGGATCACGATCTAAAGGAACCCTTTTGTCGAGTTTGATTCAGGACAAGAGGTCTTTAAGCATCAAATCTATAGAGTATAGACCTATAGATATTACATGCACAATGAAGAAATTGCCATTAAATAGCTGTAAAAGACGAACGCTGAGAATACCTGCGTATACATGTTATTCCTTGAATCGGAAATTGTTCTTTACTCTTCATCGTGGTTGATAGAAGATACGTGTATAACCTTTATGAGATTCTTTGAATGTAATTTCATCCGTGCATTTTATTGATTGACTTGGTATCGGATTTGTATATACCTAGTAAATATAACGTAGTAAATAACCTCGTATTATGAGGAAGCCTTAGAACATTCTTTAGATAATGGAATTGCCTGCTTTGTGAAAGGAGATGAATTTTTGTAGCTATATCGATATTGTACGTTACTTTTTACACCAATTGATTTTCTATCGAGGTAAAAAATATTTATTAATTTTCATAATATTACGCGTGTAATAATGTTTATTGTATTTTATATGTGATAGACGCTTATATTTTAGATGTTTCGGTATATATCACAATGTTAATGTTCATTATTTCACATTTTACATATTGCATTTTGTATTAATATAAAAACACATAACGATCTTTAATCAAGCATGTAGCATAAAATATTAAAAGGTTATTGCCCCTCCTTCTAAGTCACTATTACATTTCTAATGAGTTGCATATAATCAAATTGTTTTGAATATTTTTGAATCGGTAATATCTACCTGTGTATTAATAAATATGTGGTTTCTTGTTTCTTTTAACGATATTAAAATATTGTTGCATGTGTACAATTACACTTGTAATGTTAATAGCAAAAGTGTAATAAAAAAAATATAAATTTGGAGTAATCACATGCCCATTAAAACTTTCAAAAACAAAAAAAGTATATCGATCGTCATATTAATGATTATATACGAATTATGTCATAAAAATATGATTCGCATTGTCCGAGTGAGTATGCGTGCGGAACAAAAGGAGCAGTTAAAAGAAAAAAAAAGAGATGGGGAGAGAGAGTATCGGTTGAAGTAGTCCCATTTTCGTTTCATCGAAAAATCGAGAGCGAAAGCTTTGGCCTTTTTTCTTTGACCAGAGACCGATGTGAACTCCAAAATCCAATTACTCATAGCGCAAAGAGCTTTGTATCTTGCGAACCGGAGTTGTTAGACTAATTGCAATTTCGAATGCGCGCTCGAGTGCATTGCGCGATAGCCGAGTTTATCGATTTACATCAAACCGATTGGTAGCGCCCCGAGTAACAATAGAATGCAACGAGCTTTCCCTCGGCGAATAAAGCTCGTCGCAAATTTGAATTGCATTTACATTTAAAAACAGCTATCGAAAGTGTGCCAGACGCGGTAGATTTTTTTCTCATCACACTTTTTCACTTTTCTTTTTTTTTATTTTCTTTTTTATTTTCCGCTACCGCGAACGCGTGTACACCAATAAATAGCCGCGATTCGACGTAACAGGAAACACTCTTTCGCATGATTATTAACAAAGCTTTGAGCGTGTATTTCGTAATTATTTAATCGTACTGGGAGAGGTAATGTTTTGTATGTTAAGGAGCTTTTCACGTGGGCTGAATCGGATTTATAAAATATTTAATTGGCGCTTCCACTCTAGTTAAATATGTTTTGCAAATTTATTTTATGTTACCACTGTATATAATACTTCTTGATACGCGGACATACAGTCACGAGAAACAGACAGTGACTAGTCAAACAAGTGCATAGAGAATGTTACATATAACACTGCACATTCGTATTTTGCGTACTGTGCAATAAATAAAAAAAGTCTAATTTAGAAAAAGTAATTTACTTAACGCATGTTAGAATCACCTAGTTTGCACACTTGTTGCTTAATGTATATACAGCACGATACTGCACAATACCGATAATATTACTCGAGACTGCTAAGTTATAGATAAGAACACATTATATACTCTCTAAAAATGAAATAGTGATATGTCAGTCACTGTCACGAAATTAGTGAATATTCACTATTAAAATAGTAAATTTTGACTAATTGAATTAGTAACTATTCACTACTTTGTGATAGTGACTGACTTATCACTATATTTTTAGTGATTATTCACTAATTCACATTTAGAAAGTAGTTGACCATTCGAATACCGAAATAACGTTTTATTTCCTTGATGCATTAAATACCGAGGATTAAATGAAAATATATAATCATATTTAAAGTTTAATATTATCACTATTAAAATACCAATGTAATATTATTTTTATAATATTAATTTTTCATAATTCAAATAATATCTTATTTGATAAAAATTTCTGTATTACATCGGTACAGTAAAATAGCAATAATTCATCAAAATTCGAGACTAAAACAAGATTTACCATCTAAAAAAGTCGTAAAACAAATCTTGGCACTTTTTTAAGATTGTATTTCGAAGCGCTTTTTCCAAGTCGGTCGCGAAACGCGTAAGTGCATCGCAATCAAGTTGCAAGCGTAATCGGCTCGGACTCTTCATTTTTCCTTCCCCAGTTTCCTTTTCCTCTGCACTCCTATTCAGCACTCTCTCGAATTATACAACGAGGCGTTTCGCTTTGCATTCAATCGCGCCTCCACGTTATACCGGGAAGCAAACGTGCCCACGTTCAGGTTCATCGACTTTAAACTCCGGATGATAAAACGTTTCTCGATGCACTTTTCGAACCTTGTATATAGAACATTTCGCTGAAGGTCCTTGTACAATATAACTTGACAATAAAACAAATATATTATAATAAATAAGCTTGTGCATATATATATTCGACGAATTGTATCAATGGTAAAATAAAAACTATCTTTTATGGTAACTGCCTCTCGATATGTCTCGATCACGTTATTCAAATTTCGATGCGCTAAATTGTTGGAAAAATACGAATTTCTGATTCTTTTCCTCATTTTTCGCGCATATTTTTTTGTTTATCGATGTGCTTTTATCCTCCGATTTGTTGGTTTGGTTTTGGTATTCAAATGCTTTGGATTTTATTTACGGCTTTTTTTTTCATTGATGTTGGAAATTGTATTTGTTCGATGGGTTTTTACTTTTATGTTGCTGACTATACGTTCACTTTGTCTAATTTTTAACGAATTTCTGGATATGTATATTTTTTTTCAAAGAAATACGCGAAATCAATAAAATGAATATAATTTATTAAAATGACGTGTCGATCAAAAAAAGAATATATCGAAATGAATGGGGGATAAAAATCTGTAAAAGAACGTAGAGATGTATACAGGGAGCAATTTAAAAGAGATATACGTTTAGTAAAAAGAAACTGTGCACGTAATCCCAAAAATATTTTTCATTAATAAAATGCAGTAAAAAAAACGATCTAGAAATAAAGAGTATAAAAACCGAATGAAGAAGAATGAAATTCACGGCATAGGCGAAAGTATACTCGGGGTGAAAAGGGTGGAAAATGATGAAACTGCAAAGAGAATACCATAACAAGCCTCTGAGGAAGACATCATGAAGAAACGCGGCTCGTAGCAAACGTCGAGAATTTCGCACCCTCCAAGATTCGCTCGGCTGGTATTAAAATATCGTTCGGGACGGTTTGAAAATTCGCGCGAAAGACACCAAGTGCAGAACGGAATAAGAGAGATAGAATAAAAAATAAAAGTACGCGCGGGAATGTCGAAGGTGAGGGCGAAAGATTTTCCTCACCTGGAATATCTTAAGAAACGATCCCGGGGCACGAGCGACACATTTTCATTGAATTCTTTCGCTTAGGTACGACCGGAATTCAAGCGGAGATTGCGCGCGTCTACGCTCTCTCGGCTATTGGACCTCTGCCGATTCCCGCCCTTTTCCTAAGATATCGTTACATATTTAAGATATTGCGATGAAGCGAGCTACCTAGGTATGTAGGTATTACGCGTTTCTTACTGTCGATTTGGATTTTTCAAAAAATTCTTACAGGTTAATTATTTATAGGTCGTGGAATTTGGTTGTTCATTTATTTTTTTCATTTTTTTTATCAAATTTACTCAGACATTCCAGAATTTACAAGAAATATTGTACCAGCTGTGTGTAATTTTTTGTAACAGTATTAGAACAAAATTGACACTGGTTCCAATTGTGTTACGTTGTAATTTTATACAAATTTTGCAAGCTTTATTCTCACGACAATGATTAAGAGATTTATTTTTATTTAAAAACTTTAATAAGCATAAAGTACATCCAGTTGCTTGCAAATAGTAATTAATTTATACATTTTAAATACAAATAATATTTTTTAAAATAATAATAATTCAACATTATTAAGAATTACTACAGTTGATTATTACAATAATGCACATTAGCCAAAGGGGATTGCGTACGGTGTATCAATTAATGTAAATTCCTGCCCATTAAACTGAACTACCTAGCATTACTTGAGAGGGTTAATTTACCAGTTTTATTTCGTTATTCGTAGTACATATCGTTCTATTAATCATAAAGTGTAATATCAAAGTAAATATAAAATCAGATTTACAGTTTTTATTTTGACAAATATTTTGTAACAAATGGCAAAAGACGCAATACTTTTACTGACAGTTTTGTTTACCCTGGCACACTAGCCGTTTTTGCCCGTAGAGCGACACGTAAAGGGTACACTGAAAAAAAAATTTACTGAATTCAAAAAAATTTTTTTTGAATCAAGTAAATTATTTCTTTCACTATATTTGAAGAATCCGTTTTGTTAAATTAATAAAATATATTTATTTGAACAAAATTAATCTATATTAAAAATAAATAAATATTGCGTTGTATTGACCAACATATTTCTTTTAAACAAGCAAATTATTCATTGAATTAAAATCTGCTATATTAACACACAAGTAAATAATTAGTTATTTGTAACAAATATTTAGTCACTTAAACCAAACAATTTTATTAAACCAACAAAAATTTTTTTCGATCGAACAAAATATTTCAATGTTTTATAAAATTGATGTGTCAGAAACAAAGAAATTATTTAATTGTTTTAAAAGATATTTATTTAATCCTATTAGTTTCATTTATCTGATACTAATAAAATATTTATTCAATTTCATAATATTTTGTAATTATATTAATAACAGTGTTCTTTGCTTCAAGGTAAATATATTTAAAACAAAATTGACACTGGTTCCAATTGTGTTACGTTGTAATTTTATACAAATTTTGCAAGCTTTATTCTCACGACAATGATTAAGAGATTTATTTTTATTTAAAAACTTTAATAAGCATAAAGTACATCCAGTTGCTTGCAAATAGTAATTAATTTATACATTTTAAATACAAATAATATTTTTTAAAATAATAATAATTCAACATTATTAAGAATTACTACAGTTGATTATTACAATAATGCACATTAGCCAAAGGGGATTGCGTACGGTGTATCAATTAATGTAAATTCCTGCCCATTAAACTGAACTACCTAGCATTACTTGAGAGGGTTAATTTACCAGTTTTATTTCGTTATTCGTAGTACATATCGTTCTATTAATCATAAAGTGTAATATCAAAGTAAATATAAAATCAGATTTACAGTTTTTATTTTGACAAATATTTTGTAACAAATGGCAAAAGACGCAATACTTTTACTGACAGTTTTGTTTACCCTGGCACACTAGCCGTTTTTGCCCGTAGAGCGACACGTAAAGGGTACACTGAAAAAAAATTTACTGAATTCAAAAAAATTTTTTTTTGAATCAAGTAAATTATTTCTTTCACTATATTTGAAGAATCCGTTTTGTTAAATTAATAAAATATATTTATTTGAACAAAATTAATCTATATTAAAAATAAATAAATATTGCGTTGTATTGACCAACATATTTCTTTTAAACAAGCAAATTATTCATTGAATTAAATCTGCTATATTAACACACAAGTAAATAATTAGTTATTTGTAACAAATATTTAGTCACTTAAACCAAACAATTTTATTAAACCAACAAAAATTTTTTTCGATCGAACAAAATATTTCAATGTTTTATAAAATTGATGTGTCAGAAACAAAGAAATTATTTAATTGTTTTAAAAGATATTTATTTAATCCTATTAGTTTCATTTATCTGATACTAATAAAATATTTATTCAATTTCATAATATTTTGTAATTATATTAATAACAGTGTTCTTTGCTTCAAGGTAAATATATATTTAAAACAAAATTAATATTACTGCTCTGTAAATTTTATTAATAAATTTATTTATTTTAATGAAACATTTATTTCATTTAATTGAACTATACATTTAAATCAAGAAAATCTTTTTTTAAATCAAATAATTTTTTATTTAACATAAAAAAAAGTTATTATTTCCTTTGATACTATTTTTGTTTCTTCGATTATGTTCAATGGCCCATTGAATCCAATGTACATTTAATTACATCGAACATCCTTGAGTTTGTAGTTCTAATGCACTTGTTTTCTTAATGTAACGCATCTTCATCTTTTATGTAAATTATCTGTTACTTGAATCTAGTTTTCATACGACGACCGAAACACTGAAATTGAGTAAATAGTTTATTTAATTGGATGAAATGAAGAGTATTTGATTCTATAACTCTATTTAATTAATGTTTCTTACTTACCTTAATATAGTGCAGCGAATTTTAGTAAATTATTTCCTTGATTCAAGAAAACGTTTTTTCAATTCGCTTCTCGATTTAATTTTATACTTTTGAAATTTTCTTTTATATGAACCGATAAAATTTTTGGCCGCTTGCGGGAAACTTGGATTCCCCTAGCGGTCGTTGCCGAAAGCTCTCTTATTTAAGTAAATGGTTTATTTAACTTGAAGAGCAAAAAAAATTATTTTAATAACTTTATTTTTTTCAAAAATTGATTGGAATATTTTTACCAAAACCAGTGAACATTCGAATAAATTATTCCATCGTTTCAAAACAAAATTTATTTAATTCAATACACCAATATTTCTTTATTTCAATAAAACATTTCTTTAAAATTACTTTATTTCGTATGAATTTTATTTTTTCTAATAAAAATACATTTAATACAAATAAATTATTACATAGCTTCAAAAAAGTATTTATTTCTTTCAATAAGCGTATGTTTCTTTGTTTTAATAAAATATTTCTTTAAAATTAATTTATTTTATCAAAACTTTTTTTTTTAATTACCAATTATAACGGGTACTGTTTAGCGAGTCGGTGCAGGTAGGTCCCTGAATTATTATAAGTTTTATAATATAACATATTATTTTAAAGCAACGTAAAACTGAACGCGTTTTATAATTTTCAATTCATTTAGTTACAAAAATTAAAGTAATAAGTACATACCAAATTAAAAACACAAATTTTTTTAAAATTAAAATATTTAATTATTTATTTCACTCAAATGGAGTGTTGAATTAAAAAAAAATATAGTTGAATTAAGTAAATTTATTATTTTAAAACAAAGATTCCTAATTTAGTTAAAATAAGTATACATTTTATTGAAACAATAAAATATAATTTTAACTTTAGCAAATCCGCTTTAAAAAATATTTATTTAATTGAGAAAAATAATTTTTTTAATGTTACTTAATTGTTCAAGTAAAGTTATATCATACTAAACCCATCTTTTAAAATAATTTATTCTTTTGCTTTTATAAAATCAAACTTCTCAATTGAAATAAAAATAATATTAAGAGAAAAAAAATTATTTATTTAATTTAACAAAATAATTATTTTGTATAATCAAAAAATTTTTATCAACCCATATAATTTTTTTGAACAAACATTTATTTGAATTAATTTAATATTTGCATTAATTTAATAAGTGAAAGAAACATTAATTTATGTAGTTCATTTCGTTAAATTAAAAAATTATTTAATAAATTTAACCAAATATTCTAGCATTTTGAAGAAATATGTACTTATATGAAAGAAATATCTTCAGTTAAATCCTTTTTTTAAATTAATGCAATTTTTTCATTGAACTAAATAAATTAATTGCTTGATTTATGTTTACCATTTTATTGGGTATTTTTAAAACATGGGAAAAAATGGGTTTTTTCATTTCAAATAAACGATAAAATAAAATTGAAAAAATATTTTAATGATTCAAGTAAAATTTATTTGATTTAAGTAATAATAAATCAATAAAATTGTGTGCATGAAAACAAATAATCAGTTTTATTATTTCAATTAAATTTTATTTATATCAAAAAAATATTTATTTGAATCAAATAAACTGAATTCAAACAAATATATTTTTTTGATTCAAACAAATTTTTTTTTCTGTGTAGTTTTCTTGGCACAGAAGTATGCGTAAAACAACGAATAAAAATGATTGAAAAGTCATGGCACAAAAAACTTCGCGGGAATCCGCGGGTCCGACAGGGGGTGTAAACACACAGCTCGTAACATTGGTATAACGCGACAGTACAGGGTACAGGAGTGCAGCGGGAGTGCATCAGCGTCAATCTATCCCGAAGTTAAGTATAGAGAGACGTATATAGAATTGCCCTCCGCCTCTTCCTCCTCGTCCCTCCTCCTCCCTCCTCCTCCTCCTCCTCTTTAAAGTTCGCTCGGTCCCGGGATCCAGGTTATGCAGAGTCATATAGAAATGTCTGCCTCTCCTGTCGTTCGACCTCGAAGGATGTTGCATTGCTCACCGGGATCTTGCATATCTCTAGCGCATGCCGTCGTCGTCGTCATCTACGTCGTTTCCACATTGCTCCCACCCTCCTACCGGCATCTCTCGAGTCTTACTCGACACGGGTGGGGCGGCTCAGCTTCGAGGGATTCCATTCGATGCTCGCTGGATCTACGGAAGCTCGGCTCACGGCATACCGAAAGATCATCCGCGATTGGTCCATTTTACCCAGGGCGGTCGGTTCTATACTATGGGCAACCTGCGACTATCACCAGGACACGACACACGACCTAACGCATATACCTCTATCCTGCATTTCTCCATACGTATTTCTAGATGAATCGGATAGCTCATCGATTTCGCTCGTTATTCGTGTACTCATTTCAAAGATGTGCATCACACTGTTGTTGCAACATCTATGCCGATCTTTCCACGTCTCTACCATTTTCACCCTGTTTAGAGTTTATTCCCTCATTAGAGGTCTACCGGACACGTGTTACAACGGTCCATCTTACAACCCTATCCGTTCCTTCATTTTACTATTTATTTAATTATTTTTGTAACTCTCTTATCAAATAATTTTTCGAATAAGGGTTGTGACAATTTTGAGACCTTTCGAGATTTTTCACGCCAATCGTAAACATAAAATATTGAATCACAATATATTTTCCCTGAAAATTTACGGAATTCTCCAATTGATCGTACCTATATTAAACGTGACTCCAATACACAAATAGCACTGATTGTTTATATGCTTAGTGACTGTAGAACAAAAAATTAGAAAGCCATGAAAGTCCTCAACTTTTAATTTACGACTTGGATGAACAAATAAAAAGTACGACCTAATTATTTCCTGATATTCGTTCGATATTCATCTTTTAAATTGACTTTCTATTTTTCTTTTTGTACTACGGTAATTAGGGTACAATGATGCATACTATAAACATATAGCATTGATACAGTAGTATCCTAATACATATTAATATTCAACGTAGTAAACGTTGACATACTAATTTATATTCGCAATTAAATAACTAATTTCTCGCTATGCGTAACTATATATAGTTTAATTTATTCGAAGTAATATAACAACCGATGTTGTTATATTCTGTAGTTTGCTTTTTGAACTATTGATGATTTTAGAAGTAAGTATTGTAAAAGGTAAAAATATTGTATTTTAAGTAAGGAATAATCAATTTTTTATTTCTATCGTTGTTTTATAGTGCAGTACTCAAATTAAACGTTTCAATGACTTTTTAATGAGATGTAAAATCAAATGTCGATAAATCAATCGATCTTATTTAAAAGCAAAAAAAAAAAACGAATAACTGTCTTTACTATTAAAAATATATTACGTATATACAGGACACCCAAAATTAGTCAATTAGTCGTGATGTTTACTTTTCCTAAATCACAGTAGTCGTTGTGAAAGAAATTAAAATCAAGAAGTGAATAGACGTGTAAAAATAACATTAATAGAGAGCCAGAAAGTTAACATCCCTCGAATCGAGGATGATCGCATGTATAGAGAAAACCGTCAAAGAGCCTCGTAACCTGCAGGATCTCTCCCTCGATGTAATGTAATTTATTTACCGCCAAAGCATCTGGACCGGACGCCGGCTCGTTATCTACAGGAAAGCTTCCGCGTGTATAATATCGCGCCAACTGATTTACGAGCTACACGAAGCTGTTGACAAGCACTGATAAGTAAGTTTATACGTCTATCGCAACATCAACGTTTCCTAATGGCTAATCAGCTCGACGATAAACGTCCTTTCGCGGATTTCATTATATACCTCTCAGAAAGAGAGGCTACTAACCACTTTTTCATTCGACCTATACACGAGGTTTTCTTTTTTTTTTATTTACTAAACGTATTTCTATATGGATTTTTTTATCATAATTCTAGAGCTTATTTGCTTCAGGATGATATATAGAAACGATTGATTTTATTGGAAATGTAAAGTGTTCGGGTAAATTATTCATATATATAAACGCAAATGTATATATGTATAACACGATATTTATGTGTCGACAAATACATTTTGGATAAACAGTTAATTTGCAATTAGCGTGTTTCCTTCAATAAGACTATTAATTATTTATGTATCAACGGATTTACATGTTACTAGGTCACTTTATATGGTAAATAAATTATAATTTTCGCAAATATTTATAAAATAAATGTATCGGTATATATGCATCTAATGAATAGTTAATAATATACATCAATACTTTCTCTTTCTACATTGAATTATAATATTATATATAAATAACAAAATTTTAAAACTTTATGAATAATCTATAATTTATTTTTTTAACCTCTAGTACTCAAAATTAATCATATGATAAACTGAAAATCAATATACATTCACATTTTTTCAAACTTATAAATTATCAAATTTAATATAATGCTTGGGCTATATATTTTAAAATTAAATATTACCGACAAATTTGTTAAAATTTTCGCTAAGTCTTTTCTGAGTATTTTTTAGATTTTTAGAACATCCGCTTAATAGAGAACTATTTGTTTCAAAAGAATCTAAAATAGTTAAAATCTATAAGGTTCAATTAAAAACCGTTATAAGTGTAATTTTCTTTTTACGTATTCTTAATTCTATAACCTATCTCGTACGTTTGTACACTTCGCTAACAAAGTTACAGTAAATTAATTATTCACCCCTGGATTTTCAAATATAGATAAAAATTATTTTGCATAATGAAATTAATGAACATTGTTATAAAATTTAATTAAACGTAATTAATTAGCTAACTTTGGGACACCAAGAAAATATTTATACTCAAAGGTGACAAAAGTATTACACGTATATACTTTCGAAACTTAATAGGACAAAAGAAAATTGTTTACAACAGTTGTATATAAAATACACTTTAGACTAGGTATGGAAAAATAAACGCTTACATCCCTTTAAGTGACCGTAAACGACAAAGGGAAACTATTTTGCGCGTTGTTCCTCTTTGCCGTGGCATTGTTATACTACTCTCTGTGTACATAGAAACTCGACAAGTTCCCTGGACTGTATATAGATACAGTATGATGATATAACAGTTTATGTAGTAAAATTGTAATTTTAATATGAAATTTAACAGAATTAATTTAATTAAACTAAAAAAAACTGAGTGTTGCTTATTGTGCAATATGTTAAAAGGCACATGAAAATTCAAATATATATATATATATTTTTTGAAAGTGTAGTAATACATTGCGTTAAATAAAATTTGAAGGTGTAATTAATGATTTTTAAATAATGTTATGATGACATCATATGATTTTATTTTAAAGATTTTATCACAAAAATTGCGACTTCAGCTTACAGATTGTAGTAATGTTTCTCTTGAAAAATGTTAAATTTATCTTCGTAAAAGTGTATCGTAGAACAGAACATTAAATATTTTTATATTATATTAAGTAGATAGAAATTTAAGATTTTCAAGAAAATTACAATATTTTATTTGCTGTCTGACCCTCATTGATATGTTATCAGAATGGCTAAATGACGCACGTGATGTGCAGGCGTTAATAATGAAAGATGAGAATGAACAAAGTTTCTCAATGAGTCTGTGATTTTAATTAATATAGATGTTTATTAATGATATTAATTGATGCTGAATAGAATTTCTTTAAATTGGTGAAAAATACGTTCTTACGATATAGAATTTTATAATAAACATTTAACAATAAATTGTTAAATGTTTTCCATATTTTTGTCTTATTGATATAAAAATGTACGTTTGATACAATGATGTTCACAATTATTAGATGCTGCTACTTTTACATAAAACAAAAACATTGATCATGTCTAATTTCATGTTAATAAAATATTGACCACAATGCAAAGCACAAATTAAAAAAAATATATCAATATTAAAATAATACATATACTACAATTTTATTTTATTTTATTAAAATCATTTTTCAATATTTTCAATGCAGAAGACAAATTATAATGCTCAGTAAAAATTCAAAAAAGAATCTGGCATGTATTCTTATTCGTCATTTTTGTCTGTTTCTTATTTCATAAGCTCAGCAACCGCGGGTAACACATATCGTATCGCTGTTACATTGATTGTTCGAAATTCGTTATTTCCTCGTAATTATTCACAACCGAGAGATGCGACTCTCGGAACTTTACATTCACATTCTTATGCTTTGTACGAGACGCAGAAATAAATACACATTTTCTACATAATATATAAAGCACGAAAACTATAATATTAAACTTTTGTTTTACATACATTCGTCCATTGGCCTCGGGAACTTTTTTTTTTCGTTTGCGTACTTGAGGAAGCGTGCGAAGGAGCTGCTGCAATATAAAGGTGCGGAATGACATTTATAATTATTGCCTACAATTCTATCTTTAAGCTTAAAATATCGTGAGTATACGAAAAAAAATCAAAGTTATCGTTCGCTTTCTTCATCGATCGGAGTGAACCTTTCAATTAAACTCTACGAACGCTTCTTCTTTCTTTCCAAGTCTAAACAATTTTTATTGCTCCAAATGAGGTTTAATCTTTAAACTTAATAGAAAAGTGGAAGTCGAATGAGGGACAATCGAAGTGGCACACAATTATTTATACGTTTGCAATAGCAAACTTGTATAACAATCTCATATATAAAAGGAATATAACAAAAGGTCAAAGCTACAAATTTGTATTGCTATAAGGGTTTCAAAATCAATGGAAGAGCGAGAACGAATAAAGAAAGTTTAGTAAATTCATATAAAGTATTTTTCGATCGATAAAGAAATAATGTCGTACTTTTCACATTGTACTTGACAATTACGTAATAAGGAAAACGTAAATTATGCGTTTTATATTTAGTGCATCAATTGGCACCTATTCAATATCTGACGGCTTCGTGTGTTCGACGATCCTCGATATTTTCTTATTATAAATACAATATATGCAATATACACAACATTTACAACTTTTGTTGCGTTCAAATTCTCATTTTTTTACAACATATTGGCATACGTAAGTAAAAATATGATTACAATTTTCATCAACGATCAAACAGGTGTTTTAAAGCTTTATCAATTTATTTTCCATTTTTAATGATATCACAATAATTTAGCAACAAAAATATGTTTATAGGCAACGATGTAATTTAATAGGAAAAGTTTTATCAATTTGTCCTATTTGATTATTGAGCGAACAAATAATTTGATACACTTCCTCATTCGATACATAATTTGCCATCAGATATCTTCAGCGAATTAAAGATAGAATACATTAAAAAATTAATCTCATTTATCAAAATATAGAACCTTCCTATCGATTTTTTTTTCGTTTGGCGTACTTGAGGAAGCGTGCGAAGAGCTGCGGCAATATAAAGGTGCGGAATGACATTTATAATTATTGCCTACAATTCTATCTTTAAGCTTAAAATATCGTGAGTATAGCGAGAAAAAAAATCAAAGTTATCGTTCGCTTTTCTTCATCGATCGGAGTGAACCTTTCAATTAAACTCTACGAACGCTTCTTCTTTCTTTCCAAGTCTAAACAATTTTTATTGCTCCAAATGAGGTTTAATCTTTAAACTTAATAGAAAAGTGGAAGTCGAATGAGGGACAATCGAAGTGGCACACAATTATTTATACGTTTGCAATAGCAAACTTGTATAACAATCTCATATATAAAAGGA
This sequence comes from Theocolax elegans, assembly GCA_026168455.1. Lineage (NCBI taxonomy): Eukaryota > Metazoa > Arthropoda > Insecta > Hymenoptera > Cerocephalidae > Theocolax > Theocolax elegans. The sequence continues at coordinate 98,056,682 of CM047425.1, forward strand.
ATATAACAAAAGGTCAAAGCTACAAATTTGTATTGCTATAAGGGTTTCAAAATCAATGGAAGAGCGAGAACGAATAAAGAAAGTTTAGTAAATTCATATAAAGTATTTTTCGATCGATAAAGAAATAATGTCGTACTTTTCACATTGTACTTGACAATTACGTAATAAGGAAAACGTAAATTATGCGTTTTATATTTAGTGCATCAATTGGCACCTATTCAATATCTGACGGCTTCGTGTGTTCGACGATCCTCGATATTTTCTTATTATAAATACAATATATGCAATATACACAACATTTACAACTTTTGTTGCGTTCAAATTCTCATTTTTTTACAACATATTGGCATACGTAAGTAAAAATATGATTACAATTTTCATCAACGATCAAACAGGTGTTTTAAAGCTTTATCAATTTATTTTCCATTTTTAATGATATCACAATAATTTAGCAACAAAAATATGTTTATAGGCAACGATGTAATTTAATAGGAAAAGTTTTATCAATTTGTCCTATTTGATTATTGAGCGAACAAATAATTTGATACACTTCCTCATTCGATACATAATTTGCCATCAGATATCTTCAGCGAATTAAAGATAGAATACATTAAAAAATTAATCTCATTTATCAAAATATAGAACCTTCCTATCGATATATATATATATATAATTTGTATGTGTAAAAATGTGCAAAAACGATATCGCCAAATTGCAAGTGCCACACGATCTACATTTCACATTAAGCTTATCGACTTTTAAAACGATTTATCACTAGTTTATAATTATACATATAATACAATATGTATAGTTCAGTCGTACCGAACTCCAAAAAAACAGTACCAACAAATAAAAACATAACACAGTTGTTTTGATAGTTTACAATCTTATTGGATCGTATTTTTAGGACAGGTCGTCTACGTCTGTTGTCACAAACATTTTTTTAAAGCTCGGCACGTACCCCTTTATAACGTCGTTTGATCATAATTTGCGAGCAAGTCTGTCGCTGTTTGTACCTTTGTAAAATACATAATAATCTCTGTAAATATATTTAGTATAGAAATTAAAATAAATTATACGATTTAATGGAACTATTTGATGATTTGCACGAAGTTGTTCAAGTGCTAAACAAAGATATATAATCTTTGATTTTTTGACATCTCTACTGTAATTAATTTTTTAAGCATAGTCGCTGTGCTTCAATTGTAGCTAATATTAACTGTAACTTATAAATATTAAATTTGATTACATATTTATTTACCGTTTGAGTTCACGATTGTTGAATCAAGTTCAATGAAAGTATTAAAAATATTATGAGATCACTTATTCAAAGCATTTAATTGATCTCTTCAAAACAGATAAAATTGAGATAATTAAAGCAGATAAAAGTTTCATTGACTAGATTAATAAAGTAGACTAGAAATGTTAAATTTAATTTTTTGTATACTTTCAATTTTGCTTTTAGACTTTGCATCGCACTAAAATGAAAACATAAAATGCTACTACGAAATTAACATACACAAGAATTATATTCCTTGTAAATTTGAAGTTACAATATAATTATTGTATTTAGCTAATGATTATTACTATAATTTTTTGCTATTAGCGATGATAACAAAAGATCATCACTCATCATTGAATATCAAAGATCATCATCACCAATCTGTGTCTGCTGCTAATTTATTTGTTCTTTTTGATTATATTGTTATCCATAATTTACATTTTCAAATTCATTCATATTCTTCTCAAAATTATGCAAATTCTTAAGTTGCATTATTTAGTATAAAGAACATACAGCAGACATTCAGACATAGTGAAAAGTATCTTAAAACGATGACTGTAAAATTTTATTTTACTAAATTAATCCACCTTGACTGCATTTAAACCATTTCCTACAACCAGCTGATCCACAGGGAAATCCAAAATGACAGTAGCATGAAATGCCATATTTCCTGCAGCTATCACATATTCGCATAGAGAAAACCAACTGAATGCTGTTAAAAATTGTATAAATAAATTTAGAAAAAATGTTTTGCAATTTATTTTGTTAAGTATATATCAGATAAATAAGTAATAGTTTATTTACCCAGATCATGGCACAGTAATCGATGCTTCAAGAAGAAGATAATAAGGCCGATAGTGCTGATCATACTCGTTGTGAAAAGGGCTTGTTTGTACTGCAGACTTTGTGCTTCTGGTGTAACTAGGCGACCTAATCTTACAGCTACCAACATATGTGTAAGAGAACTTATCATGAACACTATAAAGGTCTTTTCATGCACCGCTGCAATAAAAATATATTGATTTATTATTGGAATCAATTTTAGAAAATTTAATTTCAAACAAATTACATTTTCTAATCTTACCATAATTTTCTTTATTTGAAATATAAGTTACACCACACAGAGCAGCAACTTCTGCAATGTTCAGCCAGTAAGATAGATTCAGCAGTCTGAATCCTTGTATTCTCATAGGCACATACGCAATGGTCTTGAGAATCTTGTGGTAAAATGAATAGTATACGCTTGCTATAAGTAATCGTGGTCCAATATGCAGAGCTATGCTCACGCGCCACAAGTATCTTTGAGGCGATACCCCAGTAATAGCTGATATTGACGGAAGAACATTGTAGACCTAATAATGAAAATTGCAAACATAGTCTTTAAATTTACATTATATTTATATTTGAATAAATTTTCTATTAATTAAGAAAATGCAAAAAATTAGCAAAAATATATTTTGTATGAAAAAAGTATAAACTAAAAGACTATTAATATATGTCTGTTTATAGATTATCATTCAGGTAAGTTTTCAAAATAGACTAAGTCTTTATTTTCTAATTTTGTAAACGGTCCAACTTCTATATATTACATTATTCAATGAAACTTCTACAACTTACATGACAAAGTAGATTTTAATTGAATTTGAGTTAAATTGCACGTAATTTAATTAATAAACATGATGCAATGTTTAAAGATAGTCTTTCAACAAATTACAAAAGAAAGTACTTAGCATACATTAAAAGTGTTATTTATTAAAATTAGTTTAAATTTGAAAAATAATGTGGTTTTAGTCAAAAGCTAAAAATATTATATCTTATATTACTGAATGCATTAAAATTTAAAATAATATTGAATAACTCTTACTCTGCAGTGAGTCTCGTGAATGTCATCTTGCTGATAAATATAAGCTGTTACAAAGCAGAATAACAAAGTGGCAAGTGGTATTGACACTGTGACTATGCACAACTTTCGAAACGGAACTACCAAATATATGGAACCTCTGTTGCCTGGGACATTATTAACCTCCATGCTCTAGCCTCTTGTATAGTTTAGCGAATAACACAGGAACTTAAATTATCACCCAATGTATAGAGTTAAAAACCATGATTGGTTTTTCTCAAATTGCAAAATTGGTATACTTGATTTCCATTCTCTTGCGCAATTCTCACTCAAATAGTTGGCATCTTTGTTTCCAAGCGAGTGTACCTAAAAAATGTAGTGATTACATTATCTATTTTGCGTTTTATATATATAGTTTCGCAATAGATTATAATTGGTTTGTCCTCCCCTTAATCAAAGTGATAACGAAGCATTTTAATGGAAAAATTGATTGAGTTATCTTTAGTAAACTGCACAATGTTGTACATAAAATATTGAATAATTATGTATATAACAGAACAATGTTAATAATAATAATGAATAATTAGAGAGAGTAAGTTATACCCCTTATCAATCACGAGACAATAGTGAACCTCTCCCGAAAATCGATTAAACAACGAGCTCTTTTCCGGGAAATTGATTTCTTTTCGCTAACCCAGTTGGTCTATTAATAATAATTTTCATCCAACGAATGCCAAGGGTCAATGAAAAATCCCGTAAAATCGGGCTGAATCGATTGTCCCTCGCACGAAGGTGTCACTATCATCAACTCCAGATAGGCTCTTCGAAAAAGAAATAAAAAAAAAGTTTAAACTCGAGCAAACTTAAAATAATTACTAATGAATGGAAAATTATTACGAACAAATGAAAATATATGTTTCGAAGAAAACTGTAGTACGCAGTGCCGAGACGATGCGGTATGCAAAACATTGCTCCTAAATCGAAATGGAGCGCGCCATTCCAAAGGGGCCCAGGAAAGGTCAATGCCGTTTATAACGAAAATTTATCGTACAAAATTAATTGCGAGGAGATACTGATATTTTGCTAACGTAAATAGAAATGTAGTTATTACCTCAGAGGCAGGAGCGAAGCGTGACGTTGGCTAAGTTTCCACATTGAAATTGGAAAAGATATAAAGGTGCTTCCGTCTACGTCTCTTCGCCAGTCTTTTCGGCGGTCCTTGCGACATCTGTGAGACTCTTCTCTAGCTCTTATCATATAGCATCATCGGAGCATTCGGAGCGCTCACCGAGATTGAGCTTTTTCCTTGAATGAGGTTAGGTTACAGTCGGTGTTGCAGTCTGCATCAATCGCTACTCAGTGCCGTGGCGCGCTATTGAATTATTTCGAAAATACCAATGCGAATGAAAATAACAAAAATTGTTATAAACAATATATTCGCGCATTTTATATAGGTAAACAGTTAAAAAAAAATATGTTATTTTACATTATTAATATGTTAAAACTATACCTTCTAAAATTATTAATTGCTAATTAATATACACACTCATTTATAAATAATATTTATAATTTTATCTGGAATTTAAATGTATTATTCAAACCAACGCTTTAGAAGTAAATAACGGGGACGATAATACCAAACTAAATATATATTTTCTTCGCAATGATTCACCCACAACCGCAACTTTGATTGATTGCAAAGTGCTGCCCTCATCGGCACAGATTACTAATAAAAACGCACGCTATCCGAACGTAAACATTATAAAATAGAAAACCCGGTTCACAGAATTAAACCCTCCCGAGTCCCATTACGAACGTAAAAAAGGTTCCATTTCAATTTTCCCACACGGATCATTCTGAAAACCATCGTTTTTCAACCTGGCAATAAAACAACACCGCGAAAACTTAACCTCTCTCAAAAAAAAGTAATATAGTCCTCTTTTTCTTAACAATAGCACTTATTCGCAGGCAATAAAAACAAGAAAATAAACGTTTACGTATACCATAGCTATCCCAAAGAAAATGACCTATCGTAAAGTTTTAAAGGTCCCCCAAGGTCATACGAATTACGAAGTAAAAGGTGGGTGGGTGTGTGTGTGTGTGTATCTATATATCATTGTTTTCTCTGAACCACCTGTTGCTGTGGATGCTGCGAGTTTCCATCATGGCCGACAACGATTTTACCTGTTTTTTCCCTTCCTGACCCTCTCTCTCTCTCTCTCTCTCTCTCTGAGTCATTCATGATTATTTTGTCGATCAAGCGATAAATATCTATATAAGTATATCTGCACATGTGTGGTGTGTATACGTGTGCACATAGACGGCATACTTTGGCACCGGTGGTGCAGATACTGTAGTTGCGCATAGCTCGAATAATTTCCAACACGGGGCACGGGGCACGGGGCACGGACGGGCATCTGTCTCGCTCTCTCGGTCTCTCGGTCTCCCCTCCACCTCCCTCAACAGCCGATTTTTCTCTCTCCTGTCTTTATCTCGTGGCGCGGCAAAGGAAACCTTTATACTTATACTTACCTTTCTCCGATCCTTGGCGGGCGCGCGCGCGCGCGCTCACGCCGCCGCCGTCCGTAGTCTCTCTCCCCTCGTCGAACCTGTTGCCAGTCTCTCGCGCACGCACGCAGGTGGTGTGTGCGCGGCTCTCTCTCTCTCTTTTTCTCTCTGCGCGCTGCTGCTCCATCTTTTAAAACCGAGAGGATCACATCACCGGTGGGAGAGAAAGGACGCGGAATGTGCGCGTGTTCTGTGTGCTTGTATTGTGGTGCGGTGTATCCGTGTAGATCTACTTAGACGGGCAAGTGTTAGATTAGCGAATATATCATGTGGTGATATCTTGTGTGCGGGGTATACATCGTTCGTTTACTTCGGTTTATTTCACCGAATCGATGGGATATATTGACTCTGGATTTCCCTGTTCCTATACAGTTACGTAGACACCAGGAATATCACTCCCTACGTTTCCTCTTCGTATTCTTCTTCATCTGCTCCTTCGTCTTCTTCTTTTGGCGTCGTCTCATGGTAAGTCCACCAAGGATACATATCCTACACGTATAAAGGTACACACATCTTGTAAACGATCTATAAACCTTTTGCTCCGGATACACTATTGTCTGCCATTGAGACCACCGATTTAGGACACGGTTTTCATCGTTTAGGTTAGACTTTGCCAATTCGTCGCTTTCCTCTTCTTATATAGCTCCGACAACAAATCTATACGCGCACATTATATTTATAATTATTGCAAACAATGTTTATCCACACCGTCAATACAGTTCGATATTTTCAATAAACTTAAACTATCGAGCTAATGGTTAAATAATTTTCAATTCGAATCTATCAAACTTTTTCGCACCTCGCAACTTCGCAATAATGCAAATCTGAAATTTGCAAGTTTCTAAGAAACTCACTTAAAATTGGTAACTAAATTCCGTAGACATAAAAACGAATGAATTTCATGTATATATGTATATAGAGACCGAACCGAACGGTCATTTACAGTTGGAACGATATCCATTTTACGGAGAAACTATCATTGTGAGAAATGGTATTTCTTTCAACCCATGTGCGACATTCTTATGGAAATCGAACATAACTATATATATATATAAATATATTCGCGACGGCCTACGTGGATTTCTTGTTGCACTCGTCAGAGAAATATCCGAACAGTATATACCTATGTATAACGAACTTGTTATTTGTGACTCCTAAGATATTAACATGAAATACTTAAATAAAAAAAAAGTTGTACCTACGCATACAAATAGACTTGTGTTGTGTATCGACTCCTACAATGATCATATGCTTTCATTTGCAAGATCGTTAAGTTTTTATTTTGTAATATCAATTTTTCTTTGAATAAAATGTTTTATCGACGTACAATTTGATTTTTTGTACAGAAAAACACTCAACGTAATAGAAATAAAATTGTCGATTAAAATATAAATGTCATAGGTTGATAATCTTTGATTAAAAAACAATGCAATCTGAATTATGCGCGTGTGTAGACGTGTGCACGTATATGCACGCTGCGTTTACGTGTGCCACAGCAACGAAATATGCAATTACTTTATTTACCATATTCATACATTATGCATGAATACTTGACACTTTTCCAACCCCGTGAGAAAAAATTATTAGCGACGCTTATCTTATCGTAAATGCAACATCGGTGATACTTGTATACCGAGACGACGCAATCATCAAATATGCAAGACGAGATCGAGACAAAATACAAAGACAGCTCAACCTGTGTTATTCATAGCAAGACGATATACAAAAGAAGGATGAAAGTACAAACAAAGCAACACAGTATTCATTATTTTCTCCATTCATTTTTCTCTACCTTTTCAAAGGATATATTAGAATTAAAACAATATCATCGCTCAATCTAAAAGATGAGAATTTTAAATTTTCATTAAAATTGGTTTTATTAATACTTTACTCGTACACGTATATGTATATATGGATTGGAAAATAGAAATTGACATAGCGTCGTAAGTATACGAGTATATAATAACAGTTTGTCGCGCGACGTAATGTACGGTGCACTGTTTACAAAACTCTGCGAGCCGCAATTTCGAGATCGAAGGACATCGACGAGAGTAATAAAAGATCGAGCTCGATCATCCGAGAATCACGAACGTTTCTCCTGGAGCGACCAATGAATATTCAACCATAGGGATCTCGTAGTGTTATGAACGCGCGTGTAACATCGCGACGAGATACGTGATTAACCTGACAAAAATGCGGCGCGTGACAGAATGTACGAGAGGAGAGAACCGAGAGAACCGAGAGAGAAAGAGAGAGAGAGAGAGATTGGACTTTACCGCGACTATTTTCATTCCTATGGGTTCTCCGATCTGTACCTTTCTATTCTTATTTTACTTGACGTTTATTCTTTTATTCCACTGCTGACTTCTTTTTCACTCTCCGTTACATATACATACACCCATTACCTTTATCAAGCACAAATATTGTTCGTATATGTTGTTTTAAAACTTTTATATACTTCATTTACCCAAAGTTATTGAATTATTTGCACGTTTTAGTTTTTCATATTAATTTTATGCGTTATCAGTGAAGAAATCTATAATAAATTTGTTGCTATTATTAAATTATAAAATATTTTTAATTAACAGACGTTTTAATTAGAAAACAAGCGATGAAAATGTGCTCACGAGAGTAAACATACCAGCATGAAAAATTAACTTTTAATTTTTAATTAATTCGATGTAGTATATATAATAATTAATTAGTTAGTGAAAATGTAGGATTTACCATGAGAAATTTAATCACAAGTAACCGCAAGTCACCCCGCCTAAAAACAATTACTCCTAAAATCAAAGCGTAAAGTTTAAAAAGAAAATGTATTGTAAGATTTTATTGTAACGGTTAGCTATTCGTATCGAATGTACATTAAGATTAGACAAAAGATTTTCAAGCTTGATTTCAAGTTAGTTAGTACCGAACGTAACTCGTAAATTGCCTATTTTCTTGCATGTCCAGAGATTAGTGCAGGTACACCTGAAACTCAAAAACCCATATATATTACATATGTACATATGTATATATACATATACACGCACACACACACACATATATATATAGTATATACCTACATCTATATAGTACGGACTATCATTACGTGTTCCACTATTGTATCCAATTTAATAAATCGCTAGGTGGAACCCAGTACTATAAGCTTTTAGTGTCCTTTGCTTCACTAATCTCAACGTGTTATATATTGGTTTAATTCTCCTTTGTCTCTCTGTACATAAGTCTTTAATCATACTAAGGATGCAGTAGGTAGTTTTATTGTTTCATAACTTTACGATTTTTTTATGAATAATTTATAATCACTCAAAATGTTGTTAATTTCTCTAATCGACCGCACCGCAAAATGGTATAACAATACATATCCGTAATTACTGTTAATGTGCTTTTATTATGCTTTATTGAAATTCCATAATTAAAGCTCTTGTATGTATGTGCCAACAGTTCTTGTTTTATGAATCTTTTTTTTCCACACTAAAATAGTAACAATATATCGATCGATGCGTAAGTGCCACGCGAGTCGAAAAATACATTTCACCACTTTCAGGTATTGAAAACAACGGTTTATAACTGCAAATAAATTTTAATGAAAACTTGGATATGTGTACATTTAGTGAAATAATAAATCGAAACTTTGAACGTAATACTGTAGATTGAGATAAAACGAGAATTTATATATAAATATCTAAAATTTATTATTTTTGAAACGCGAAATAATATTAATAAACTTGCGCACGCGCGCGTTTATTTTACATAATAAATTTTCTATCGGTGTACACGAGTAGCGTTCGTTAATTTACTCTCCGATAGCCGTGGTATTGGTTGAGATTAATATACCCGCGTATATCATTATACCACCTTACGCAATGTAACGTCTACGAAAAATTAAACGCTTGATATTGCACATTTCTTTTTTTCGACAATAATCTAATAAATGTACCATAACTGTCAACATAACTCCCAAGAATCGTATGTACAGTCGTAGAGAATCCAATCATTTCTATAGATAAACCATTGTCCCATTCAATCTTGAAAAGAAGATTGCATTTGAAATTAAAATTACAGATGTATGTATGCAATGGAGGGTGGAAAAATATAAAAATTGAGGTGACTCGGTACGGTGCCCATTTTGTCACTGAATATAAAAGGCTTAACAGCGTTCTCTCATCGCAAGCTGCCGTGAAAGGCATCGCGTGGGTGGATTTCTCGCATTCCATCAGTCCATGAATAATTCGGGAAAGGGACCCCTCTTTCGAAAATTATGCCCTAAGTTTATTATATGGCCCCTCGATGCGTTTCACCGAGCCTACGTTTTAAAGGGAAACGTCACGGTGTGAGGGTTACAATGCATCGACTCAATTTTTTATTAATTTACATTTAAGTTATGTGAGGTTTACTGACATTATTAAACTATTCCACGACATCTACTCCATGACAATTTAATTTGAGTTCAATGTATCAATATTTTGAACATTGAGGTACCATTGTACATTCGCACTTAATCAATAAATTTTCAATATTATATTCTACGCATGGTTTACGTTACGCAAACGTTAACGCGTGCACGACTTTTACTAATTTATTAAGCATTTTAAATATATATTTTCAGTAATGGTAGAGTATTGGATTCTAAAATTGTACTAATAAAATGCCTAATTCACGCAGTAAATCTATACAGGCGTGTACGTTTACGACAGGAGTGAAAATCCAATGCAAATTACATTTAATAAGCTTCCGCTAATACACAATTAGAAAGTAAATATAATAATTTATGATGTCCAGATTGAATAATTATTTTTAACGCTAAAATTTTATTGGCTAAATAAATACTTAACCGTATACATACATCGATTCGCACGATTTTAACAAACAATACATTTCAAAATAGATTAATGTGCGAACGTTTGAAAATTTATGTTGGATATATCAGTATATTAGATAAATACAAATTTTTAGATGCGTTTGTCTTGTAAATACAATAAATCTTAGAGTTTTATTTGTTTTATAAATCTTCAACGTGAAAACATTTATTTCAAATATTTTATTATTTCATGCGTTTGTTACAGATGCGTATATACACCGTTAAGTAAAATTAATCATTTTTATATCTACGTAAAGCTGTTACTCTCAAATTTTTGTTATCTTTATTTAATGTGAATCTACATAAAATAAATGCGAAAAGTATGCGCCTTTCCAAATTTGCATTAAAAGTTACTATAGTTTTTTTTACAAAATCGAAACAATCATAGACTTGAACATAACGTAAAATGTTTCACACGCACAAAAGTATATATATATATACTGCACAATCGCAATCGATTATCAATACACACGCCAAATCGTTCGGTGCACGTCGATGTATATAGCATCACAGGTATATACATACACGCGTATACAGACAAACCTTTTCTCGTTCCCCACTCCTTGACGGCACCTTCCCCAAGTTCGAGCGCCACTGGCAGTGGCTCTCAGACATAGGTAATGGTACAGGGATATCGGCGGATGTTGCCCGCAGAAGCTGAGGACTCGAGCGGCTGCTGCTGCTGCTGCTCTCGAGAGGTGAGTGGCCGCTCTCCTCTCTCTCCTTGGAATGTTGCGTCGTTGCGTTGCCGAGTCCCAAGCCTTCTGGTGTGTGCGCGCCTTGTACCACGCGGCTTCTTCGTCCCGCACATGCGTGTACACATATACATATACGCGTACTTCAGTTTATATATATATATATATATATATATATCTATATGGGACGAGGTGGCACGTCAGGTATAATATGTCCTGCATTTTCGTACTCTTATTTGTTTTTTCAGTCAATTGTATTTCATTTCATTTGAATTAATTTTTTAAACATTTCAGTATTTGTTAATAAATGCTTTCGTTTATAATATCCTAACGATCGATTTTAAATCCCTTAATTGTGTTAATAATCGTTGACTAATCTGAAAACAAAAATAAGCCTCTCTATTATATATCTATGTACTGATTAGAGTAGAGCAGTAATTTCAGGTCGTTCTACAGCCAATCTTGAATGTCAATAATTACCACTTTTTCATCGGATAATAATAACGATAAACTCGAATCTACATTAAAGTAAACCTCTTGGTATGTAGGTATACTTAATCGCGGTAATACCCGCTTGCACAAAACTATTACCGTTATAACATCGTAAAACAATGGTAACTCGAACCTGCAAACACAGAAATTGAATTAAATTCACAAGTATACAATGTATTTTAAAAAATATTCCCAAAGACATTTCTCGCGTTATGAAACGATCGTCTACACACTTATGAGAAGTTAAAATGACTGTGAAAGAAAAGAAAAGAAAATGAAAAAAAAAGACGAAAGGCTTCTATTATCCGAATTACAAAACATTCAGAGGCATCTCTTTTCCTTCTCTCTGATTATCCACGTAACCGATCGGTCTCGAATCCCTTGCCGTCGAGCCCGGTGGTCTGTTGCTCGGTTCATTTCCAAGCTTTAACCCCCTTTATGGAACGTCTAATCCATTAGCTTAGCCTATTTTCTCCGAGTTTTAACTCGTCCTTTACATCGGAGTATATACACACATATACAAATGCTATACTGCTACGCTGACGTGGATCCTTTGTGTGGAATGACTCTATACCTTACCGATTCATCTCTTTTCGCGTCAATTTTTTTTCGAATGAGCGCGAAATAAAAATTTCACTTGATCTTAAGAAATGGAAAAATACACGTTAACTTTTAACAAACTAAATCGTTCTGTAAAATCTTCATTTATTATCTATAAAATAACCAGAATCAGAATAAAATTTAAAATTTGTGTAATTATGTCTAAATAATTTATGATTCTTCTTATAAACTATTGTTTATATACTTGTATAGTATGAATCATAACATTGCGATGTAGTAACTTTTCTTTTTTGCCTTCACGTTATAATGGAATAGTCTAGTTGTGTATTTAATCAAGAATTCACATTCAATTTCTATGTACATATTTCTAGGTTTATATGTTATATAATCAACACTTAAACATTATTTTATAAATAGATCTTAATTTAGTTATTGATTAATATTTTAATCGCTTAATTCGTTTAAACGCTAATCAAATAATTTTTCCGACTGAGCAAATAATAATAAAATTAAAAATATACTCTCGTTTGAGTTATTATTACGAGACTGTACTTATATATAATTATGTAATTTTAATTACTTATAAGAAATAATAAAGTAGTTAACAGTAGTGATGGGGAAAGATTTTAAAGTTCTAGGTTAAAGAAACACGTTTTCAATGAATTTGTTATTTCCAGAGACAGCGAAATATCACTTTTTAAAATTACCAGAGAGAAGTAGCATATTTCATAGTTTTAGGAAAAGATTTTTTTCATATATTCAGAAACATGCTTTGGTAATAATAAGACTCAAAATTTAAACATAACATTTATATTAGAATGTTATTCTGGCAATACATATTATAATTAAAATATTCTTTTATTTATCAAAATATTTGTAACTATTTGTTGTAAAACATGCTGTCCTTTATTGAGCTTACTATGCGTAAAAAAATGATCGTAATTTTTAGATCTAACCAATATCCTCACTGGTAGGTATATAAATTGTACATTAAAAGAGATCGTTCAGCACGTACATATGGGAACGTCAATTCGATGCATTGAAAGGGCAGTCGAGATTCATCTAAAAGAATTGAACGCACATCCAATTCAACAGTGTCTATACATCGGATTTTTTTTCACGGTAATCTGCGATTCGTCATAATTTTCGCCTTGCGCACGCTCGCGCAATAATAAAATGGAAGCGCGCGCCGGCGTAACGGCGCGTGATGAAGAGTAAAAGCCCCGCGTGAGCCTTTCCCTCTCTCAATATATATATACATATATTTTTTTACGTGAAGAGGACGTAATGATGGTAATACATCGGACTCGAAGCCCTCCAGTGTATAGTTATGCAGTATGCAGCAGTTTTGCGCCTTGGATTCTCGTGTCTTTAGTTTTTTCTTTTTAAAAGAAAGAGAGAGAGAAAGAGTTTTTCCTTTCTCGGTTTAGCTTTTGCTCTCGTGCAATTACTATCGGTACTCGAAGATCGAGCGCGCATTATGTAAATAGCGTAACTTTTTAGATACAGAGAAACACTTATCTGTTTCATTATTTTGAGTATGCTTATTTTCCAAGTTTTCTGAATCAATGCATTTTTGAGATAGGACTACATGCAGAACTCCTTGGTAGGAGAGATAACGAGAGTATTTTCCAAATTGAATTTGATTTTGGAAGTTATTTATTAATGATCACTTGTGGACACAGTTTATATAAGTTGAATATAACATCGTCGATTATTTTTACAGATTTATTATATTGCCAAATAAAAGCACATTACGAGATTATCTTTATAATCGAAATTAAGCGTAAAATTCGAAATAGTTAGTTATAAAATAAGAAGTTAATATCAGTGATAAAAGTAAAAAATGGTATCACGTCTAAGGGATAAAAACGATCGACGAGGACGACGTCCAAGCGTCATTGCGTCGAAAAGAAAGACACGAAAGAGATCCGGATGTCGCGCGACGTTGGATCGTTAAAGCCGCGCGGTATAAGAAGCACCGCTTGCGTTCCGGTGCACTGGAGCCAATAAAAAGGAAAGTTACGAAGGGAAGAGTAGACTCGAAGGACGAGTTAGAATCTCGGGAGGCTCATCCGTCGAGTGAAGCTATATTGCTCGTGCTACTCCACGTGCACAGGGGTGGTCTCCGTGATTGCATACTTCCCTACCTACTTTTCCCTCTTGGATATCGAGCTTTTCTACTATTCTTTTCTTATCCGTGCGCACGCGAGAGCTTCAATTTGTGGTCAGGTTAAAATTGCATTTTTCTCGCTAGATGCAATTTAAATTGCATACGTACGTATGTTAACACAATTAATTAATAATGTGGTCAATTCTTTGATTCGTAAAACTTTTTATGTCATAGTCAATTGATTTCTGTGTTTTTTGGCCACTAAATTTTATTGGTAAGTCTAATCTTTATACATGTTATGCACATGTTGTAACCAGTTTCTCATATTATTTCTTGACTTGGTTAAACGGTAATAATTGTACATTGTGCAACATATAGAGAGAAAACTCGTCTCGCTCGGGCGTCAAACACGCAAACATCTATGTTCCCGTGTTGAGTATACTTCTTTCTCATATATGAAAGCGCCGAATTCTATATCCTATTTTTTTACACTAACGGCGTAAATAAAAAATTTATAATGGAAACCATGGTAATCACACAAACACAAAAATGACAAAAATGCACTAAATAAGATTGTTATAACAAAATAATAAGAGTGAAAGAAATGGTGAAAGGGCGAGGGGTTGCGAGGCGAATCTCCCACTTAGGAAAGTCGTTTAACTTTTATTTAAATAAATATGTAATTCACAATTATTATTAAAAAAGTTTTATATATTACGGAATAATTACAAGTTGATAAAAATATGAAGGAAATGATAATTCGACAATAGGTTGCATTATAATTACTGTTGTATTTATCGACGTGCACCTGAAGAGGTCTACAAATCTGGTAAACGAAACGTTTACAACATAGATAAATAATTTGGAATTTTTGTAATTAAAAACAAGATTTTATTGTAGTCAAATATTATACTTTTTACATTATTAAAAAATTATGTAAAGAACAGAAATTGAATAAAATGATGATAAAAAGTTGTTTAAAAAAATAAGTGTAATTTTTAACATAAATAATATATTACATTTTTTGAAACTTTTTATTCTGCTCCCTAGGAAGAAAATAATAGATATATTGCTCTCAGAGTGTGAGAAACCATTTTAATGTTAACAATGGCGTACATTAGTGTCATTTGGTATACAGCTTTTCTATTTAAATGCATGATTTATTTACATCTAACGCCACTTTAATTCGTAATGAAAAGCATTATGCTATTAGTTACAATTTCTTATATACTGTAGTAGCATACTAAAAGACTTTACTGCATTCAATGTCAATTATTGTATAGGTAGTTTATTTGTCAAATAATTAAATATATAAAATATTGGGTCAAATTACGTAGCGTGAATCTTGAAGCTATTCGAAATAATAGCTCCCTTTGAAAGTGAGAAAGTTGTATAGGTATGGGTGATGATGTACCAATAATTACAAGCATTATCGAGGAGAAACGATCGAGTGACTATTGTGTTTAGTACTTGAAAGGAAATAATATTAAAATCAGTAATAGTAAACAGTTAGTTAATTATCATTCATAATTGTTAAAAGTATATTACAAATATATCTTTGTTTGTATATATGTATTATTCTTAGGAATCACTACAACAATTGCTAACAATTTTACATTAATTTTAATCACTAAAACAAGGATTAAGTTTTTTTACATAATGTTCAACGTATTTCTTACGACGAGAGAAGTACGTTAATTACGGATTTCTGGCGAATAACCTCGATAGAGCTAAAAATAAAAAAAAATTGAAATCTTCATTGTCATTACCTACAATCGATACCTAGCAAATTCATCTATAAGAATTCTCATTTCACGCGTTAATCTGTCGTAGCAGAAACAAAAAAAAACAATGCACGACTTTCGCATCACCGTTGCTGGTTTCGTTTAACGGTATATTTCCAACTCGTTGCTTCTCAATGGTAATCGAAATAATGTATAAAATTTTGGTGTCGGTTTTTTTTTCACTGGACAAAAATAATCACCAAAAATCTGGTTCCCTCATCGACTTTTAATTGTATTATTTTTTTTTGTTTGATCGAGTCGGAAGTATATACACGCACATTGTCAATCTAGTCATGGCCAAAGTACTTTCGTACCGTAGTAAATTAAAGAGAAGCAGCAGCGGGTTTCGAAAACCGGTTTTTCATCGTGATCTGAAATGAATTTTTGCGTGGATGAGTCCTCTTGAATTTTATTCATATTTTCAATTGGCATTGCGTGTTAAATTGTTCGAAAATAATAGTTAAAATATCGCATGTAATTATGGTAATAAATAAATTAGCTTCAAGAATTTGTAGAAAAATATTATTTAATGATAATACTTTGGGATAATTTATTTATTTGTAATATTACACAAATGTAATTTATGATGTGAAAATCATTATTCGACAAAAACTATTTCGCGCGTTAATAAGCTTGGTGAATAATTTGGAAAGTTAATGATTGATTTTAATGGATTTTATAATTAATATTCATTCTTTTTTTATGTTAACAAATTCTTGTGAAATATATAAACTATAGTATTTTTTATTTGTATGCAAAGAGCTATGATTGCAAAATTAACGAAGACTATACTTTTAAAATATCATTCATCGTATTCAAGATGGAAAATTATTAATTCGTTATTTTACATCGTTATAACTTTAACCAATAAGAAAGAGTTAATATAAAAAGAAGTTCTATTTTTATTTAAATTCTATGAAAAAGTAATAAGCATAATGTAGATAAGCAAATAATTAAAAAAGAAAAAGTAATAAGTTTAAAAGTTATACTACAATTACAATTTTATTAAGATTCTTACTTTACACAAGTGGATATATATAGAAGGACCAAGAGAGAGAGAGAGAGAGAGAGACACAGATCGTATATACATTTTAAATTAGAACACTTTCTTACAATGCGAAGGACAAAAGCTCGGATTTTCTCTCACAGAAATAAAAATCTTGAAATTCTTTCATTCCCGATGAACGTGACAACTATTTAAAGCATTTCCGTAAGCAATATATACATCTACAGCCTCGGCCTTAATTGCTTCAATTTTTATTCAGTACAGCCTGTTGCGACGCTGACATTATGGGTACGTAAAGTGCGCGCATTCGTCCTTTTACAGCAACATGCATAGAGAGCCTGCAGGCTCTCTTTTACAAGTACTGAAGCAATTTATCAAAGGCGGCTACGAAAAGACCAGGTAAACTTTTATACCGTGCGTTATACCCTCTGTCTTTTTCTTCTATTTCAGTAGCTCTCGACTACTTTTCCACGAATAATATAATTGTCTGTAGTTTGTTTAATGTTTAATAATATTCTTGGATTTTGTTGATTATTTTTTTTTCTATTTTTATGGATGTAATTGTGGATTACACAGCTGAGCCTCGAGCTATTTTAAAGAGAAAATTTATTTTACGTGTAATTGTTTAATTGTGTTTTTATTTTCGAATTCGAACAGTATTTTTGATGTTTTGATATATAAAGTTTTTTAATTTATTTAACATTTTATTTGCTATATAATTATGAAATTTTCAATTAATATTATTATAATTTGATGTAAATATTAATTGTAATCACGATATATTAAATGATTTAACATAAATAGAATGTCTTTGAATAGAATTTTTAATACTGAAGATTATCAATAGGATGAGCAGTTTAAAGCGAAATAAATTTTAAAAACTTTTTCCCGGTTAATGTTTCTGGAGAAAGACGGCAAAAGGAGTAAGAAAAAAGGCGAGGCGCCTGCATCCGGTTCGTTTCCGGCGGGACGAAAAAAGACTTTAAAGCCTCTCATAATCGTTTGAAGCACCGATGCTGACACACGGGACACGTAGAGTGAGAGAGAAAGAACAAAAATACGAAATTAGCGAGGATAATAAAGGGCCCTATATACCGAAGGATTTTCAAATTTTTAATAAATGCGTGCACAAATTAATACTCAAAACCAGATTGAAGCAAATGTATATGTACAAAGCGAGGCATTATTATTCTAAAGACTATGTATACATTAATTTTAGCCTTCGTGCTATAGGCTCTCCACGGTGTAACTAATAAGCGCGTGCACTTACGATGAAAATTTTAGCTTTGCATGCATTATTCCTTTCTGGTGGTTTTAGCTGAAGGAAATAATGTTAACGAGCCTTGATTTATTTTATCCACTTTTACAATAAATTTACTAATATTTTTTTTTATATTTTCTTTTTATTTTATAGCGTTTAACGGTTCACATTAAAATATTGAATATTGGATAATAAAGATTTTTTACTTTCTAGAATTCTTTATCAGTGTAGTTATCCTATTGAGATAAACTGTATCGGACAAACATTAGATAAGATATAAGGTACCTTAAAACATTTAGTATATATCGACGTTTACACCTTTCACAAACTATTACGTGCGCTACAAGTATAAAATCGTACTTTTCAAAATAAGGAATAAAACGCTTTGTATCTTTTATTCTTATTTATTAGCAATTAAATACGTTATAATTGGAACTGCTTGACAATTTTCAAGTTGTACAGTATTCCAAAGTTCAATTATTTTTTACGATATCGTTTAATAGTTCATTACGCAATAAATTTTCTTAAGTTTTCAATGTAATGGTATTATAATATTATGGAATAGTAAACAAAATTATTAGTTACAACAAAAACTAAGTAGGGCTAAACCGACTATTTCTTTATATAGATAGTCCATTCATTTATAATAGTACAGGAAATGTAAATTTATATTCTTCGAATACTTGTTCTACGAAATGTTACATCAAACCATACTTAACGTTTCATATATAATAAATAATATATATTAATAAATAAGTTGAACGTTAACGTCAAATTTACTGTATACGTTAATTCTTCGATTCGCGCAGTTAAGCATGTTGGATTTTTTCCTTACAATATTCCACATAATTATTTATTGCACTCGCCTTACACATCCACGTGAAAATGAATTATCTAATAAATTGACTATATTCATTTATTCCAATCTCCTTACTGTGTGCACTTTTACATAATAAAATTCCAATTAAGCCAAGTAAATCGATCAAACAACCTTCTGGCACACACACCCGCACCTCATACACACATATAACGAAGAGAAAAAAAATTCATCTCGATCCATGGGAAAATAGTATTAAAGTGCATAAGTCACAAAGCGAGCAAACGAAGGTATACCTTCATCGCCATTTCTGGGCTTCCTCTTGTTCAACCGGAAATCCCAGTTCTACGTATCCCCTGGCTGTGCGCTGCAAAAAGCCGCCCGCGCCCGATAAAGTCTCACCGCGCGGCAGATAAGCAGCGAGAGCGCGACTTATGTCCCTGTACAAGTAAACAGAGGGGACACGACCGGTGTCACGCGCCGCGAGTTCTTCTTTTGTTGTTTTTTTTTTACTACTGAGACTGTCGCACTAATTTGTTCCCTGGATACTTTTTTTTTTCTTAATTTGCGCACTCTCTTCCTTTCCCTTTTTCCTTGGAGATCAGGGTTCGTATACGGTTTTTTTTAGGGACTCGGTAATAGTAGCCCCATAGTATATACTTTTTTTCAGCATTACTAGATTAGATTATTTTCTCGTAAAATTTTTTTTGAGCTTTTATCATTTAAGTAAATGTTCTTTTTAATACATAAAGATAAAATCTCATATTAGAGCTTAACTATCTTTTAGGCTAATAAATATTGTACAAGGCTTTAACAAAAGTTTAGTAAAACAATATTGAGTTTGAAATAGTTAGTTAGCATCTGATAATTACGAGCATTGAAATATATCGAATATTCCAACGAACATTAATCTGAAATATATTATTATTTAATTAATACATTGAATTAATACACAAACTTTTCTCAATTTCTTTAATTTTGAAAGTTGTAAGCTTTTCCTCTATATACATCTTCTACGGTTTCTTCGTCTTTACTTTATTTTCCTCAATCCTAATTTGCTTCTTCTGCTTTTCCCAATTTATAAAAAGATAAAAAGAGGGAGCTAATGACACCTATTCCCATCTCCCTCGTTTTCTTTAACGTAGCGTTACTAATCCCACAGTTTTTTTTATTCAGTCATTTAATATTGGCCTCGTAAACGTATTTAATATTCATAAAAAAACTACTTTTACCGAAATATAAAATGATGCTATCCCCAAAAAATTTTATTCTAACGCGAAAAATGACGTCGCATTGCGACAAACATTTGCTAACGCATGACCTCATATACCGGTCCTTCAAAACTAAATAAATATCTCTACAGCTTTTGAATCGATGTTCGTTCGATCGTTCTATAACTCAACAAAATATTGTAGAATATAAAATCTGTGTGAAATATGTACAGATAACGTTTTTTTATTCACAGCGTAATAATTGAAATAATGGAAACATTTGCTTTTTTAAATGCTTTCCTCGAATTGTTAAATATTTAAATACGTTTACAACATATAGTAAGAAAGTAAATAACAGCTATCACAATATACTAGCAATGAAATTGATATTTATAACTTATAATGACGACGATCATCTAAAATTTTATCGTGAATTGGTAAACTAATCGATAAAACTGATGTTTTTAAGAAGTAATACCCAATAACGTTGTCCAGGTCTATCAAAAATGAGGAAAAAAGTCCATGTAAGAAAGAAATGATGCTTCCGAGACCGGATTCCCTTTGGTCTGACTCACGTTACTCGCTCCTGCGTTTTTTATCCCGTTCTGACCGACTCGATGGGGAGAACTCGCGACATGTGTTGCCTCTCCTTCGAAGAGTTTGCTCCTCCTCAGAGTTTCTTCTTTCGCGGCGCGGTCTCTGACTTACGCTCAGTAGCCTTTCGAACTCACGCGGCGACGCGGACCGAGTGGAAATTTCCTGCTGCGCGCGGGAAACAAAATATCATTCATTCGTGATGTAAATCGACTAATCACTTTAGGTGATGATTCATTTCATTATTTTAACCAGTGCTAAGTGTTAATCATTTTCTGTCATTCTCATTTTAAAATTGAGATGTATTTTCGAAATTGGGAGTGCGTGCTTTGGGTAGAATTATTTTTGTTCCAACTTTTTTATGTATACGCGTAGTAGCTAATACTATGTTTAGGTAACCTCTTATAACATTCGTTTAAGTAGAATATTTTTTTACTTTCGAAGACGAATATCAATAATATTAATTACTTTAATTTTTTTTTATAAAAAATCACGAATTATTTATAAAATAATCTATAATCACGTATAATAACGCATTTAAACGTAAATATTTCATTTTCGTAATACAGCAATTTGTTGCCTGTTATTTTCAGAACCGTTATACCTTATAACATTTCGCTTATTAATGAACGATTCTTACGTTTATGCTAATTGTTTTTAATTGTGACTAATTCGTGCCAATTAAAATTAACTGTTGCCGATGCCTTTACATTTCCGACAAAAAAAAGAAAACTAGAGTTCGCGATTGATTTAATCATCACTAGTGTCAAAACCGTTAATTTACGCCAGCGAAGAATGTAAATTACTTCGTCCAATTGGCCAACTATTTTAAATTAATAATCACCTATAATTTTTCTACAACGGTTAATAGTCAATGCGTACGTAACGTAAATGCATAAATTAATTTTTTACCCAGTGTTGATTTGCGAAAATGAAAGTGTACACTTGTTATCGCTCGTACATCTTAATGTAAATTTTCAAAGAATCGCTCAGTAAGACAAGATATTTTTAAGAGGCCGTCTCAACGGAAATAGCAAACACGTGCATTACGACGAGAAAGGAAAAAGAATCCATCGCAAGGTCGCACTCGACGAAATTGCAAACGCGCATCAGATGATAAAGCCATGCCGGTTTTAACGTGTAACGTCATTTGTATGTGTCGATAATAGTTTTGCGTGTGTTTATATTGGGGCGTGTGCCGTTTTCGCGTGTTTAATTGAAACTTCGATGTTTCCAAATATCTGTATACGTACACATGTGGTGAACGTGATGTTGTGTCAAATTTATTTGTAGCAGTGATGATTCATTGATTATTTTTAAGGTTATGGATGCTGTTGCTGAAATCGATTTTTAAGATCGTTTTAATTATTTTATTAGTATATAAAAATAAAACTTATACGACTGTTTCTGGGGAAGACACGTATCGAAATACCGTCTCGAGTATTTTTATGCATAGTAAGCATTAATTGCTTAGCTTGTGAAAGGATTACGTTCGTGTCGCATCTTATTATTTCTAAAAAGCTGACATTCGTTTAATTTAATACTATTGCGATATTGAAATTGTTTAATTAAATATATTCAGGTGGATATTTTTTACTTGAGTGAAATTTAATTACTCATTCGTGTATAATGTAATGTGTGTAATCTTATAAAGAAACAATTTATTTAATGTTATATTACATTCTCCTTGCGTACATTCTGCAGGAGTATTCAATTATAACGAAATGTTTATCGCAATTTCGCAAAGTAATTTTATATATTAATGAAGATTTATGTATTAATTAAGAACTTTTCGAAACTTGTTAAAAATTTAAATAAATTTCAAAAACCTAAGCAACTTACGTTTAAGTAAAATATAATATAATAGTTAAAAAGAAATTACAAAAAATCTATATCAATAAACAACGTAAATCACGATTTAAAAATCATAACAGCAACCTCATCCATGAACGAAAGAAGCCGAGAAAAATCAAACGCGAAAAGATAAAATGTCGTCGAGGATGCATCAAAGCATCCTCTAAGGAGAGCGAACGACTAATAATAGAAAAAAAGTGAGGGATACAACGATGCCCAAGTGCTGCGGCGGTGGATGCCGCGAGGCTGGTCTCGAGACTTATCAGCCTCTGCAGCATGCGGGAAGCAGCCTGAGACTCTCGAGGGAGGGAAGCCGCACACCCCGCGACCACGTAAGGAAACTGAGTGTGCGCTACGATGCAGTCAGGCCCGCTGGGAGGGAGAGTCATAGGTATACACAAATCCATTTTCATCTCCTTTGGGTTTAACATTTTACTTTTTTTGATGGACCGTTATTGTATTAAACAGATTTTTTTTTATTCTTACGAGAATTTTTATGTGTTGCCAGAGTGATTTTTCTCCTTTATTTTTAGTCGAGGTGTTTACATAGTTTTATGTGAATAATTAGAATTTGACTCAGAAAATCTTTTACAGTATAAATATTTCTGTATAAAAGTACTACGTTTTTAGCATTAATTTACTTTTGTTTAACTACGTATTCTATTTTATGCGTTGTACGTATTAATAATCACACATAACGGATATTTTCCAAATGTACGTTTTCGACCTATTGGAATTTGACATACTTCAGTAGGGATTCATCTTTAATGACATTCTTTTTAAGCTTTGTCCTTACTTATCTTTTATGTATGCTTTATTCTACTCCAAAATAAGAATCAATCGATTACCAATAAGACAGTAACAACACTATATATATACTCATAAGCTGAAATTATTTTTCATTTATAACGTTGTATATGCTCTTTAGAATAAATGATGTGACTTTTTAGCGTATATGCATAGAGAAGTTGTTAATCTATCTTTACGAGCAATATCTTATTTATTTATTAAGTTTAAGTCAATATTAATTTTTAATTAAAAGGTGGAAATAATCTTGTTTTCTTTGCAGGTGAGTCACCAACTATTACACAAGTTTTTTAACAAGTACAAAAAAAACCTGCAAAATGGTAAGAGAAAAAACTTGATCACATTTAGTTGCGTTTTTGGTTAAATTGTCATTTATAATCTACTTAATTGAAATATTTATTAATTATGTGTTCATTAAAATAATTCTTATGATCTTTATTGTACGTATTTAAATAACATTGTGATAACGAATTATAATTACACCTTCAAAGCAACACAATGAAAATTCCATAAATTCCATTCATTTCATAACTAATATATATATACTACAGAATATTTTTCCTTACAATCTAATAATTAATTTCGATAAATGGAAATAATTAATCTATTAGGTAGGTGAAGCGCATAAATGAATTATATACACACGATACCCGCCGAAAGTAAATAAATTAACAACGCAAATAAAAATTAAACCTGCAGAAAATCATCAAACAACTTATAATTGCCACGAAAATTCGTAAACCTCGGATTACTTTTTTTTTACTACTGTTGAACCAAGTAAATGCAGATTTCATGTCTTTCTCTCGATTGGTACAGCTCTCGACTGTACGATTGGTAAAGTACCTTTCCACCCTGTTTCGCCTTGTAATTACCATTTCTGACGTAAAGTCGCCGAAGACGACGAACCGTGTCTCGTGTTCATGGGTTAATTGTCGCGCGTTTATTTGCTCCTGGAAAATTGCTGCTCTGTCACGGTCGACGAGACCTAAGTAAGGAGAAAACGAAAAGAAAATTCGAGCCAAGTTTGCACGTACTTGTTTTGGCAGCTGGGCTATGCAGTTTTAAATGTTTCCCCGATATTTGGGACGCGACGCGCTCAGCAATACGAGAACTTCTAATTACATTTGTTTAAGAAAAAATAACTTGTAGTAAATGGTCTTTAAGATTTTGTTTATTCCTTTTTTTCTTGAATAAGTAAGTAAATTTAATTCTGATTTTTAAACTGTTAAATATTTAATATTTTACAATATTTTAGTAAGTATTAATTAATGTTGTGTCACATTTTTAAAGGGAAATTTTCAAATGGTCTAGAGAATGAAATAACTATCTTATTCATCATAATTCAATGGTTACACATTTTGTCGAATTGAATTATTGGGTTCGATCGATATTATAATTTACAATTGTTCCTTTTGGACAATTATGTACTTAATTGTGAATTGCGCCACGAACTGCACTCTGCAACATGCCTAGTTGTATGCGCATTCGCGGATGGACTTTCAATGAAAATTAATTTCGCTTAGGCAGTTAAGCTGGAAAGTTCAATCTTTCGATTTATCAGCTGCATAGATGTATCACAATGCCGTTAATTGTAATGAAACTGTTATAAATACTTAATTTCTTTTGTAATATCAAAATGTATTTAATGATGTATATATCACCATAGTAAGTAATATTATTTTGTGAGAAAAATAGTTGTTTTATGTATCTTATCATAAGAGAATTAAATTATAACATTTTGAAACTCTTAGACAATACTAAAATGTATAATTTTTAATGATGACATATTTTATTAAGTTTTATTCAATTGTATCGTGTTACCTTATTCTGAGTGAAATATTGAAGAAATATGAGAAAATAATTTGAAGCTAATTTTACATTTCCCAATGTTTACAAAAGTTTCTATGATAAAAAGTACATGATCAATATTACTTTCGTACTTTACATGCGGGACTCATCTTCTTTTCTTTTTCGTCGTTTTTCATTTTCAACGGTGTGAGCAACTTCTAACTCAACTGCAAACATTTTTTGCAATTGCACACACTAAGCCCTCGTCCAGGAACCTATAAATCACCATTTTCAAATTTTCGACTATATTCGGATGGGTTATCCCTGTTCGACAATTTCGTACTGAATATTTTACATTCATACAAACGTTCTATTTTTAGAACATCAAATTTTTGTTATTTGGTCATACTTTACACTATATATTTACTGGTTATACTGTATTTACTTAATGAACTAGTGGATTTTATTAAAAAATATGAATTTTTAAAATATGAAAATGGTTTTGTAAAATGTGTTCCATAAGCATTTATTATTTAAGAAAAATATGCGACAAAGGCACAGCTGTTTTGAATTGTCTAGCGACGTAATCAAAAGTGTCTAGTTATTTTACACAAAATTCTTATAAAAAACCTTGAATTTAATATTTTTATAAAATTAAATACTAATCAATATTTATAAAATTAATATTGTTAAGCATAGTATACTCTGAGAAAAATTGAATAACTGTCATCATTTAATCTTTAATCATAAACATGTTTTATTTAATAATAAAAATGTTAACGTGTTATTAGGTAATGTTTATGTTCATCATCATAAGTAGTGCGCATTTAGAATATATTCTCTATATATTTTCTAAGTAAATATCAGAAACAAAAAACAAATTTTTATTTTGTTAATTACGAAACACATGATGTTAATTTTACAATGTAAAAAAAATGGTAAATCATTCCTGCAAAACAATCTTTTTCATACCACACGATGTACATGTGGTCAAGAGAGGGAAAACCAGACTACTCGACTTGACGTTTTGTGGTAGAATTGTGGTTTAATTACAGAAAGAAATGCATTTATCATACATTAAATTTTCGAACTAATTACAAAACGTCAGTTTAATTCATCGAAAGAAAATGAAGGTTTAATTTACATAAAGCGAATGAATAATTTTTATATTTGCGACTTAAAATGTATATGAATTTACGGTATGAATTCTCCCTTATCAATATCAATTTTTTAATTTTTTATTAACTTCTATATACTTATTAACAATTATAAAAAAAATTAAATCAATAGAAAATTACATAAGTGCCAGTTTTATTAACTTTAATTTAAATACTTAAGAACATATTTTTAATAATAACCGGTGTAGTAACTAAAAAGAGTTTAATATATATAATACATATTAATTGACGAACAAAAGGAAATGTTCCCAACATTAGTATTTAATTATTGTTCTTTTCGTAATTGCTTTTATTCTAAGTTTCTTGCATTATTCTATGAATGTCTTGAACTAAAAGCACAAGGATATATATATATAAGTATACCACCATACCAACAACAACAACAACTCCTGTAAAACACAACTTTCTCCTTGATATATAATTTCCACATTAATTAGGTGAACACGAGTTTTAACAAGAGATCGATCTAATCAAACCATAATTATCGCTCCACCCTTTTAAACTTACAATTTATGCTTTGCACTCGTTGCATTTCTTGCAACCCCTTCGAAAATCGAAAATCAATGACGCAACGAGGGAACGACGACCGTGCGCGAGAAAAACGATGAGGTAAGGAAGTGAGAAAAGCCGGTTCACGCGATTTCTGGCGCGGATGTTACGGTCAACTCGATGATGTAGTGGAAAAGGTTCGTCTCGCGTGACCTGGTCGTTCGCGTAGGTGGTTTAAGGATTATGTAAAGATATACGTGATTTTACGAGTTACTTTACGTGTACTTTACTTTTCTCGAATATTAAATTCTAATAGTGCATGCGGAATGTGTGTTTAAACATTTTTCTTTTCTGGCTAAGTAATTGTACAACTAAAAACAAAATTAACCGTGGCTAATCTTTGTTTACAATTTTACAGTACACAGTGCATAAGTAATACCTATTATTTCAAATTATTCGTACATATATGGAAATTGTAAAATTATATGTATCCTTAACAATGTGACTTATCGCTAATAATTTCTTACGTTTTACTTAATTATAATAATTTTATAAAAATAAATTCAATAATTTCTTTAAAACTAAATTCAATAGATTTATAGTTGAAGACTTAACCACCGTTACAAGGCTATACAAAAGAATAACAGTTTTTCTTTGGCATTATGTAGTAGAATTACAAATAATTTCATTGACATTCATAGGAAAGCCATAAAGGTGATATGAATTATTTTTACGACTGTTATTCTTAGCAATGATTTTATGATGCCAAATGAATTCTAAAAGAGATTATTTGATATTTTATTACTTCTTGTAGATTATACATGAATAAATATATATTTATTTATTTATCTAAAACAGACAATTTTTGTATTTCATAGGCATAGCGCAACCAAGTAAAACGTATTTAAAATAAAACTATAACTTGAAAAAACTAGGAGTCGTTCAAGTTTTTTTTACACAGTTGAACTCTTCGTAACATTTCAAATTTCGACAAAAGACATTCGATTGATCGACATAGGTTTCCGAACCGATTTTCGTTTCAGGTGGAAGAATTAAAAAAAAAACAGATTTCGAAAGTTTCCAACTTATGGGCTAATCTTACTGATTGCTAAAGCTTCCCGTTTCCATTCACACGATTCTGCACGTGAGGATATAAATACACAAATTCTAATTCGAAAGTTTTACAGCGATTCATTCTTTAAATTTCTCACGACAAATTTGAGTTTAACTCATTGTATTACTAATTAAGCTTTCTCTATCGCTACGCTTTTTCGTGCATTGTTACCTTTGTTGATAATTATAAAGTTAAGCTATATATTTACAAAGTTTAAGAGGCTTTTATAACTTTTTTAATGCGTTTATGAACTTACTGTTACTACTAAACTTAGTTATTATTCTTAATAAATTGATGAAAATTCACTTTTTAAGAAAAAAACATTATAAATGTTAAAGACGCATTCAAATTCTCATTAGCGTGTGTGATAAATTACTCTTAAAGCGGTAAATTAAAATCTTAAGCTCCTAAATTCATCTAGCAAACTCATTCGCGAAAGTCAATGTTATCGGCAACCCAATTTTCTCAATCAATGATTTTATTCACAATCCATCGAATTTCCTTCCACTTGAGACTTTAAGAGTCACACTGTATGTAACTATCTGAACAATCAGTTTCACGAAGCACGATTTCATCGGCAAATAATTGCACAACAAATATATTCTCGGTTAGATGCATCGAATGGTGCTCATTTCCTACTCTACTCAATGCGCCGATATTTAACGTGTCGAAAAATTTGATGTTAATAAACGATCCGTCGCGTCGATTTAATTGATTGTATATATTGAGCAATGATGCTTACCTCGGTTTGAGTCACTAAAGTAATTATTTGTTTCCACTATATCATTTATATATGTTTTAGTCATGAATTATTATAATCGATATATATTGTGAAATTAAAAATAATAATTTATATTCATTTTAGTATACCTTATGAACAGCTAATTAAAAATTGCTTGAAACTATGATATTGTTATATATGATCGTTACAATAAAAATGAAACTATTCGTTACAATAGTGAAAGCATATACACAGTAGTTAGTGATAGATTTACTTAAAATTAACGATTTTCCATTTCGAAAACAATGGTTAAGCGCGAAAAATCTTCATTAATCCGTTGGGGAATAGTCGCCGCGAGGGAAAGAAGCCTCGAGTGCACATGCGCGTGCATTTTGACTCCGGTGTTACTCCGGTGAATCGCCGGCGACGACCTTCAGTTGCGGCTAGGCTGCCGCATCGCGAATCTCCACCAAACGTTCCGCGGTCAACAAAATATCTATTTTTGGGCGTGAATCATTATAATAAGAAATTTCTTGATGAATACTAAACTTGAATTTTATCTTTGTGTGAACAGTTTGTGTGTCAAGAAAATAGATGGATTTTTATTTTTTTTTATTTAGAGATTTGGTGTTTGTCAATGGTTTAATTTTGTACGTGGTGATGGATATCATATGTTTCTGGGATATAGTAAGCTTATTAATGGTAGTGTTTTATTTTTTAGAAATTAGCGTCTTATAAAGTATATTATAAATTATGTTTCTACTGTCACTAGTTTTGATCATTAGACATTTTACCTTGTACAGCAACTTTCACCATCATGTCGATATCAAAAAAATCATATTAGATTGCACATTTGTAGATAATATATATTAAATTACAATGCACGAAATGTTAAATTTACTGCACACTTGCGCAAAAGAAAATTAATTTCATTATAATTGTAATAGTCTTCTTGAAGTAACGTAAATTATACAGAAATAGTCGAAGAATTCACTTTAGTTTCTGATTACCACTGCAATCTTACAATACTTCAGTAATACATAAATTAATTAATACGTAAATAATATTCGTAAATTTACATTTAAATAAACCAGCATTTGTGAATATGTGTTTTAAAAATCATTTCCAATTTTCTTGAAGAACTATTTTTATATGAAATGAAATGAATACGTAAAACATAAGAATTCTAAATATAAATAGAGCATCAACTTATACTCTGGTTAAAATTAATTTAACCTTTTCAGAAATAGATAAATTTCTAATTATGCATAACTTGAATTTCGTTAAAACAATGTTAATCAACAGTAAAAAACGACTATACAGGAGAAAAAAATCTCACTTTGTCCCAGATTCCAGTTCGCAGAGAATTCTTAAAATTGCCGATAATTACAATACGAAGCTGCGTACTTCGTCATTAATAACAATAAGGAAATATCCTGCAACGACGATCCCAAGACAACCGAGTGCGCTGTAATTCCGTTGCGGTGTCGAGTGAAAGTGAAAAATAATTGTTGTTAGCGTGCGACCTGGCGTTTGTGCCTCCCACGCGCATTTGTATCCGGGGCAATAATTAAGAAACTCCAAGACTTGCTCTATACGCTTTTTGCACCGAGGTACTCTTTCGTCGATCGATTAATTCTAGTGTCACACGCGCGATCGATTACTCGATCGATAGATCGCTGATTACGCTGGATACCAAGTTTAGGTAGGCATCTTTTTGCGTTTTTCTCTCTATACCTTATATTTTGAATTGCATTGGTTTTATTTAGGATTAACATATTTTTATCTAAGGTTGTAATAATTTGGTTTTTTTAATCATGAAATGAATGTATTAAAAGTTCATATAGTAATTTTTTTACGACATCCTAATTAAGGCTGAAGAGGAAATTTACATACGTATAATGATTGTATCTCTCAATAATTATGAAATTCGCCATTCAGTTACATAATTTGTGAAGATTCAAATAAACATTTTCGAGATAATTGTAAGTAATTAATTAATGTTTAATAATTATTGCAAAGTCGAATCATAATATTATTTTTCAATTAGATGGGTTTAAAATTATAATATATTAAAAATGTCTGTTTACATTTCAAAACAGATGTAAAATTTACATGTTACAATATACTTTATATTATGACATGTTCTTTTGAGAATCTAGTCGACTTTACAATTGTGTACAGAAAATTTATCTAACGTGAGAAAAGTAGCAATATAAAATTGTATACACTAGCGAAAAAATTGATATTATACTTTTAATAGAAGAAAGTGCTTCAACTTTTAACGATGCTTGTTATTATAATTTTTACTACGAAATTTCACTCCTTGCGTATAGAATTGCCTGTAATAGAATCATACACTAGAAATTGAACATTTTGGTTACATGGAATCAATTCTTTCGTAATCATTCTCCATTACGTGGGAGTTTTATATTAAAACGACTAGTTTCTAGTTAAAAATATCCTTAAAATTACACTCCTCTATTCAAATTATGTATTATATATAACGATACTATATACGATACCAATGTTCATTTTTCTATTTTAACTTTACTTACTTTCTTTATTCATCAACATTCATAAAGAAATTCAATCTAACGTAAAATTCTTTTTCTCTAGTATCGGCTTTAAAAACTTTAACTCTCAGAGGTAAAGCGTAAGAAAGATAACGAGAGATGTAAGATTATGACCGACGGGGGTGAATTGTTTCTTAAGCAGAAAAGTGGATCGAGACTTGGTACCGTATAACACGTATATATATATATTATATTAAGAGCTAGAGTAAAGTTGAGAACACGACGATGCTTATATGGTGCAAGGAGATACATGCTGAGTCTTGCAAGACGCCCGCGTCTACTGTACTATATCACATTATCAAGCAAAATTCAATCGAATTTCTTTTCGTCTTCAAAGGTATTTCGCTTGCTCGTGGAATTTTGAAAATTATATTTTTATTTTAACCATTCGCATTTTATTCTTGCTCCTTGTAAATTTTAAATTAAATATTTTCAAGCATTGCCCTCAAAGTAACATCTTTCATTTCACTTGAATTTCGGATTGATAAGAGATATGTAAAAAAAATCTATTGTTGCTGCTTTGATGACAATAACCACGTATTAATGTAAAAATATCAATTTAAAATAAGATTTTCTTAATTTTAAAATAGCAGAATATTCTTAAAGTACTATTATCTTTGAGGAGCGTTTATTAATTTATATAATTTTATCCATCGATCCGCTCTACTTATTTTCACTGGATTAGTATTTAACTATTAACATCGAGATTATTTTTTTCTGAGTAAAGTATTCTAATTGTAACGACTTTTAGTATAGTTATACCAACTTCTAAAAGTATTCCATATAATTTTTTCATCCAGATTTTTCAAAATATCGTTTTTTACTATTTTTAAGACATGTGAGCAAATTTCATTGTCGAAATGTCGATTCGACATGTGTTTGAAAAATAAACGTTCTCTTGAAGATTAAATAAATTAAAATTAGAATAATTATTATTCTTAGACAAACAGTTTCTCTTTTAATTATTTTTTAAAATTAAATTAATATGGTATTAAATTTCGTAAAATAATATTATGATTCTTTATAACGTACGTGACATAGAAGATATTTCAAGAACATACATTAGAACTAGAATAATTAAAGTTCTTTCAAAATTTTAATCATACGAAATTTGCTTAGAATTTTATTCCCTGTTACATAGTTGACCCAATTTATTTTAAAAATAATTGACTTCCAAATCATTATTTTTGAAAACTTGACTGTTATTAGGAGTTTTTCAATTATATTATTGTATTAAGATAAATATTCGTTTATAGTGATGATTTTAAATAAAATTTAAGAGACAAATTTAAGTACAAAACATAATATAATATTGAAATCAAATATTAAATTATAAAATTAAAAAATAGATAAAAGATAATACATCAAGTCATACAATAAAAGCCTAAAAACCAAACTTTTATAAGCAAATGAATTATATAACCAAAGTCCCGCATTCTCGGTGCAGTAATGACGCCGATTAAGTAAGGTGCCAACTATAAAATTACGAGGACCGAATGAACCTCGCTAATTATTTTGAACTTAGCGAGTTTGCGCGTAATCGTCGCGCGACAAAAACTGAACTGGTTCAGTGAACTGCGAGTAGATATCCCAACAATTTTGAAAACGTTAAATTGGTACAGGATGAGTTTGTGTGTATATATCACATAACCTTGAGACAAAAAGTCTCAATAAAATAGATTAATTGGAAAGATATAAACTCTCGTTGTCAAGATAGTTGTGCGTATATATGTGTACGGATCGAAATTACTTACGATTAGTGTACGAGCTTTTAGTTTCAAGTTTTCGACTTCAGGCATTTTTCTTTCGAGAATTATGCGGCATCGTAAAAACTTTTTACTTCGGGTGCGACTCCACTAGGGTGAGATTAATCACTGAGTAACGACTATTTCAATTAAAGATGTCGGAGGATGCATTTTATTTGCGATTCATCGCTTAATCGTTACTTTTGATTTGTGTGCCATTTCTCACTACACGGTCAATTTAGTTTATGTACTTTCTTTAAAATATTTCCGACCCAACTAAAATGATAGTAATATAGGTCAAATATAAATATTAAAATTTATGTTAAACACGATCATTTTTCAGAACTATCATCATTTAATATTTAATTTATTATACCTAATTGTATTAAAAAATTGAGTGAACTTGATATTTTCTTATATTTTACCAACTCCTCATTTTGGTTCATTATTTCATTATATGTACGTATGCGAACGAACATAATTCAATTTATTGTTAAGTGCATGTTGTTATTTTAGCTTAACTTCATCGATGAGGTACTGAATTTAATTTTGACTCGCACGCTTAAGCTTGACTAACAAAACATTTTTATTTAATTACAAGATATTTTCAAGACACAAAATAAACAACGTCCTGGAACGAATATTTGTAGGAAACTATATTAGTATAACCAAATTTTATTTATTTTCTCCATGTTGATAAAGCATACATCCATGTTAATAGCAAATAAATCCAAATAGTTATTTGACACGAGATTCCCTAGAAAATTTAATAGATAATCATAATAATAACGAATTATATATTCAAACTGGTAATACGAAGTATATTATCGAAATAAATTAGTAGAGGTCTGATAGCATTTTTGCGCTTAAAGGAAGCGACATCCGAGAGGAAAAATGAAATCTAAATAGGAGAATTCAGCTCTTACCGGTAAAAGTGTAAAAAAATGAAAAGCAATCGATCCCTTTCAATCTTATTAGTATATCCTTTCAAGCGTATGATGCTGGGGGTTAGGTGTGTAATTAAATTGCATCGAACTCACGCAAGAGGCGACGATCCTCGCGCACATTCGTTATATATGTATGTGAATATCGGTCCTATCCTATATGAAACTAATTAATCCTTACCTTAATTTTCGTTTACGTTTGTTTTCTTCTGCGCAGTGCAGTATGAGATCCTACAAAGCTCTCTCGCAAAGGTGTGAATATTCAGTTGACACAAATGCATTATACAATTGATATGCATATAAAAGGAACTTGAAATTATTTAGATGAAAATCTCCAGTGATTTTCATTGTATTTTAATTATGCGTATCTACTGTAAAACGAAAGATTATAGGATTATGGGTTTTACATAATAAAGTATTATTTTTTAAATTAATTGTCAATTGGTATTGAATAATAAAATATGAGATATTCCGCAGTAATTGTTTTGTACAGTAAACTAGTTCAACAGAGACCTGTGCTGAAATAGTAATAGAAAAATGAATTTTTGTAAAGTAATCCATATCCATAGTATTTAATATTGAGTACCATATATTCGACTGTTGACACACTCTGTTTAACAAACTATCGAAATTCTCATAATGTAAAATGAAGGTCAAGGCTTGATCATTTTCATTCATATGTATATGTATATTTGTATATATATGTATAACGACTGACCCGTTTGGCAAAATACAGTTTTCAGATGAGCGGAAATACTCCTTCATGAAATATTCGCATGGCTCTCGGGCTTTTGCGGTCAATTCGATAAGCTTATGATACAAAAAATGCGATTATATACTTTCCCTTCAGTAATTTAAATAGTCAGAAATTTATTCTAGTTGTTTAGACAATTTAGTTCGATCAAAATTGAAAATTGATCAATTTGATGTGAGGCAACAGTAAATAACATTGGTTGCAACATTTTTGATGTCGATATCAAAGTATCTACAGTTGTGAGCGAAGCTTAAATTTTTACTAATATTGATAAACATATCAATCAAGTCAAAAATTAATACTAAAAAGTAGACTCTAAAAAATTATTCAACGTCTGAGGAAAATTTACTTTATAACATTTACTTTATAATATTTAAAATATTCATTAGCACATACACAGAAAAACACATGTATCACTTCATCACTTATATTTTTACCCTTTATTTGGCATTTCTTCTTTTTCTATTTTTCTTTTTATTAAAAGTTTATAGCACTTTATCACTTTCTCTTTGTTCGTACGTAGACAATTATTATTATTGTCTATAAATAATATGAGAGAACAGTACACTTGTACACGCGGAAATAAAATTAATTGTCAATTCACGTAAGTGTCTCAATCCTACACTCATTTATCCTCTGAAAATTAATACAATTGAAGATAGTAACGTTTTAATGAAATTTTAAGTCTGATCGGCTGTCACGCTACATTTTATGAATCGAGAACTTAAATGAATTAGGAGAATCGACAGTCGAAAAATCTGTTATATCAATGATATAATTGATACACGACCTAGATTTTGAATCTCGTGCAGTTCCATATATATATATATACGAACGAAAAATCCGCAGTACGCATGCGAGTACTTGTACGCGAGAAAGCCTTCATTTCGATGAAAACCAGTTAACATCTCTCGCGACATTTTCAACATTATTTTCTGTTATATCTTAATTAGCTATTATTTGTGATAGTAATAGTGTTTTAAAACTAAAATAAAAATATTCTTATACTCTTTTTAATTAGCATAAACAGTACGCAAGCACGGTTAATAAACGCACCTTTATTAAATTTAAACAATTTTACACCTCATAGCAATGAAATCTTCGTATGCAAATTGAAAAGAAAATTGAATCTATCTATTTACGCTTTCGCATAAAATTACTCCTTCATTTCACTCTGAGCTTTTCTTCGTTGCATTTGAAATTAAATTATGTTATAATTTGCGACGATCAAATTTTGATCCATAAAAATTTTTTATCATGAAATAAGTAATCGCTATATTCAGTGGGTACTTTATAAAACAACAATTTATTTATAACTTGTGATTTAATCCGACGATGTTGTTCTAATTTAAAATGCTTATTTTTATAATCTTATGATATTATAATTAAATACATTGACTTATTATGCTTACTAAAAATAATATAATTATTTAATAATATAAATTTTCTCCGCAAAAATTTGCAACGATCTATAAAAGTTTCCGCTTCCACGATACGTAATGTATTGAACATATAAGTGATACGTGTAGCAAAAATGCATATGCATTATAAATGTATTCTTATTCCTTTAAAAATTCACCAATGTATTACAATTTTATTATAGTACAATTTTCGTTCTGCAATATTTTTACAACGTACCTTAATAACTTTTCTAGCCATTTGGGAAAAATTCATGTAAATAGTAATCTCTACACGTGGATGCCAGATAATGAGAAGAGAAAAACCTCGGAAATTGAATGCGCTAGTATAAGGTAAATTATCGAGGTTAATAAGGGTAACCTGGAAAAATCCCAAGCGATTTCTTCCTGAAAAAAAGAAGAAGAAGGAGGAGGAGAGGAAGATCATCGCGCATCTCAACAAGAAGTGCAAAAAAGGGTTCATGAAATAAAGGCCGAGTATGACCGTGAGCCGGTTGAAAATTTGCACAGCGGTGATTGCGGTTCCCGTAAACGATTCGGGAGAAGAAAAAAAAACCGAAAGAGAGATTGAGAAGAGAAAAAAGAAACGAGCTCGTCGCAGTGCACCAGAGTCGCGTCTTCAGTTATATACACATATTCTCTGGGGTTATTTTAGAAACGACGGTGCACTGTGTCTTTTAACTTTTAAGGACGAGACTCGCGTAGGTGCACTTTTCCTACTGAGTCGATGCTGTTGCTGCTGCTGCCGTTGCGGCCCGAGTTGTACGGTTAAGTGAGAAATTTGTAAGCAAGGTCTATTTCTGTTTCAAGAGGGCAAGTGTTCGATTTTTGTTTGTTTATTTTACAGACTTCTATTTTTCGAGTTTGCGCTTCTGTATAATTTAATTATTCGGTCTCGGTGAATAAGTTCGTGCAGTTGGGTGTCGTGTCGAGCTATTGTGAAATAAAATTTAAAATATGCATTGAACAAGTTATTTCTTATTAATTTATATTTTGTGCTCACCAAGGTCTCAACGGTTGGCATATGTACACAAATATCAGTATATGTATATATCGTTTATACATTAGAACTTCGATCAATTAGAAACGGTTTTATGAGTTAACGAAATTATTCTTATAAGAACAAATGGCTTATACAAGAATCATCTGAGCGTAACTTTTAACACTATATGGAGGCCAATAATCGGATTTCTAATTTCGTGGCGCTAGTCAATAGAGAAAACTTTCTATTTCATAGGAAATTCAATAACGAATGTATAAGTTATTATAGTTATATTGAAAAGTATGGATGTTCTTAATTTTATGGTCATTAATAACTTATAATAGTTAATGTACACTTAAAATATCCCAGAGTCTCTTCCTTAATGAAATTTTTACCATTTAATCTTTTCAATGAACGCGAAAATTAATATTAAAATGTTTTATTGAAAGTGCACATTCTAATTTGAAATTATAAATTTATTAACTAATATAGTATTAATAAATTAGTTTAAAATTAGTTATATGGGATAAGCTAATACGAAATTAAGATCTAATTATGTTAGATATTCGTCAAAGCCTTATACTTTTCTACATAACTCCAACGAGCTCATCTGCATGCATAAACTCAATCTATTTACATGTACATACAATTATTGTGCAGATGAAACTTCGTTTAAAAAACTTATAATTGTTGCTCGCAGTATAATAATTCTATTTTGAAGGGCCAAGTTTTATAATCAACTTCATTTCATTGCAAATTAAACGTTAAATACACGCGATTTAACATTTTTTTTAGATTTTAATAGTAATTATATATTAAAATAAAAATGTAACGCCCTATCCAATAGATTAAAACCTCAAATTTTTTAAAAGCATATTTTAAAAGCAAATAACCAATCAAAAGAAACCTCGTCCCCTTTTCGAAAGAGTATATAAGTGACCTTGCTCACCTGGATCACATTAACCCATTAAAAAATATAGGATAGGTCAACCCAAGCCTAAACGAAATTTCCGTTCTACTAGCCTGCTTCAGCGGGTGAAAAAAGAAAATCCCCTGGGTACAGCGTCGAAAAGTTACTGGATATGAGGGTAAAAACGAGAGCGATGCATATACGTTGGCCCTCTTTCGTGTTTGCACTCTTACCTGGCACATCTCGTGGATGCTTTCGTATTCCCTCGCTACGAGCTGTCACCCGCTTATCTCGTGACTTTTGTTTAGTTTCCGCGGAATGGGTGACTGAGCCGTGAGGGACTTTAAAATTTATGAGCTTAAATTTCAGAGGCTTTTTCATTAACTCGTTCACGCGAGAAATAGGGCTAGTGAGAGGAATTCGAAATATTTATGCCGCACTCTTATCTCTTAGCGAGTAAGTTTTATTTATTTATTCATATTCGTTTAAGATATTCAATGGCGTTTTTCACAATTATAAACTATTGATAGTTTGTGAATCTTAAAATAGAAAATTTAATTTATCATTTAATGTGATTCAATACAAAACTTGTCGATATAAGTCCAAAAGTTGAAGAAACGAAAGTGTTTTTTAAAAAAAACCAAGCGACGCGAAATCCGGTAAGGAAAGGGAGTTACACTTTCCAAGTGTAGCGCGAGCAGATAATTAAGGGCGTCGGAAAAACCAAGTCCCTCGGGGAATCCCTTTATACCCGTGGAAAGAACGCGGAGACGCGGGTAATCGAGAAAAGTCCATTACTATAATGTAATTTCACGCGGACCCGGAGAGATCGTCTCGAACGTCCAGGATATTTCCGCGGGGCCTTTTGCGATTATATACCCTCCGATTGCGCAAACGCTTTTGATACTCTTGCGAATGAGATGAAAATGCGTTGAATTTTATGCGAGGAAATATTAACTGCGACAGGGTAACGTCATTCGTTTATAGGTTAATAAATGCATTATTCAAAGTATAAAGTTTCTAGCGTAATTGCAGATTATTGACTAAGTTACAATTATTTATTTTAAAAATGTGTATAATTTTATGACATAAAACTATTTTTTATATAAACATTACACTTCTATGCTAAAATAGTATTATACTCAACCAATAAAGTAAAATATAGTGGTTAAAAAACTTTCGTAAAATTTTATGATTTTTATGATTTAACCAGTTAATTAAAGAAAGTAACGGTTGAACGATGAAACCAATTTAAAGATCTCTCTTTTCGCTTAATCTGCAAGAAACGGCAAAGTTTACGAAACGTCCCAAATGAGGAAACACGAAGATGAAACTACATCGAGAGAAATGTAAAGAAAAGGAAAAGGAAGGCTCATGAAGGAAAGAAATCAAAATGTTGGAGGTAGCAGGAAGTGAATAGGATGAATGAATAAAAGACTGAAATAGCCTCTTAGTGAAAAGAAGCGAATGAACAATCCGGATTTTCTTTTTAACGGTTGACTTAAAGATAAAAAATTTGAAAAATCTTTATATTAAGAAGAAATCTAGTTATACTTGGACTATTCAACGTGTAATTTGTTTTATTTTATCATTTATATCTCTTGATAAATTCATTTTTCAGCTCTTTATTGTTATTCATAATCAAAAAGATGTTTATAAGATACATTATATTCAAATACAATTATAATAAAAGAAATAGGCGACTTTATTGTTTAATTCTTTTTATTAATTATTATAATACAATTTTTTATTTTGATTAAATATAAAATAAGCGCTTATATCTTTTTATTTTTATCTCTTGATGTAGTAATTTATATTATTAGCTTAATAACGGATATTTTTCAATAAACATAAAAGAATGTTTAAGCCTCTTTAGAAAGATCCTATTAATAATCTTGTTTATTACATCAGAGCAATATAAAAAGTATTGCACTGTTTTTAAAACCAATGAAAACTTGTTACTCCAATTGCTGCAGTATTTGCCCTTTCCCAATATCCCAAGGGGTCTTATCCACTAATCACATTAGGTTATACGAAAAATAAAAAAAGTAAATTAGATTGCCGATAAAACGAGCAGTCAGACGTGTCTGACAATTGAATCGTAGTACTAGTAGCACAACTCGCTGCTTGCCGCGAGGGAGGACAGGATTTATGGTGACGCGTGTGTCGGTGAGGATTAACCAGACCACGGAAGCCTAACGCAAATGTAGGGGTGAAAAATAAACACGGTGAAATTTCAAGTCGAAGAGAAAAAAAATTATACATGGGTACATTAGCAATGGAAGCCATGTATTTGTAAGGGAATCACGATTTTGTGTAAAGTTTTTCTTATGTCTTTGAAAACAAGAAATTACGGATTTTCGCGAAAGTAAAATAAAGTAAAAAGTATACTGTGTTACAAATGTTAACGTCATTTCATTAAAAAAAAGAAGACATATACTACGTTAATGAGAGATTTATCTCTTACAAACTACCACCAATTTGTAAAATCTTATTTATTACCCTTTTTCTAGTTTGAAAAGTAAGAAGGAAGTTAGAAATGCAGGGACACGCTTAGTGAGATATTACAAATAAATGAGACTGGTAGTTGTTAAAGTTTTATTGGGTTGAGCAAATTATTCTTACGAACGCCACAAATACATTCAACACTATATTTATCGATTATATGATATTTCGTTGTAGAAACAGTAGCAGAATTCGAGAAATCTATATATTCAATGTTACAATTTCACAATAATAAAAATACAATTAAGAAAACATAACATGCATAATGTATTTTTCAATTTTTTCTGTGATACTATACTTATATGAATAGTTGTAAGTCTTTAATAAAACCACATTGGATAATTTTCTCGTTAATTAATAGCTCGAATAGTCTGCTCATTAATTTGCATAAACCATTTCAATGGAGGTTTCATTTTATTATTTAAACTTATTAAATAAGCAAAACATTTCGTACAACTTATCCAAAATGAGAGCAAAGTTCATTAAGTACTTTGTAATGATAACATAGCTTTTTTTTTACTTGTTTTCGCAGATTAACTAAAAAAACTTTTAAATGAAATAAGTACTTCATAATTGCAAAATTTATAGACTTTTGTAATGAAAAAGAAAAATGTACACGTTAAGTTTATAAACTTTCTTTTTATTAATACTGTTCGAAATAGAAAAGATAGAAAGTTGACGGGTATACGGATTCAAAAAATACTTTTAGTTTATTCAAGTCATAAGTAAAAACTTGGGCTAAAAGTTGAATTACCAACTTTCAAATACGGCGTACATGTATGAAAAGACGATTTGAAATATTTTTCGAACTAAAATTGCTTTGAAGAAATTTAAAATTAGTTGATTTTCTGCATATATGTATGCAGAGAAGGAAATACGTGTCGTAAAAGTCGGCGCGTTGGAAAAAATTTTATTTAAACATATTTTTTCCACAACATAAAATCGTATTTTATAACAAAGTTTTCTGTGTGATAAGCATGCACATGATGGAAATTTCTAAAGAAAAAATTGTACTTTCAAAAAAATACTGTCAAATATTTCATCTATTTAGTACGTTAAACCCCTTTTAATTTGAACAAGCAAAGTTCTCGTTATCTTAATCAATAATCTTTTCTATAGTTAAACATTCTCGCTATATTATTTTATTTTAATATGTAAGAAAGAGATTTTAATAATTTACTAGAGTCGATAGGAAAACATTTTTTTCATATGGAAGTACTCGTTTTATTCTAGAATTGATTTTCTTATCTGTAAATCTGTAAATCAATTGACAAATAAAATAAAAACTGTCAAAAACGTAAAATCAATTTACATAGTTTAGGCAAGAACGATGCTGTGCATCTGATAACTTCGCTTATTTAACAATTAGAGTTCCAATAGTTTTCGCGTTGAACAAATAGTATCTGGATATAGTGTGGGTCCAAGTTAACGGTATACATGAAATAATGCCCCGTTGCAATGCAGTCGGGAGATTCATTGGGATTTCG